>JARHVA010001392.1:1675000-2407500 GCA_037957365.1 Torreya grandis | reverse complement strand
AATCAAGAGTTAGAGCAAATTGAATGCTATAGTTACCCTTTGAGACTATATCATTCTTTATAATGTTATTTTGTACTCTTTGCACAGTAAAAACAATTATTAGTTTATTTTATCACAACAAAAAATAAATTTATCTTGTTATAATTTAATTATAAATAAGCATGATCAAACAATTTATAAATATAAGGTAGACTCTTTTAACATATATATATATATATATATATATATATATATATATATATATATATATATATATATATATATATATATATATATATATATATATATATATATATATATATATATATATATATATATATACTTATTTTAATTTTTAGATCTATTGTTACATTATCTATTTATTATTATTTTTATATTCCTTATTTTTAATTAATATTATATTTTTCAATTTTATAAATTAATTTTAAATCTTTATGAACATTATAATTGAAGGATGAAGTGCTTAGATTCATCTCATGGTTTTGAAGATTCTATTATGACGTTGATGTAATTTAAAAGAGTGTTTTATTGGAAAACATTGACTTACATGTCCTATTTACCACCTCTTCGAAGCAACATAACACTTAATAACCACAAGTGGGCATTTAAATTTAGTGGGATACATGTATAAAGATACATCATTAAATAAGTAGTTAATGGAGGCCAGTCCTAGATAATTAATGCATACAAAATAAGAAAAAGAATAGTGTATAAAGAACATTCTACTTGAAAATATATAAATTCATCTTAGCGTAGATGAAGAGTGGAGTGAAGGTGACGATGTTGGAAGCATTTTGCAAAGCTTTGGATTTGATAATAGGACTAATACAAGGTTAATTTTTTACACTAAATTCTATATTACTCATTTTTTTATTGTTGTAGCTAACCTATCATGAATTTGTATTTATATACTGTCATCACTGTTATTATCACAAAGCAACAGTCTTTAGATAATAATTTCTCAAGGCCTACATTCAACCATACACTAGCATATGGTTATGGATGATGTATAAATTTCAAGTTCAATTCTTACAAATATGCTTTAGGAGAAATTAAATTCTTTTGACATCCATTGGAAATGATGAAGTGTATTGGCTCAGCATTAATCTACATTTGTTAATGAAATAATATTTTTAATTCATATAATTTCTTGTATGGGAAAGTAGAGATATTTTTAGTACCAACCATATTATTGGGTTCATAATCTATTATATGTTTACCTTTTTATAGTGTTAGATAACTTGTACCCACTTCTTGAGATGTGCAAGTAGAGATCTCATAGTGTGACACTCTTCATTGGATTAAATATTGAAGTTATGAATTAAGCACCACTTTCCAATCTTCGACTACTTATTCTAATCATTTGAAAATTATTTTCCACTCGTTGGTATGTTGACTCAATCAATAAACATACAAATAGAAGGCCTTCAATGTAATTATTCAGATCATAAAATGTCCTCATATGGAAAGCAATTGATTAGTTTCAGGAAATTGCATAGCTTGGTGATCCTCATGTATTTACTACCCATTTTTGGTGTTATGGTAGTTTTACTTGCTTCTCTTTTTTTGGCAGATTTTTAATTGTGAATTACATAATTTCTACTAGGCCCATATTTTTTCATAAGTGTTAAATATTTATGTTTCAAATTTGCCTCCACATCATTTTGGTCACTATGTCTTATATTTTATGCTATCACTCAAATCTCCACTTGTTGTGACACTCTTCATTGCATTGAATATTGAAGTTATGAATTAAGCACCACTTTCCAATGTTGGACTACTTGTTCTAATCATTTGAAAATTATTTTCCACTCTTTGGTATGTTGACTCAATCAATAAACATACAAATAGAAGCCCTTCAATGTAATTATTCAGATCATAAAATGTCCTCATGGAAATCAATTGATTAGTTTCAGGAAATTGCATAGCTTGGTGATCCTCATGTATTTACTACCAATTTTTGGTGCTATGGTAGTTTTACTTGCTTCTCTTTTTCTGGCAGATTTTTTATTGTGAATTACATAATTTCTAATAGGCCCATATTTTTTCAAAAGTGTTAAATATTTATGTTTCAAATTTGCCTCCACATCATTTTAGTCAATATGTCTTATATTTTATGCTATCACTCAAATCTCCACTTGTATCCCCTAACATTGTTAAAACCCAACAAAATACCACCATCAAGGTATTGGATGGAGTGATTAATGATGAGGAGTGATGAGGAGGAATTGAGTAGAGATGATTAGGGAGTTAATAAGGATTATGAGGGATGGTGAGGGTCAATGAAGGAGTGGTTAGGGAGCATGAGGGAGTGATTAGGGATGATGAGTGATGGTGAGGATTAATGAGAGATTGATTAGGGGCAATAAAGAATGAGTGATTAGATATGATGAGGTATGATGAAGCAGTGATTAAGTATGATGAGGGATGGTGAGGGGCAATGAGGGAGTGATTAGGGATGATGAGGTAATGATTATAAATAATGAGGAATGGTGAGGTTCAATAAAGGAGTGATTAAGGATGAAGAGGGATGAGGAGGGAGTGATTCAGGATGATGAAGTGATGATTAAGGATGGTGATATCCAATGAGGGAGTGATTAGGGATGATGAAGGATAGTGAGATCCAATGAGGGAGTGATTAAGGATGATGAGGGAGTGATTAAAGATGATGAGGTCTAGTGAGGTTCAATGAGGGAGTGATGAGGGAAATTGAAGGATGAGGAGTAAGTGATTAGGGATGATGAGGGATAGTGAGGGTCAATGAGGGAGTAATCAAGGATCATGAGGGAGTGATTAGATATGACTAGAGATAGTGAGGGTCAATGAGGGAGTGATTAGAGACAATGAATAATGATGAAAGAGTGATTAGGGGTAATGAGGCATGAGTAGGAAGTGATCAGAGAGGAGGGAGGGATGATGAACAAGTGAAATTAACACAAAGTGGCTATTTGATGTGTACAGGTCATCAATTTAACCTATACTACCCCAATCACACCACTTTGCATCAATTTCAAAGTGAGTGGTTTGTAAACTTTAATTTTGACAAACCTAAGACTCTTAGAAATGTTAAGAATCAATTTTAAATGCACAAAAACCTTTAAAATGACTATATGTTTACCAAACATGGACATTAATTGCAAAAATTATGTCCTAAAATCCCTAGGTTTAATACTTAGACCCTAAAAAAGCCTAAGTACTGACCAGATTGGATTTTGAAAAATTATTTTCCACATTGTAACGCATGAAACTATGAGACCAACTCTATTAGATGTTGAGTGATCCTAATTTCTTATATTTACTAAAATAAATATAAAGTATAATAACATAAATGTAACAATATAGAGTAGTAAATATAATATTTTGGCCAAAATTGCCTTCATGTGAAACTCCTACATGCTTCCGGAGATGTTTTTGGTCTTATTAAAAAATAACATGTATGTATTGTATAATACATTACATAAAATGTACATGTTATTTGAATTTGAATTAAAAACTAAGCCTTTAGGCTCAAAAAAGGCTTAGATTTATGTGCCAAAGGCTTGTGACTATGCATCTATAGCTAAGACTGAGAGTTTTGATAGAAACTAATGAATTTCACTTTCAATCACCAAATATGCTATGGATTTCAACATCAAAAATCAAAAATGTATTACCATCATGACCAACACACTGTCCTCTTTCCAAATATATGATTTTTATAATTTTTGGGCTATTTTAATGGTTTACACTATATTTATTTCTAACTACACCTTTTTTAGGCCACTACATGCCACACATATAAATTCCTATTCATGTTTATGTAAAAAAAAATTAATCCAAGCGCCAAAAAAATATATGGTAACAAACTAGGTCTAATTCTACACACATTTTTAAAAAAACAATTTTCATTTTTTTTGAGGTAGTTAGTGGGGGCCACATGGCCGATATCCATTTTTTTATCAGTTTTTAGAATCTACTTAATTACAAAATTGATAAAAAAAAAGATTCATTGATAAAATATATAAAAAAATTAGTAACACACTAGAAGAGCTTATCTAAATGTTTACCAAAGGGTTTCAAACAATATTTAACGATGCTCAAAAAATGGTGGGCCGCACAACCAATTATCTACTATGTTTTCTTGCAAAAATCAGTCCTCTTTAAATTTTAGATGTTTGACCTATTTATACTTAACCATTTTTCAAAAAAAATAGTTTTTGGGAAACTAGACTCAAAATTCTATAATTCATGTTTTTATACCATCTTCAAATTTTGAGTGTAGCCATCTCAAATTATCTATAGAAGATCAAATTTTTAAAATTTCAAAAAAATCATGTTCATGAGAAGGCCCTTTTTTGTCCCCCAATTTTTTACACTTACCCCAAAGCAAATAGGCAGCCCTAAAGCCACATGATCTTACCACATGGCATAATCATGTTTGATTAATCTAAGCCCTAAAAATCTAAGGTGACACTATGTGGTATCATCTCATGGAACATAGAGCATAGAAAAATTGAATGAGGGATTGCCACCTGGATCCTAATAATGTCAACGAGTATCATAAACCTAAATTTAATGAGCCTCTACCCATCAATAGACTATCAAGCCTAAGTCCTAAGATAATCAAAAAATGTCATGTGTCACAAGATCAATCATGTTTAAAATATGCCCAATGATGAATATTCAATGCTAGAATGACACATTAAAACATCTTGTAGCATGTCAACCAAAACAAAAAAAATAGAAAACCAAAAATTGACTAAGTGTCAAGGAATTTTTAAATATATGAGATCACTCCACATGGAACAATCTTAGAGAGATAGTTTATGGAAGATTTTGGATGGGGATGCAGATATTTGAGGCCCAAAGGCCCATGATGTTGCCATGTGGCAACATATCATAAGCTCGAGCCTCATAAGACATAGTAAATGCAATAGAGTGTTTGAAGGCTACCGATCATTGAACTTCTAGATCAAAGGCTCACAAAGGCCAATCAATGATAGACCCCACAGTGAATCCTTGAAGCCTAAAGGCCTAGGATGAGGCCACATGGAAACATTTTAGAAACCTAGAATGTGAAGGACATAACAAGGAACTAGAAAGACTTAGATCATCGTAGACCATATGATCTCTCAGATCAACATCATGTGAGACATAATTATGCAAAGATTCTAACTATAGTAAGGTCTCTATGGTCATACCACATGGCATTATCAAGTCAAGTATGAGCTCATTGATGTCCAAAAGCAATAAAAGTCATGAAAAAGATAAAGAATAACTGTGGGAATTCTGAGTGGCACCTCCCCATGAAGCTATGAGAACATGGAGAAGCCTAGGTTAAGCAAGGAGGTATCAAAGTGACAAAAGATAAAAATGGAGCCCAAAAGACCTCCCCAAAATGAGATTTTGATAGATGTCATGATCATTAAATCTTGTAACTATTGACGCAAAATATTGCACCCTTGGCAGGAGGCCGAGCTCCTGCCTTCTTCACGTAACAATGGAAACTCCCCTTCGCCTATGGGACCGACGAAGCTAGAGGGGAGAGTCTCTAGATAAGGGCTAGCTCCCTCTGATGTATCTTTTAGGCCCTTGTTTCTCTTACTACTAACAAATAAAATGTAAAAAGGAGGGGGGGGTGAAAAGGGAGAGAGAGATGCTGAAAATAGAACCTAAGCCTAAAAAAGTAAAAGATGATACACCAGAAAATGTGACCCACTCAATCCCAAACATACACTTTTCACCAAGAAATAGCTCCCATACACTTCATCTAACATGAGAAAACCTTCTGCATCAGTGGGTCAGGGGTCCATGGAGATACAGGGAGGAAATAACTACTAGAGGCATTCTGAGGCACACTATATCAACCTATCCACTTCACCTATACTCCTCTAGGGACACTTCTGACAGACCTATAAAAGGAAACTCACAAAAATGCACTAGACATGCTAAAATCATTCTGAAAAAGCATTAGTAAAATGACTTAACACAGAATTAAATGCATAGACACATACTAAAAATGCAAAACTTAGAATGGAGGTAAAAATGCTAAGTTCTGATTGAAGGTAAAATCTGGCAGCTCTACCTTACAAGCCCGAGAGATTTTTGGGCAGAGTTTTGCCTTAAGGCTGAGAGTGGATTTCTTATCCAAAGAGAATTTTACAATATATAAGAAGAGGAAGAGAAATTTGGTGCTTCCTGGGAAAGATTTTGGTGCTCTTTTTTGTAAGTGGCCTATGTGCACTGAACACATCGGGAAGAGGAAAGCCACTGTTACTGATGTCATCCTTCAGAAGAGGCTTGTTGCAACCATGTTGTACCATCACCAAAACTGACTTTGGCATTCAAGAATTAATGTAAGGTCATGGCCACACCTCTTTTTTGCAAACAGACTATAGTTTTTCCCCTCATCAATGCCAACTTGGAGAAAAGCAGGTCGCGCCGCTCATCTGCATAACTCTGCATCTCTTTGCCACTTGAATTGCTTTATCATTTCTACTCCTTATCTTTTTCCTGATCTTTCAGCCCTCAAGGGTGATCTTCTGGCAGGTTGCTACATTCCTCAGGCTCCTTTCATGCTTGGAGCTCAAATAGTTCAAAGAAAAATAGATATTTCTCTGTGTTAAAATTGACGTTCACGCAGCCATCACCCAACAGCTAGTTCGTCTGCTTAAATTTGATGACTTTTGAGATGTCACCATCCTCAATAAAAGTCTGTCAGGTCCTTCTTGTAGCTTTTTTTCCCATGGGTCATTTATTTTAGGCTTTTCTTGCAGACAAAAAGTTTGCAAGAATTATCCTGGTCTTTGTCTTTATCTTTTGGGCTCTTTGACTTCCCCCTACGCTAGCAGCCTTTCCTTTGAAGTGCTTTCCCTCTGCAAGGGCTTCTAGATTTTGAACTACCCTCCACAAGGGAATTTGAACCTTTGGCCTACCCTCTAGTTTTAGGTCACACCCTTGAACCAAGCCATTGAGCCAACCTATTGAACTAAAATTGGTTCAACAGTTCAATCGGTTCAACGGTTCAACCACTATGCACTGATGAACTGATGCCATTGAAATGACTGAGTGAGCCAAATGATTGAACCCACTAATTAAACTAAAGTTATTTAAACCAAGTGTTAAACTTAGTGGTTAAACCAAGCTGAAGTGTTGAGCTAGTTCATGAACCAAGGCCGATGAACTTATGCAACCTAAAATTGACTGGCTTAGGATAGCAGGGGAAGAAGGAGACTGATTTTTGGCCTGTTGGGCAAAAATGGTCAACAAATTGGTGACTCCCAGGGGAAGCATGCCTGCTATGCTTAAAGACTAGTTGCTTTGTAGTCCATTAGGCATAGAGTTAGATGTAGCTTTGAAGAAAGGTTAGCAATAGCCCCAAAGATCCAAGAATCAAACAAAAAGCTTTTACCCCACACATAAAGGAAAACACACACAAGGCTAAAAATGCTACCTGTGCAACTGCACTTGGGGAAAGTAGGAAGGAAACTAAAAACAAAACTATTATATATAACTAACTAGGTACATCTGCTTCCCTCCTAGATCAAAGGGAAAACTTCTTAAGTCCCCTCCCTGACAAGGAAACTTAAGGTGGTAGACAAGTGGCTAAAAGAAAAGGAGATTTGGTGACCTGGTCCTCTTACCTGTCACTTAGATTGGCTTACATCCGAGTGGATCAGATTCAAACATGCTTCCAACATATGTGTACTTAGTTTTTTCTTGGAAGCTTGTTGAATGCTGGCCCTTTATGCTGGTGCTCTTCACCAAGAAATCAATGGCTACTGGCTTATCACCATTAGCCTTTTGATGTGCACAGTCCCTCTGCAATGCATCATGGTTTGACCCATTTCCTTTTACTTCATTGGAGATCCTATCAAACTCATCCTCTGCTCCCTCTTGGCCTTCTTAAAGAAGGGTGACTATGGTGATGTCTGAAATGGAATCACAAGTTGATTGCTCATCCCACAGAACATCACCTCTTTGTTCAAAGCTTTCTTCTTCAAGGCTTTCCTCATCCTCCTCCTCAAAGGTCCAGATCTCTAGATCTTCAAAGATATTCTCTTGATCCTCCTCTAAGATCTAGATTTCTAGACCTTCAAAGATATTCTCCTGATCCTCCTCCAAGATCCAAATTTCTAGACCTTCAAAGATATTCTCTTAAAGAACTGCAAACTGGATCTTCTGCTCCTCACTCGCCTCCTGCAGAATAGTTTCCTCCTTGAGAAGGTGTGAAGTAGAAAAAACATGTGGAAGAGGAGGCATTCCTTGAGCTAGAATCAAATGATTATCCTCCTTCTACTTGGTCTGTACTTCATCAATATCACGTGTGGCCTGATAGCTCTCTTGGAAGTGTGTAGATGGGGTGTGTTCAAACATGGAATGTGTCGTTGGGTCTGAACCATCCATCACATGTTGGCTGAGGAATCTCTCTCTGGATTCCAACTCTGTAATTCTTTTGGCTATATCCTCTTAGAAGAGCCTTTCTTGGAGATCATAGGAACCATGTGTAGGAGCAATTTTATCTTTTTTAAGGTTTTGAGCAAAACCTTTCTTCTCCTCTTTCCTGCCCCATGATTCCACTATTTCCCCCCAGGTCAAGAGGTTGCCATCAGGGTGAAAGATCTCAGAATTAGAGTTTTCCCTTTTGGTTGAAAGGAAACTAGGAGGGCTACTTGAGGGGATTACATAAAAAGGCTGAGCTTGATCAAAATTATAGGAAGAAAAACAAGGTCCATGATTTTGTGGAGAGGGATTATACATAGAAAAGGTGATTTCTTAATGGCACCAGGCTGCTTAACTAGCTGATTCAACTCAGAGTCACCATTGGTGTTGATGCAAAATCCTCCAAAGGCTGGTTGGTTAAAGAACACACCAAAAATTCTTCAATTCTTTGGACACAACTTGTCCTAGTTGGTCCCATCAAGCATGCCAGAAACTATTGATGCAGAAGATTGCACCCTTGGCAAAAGGCCGAGCTCCCGCCTTCTTCACACAATAATGGAAACTCCCCTCTTGCCTATGGGACTAGTGAAGCTAGAGGGAAGAGTCTCTAGAAGAGGGCTAACTCCCTCTAATGTATCTTTTAGGCCCTAGTTTCTCCTACTACTAACAAACAAAATGTAAAAAAGGGGGGATGAAAAGAGAAAGAGAGATGCTGAAAATAGAACCTAAGCCTAAAAAGTGAAAAGAGGTGATACACCATAAAATATGACCCACCCAGCACAAACATACACTTTTCACCAAAAGGAAGCACCTATACACTTCATCTGACATGAGATAACCTTTTACATCAGTGGGTCAGAGGTTCATGGAGATACAAGGAGGAAAATAACCACTAGAGGCATTCTGAGACACACTGCAATAGCCTATCCACTTCACCTATACTCCTCTAGGGACACTTTTGATAGACCTGTAAACAGGAACTCAAAAATGCACCAAACATGCTGAAATCATTCTACAAAAGCATTAAGAAAATGACTTAACATAGAATCAAATGCATAGACACATATTAAAGATGCAAAATTCAGAATGGAGGTAAAAATGCTAAGTTTTTATTTAAGGTAAAATCCTGGCAGAGCTCTGCCTTACAAACTTGACAGATTTTTGTGCAAAGTTTTGCCTTAAGGCTGAGAGCAAATTTCTTCTCCAAAGAGAAGTTGATAATATATAGGAAGAGGAAGAGCAACTTGGCAATTCTTGGGAAAGATTTTGGCACTCTTTTCTGCAAGTGTCCCATGTGCATTGAACACATCGGGAAGAGGAAAGCCATGGTTACTGATGTCATCCTTCAGAAGAGGCCTATGGGAACCATGTTATACCATTGCCAAAATTGACTTTGGCATTCAATCATTAATGTAAGGGCATGGATGCACCTCTTTTCTACAAAAAAACTGTAGTTTGTCCCCTCATTAATGCTAACTTGGAGAAAAGCAAGTCGCGTCGCTCATCTACAATAACTCTCCATCTCTTCACCACTTGAATTGATTTGTCATTTTTGCTCCTTATCTTCTTATTATTCTTTCAGCCCTCAGGGGCGATCTTCTAGTGGGTTGCTATATTCCTTGGGCTCCTTTCATGTCCTTTCATGCTTGGCGCTCAAACAGTTCAAAGACAAATGAATATTTCTCTATGTTAAAATTGACATTCGCACGGCCCTCACCCAATAGCTAGTCTGCTTAAATTTGATGACTTTCAAGATGTCACCGTCCTTGATAAAAGTCTATCAGGTCCTTCTTGTGGCTTTTTTCCCATGGGTCTTTTGTTTCAAGCTTTTCTTGTGGATAAAAAGTCCAAAAGAATTGTCCCGGTCTTTGTCTTTATCTTTTGAGCTCTTTGACTTCCCCCTGCATTGGTAGCCTTTCCTTTAAAGTGCTTGCCCTCTACAAGGGCTTCTAGATTTTGAAATGCCCTTCACAAGGTCATTTGAACCTTCAGCCTTCCCTCTGGCTGTAGGACACACCCTTGAACCAAGCTGTTGAACCAAAATTGGTTCAACAGTTCAATTGATTCAATGGTTCAACCACTACGCACCAATGAACTGATGCCACTGAACTAAGTGAGCTGAATGATTGAACCCACTGATTGAACTAAATCCATTTGAACCAAGTGATGAACCAATGAAGCATTAAACTTAGTGGTTGAACCAAGCTAAAGCGTTGAACCAGTTCATGAACCAAGGCCGATGAACTTATGCAACCTGAAATTGACTGGCCTAGGATAGCAAGGGAAGAAGGGGACCAATTTTTGGCCTATTAGGCAAAAATGGTCAATAGTAACCATGAAGCATAGGTGAAATTTTATGACAAGGTCTAGAACCAAATGATGGGTAAATGATAGTTTCATTGTGTTTATAATTACAAATCATAAGCAGGAAAATGAGCATGAAGGTAGTAACAGTCAAAGCAATAATATAATATTTGGTCTAATGAGGTATGAATCTTCAGTTGACCATTCAGTTAAATAATACATAATGACCACAAGAAACTTGAGTGACATGGCTTGTAGAGGTTGGAAGCATCTCAAGTGGAGCATTTTTTATTAGGTTGTTACAAAAAACTCAAAAAGTAATCATGGCCAGGGATGGGGATTTTTTTTCTATATGGATCGAGATCCATTATTTTTCTAATATAAAAATGAAAGTCTACAGTATTATAAAAGGGTAGACATTTTTATGCACAAAAACTTTACTAAAAATGAGGAAGGTTGTGACCTACCCTTTTCACTTTTTCTTAGCTAGTGATTGTTTGTTTGAAGGCACATTGAATACTTTTACAAATAATATTTTTGAACTAGTAATTTGACTCAAGAGAGGTGTTAGTGTCTTGTTAGTGACAAAATTAAATCAAATTGAAAAGCCAACACACTAGCTAGCATACATCTCTAGGCCTAGTTACTAGGGAGAGCTTAGTGAGGGAAAGCCATTTGAGAACACAACTAAAAATGAAAATAAATAATAAATATAAACACAAAACACCAATTTCTTACCAAATCCTTGATATCTCCAAAATGCTCCTTATTTGGCTTGCTCAACTTGTGCTTCAAGAGATCTTCTTCAATGGAGTGTGGATACCTTCATCTCCTCTTAGCACCTTTGGATTTAGCTTGGCTTAGCTTAGCTCAATAATTTGGCATTATAACACTAAGATGCAAAGATTTTTTAATGCATTTGGGCATTATAAGTTTGGCATGAATTATCTTAAAATTCAATAGGCAAGGCCTCTTATTTATAGATTTTTGGAATGGTTTGAGGATCAACCATGACTGTCCATCTCAAGATTGAGATGTGTGGCCATGAATAAATCCAAATGTGAAATTCATTCTACAAATATCTACATTAATATTTGGGATATAGGGGTACTTAATAGTCATGGAGGGTCTTAATGAGGCATGGAGGGTCTTGATGAGGCATGGGAGACCTATAATCTTGATATTTCATGCATTTATGGCTTATGGATGCCACCCCATATGATGATGTCACCTAATGATGCAGTTAATAAAAATCAATTTTCAATCAATATTTATTCAACAAGTTTCATATAAAATTAACTTAAGGCCCTGATTTGGTTTAATTATCCTAAAACATGATTAGTTAACTTTAGTGCAAATTTTGGCTCTTGGTGCACAAATTAATCAAATTGGTCAAAATATCTTCTCATTGGTCCAAATTTTGACTAGATTGGAATTGGAAGTCAATGTCAGATGTGTTGGATCCATTATCCCAATTAGAATGTTACCAACACCAAATAACAAAGGCACATGTCTTGTGCAAGAGATTTGACAAAAAAGAGCAATCTAGAGCACCCAGGTGCAAAATTGGCAATTTGACTCAAAATGATCTAATCAAAGTTAGTTGGCCCATAAATTGCATTGCCCCATTTAGTGATACCTTGGCCAAAATGGGCACTTGAATATATAAATTTCAACTCATTTAATGTGTTTTAGTGTTTTTAGGCCAAATTATGAACTTTGGTAGAAATTGGTCAAAAGCTTGATTGAAGATTATCGGTGACCAGATTTAGGTGTCTACAATTTGCCCCTATTTAGGAAGGCATTGCAAGATATAATAATAATATCTTCTCAAAGAATGAAAAGGTCATGTATGCCTACAACTACAAGAATGATAAATTAACTGTGAGATGCCCCCTCGAGGGAATGGTTGGCATAAGTAGGTCGGCAAACGGTCCCTTGAAAAGAAAGAAGTGAAATGAGGGGACAAAAAAATGAATAATGATGGGGTGAAAACACAATAATTTTTAAAAAGTAGTTAAAATCACTGAGAATGCAAGTAGGATAGTGTATAATGATTTTCCCAAAGGCAGTTATAATAATTATACCCTGATAGTGGCAACATGGTATGATAACATAATGATGTGCCCAAAGGTGGTTATAATCATTGAAAATATGGGGATACCTTAATTAGAATAGACAAACAAGATAATTCTACCCCAATTAGGATAGACAAACAAGATAAAAACATGCCCTTGTTTGGGTGGAAAAAGTAATTTGGTGAGAATACAATGATTTGCCCAAAGGTGGTTATAATCATTTAGAAATGTAGGTGGGACAATGTATTATGATTTACCCATAGGTGGTTATAATCACTGGACCCCGATTATGGAAAACACGATAAACTTGGTGGAGGATGATGATAACTTAACACATAGGGTAATGATGAATTATAATAACCTACTAGTAGGGAGATGCTCATCTGAACTAATAAAGGTTGAAATTCTTTCATGGTTAATTACTCTATTTGGGATGTGATTGGGATTGAATCAAGATGTCAGTGTCAAAGAGATGTTGATGCCACCATTATTGAATAGACTTCTTGATGTTGAGGTTTATTGTAGCACATGTTGGTAGGCATCATGGTATAACATCATGAGAACTTGGCCAAAATATGCATGAGGATTGACTCTCAAAATCTAATACTCAATAGAAAAAAATACGCCAATGATAAAAAAACCATGATGTCAATTTTGGTGGATGAATGTGGATAGATTCAAGTATAGGTGCACACAAGGAATCACCTATTGAATGCACATAGACTGAATAAAGGCAATAGTTATGAAAGCAAAGAAATAGGTAGACAAACAAACAAAATAAGTAGAAATAAATAAACAAACAAAATAAGCAGAAACAAATAAACAAACAACACAACAGAAACTATACAAACATTGTCCTTGAAAAATAGGTGACAACTTAACAAATAAACAAAATGGGGGAATAGAAGAAAAGGAAGGGGGCAGTTGAGTTGTCTCCATATACACTAGGCAAGTGGATTTTGCCTACATAGTTTTATGGATGTAATATCCACTAAAAACTTTAGGTCAAATGTAGTTCTCCCAGGGAATAGGAAGAATGTGATAACTGATGAAAATAAACATAATGGATGTGACAAAAGAATAGGAATGGTCTTAGAAAATGGACATTGCATGAGAGAAAAAGGCTAAAAAGGATGGGGAAACTAAGAAATAAGTGATTTTTCTTACAACTCAGTAAGGTTTCCTAGAATCCTTAAGGCAAAGAAGTGGTCAGTGTTTTTGGTTTTTTCTAACGATTTTACATATGTTTTTGGAATTTTTGAAGTAACTCAACTCGATCAAGAATGATGAGACACTCAATGGTTCAAGCTCACAAAATGGCAAAAGCATTTAAACTTAGGTTGCTCATAAAATGGTGAGAATGTGGAAACTTAGGGTGCTCACAAAATGATGAGAGCATTTAAACTCAGGTTGGTCATAAAATAATGAGAACATGGTAGAAAGGGTGACTGAGCTAACCTCAACAAGTATTGAGTGCTACCTACATAGTCCTAGAGTAGGACCACAAGTCACTATAGTTTTGCCATAAAATAGAGGAATCTGACTAGTATAGCAGTTGTCAGGAACCCCAAGGAAGCACAATTGATTACCTTTCTTATAAGCAATTAAATACAGAATTATACCAGAATGATTAAGTAACTAGAAACTTGAAACAGCAAAGAATATGAGAGACAATACACAATCTTGTATTAAATATTCTTCAGAAGGAAATACAATAAAGAAGTGCCACAGTCTTCTTCCACCTCTAAGGCTTCCCACACCTCTAAGACTTTCAGTAATCTTCCCTCAAAGTTCTCTCTTTCTCTCTCAACCACAACTAACTCAATAACCTGAGTTGTTATCCCCTCCTTGATAGCTTCAGCTAATCTCCTTGACCTTGCACCTTGCAGATCTCCTTTGACCTTGATTTTTTACTTCAATGCTTTACTTGCCTTAATTACAATACATGCCTCATGGGTCTTTAAATAGGATCCCATGCATACATTAATTAGACCTCTAATTACAATAATCAGAAACATAGACTCAAGACTTAAATTAGTCTTCAACATGCAAACACTCTCAGATCTCTTAAAATTAGATGAGTCTAATTTTGGAAATGCATTCTAGAAACACATGCAACTGCATGCACACGCACAGGTGATCGACGTTGGTTTCTGTCCGTCTGCTCCTGACCGACATTGGCCAATCCCTGGTCCCTGCCTAACCAACATCAGTAATACTGCCAATGCTGATTACTGACTACACTCAACAACTCCCTGATTAGCATCTTGGTGAAGCTTTTAGCTCCACAACTTAACAATCTCCCACTTGGAGATAAACAGCTGCACTTGTACCTATACAACAACCTCCACTAACCATTTTAGGCACCTCCATCTTCAAGCTCAATTTTGAAGACCAACCACCACACATCCTATGATGCTATACCTATCATCCAAGTCCCCTGCCATATCTGAACTTTCTGACAACTCCCACTGATTGGGAAAACTTAGGTCTACACCAGACCTTATGTGATTTCGAACACTGTTCTAAGCTCAGCTTGAACTGTCCAGCCCTTGGTGTGCATACTAGTTTTGCATCTTGCGTATTGAACCCTGCCAACACCTTCTTCACATCAACTCCCACTAGAGACAAAATCAACCTATGATCTTCCATGTCTCTCATGCCAAAGAATTTCATTGCTCCCAAATTCTTCATGACATACCTCTAAACTATCTTTAACTTTAGCTCAGAAACTCCCTGCATGTGTAACCCTGCAACAAGCACACAATATAGTAACAGGATAATGTAGCTAATATTATCCAACCTGGTAAAAGTAAACACAATGGTTAAACCTCCATTGTCTTGCAGCATGCTCAAGACCATAGACCCTGGCCTTCTGTCTCACGTGTCCATCCACTCTCTTCTCTAACCTGGGAATCCATTCCTCTATCATTGCTTTTATCCCCGCTAACAACTCTACCAAATCTCCTACTTGGTTCTCTTCTAAAGAATTCATGTCACACTCCCACTGTTTCCTAGATTCTACCTGCATTACCTCTTCACATCTTCCTAGTTCTTGACATCAGTAAGCAACAAGTAATATAAGGAAGGTGAACAATGAATATGAGGTCCACTTACCCTTTCAATCTTCCATATGGGTGTTTGAGACTCCTTGACAGCTTGTTGTCTACCCAACATCCATTCCAGTGACCGATCTCAGCCATCTCTCAGTCTGCACCCAACTGACATCGATTCCATGTGACTAACCTACTACCGATGTCGATTCCTATCTAACCAATGTCGATTCCACCTACCCGACACTACTGACTTTGTTGGTCTGCACATGACTGATGTCGGTACCTACCTGATCGACATCAGTTCCATGTGATCGACATCAGTACCTATGTTTTCCTGTAAATTATGACTTCTTTATCTACGAGCTCATCTTGGATCAAAACCCTATCCATACTGCCCTGCTCAGAATTATTTAGCCTCTATGACTGATCTCTGTCCATCATCTCCTCCATAAACACCAAGGCTTCCTTGTTCTTGTCAAAAACATCAAATTTCCTTTTCTTGCAATGAACTCGATCTATGCCCTCTGAATCTAAACTCATACCCTTTGACTCAAGAATGTCCATTCCCTTCTTATTCATGTGACCAAGCCTACTAAGCCACATCTTTGAATCTACAGCTGAAGTAGATAAACCAGAAGTAGAATCAGTAATACAAGTAGATAGATAAAGAGTACCTACTTTCTTACCTCTTGCTAAAATAAGTGCACCCTTGGTAACCTTCCAAGAATCCTCTATGAGGGTTACTGTACATCCCTCATCACCCAACTTTCCTATAGAAACCAAACTCTGCTTCAAGACTGGGACATGCATAACCTCCTTCAACACCCATGTGTTGCCTATCTATAATTCCAGCTACACTTTCCCTTTGCCAACCATTTGACAAGGCATACCATCCCCTAAATAAAGCTCTCCAAAGTCTCCCTGGACATACTCATGGAACAAATCTCTATTTGGGGTTGCATGAAAAGAAGCACCAGAATCTAAAACCCATGATTCTAACTAACTATCTAAAGAAAGTATGAGAGCATCCTGTGCAACAATACCTACATCCTTTGCTTCTTCATTACCTTCATGTTGATTTTCTTTATCCTTCAACCAACAATCTTTCTTTGTGTGTCCTCTCTTTCCACAAAACCAGCAAGTGATACCTCCATTTTTAGATTTGGATCTCCTTTCCATCTTTGACCTTGATTTCCCTTGATCGACCTTCTCTCTTTACCTTCCCCTACTTTAAGCACTTAGAACATTCCCTGATGATTCACCTATGCTTTTTCTACGTATTTCTTCATTCAAGATTACACTCACAACATCATCAACTTTTAAGATTTTAGAAGCAGACATAGAATTACTTACTGCCATTACCAAACTATCCCAACTTTCAGGTAAAGAGCATAAAATTAAGAGAGCCTTTACTTCATCATCGAAAAAAATATTGACTGAAGCTAACTAGTTTACCAAACCATGGAAATCACTAAGATGAGTATATACCAATCCAAATTCCTGCATTTGCAAAGTGAATAACTGCTTCATAAGAAATACCTTATTTGAAGCCAAGGGCTTTTCTTATAAATTTTCCAAAGATTCTAACAACTCTTCCATTGTCTTACACTGTGATAAGTTGGAAATCACAGACGATGCAAGGCTCAACCTTATGGATCCCATGGCCTTCCGATCAAGAACACTCCATTCTTCATCCTTCATATCTGTGGGCTTGCATGCAACCCCACCCAACGGTAAGTACAAATCTTTTTGATATAGATAATCTTCTATCTACATCCTCCAATGCTGATAATTCTTGTCATTAAACTTCTCCATTCGTAGCTTACTTTCTACTGACATTGTTTTACTCCCACTCAATCAAAAACCCCTGAGAATGACGTGTAATCAAACAATAACCTATTCCCTGCAACCTTAACTCTGATACCACTTTGTCAGGAACCCCAAGGAAGCACAATTGATTACCTTTCTTATAAGCAATTAAACATGGAATTATACCAGAATGATTAAGTAACTAGAAACTTGAAATAGCAAAGAATATGAGAGACAATACACAATCTTGTATTAAATACTCTTCAGAAGGAAATACAATAAAGAAGTGCCACAGTCTTCTTCCACCTCTAAGGCTTCCCACACCTCTAAGACTTTCAATAATCTTCCCTCAAAGTTCTCTCTTTCTCTCTCAATGACAACTAACTCAATAACCTAAATTATTATCCCCTCCTTGATAGCTTCAACTGATCTCCTTGACCTTGCACCTTGCAAATCTCCTTTGACCTTGCTTTCTTGCTTCAATGCTTTACTTGCCTCAATTACAATACATGCCTCATGGGTCTTTAAATAGGATCCCATGCATACAATAATTAGACCTCTAATTACAATAATTAGAAACACAAACTCAAGACTTAAATTAGTCTTCAACATGTAAACACTCTCAGACCTCTTAAAATTAGACGAGTCTAATTCTGGAAACACATGCAACTGCATGCACATGCACAAGTGACCGATGTCGGTTTTTGTCCATCTGCTTCTGACCAACGTCTGCCAATCCCTGGTCCCTGCCTGACCGACATCGGCAATACTATCGATGCCAGTTACTGACTGAACTCAGGAACTCCCTGATTAGCATCCTAGTGAAGCTTTTAGCTCCACAACTTAATAGCAGTCAATTCAAATAAAATAGGAATAGTTGGTAAAAAGGCATAGTATGGCATAAAAAGTCACAAGTTGGTATGTCAAGGCTCAATAAACAAATGTTTCCCCTAGCTTTCCCATAGGTGGTTATAATTAGGACATAATAACATGGATCAATGGTACTAATTTGCCTAAATGTAATTATAATTAGTGTCAAGACTAGTGATAAGAAATGAATAACAAACGAAGGATGAAACTATCAAAACTTCTATCATACTACTCCAAAATATGATCTCTATCTAAAGTACTTGAAATAACTGATGAAACTGATCAAATTCTTCAGTGCTAAAAATATGTAATGAATGGCAAAGACCAAGGTTAAATGGGTTATGATTTAGAACACATTTGATCGATAGATCAGAAATGTAAAGAAAATATGGTTAAGAGGATGAATAAGAATGATATTTATACAAAAAATAATAGTGATAAAATGGCAGCACTAAAATGATCCTTACAAATAATACACCTTAGCGCTCAAGCATAATACTACTTGAGGTGAATAATATTCATCAACTCAAAAAGTTAATCTTCATCTATGCTCTTAATCGATAATCTATAGTAATGATGAAAGATCTTATCTAGTTTGGTTTGAATTTAACTTTATGATTCTTCTCAGTTGTGGTATTCTTTTAGTTTTCTTTAAGAACAAGATCGCCAAGTTTAAATGTTCTATACCTGATACATCAATTTTAGTGGCCTTTGAGTCAATTTTGATATGCCTAAATATTTTTGAGTGTAGTTGTGCATTTTTCATCAAGTAAGTCTAGCTATTACAGGTGAACTACTCGATATTCATGATCATCTAGGACATGCTTGAAATATATGAGTAGTGAAGGTAATTCGACCTGAATGAGAAGAATGGATTTAGTACCATAAATAAGTGAATATGGAGTGACTCATATGGGGGTATGATGATTGGTATGGTATTTCAAAAAGGGAGGGAATATATGTAGGTCTCAATCATGACTAGCATGATTGATAATCTTTTTGAGAATATTGACAATGGTTTTATTTGATGTTTTGGCCTGGCCATTACCTTGAGGGTAATATGCCATAAAAAAAATTGTGTGATGTTGTATTCAATACATAGCTTGTGAACATCCTTGTTCTTTAATGATCCTCCATTATCATTTATAATGTTAGAGGGGATACCATAGTGGTAAATGATATGGTTGAAGATGAACTTGGAAATTTGCTTTCTAGTCACATAAGTGAGGGGTATAGCTTCAACCCACTTAGTGAAATATTTGGTGGTGGTAAGGATATGTTTGTGGCCATAAAATGAAGTGGGGTTGATTTTCCCAATGAGGTTGAGTCCCTATGTATTAAATGACTATGGTATCAATATCAATTTTAGAGTTTGTGTTAGGGCATGAATTAGATTAGCATATCATTGATATTTGTCACACTTCTTTACATATGTAATTGCATCTACATCCATCATGGGCCAATAATAACCAGTACACAAGAGATTTTTAGATAGGACTACTCTACTAGAATGAGCTACACATACTCCTTTGTGAACTTCTCTTAATTCTAGTGTAGACTCTACCGAAGTTAAATAATGAAGCAGAGTTCCATCAAAATTGTGGCAGTAAAGGGTGGATCCAAGTAGAGTATAATAAGTAGAATGATGAATAAAGGCTTTGGTTTATTTTTGAGATATGTTAGGTGGTAAAAATTGGTCATGAAGGTATTTTTAAAGGTATAAGTACCAAATAGAATTAGGACCAACAATATCACAAATCATTGCGGTGGTTGAAGGTTCATGAGTTGGTGCAAACAAATTCTCAATAAGAAATTGATATTCTCTAGCTTTGTTTGTTTATCAAATCAGAGAGATGATAGTAGCCATGGCATCTATAGTTTTATTACTAGCCCTTAGTATATGCTCAAATTGGATATTTGTAATTTACTACTTTAGGGTATCAACCATAGCCTTATATAGAACCAGCTTATCATCTCTAGTTTGGAAATGGTCTGTGAACTGATTGATGATTAATTGAAAATCACCATAAACTTGGAGATGAGATATATTCTAGTGTACTATCTATCAAAGTCCCATGACAAGTGATTTATACTCAACCATGTTTTTTGTATAAATAAAATTGATTCTCAATGATTTAGGGATTAGATCCACCTATGGTGTAATAAATAAGAGGCCTGCCCATGATCTATATGTAGTAAATGAACCATCAAAATATAGCTTCCAGTGTTACTCCTCAAGAGGTGTGTCAATGATAGTCATTATGGATTCATCAAGAAAATGAAATGTGAGTGTCTTTGTGTCTACAAAGGGTGCTTTAGTAAGTTGATCTGTAAGGACCCATCCTTTGATTGCCTTCTGATTGACATACTCTATATCAAACTCACTAAGAAGCATGATCCATTTGGCCATTCTACCTTGTAAATTTGTTTTAGATAGTATATACTTGAGTGGATCTACTTTTAAAATTACCATGGTCTTATTGTTCAATGTGCAATGGCATCATTTTTGAGCTGCGAAGACCATGGCTAGACAAGTTTTTTCAATAGGTGCATAGTTCTATTCATATGTGACCAAGGTGTGGCTTAAGTAGTATACTGCATGCTATTTTCCATTATTATCATGTTGAGCCAAAATTTCCCCCAAGGAATTATTGGTAGTTGATAGATACAACAAGAATGACCTTCTTGGCATAGGAGGTAACAAAATAGGTGGATTAACTAGATAGTCCTTGAGTTGTTGAAAAGCTATTTGGTAGTGGTTATCCTAGTGAAATGCAACTCCCTTCTTTAGAAGATGTGTAAATAGATGACAATTTTTTGATAATTGAGAGATGAAATGTCAGATTTATTGGATTTTGCCCTGTAAACTATGGAGTTGCTTCAAATTGGTTGGTGGCGACATCTTGATTATAGCATGGACTTTGGCCAGATCGACTTCAATGCCCTTACAAGACATAATAAAGCCAAGTAAATTTTATGAGGTTAATCCAAACACACATTTAATTGGATTGAGATTGACTTTATACTCTCACAATCTTTAAAATATCCTACATAGCACTATTGGATGTTCGACCCTAGTTTTGGATTTTCCTAATATGTCGTCAATATAGTCTTCAGTAATTTCATGCATCATATCATGTAATATGATAGTCATGCCTTTTGATATGTATCTCCAGCATTCTTAAGACCAAATGGCATTACCTAATAACAAAATGTTCCCCATGGAGTGGTGAATGTTGTTTTATGTTGGTCTTTTGTTGCTATTTTGATCTAGTTATATCTTGAAAAGCCATCCATGAGTGAAAGCATTTCATAACATGCCTTGAAGTCAATGATCATATCAATATTAGGTACTGAAAATTCATCCTTAAGACAAGCTTTGTTTATGTCTTAAAAATCAGTACAGATTTGGATTCCTTCAAGCTTTTTACTAATAGGTACAACATTATATATTCATTTTGAGTAGTCAGTGGACTAGATACATCTTGCTTCTAAGAGTTTTTCCAACTCTTTCTTTACTAAGATAGAACTGTGAAGATGCATCTTATGCAACATTTATTTCATCAATTTGGTATTAGGATAGACCACAAGGTGGTGCAGAACCAAGGTAGGGTCTAAACCTGGCATGTCAAAATAAGCCCATGCAAAGATATCTATAAATTCTCTCAATAGAGCTGTAAAGACTTCACATTCCTCTTTAGTGAGGGACATGCCTAATTTTATACATTTTGAGTCTGATAAAGTCCCAATGTTTACCTCTATTGTATCTTTGACTAGAAGGGTTGAACCATCTTTTAGGATAGTAGGTAAAGACTTGAATTGTTGGACTATATCAAGGTCCTCTATTAGGACTTGCTTTTCAACGTCTCCTAGGCATGATGAATCTAAGTCCCCCAATGGGAGATCTAGCCATGTGACAAAAACAATTGGAAATTCTTGAAGAATTTGATCAAATACTTTTTATTGCACAAAACTAATCTCAGATCCATAGGTAAGTTCATCATTGGTGGTCTCCTGGTCTAAATTTAAAGAAGAATGAACACCCCCATCTAATGGCACCTAAAACAGGCTTTCACCACTAGACTGGGCTTTATATTTACTTTTTCCCTGGTCATAAAGTACCTCAAAGAGGTTTTCACTTGGGAACCTCAATGTTTTATTTATTTATTTTTGGCTAAGGGTATTCACCCACTCTCCAAAATAGGCTTCAGGATCCAATGTAATTGAGAAGCCTAATTTATAATCTCCCAGTAGAACATTATATCTAAGGCCTAAAAAGTCACAGAATGCCTCATCATTCTAAAACTCATTAATCAACAAATTGGATTCTTGTTGGTCCCAATCTATCATTTGGGGATGGTATAATGGTAATGGGTTGTGATGAATGACTAGGTTAAAGGTACAAATGGCATTTTTATCAAATAGGTTAGTCTCAACTAGGCCATCAAAGGTGAGGTGATGATTAGACTCTACTTTACTATAGGTATCATCATCACTAGCCACTGGTGATGGAACTCAAATAAGATATGTGGGGTCACTCTTAGGTAGTTTAACTCCAAGTCCATAAGGTCTTTTGTACTTAGTCATGGAAATTGGCTCAATGGTTCCTTGTTGATACAGTCTGAGGCCTCTTCCTTCATAATCTTGATGTTCCATGATCCTATTGGGAATATGATACTTGGTGCTCTTGTAACAATCAATAAATTTGTCACTGTATAACAATGATTCATCTCCTTTAAGAGGGTCTTGTTCTTGGCCAGATGTTGATATGAACGTGTCTTGTCCTAGATTATGAAGTTTATCTTTACCTTTTCATTACCAATGCATGTGTGGGGTATTTCTAGGTCAACCAAAGGTCTTTGGATTATGAGGAAGATTGGAAATATTGAAGGTATCATGGGTCACATACTCCCCTGGGCTATTATCTAAAATGGTGAAATGATCGAAAGCTTCAAGAGGTGGCATGTGGGAAAGGGAATCTAAGGTATTAGGATCTATGCAATTATCTTGTGGAGGATAAATAAGTATGGCATTTCCTTTATCTTTCTTATAACTTAGATTCATGTCGTATTGGTAATTATAACTTTGAAACTTGACCTCAAGCTGTTTTCAATGTTCATATGAGTGTAAATATCCTAGAATATTCACTTCCATCTCTGAGTGGGAAAACTTGATACATTGGTGTAGTGTTGATGAGATTACATGAATCTCATGTAACCAAGGCCTGCCTATAAGAATATTATATGACAACTCAAGATCAAGCACCTGGCAAAGTGTATCATGGGTCAAAGGTCCAATGATAACTAGTAAGCTAATGGTGCCTTATGATTCTCTTTCCTAATTATCATAGGCTTTGATAGTCATCATTTTTTGCTAGAGATCTATCATTGTGTACCCAAGAATCTTGATGAGCATTAGAGACACTATGTTGAGGCCTGATCCATTATTTATAAATACATATTTCACATTATACCACTTTATATAAACTTCTATGTATAATAGATTATTATGGAGCAAGCCAAGGGAAGACATATCACTTTGGTTGAATGTGACTTATTATTGGGTTGGAGCTAGGTGTCCAGCCAAATCTTGAAATTTATCAGGGGATATGTCACTTACAACATTGGATTGGTTTAAAAAATCATTCAAAATGTTCTTGTGGATTATTAACATTTGTAGCAAATCTAAAATATAAATTTGTGGTAATGTCTTCTATAATTGTTCCACAATATCAAACTTCTTGTCTTGATCAATGGTAAATGGTTTATTTTGAGGCTAAATGGTTGGTTGGATAATAGGCAAAGTGGGACAAGATTGTGGACTTGGGATAGTAATATTTAACCTTTGATTTTTGATTCAAAAATCAGGATTAGATGTTGGACCATAATTGCTAAAAAATGCTAGGAATGGTGTGGAACCAAATAGGACAAGTCTCAGTTGTTGGTGCACTTATATGTTGTCATGTGGTAAAGGTAAATTATCAGTGTATGGTCCAAAAGTGGGAGTCCTAATTTATTGGTTTGCCTATGTGTAGTCCCAAGTCAAAGAAGGATTATCCATGTAATTTGGTTGAGTGGTATTGTTTAGCAATGGTCTAGATTAATTAGTGCTCGGTCGAGGATTAATGGAGATGATATTAATGCTACCCCCTACAATATGGCCTACAACCCTATTATAGTCATGTGTAATTGCATGGTAGGTTTGTTGGTTGTTACCATTTTGACCTTAGTTTTGTCCATTATTCTAACATTGTGGGTTTTGTTGTTGATTCTATTAATTATACTAATTTGGTCTTTGATTTTGACACTATTGATTTTGTTGTTGCACCAATTAGTATTGTTATTGTTACTGATTGTTATGTTGTTGATATGTGTTATGTTGGGGAAAGGGATTTTGATAAATCCCAAGAGATTGATTTGAGGTGGAAGCACCATTATCCAATGTTATCTCCCCATTTTCTAACATATTCTCAATCAAATGCATGATTTGCACACATATTTATAGATTATGCCCATTGACCTGATGATATTCATAGAATTCATTTTCATGGTACCAATCAAAATAAGAAATGCCTTGTGGATAATGCTTTGGTATAGGCCAACTAATCAGATTAGCAATAATAAGTTTGTGAAATACAAACTCAATAGGCTCTCCTAGGTCACTAAAGACACGACATGTAGGCATAGTTCTCCTTAGAGGAGGGGTTTGTAATTGTAAAGGTTGATGCATTTATTATGCAGGTCATGGTTTTTATGCTTGTGGCATTGGTTGGAGAGGTTGCTGAGAAGGAATAAGCTAAAAAGATGGTGTAGATGATTTTTAGACATGATGTGATTCAATTACTCCATTACCCACAACATTCCTACTGTGGTTAAATTGCTTTGGTCTATCTTGGTTATTGGCATGTGTTGGTTGTGATGCTTGCACTTGGATTGGTTTTTGGTTTTGACCACTTCCCTAATTGGTACCTTAATTTTGATTAGTTTATGTAAACTTGATGATCCCTTTATTAATAAGGTCTCACTCAATCAACAATCCTTTATCGATGATCTCCTTAAAAGTATGTGCACATTGTAGTTCTAGATGATAAGCTATCTCACTATGCAAATTTTTAGTAAACACAGTGGCTAATTATTTATCTGGTAAACTATGGGTGAATTGGCTTGCAAAGGCTTTCCATCACTGTAGATAACTTACAAAACTCTCACAAGCCTTTTGTTTTGCTTGTGTTAAGTTAACCAATGAAATCTCATGTTTGAGATTATAGGAAAAGTGCTACACGAACTTATCAGAAAGATCATCAAAATCTATTACTCAATTCTTGGACAAATTTAAAAACCACTTCAAGGCTTGTCTAGCCAAGCTCCTTGTAAACAACAACAAAAGGTATATATCACTATATGCCATTAATTGACATGTGACAAAGAACTCACTTAAATGGGCCTTAGGATCACCTTTCCCTTTATATTTATTGAATTTTGGTGGTTCATATCTTGGAGTAAATGGTATCTAAAAGTAGTATATGTTGAATGGATAAGAACACATGTCATTCAACTTAAACTTTTTAGTCTGTTTCCCAACCTAAATGGTAGAAATTGAATTCTTCATCTATTGCAATTATTGGGATAGAAAAATGGAAGGAACATTGGTTTGAGGGAGAATATTGGTTTGGGTAGATGGTTGGGAGGTCACAAGTGATACCCTTTGACTAGAGTATGATGGAGATATCTATTGCAATATACTGGTTTGGTTGGGAAATGGACCAAGAATATGCATATGTGGATTAGGATGTACATGAAATTACACATTTGGTTGTGTGATATTCTAGTTTGGGTTGGCTATGAAGGTTTGACTTGGAGGATTTTATGGTTGGGATGGAGGGATATAACTATATTGTACCTATTTTGGTTGAAAAGGGACATGTTACCTACTAATCAAACTTTGTTTTTAAGTGGAAACTTATGGACCAAGACCCTATCTCTAAACTTGTGCCACATTTTGAATCGATTGTTGTCTAGTAGGTACTTTAAAAACATGGGAGCCTCCTTGTTACACAAATCCTTGTTGGGAAATGAAATCATGTTGAATATTTGACATCTGTCATTGACCAATATTTACATGTTGTTGGCTAGTCATCATTTGGTTTTAGATTGGTACATTGGTCTATGACTGAAGAGGTGTATTTTCCACTACCTAACGAGGTGGAACATTAGTTTTACCTTGTTGAGGTGGAAATATATTTGACCTTTGTTGTGTTGGTAAATTAAATTCTTATTGTTATTTTTGAATACTACTCATCCCTTGTTGAGGAGTAGGATTCATCACATTTTTTTGTTGAGGTGTGACATTGGGTGTTGTTTGACTACCTAATCCTATTGGTTACATGGCTGATAAAGCATCTGGTTGAGGTTAAGATGTAGAAACTCTTACTCCTTGGTATGATGGTCCACTCATGGTATTAACTATAGGCACATGTTGTTGACTAGGTATTTCTGTGTTAGTACCACTTTGATTTCAATTGGATGTTGTTTGCACATTGTCCACTATATTTTGCTCATTATTTTTCATAGAAGTAGAAGACACTAATTTAATAATGGGCATATGCAGCAAGTTGTCTATCAAAGTGTTTTGCATGAATGGGTCTAAACTCTGATTGTCTTGACTAGTTGACTCTATCAAAACTCTTATTGAAGGAACTAAGTTAATAAGAGGTTTGCTTACCATGGTCATCTTATTGAAATTACATGCTAGATTCAGGTAGGTTTGATATGCCATCTATATCTAGTTAAAGTGGTCTTTCATGAGGTTTTTTCCTCTATTAGGCATATTAGGGTCATGATATGTTGTTTAGAGTAGAGCCAAAGGATTGCTAAAAGAATCTTATTGATCATAAATTATGTTGTGAGGTGTTCTTACTAGGTTTGGTAAATTCTCATGAGGAATTCTTTTGGGAAATTGGCCCCTACCTCTATAGATCTAACCAAAATCTAATCTTTTTTCTCCAATAAATGATGCTCAAACAAAAATAGATCATATGTGGAAGGCATATTAGTAGATCATGATTGTTGAAGAACTAGTTCATCAGTTGTGAGTATTATAGCTAGTTATTGTGTGATTTATTCTTGGTCTTGTTTTGAATAAGGTGGTGTATTAACCAAGTAGTTAGCCAATGGATCTTGGCTTTATGCCCCTAATCAAGTATTATAAGAGGGATAAAAATCCATCTCATAAGCAATATTATCTGTATACGATTCTTGCACCATTTCTTCATGCACAACCACATTACTAATCCTTAGATTGTACATGAGTCCACTACGAGTGTAGGAATACATGTTGGGATCCATAGTCAATGCTTTGCAATAGAAAGGGAATCGATTTCTACAAACTCTAAAAAAATAATGTCTAGAAAGATGATGTTCAAACTTGGTCTAGATTCATCAAAAAGGATCAAAAGGTTTGTGTAAAGATTTGTGATAATACAAGCTAATGTTAAGTGTCTAACATTACACATCTTACACAAAAATATTAAGTCAATGAATCAAAAATCAAAATGCCAAATACTAAGGTTAAAGTGTTTCAAATCAGTCTAATCTAGAAAATTAAAAGTTGCTAGGTATTTTGGCCAAAACATGACATCAAAAGCGAGGCTCATACAAGTCATGCACTAGGACTCTTGGCCAAAAGGCGTCAAAATCTAAACTTTGAAATAGATGAAATTTTTAATCTAACGGATTTGAAGAAATTCTAACAAACACTAGGCATTTTATTCTTGGACATGGACTTGATCAAATAGGTATAAAGTATGAAACAAAAGGTACTTTAGAGATATTTTATTTTCTCATAAATAATGGTATAAAACTTGGTTCTTTTGAAAAATAAGCTAGACAAAAGTGAATGATGTAACTGTGCTAGACAAAGGTTCACAAAAGTATACTCTGATTGCTTTGAAAATGTAGGAACAAATTTGAACTCTATGCAAGAGGGCCTATAAAAAGATATCTAAAATTTTTTGGGTAATGTAATAGCTTTTTACTACCTAAAAGATGTGACAAAATTCTTGTTCAAAAACTCTCTAAGGCAAAGATAATTTCTAACTCAAAATGTTATGGTGCATAGACTCAAAGTTCAAGTGTTTAGCCCAAAATTACTTAAGTATATCAAGTGGTGATAATGATCATGAGTCTTAAATGGCCATCAACCCAAATTGAAAATTGAACCTAAGCTCCCTCAAGTTTAGTGCAAATAGTGAACCCACTTAACACATCAACCGTATGAACTTATAAAGGTTAAATATTTAATTTAGATTATAAATGAAGGACTTAAACAACTTTGGCAAAGGTATAGACTCAATTGGGTAGAATAACTATGCCAAAGTAGATGATATGAATCCAAGTTTTGATGAACTTTGAACAAGGCAAATTGATGATTTTACATGGGCAGCATAATGTATCTTTGTTCAAAGGAAAATGAGGACCATGTGTTTTTATTTGTATAATTTATTAACACAAAATTTTGACTCCAAACAAGACCTTTATCTAGGACAAAACCAACTAAGTAATTGCTCTTAGATCCTAAACTGACAAGGTTGCTTGGTATTGTTGGAATCCATCAATATACATCATTTAAGAGGATTTTTAATACTCATCCAAAAGTAAATACACACTATATAGAAGGGTTTTTACATCCCCCTTCTCTCAAATGACAATACTATGACTTGGACCTTGAGGTGCACCTTGCACCAATAATACTTATATGGCAAGTGGGGATTTGTCTAAGATATACAAGTTTTTGAACGTTCTAGGGGAATCAATTGTATAATGACTTTTACTTCAAATAATACAAAATAAAAGCATAGATTTTGGGTCTGTATCACTTGGTTTTTTTCAAAAAGGTCTAATCATTTTTTCAACCACTACATCTTGTTGTTTGCTCAGTGTAGTGCAATGTCCAAAGTGTCACTATGTCCCATGTACAACTCCAATATGGAGCCAAATGAAGTCAGTACTGGGAGGTGAAACCCCAGGTCAAAGCTTCCCTAAAGAACTTGTAGGAGGTAATGGTGTCCCCCTCACAAGCCAAGTTTACATGAAATAAATAAATCATAAAATAGAAAGACTTTAGGTTCATTTTCAAGGTCACCCAATACTTTTACGAGTTTTTAGGGAGTGCTTTAGACAACATTCTTTCTATGCCTTGGGCTAGGCACTTTACAAATAAGGAAAGCACTTTTGATTCTAAGGGTTCCCTAAAGGGGAAAAATGGAATATTATACATGAAACATCTTTGTATTTTGTGAAAACAAAGTGCTAATTGAAATAACTAGTGAACACAAAAGCTTTAAAAGATGAGTTCATTTTTAAGCCCTAAATCGAAAGGTGTGGTGGTGTTATTTTGACCCCTTGGTCTTAAGTTGTAACTTTTAAATGTTAATTATCAAAAATTTATTTTAATAACCTCAATTTTCCATTACGTACTAAAACAAAGTTCCTAATTCATTTTAAAATCATGCAAAAGATGGTCTAAAACATGTTTTAACAAATTCGAAGTCCGTCGATTACTTGTCTACCCTTAAGGCATCACCCCAAAAGAAAATGTGTTAGGTTAGAAAAGTTTAACACAAATATAAATAAAATATTAAATATATGAACACTTTAAAATAATAAATTAGAAGGCTAAAAATAAAATAAAACACATAACACAAAATCTTGCACATAAAATATAAAAACCTACAGTTAGTATTTTTAACATAACTTTTAAAATATAGATTTTTTTTATAAAATATTTTGAGAGGTTGGAAATAAATATAGGGTTCACATATTTAAAAAAAATTAAGTCCAAACAGTCAATAAAAAAAATTATCAACTATGTTCTAACCATTTTTACAAGAAAAATAAAAAATAGAAAGTGACAATCACTAAAACATCTATAACTTCTAAAATATAAGGAATTATTTTGTGAAATTTTTAGATAATATAAATTACATATTTATACATATGAATAAATACATGTAGACAAAAATATTAAGTAAATAAAAAGTTATTAATTCTTTATTGGGTGTTTTTACTTAAAGCAAAAATAACAAAAAAAAATTAAAACTATGAAATACAAAAAAGTTTGTGGGTTGCACTCTCATGAAGATAGTCTGACCCGACATGCCATTATATGAATTATTAATTTTAATCAATAGATGTTTTATTATATTTTTAGTGATAAAATGAAATCAAATTGAAAAACTAACACACTAGCTAGCATACATCTCTAGGCCTAGTTACTAGGGAGAGCTTAGTGATGGAAAGCCACTTGACAACACAACTAAAAATGGAAAGAAATAAGAAATATGAACACAAAACACCATTTTTTTAACAAATCATTAATTTCTCAAAAAGGCTCCTTCTTTGGCTTGCTCGGCTTGTGCTTCAAGAGATCTTCAATGGAGTGTGGCTACCTTCATCTCCTTTTGGCACCTTTGACTTTGGCTTGGCTGCTCAACAATTTAGAATTATAACACTAATACGAAATAATTTTTGAATGCATTTGGGAATTATAATTTTTTCATAAAAGAGATTAAATTCAATAGGCAAGTCCTCCTAATTATAGATTTTTGGATTAGTTTGAGGATCAACTATGACCATCCATCTCAAGATTGAGATGTATGGCCATGAATAAATCCATACATGAAATTCATTATACAAATATACACATTAATATTTGGGATAGATACATATTGAATAGGCATGTAGATTCTTGATGAGGCATGGGAGACCCATAATCCTGATATTTTATGTATTTATGGCTTATGGATGCCACCCCATATGATGATGTCACCTGATGATGTAGTTAGTAAAAATCAATTTTCAATAAATATTTATTCAAAAATTTATATGTAAAATTAACTTAAGGACTTAATTTTGACTAATTATCTTAAAACATAATTAGTCAAATTTAGTGTAAATTTTGGTTCTTGGTGCACAAATTAATCAAATTGGTCAAAATGTCTTGTTATTGGTCTAAAATTTGATTGAATTGGAATTGGAAGTTAATGTTAGATACGTTGTATTTTTTATCCCATTTAGGATGTTACAAATATTAAATAACAAAGGCATCTGTTTTGTGCAAGATATTTTATAGAAAATGGCAATCCAAAGCACCTAGGTGCGAAATTGGCACTTTGACTCAAAATGATCTAATAAAAGTTAGTTGGCCCATAAATTGCATTGCCCCATTTAGTGATGCCCTAGCCAAAATTGGCACTTAAATATATCAATTTCAACTCAATTAATTCTCCTTAGATTTTTTAGGCCAAATTGTGAACTTTGGTGCAAATTGGTCAAAACCTTGATTGCAGGTTATCGATGCCCAGATTTAGGTGTCTACAACATTGAAGTGAATACCAATTTGGTTTGAAATTCATGTTATTATTTTGTAGTGCCCCTATATGTCTATGATTGAATAAGGTCAATTAATTCTAGGAGATTATAATTCTTGTTTATGAATTAATATGCAATTAGATTATGTAGTAGTTAGTCTGATTAGTTTTGCATTTCTATTTTGTTTAATTTGAAATTGTTTCAAGCCATTATGTGTAGTAGTTACATAATTTTTACATGTTTTTTTAAAATAGAGATTCATAATAATATGTTCACTTAATTCTTTATAATCTTTCACATTATGTTACTTTGATTTATGTTATGGCTAGACTTGGTATCTAGTGGTATAATTATGACTAGGCATGTCTTCATCTTTTTAGCATTGAAGATTCTATTTTGGTCAAGATATCATCACAACTCTACCTTATCCTTTCTCTCTTTTATATTTTTTTATGAATTCCTTACCCATTATACTATAATTGTGCTACATGTGTGAAGTAAGTAAAAATAATTGAACCAACGTAAGTGAGAATTTTTAGATAACACATAATTGATTGAATTTTCAGTGATAAGTTGTTATTGATTTCTAAGAGTAATGATTAGAAATTTCTCAGACCTTGGGTTTAACCAAATAAATCTTGAAAATGATGGGATATTTTTTCCCATGTGTTATTGCCTCCCTTTGTCCTCTCAAACTAGTTAATCCAATAACTATTTATATTGTGGGTCACAGAAGGAGACCAACACACGCCTTGTCTAAGATTAGACTTGGATAGATTTCAAACTTTCCTCCTCTAGATGTGTATAAATATCTTTAATATAAATCCCTTCAATCATCTTTTAGAAATCCCTTTAAGAATTACATTAAGGATGGTAGATTATCATTTACTAATAAGTATATTTAATTATGATTCAATTTAATTTAATTTGTCTTTTTTTTCTTTTTTGCTAAGGTAACAAGGGTACCGTCTTAAAGCTAAAAAAAAGATGGTGAACTCATCAAAAAATTATTTTAATAGGCCAGAAGAAAGGTGGAGTCAATTCAGACCCGTCAAAAAAGTTAGCAAGATGTTAACCGTTGTATGGGGATTCGAAGAACAGATCAAGTCCATCCAACCCAAGAGAGAATAAAAAAACCGCTCTTAAGAGAGGCATGACCACCAAAATATACCAACAAAGAAATAATTTCATAACCATATAAACATTCTTTTATTTATCAATGGAAAGGTTGTTTTACAAAAATACTTGTGGGTATACAATACCACAAAAACTAAGGCCAAAATGAGTTAATTTACAACATCCCTTACAAAAATAAACACAAATATAATTGGTTATTCTAGATCAATGATGTTAGCACCAAGTGACACAATGTTACTAGGAACATGCAATCTTTCACTTGTTCTAGTCGCCATCCCAGTTGGGCTCTCCTAAAAACCTACTTCATCCACGTCATAATAGTGAGGGGGAGAGAATAGGCACTCTTGAGGCAGTTTTTATCCTAGCCTAGCTACAATAAATTCTAAGATATTTTAGAGTTTGATACTACCATCCAAAATTACATGGATATGGTCTATTGATTCGAGATCGATCGAGTGAACCATGGTTTCTAAGTCTAGATACCCCTAATGGAGAGTGAAGGTGCCTACCACATTGTATAAAATGTTAGCCCCATTGATTACATGTGTTGCATCAAACAAATTCCTCCTACCCACATACTATTTTAGGTCAACCATGAATGTTTTTAGGACTTTAGAAATTTCCTATTCTTCCACTTCATCAATTTTGGCTGTAACATACCACATTTTCTTTAGTCACACATGCATTAGAGGATTCTTGATTTCATTGTCAATATGCTCAGCAAAATTATAAGAGGTAAAATCCCTAGTAATCTAATTTAAATAGGCCACCCTCCATCCAACACATGTCTTAGGTAGATCACAAGCTCCTCCTTGACACCCTTCCTTTTATCCATGTTGTCCACCTACAAGAAACAAACACCCCAACCAAAAACAAAAGAATAATTCAAGCTATGAATGGCTTCTAGGTTCACATAAACAAAATGAATTAAAACATCCTCCCTCATCATTACACCAATCAAAGGCACGAGCGACTCAAAAAAATTAGCATGAGTCATCCTCTGAAATGAATGTTGTGAGAATACATCGACATCACAACTGTGAAGATATTAAAAGATACCTTTGATCTTCCTCCCACTTGACATCTTGGGTTAATAACTTTTACAACATGTTAGGATAAGGGGAACCCCACTCCATGTATCCAACCTTTTGGGTAGTTAGGAGGTTAACTTTTCCATTTATAGCTCAATCTGTGATAGAATAACCTTTATGTTTTGTCTAATGAAACTCCAAGTGCTCAAAATAATCTCTCATACCATTGACTTCATCCAAGATATCTAAATTTTTTGTGCTTTGGCCTTCCCAGACATTAGAGCTTTGAAGATAACTTGTAAATCACCTTCGACTATCATATTTACCCATCTATGAAAAAAGGTAATTTGAGTGCCTTTTAAAAGTGCCCACACCTCTACAACATTATTGGTCTCAACAATTATATCATGAGAAAAAATGAGAAGGGGTTGCCCATTATTATCCCTAAAAACACCACCACCAATAACCACCCTCAGGTTGCCTTTCGAAGACTCATTGCAATTCATCTTTATTTTACCACACTTAAGAGGTCTCCAATAATAATTGGGGATATTCATATACAACCTAAATAACACAAACCCCTTATCAAGGAATTTTAAATGTATTTAATTATATATAAATTAAGATATTTATTTATTTTTATATTAATTTTTTTTTAATTTGGAAATAAACTTTACTCATTTTTTTAAATATTTAATAATTTTATAACTAAAATATAAGTTTCACTCCAATCACATTTCACATATACTTTATCCAATACAATTTATGTCAAGTAACTATTATAAGAAAACAAGGGCACTATGCACCAAGCCCTTGCAGGTTGAGGATAAAATTAAATTTGTTACAAATTTAAATCATTAGATGAAATACTGTTGGAATGAAAGAATACTTAATTTTCTAGATAGTCATACTTATTTTTCATTTTTTACCCCCTTTCTCACCAAAATGAAAATTTAGTATACAATATCGTGATCGTATTGATGACATTAATGAAGTAATGAAAAATTTGAATATTTATGTATTTTTTATAAAATCCCTTAGCATAAAATTTTCCTCTTTTTTAAGGCTTCCCTCTGCCTCTTTTGGGGTTGTCTTCCACCATAGCTTGCTTTGCCTTTTCTACATACTTTCTCGGCATTATTCACCCCTTGCTGACATTTTAGGGGGTCTTAAAAAAATTCAAAACTCTCAAAATCTAGTGGAAGTAAAGGAAAATAACTCAAATCTTCACACAAATTTCACTTCTTCTGCTATGGATTCAAAAAACATAAATGCTTACAAAAGTCTATAAATTTTAACTATAACTAGTTAAAACCCCAAAAGACTACCAGGAAAAGGAAATAAAGATCAAATTTTCACACAATTTCCTCTATCATGGATTTAGAAGAAATAAATGCTTATAATCTATGACATTTATTAACCAAACCCAATTATTCACTCATTTCCCAACATTAATCTTTTCCAAACAAAATGAAAAAGATGGTCCTCACCAATAAACCCAAAACATGGGTAAAACAGTAATGATTCCTGAAATGGGTTCAGATATGTTCCAAGCAATCCAATACCAAGATTAAACAAACCACAACACCTGCAATTGTAGATCGTGTCAAGATTTTAAGCATGTTTAACTCTAATAATGTTGAAACAGTTATCTTCAAAACTTTGTTATGACTTCCTTGGTTATAATGGCCTCACACTATTGATTTCCTATGCCCTTCAATCTAGTTCACTGTTGTTGGCTTCTTATCTTCACATAAACTACCTAAAAGCACAAACCCCATAGGAAAATTCATTGACCCATTAATTTAAAATAGAACCTAAAATGTAATGGAAAATTAGAGAGGGTTAAAATAACTAGAAACACTAATAACATCCATGTCAAGGAACTAAATAATAGGTCATTGCCATCCTACAAGATAAATCCAAGTGCTAATACACAATCACAACTAATACCATAAGATAATAAAATAAATAATTTTGAGTAGAGAGATTAATATAAAATATGCTTAGTTCATCTTTACCCACATATATAAGAAATGAGTGCACAACTATAGAAAAACCAAGAAAAACATTTGAACATTTGATCACATGAGAATAATAGAGTTAATGCTCATGTAGTGTATGAGGAATTACCCAAATATGTAAAAAAATAGGCATACATATCTAGAAAATCTTAGATGAATATTTGAAAACTCAGCTGAGGAATCATAAATCTCTAGGTAATATGTTTAAAAGCCATCTGGTGAACATGTCCACAAAAACTTTGGATGGAATTCAAGCGTTCTATAATCAAATTTATCGATGCAAAGCTTGATCGATCTCATTTCATTCTCTTAGAACTTGGTCTAAGAATGATTCAGTCATTAAAATCCCCTAACACTCTATAAACTTCTTGTAGACACCAAAATAGTGTCTAACCCTTGGTCACCTTCCCCCTTGGTCCATTCCTAACCCATTCCTAAAAATTACTAATTTAAAATAATAAACTTATTTTGAATTAACCCCCCTCCTTGGACACATCACCCATGACACCTCACCTAGCACACCTCGCCTTGGACTAATTCCCATCCTATGACTCACCCAAGACCTATTTTTACTTCTCTCTAACCGCCTAACAAACTCTCGTGCGTATTTATCCCAACCCTCGACATTCTCCAACGGATAGTGCACTTGGCAGATGAAAAACGGGCTTAGTGGCTCTTTTTGCCCGTTCTAACCCCGCCGACATCGGTTATTCTTAACCAATTTTTTAGACTCTTTGATGGGCCCAATCAGAAATCGGCTAATCTCTAGAATCAAATCACGAATCCTTCAATCTTCAGTCTTGGACCATCCGTCAATCTGCAAAATCTCTCAGTTAAGCCTCTCACTCTCTCCCTCAAGTGTAGCAACAGCTTCAGGATTCTCCATCAGCAACAGGTTCTCCACACAGGCTACATCAACAGCGGGTACGGGAATCATCAGTAGCACACCTTCAACAAGGCACAGGTAAGTATATTGTCTGTGTCTTCTTTGTGTTTTCTAGTCATTTGCTTCTAAGTTTATGAATTAGATTCAGCATTCCCTCCTCCCAAACTAGACTGTTAACCAAGCCAGACCTGAATCTTTACTTCTCCATCTCCCTATTGCCTCTGTCCTCTATCAGACCATACACTCTGTCCATTCAACCAGATTCTCAGACCCAGACCCCAGACCATTCAACCAAGTCCAAAACTTTGTCTCAAGACCACTCAAATAAACCCAGACCCTGACCAAACCCTATCCATAGACCACAGACTTAACCAAACCTCGTCCAAAGACCTTTTGCCTCTACCGATGCCGGTCACTACCCCAACCGACGTTGGCATATTAACCGACGTTGGCACCTTTACCAACCGACGCCGGTAGAACCACCGACGCCGGCGAATGTGATCAGTTCGATAGCTTCTTTCAAGTAAGCCTTTGCTTCCCTTTTTCATTCCATCTTTTATCATTTCAATTATTTATCATTTTGTTGTTTATCAGACACTTCTTTTTATTGATTAGTGGGTTTATATCCCTTAAGGAAGTCTTCATACTTCTGGGATCAAGCTTTCGCTTGGCAACCCACCATCTGTCCATTTAACGCCTTCTTTTGTCCAAGTTTCTTTCTTTGCAGGTGTCATTCCTCCACAGCCAAAGAGGAGTACTTACAGCGTCTGGATTACGGTGCGCAGACTATATCCAGGTACACATCAAGCCTTGACCATTCTTTCTTAAGTTTCTTAATTATTCTTTGAAATTGAAAGCAAAATTTGAATAGAAACATTCTGGCACACCCGGTGGGACCCATTTAGGGCCTTCCTTGGGTTCCCTTTCCTTCTTTGTTCATTTAGGTGCATTAGGCTTCTTCCTCTTCACCTCTTTCTTCTTTTCTAAAAAAAACATCATAAGCAGGAAATAAAAAGAAATTTTTCTTGCATTTCTAGACTAGTAAAAAAATCATTTTCTTCAACCCTTTCTCGAACTTGTTTTCATTCCAATTTAACATTTCGATTTGGGGCTTTAAAATATACTGCATTCCATTTCTTGCTTTCTTGCATTTTCTTAGTCCACACTTAGTAATTAGTAAAACACATATTGAATAAATCGTAGATCACTTGATGTTACACAACCAGACCACGTGCACTCAATTAAACATAAAACTCACTTGAGACAAGGCCCGATTGGGATTTCATCACCCAGCGGATACCTTACCCATCCCGGCAATCCTACTTGGATTTCACCACCAAGGGGAAAGCCAACTCTATTCTCTGGCAGAGTCTAAACTATAGGGAAAGTATATTTTGGCTAAGCGAGACCAGCTAACCACTGAAATCGTGAAGTGAGGGGAGCTTGCTCCTTAGCACCAGGCCTGTACGGAACCTAATACAGACTTTTGAGCGCCTTAACATACCTGAAACCATCTTTAGATTACCTATTCTAGGACCCTTCTAAAAGCCAATCTCCTCAAACATCACATTAAGGCATAAGCCACACGATCTTAATAAAATTGTTTCTAGGGATTTAACGCTAGGATCTGTTTGTCATCATCTTATTTTCTATTTTTATTTGAATTTTTTGAGCTGGTAAAGACGTCTTCTTTATTTCCAAAAACTTTTTTTTTGAGTTTCTGGAAAACACAGTAACCGACATCGGTTCTGTAACCGACGTCGGTAACTTTTCTGTACCGGCATCAGTCATCTGACCGACATCGGCGGTATCCTTCACAGACATCAATTTTTATACCGATGTCGGTCTCTGTCTATTTTCTTTTTTCCAAAAATAGCAAGCTTAAAATCCAACTTTCTGGCTGTCTAAACATCTATTCTGGTTTTTTGAGACTGACAGAACACAGTTTTCTAAAACCTGATCCTTTCTTGCCTTGAATGGTTTTGACACGTAGTCAAACCAAGGCCCTTCTTGACCATGCTAGTCAAAAACCGCTTCCACCTTCACCATATATAACCAGTCTTATAATGCAGTTCAACTCGAAAACTAAAAGAACTCCTACTCGCCCAACCCCACCTCAAACTCCTATCGTCCCAAAAGGGGACCAAGATTTTGCACGATTCTTAGACCTTAACGTCAAAGCCTTACAACACTATCTCACGAATAGCCAAATGCGAGACTTCCTAGGCAACCCAATCTATGGGATGCTGACTTCCTTAGTCGAGACAAGAATCACATCAACCGCACCTACAATTCAGCCACTAGACAACACCTCCACCAATAACCCAACCGTGTCTTACCTTCAAAACATGGCCACTCCTTCTAAACTTACCTCCATAGGGGTTCCGGTACTCCCTCAACCTCAAGTCACTCAACCAAACCCCACACCTTTCCAAAACCTACTAGTCTCTATCCCCCCTACTCTTGCACCTATCAACACAAGAGTAACTGTTTACCCGTCAACAAGCGTAGCCACTCCTCAACCATCCTTGACGGCCCCTATCCAACTTATGCCTACCAACCCCATAACACAAGTGCCCTTGGCCCCAACTTTTGCTCCAATAACCAGCTACCCATATGTTGCATCTATGCAACCAACCATGTCATACGCCCCTCCCAATATCTTTCAAGCGCCTTATAATCTAGGGGGTGCTCCACCCGCCAATCCGTCAGCAGATATCATCAAAATGCTGATGGATAAGATGTCTAGCTTAGAGACCTCCATTTTCGGCTCACGCAATGCTCTCTCATATGAGCAAATTTGCAATGAGCCTATTCATCCTTTCGTTCCAATTAGACCATACTCCAACCAGTGGGAGCTTCCCAAATTTTCTCGCTTTCAAAGCAAGGAAGACCCACAGCAACACTTATGGGCATTCAGACATGCCTGTTACCTTATTGCCCATGACGATGCATTGCTCTTGCGCACATTTCCTATGTCCCTTTCTGGCACTGCACTCGACTGGTACAACTCCATTGCCAGCCATTCCCTCTTCACATTTACACAGCTGGCCCAGCTCTTTCTTGATCACTTCTCCATTAACATCACCAAGAAGGTCTCGATCATGGATCTTTACACTATCCACCAATTTGAGGATGAATCAATAGCTGACTTCGTTGCTCGTTGGAGAGGCCTCATCAATCAACTCTCATTTTCCTTACCTCAAACTAAACTTATTGAACTATTCTCTCGAGCTTGCGCCAAACATATTTCTTCCACTTTAAGGGTTCAGACCTTCTGTACCTTCGACGAAGCCTTCACGATGGCCCATAAACTTGAATTACATGCCATCGAGGAGAATAAAGTCAAGTTGCAGAGCAAGAACCCCAACTCTAAGACTAATGACTCTTCTTCTTCTAAACCTTCATCATCAAATCCTAAGTCTAAAGCTTCAGCTAACATTGTGGTCGTTAGACCTTCATCCTCTTCATCCAATCAGCCTGAGCCATCCACATCTCAGAGCGCCACCCATTAATTCTAGCAGAGATACGTACAAAGACAATATACTCCTCTTAGAGAATCTTACGCGTCTATACTGGAAAAACTTGTTAAATAGGGGATTCTCAACCTCCCCCAGATTTGACCACCACCACAATTTAATCCCTCACGCGCCATCCCTGCGTGGTATAGGGAAAATGACTTCTGCAATTTCCACCGTGTCAAAGGTCATGACATGGGAAACTATAAAACCTTTAAAAACATAATCCAAGACATGCTTGAAAAGGGAGAGCTCATTCTAGATAATCCCAATGCACCTCCTAACCAAGGCATCGATATCTTCAAGTAACCATTCCCTAACCATCCACCAACCCAAAATAATGTCCAGACCTTGATTGACAACACGCATGAACACAACATTCGAACGGTCAATACGGTCTTGCCCTTCATCCCCAACCAACCTCAAGAGGTTAACCCATCTACTAGTCCATCATGTGTGGACGAACCTCTTTCCCTGGTTAGTTCTCCATCAATCTCTCTTATCTTGGAGGACGCCTCAACCTTACCGGCACCACTAGTCTCTCCATCCTCCTTTCTTCTACCTATGGAGGACCTGACCTTACCCACTCCTCAATCGCAAGTGGAGGGCACCATAATCCCTACCCTTTACCCGCTTGAGGAGCCACACTCTCCAGTTCCTTATCCACCAAGAGAAGAACCTGACTCTCCATCTTCCTTGACCAACGACAATCCAGTTATAACTCCCACACACCTCGGGTCCAAAACTACTGCCACACCTAACACATCTTCTCAAGAATCCAAACCTCATCCAACATCCTCCCAACCATTTTCCCGACTAGTGGAGAAATTAGAACTTCTCCCTTCAAAGAAAGTGGAGCATCAGGGATTGTGGGAACATCTTAAAGTTCTTCAACATTCCCATGCCCTCTCGTCTCATGCTGCCAATCCTCCCAAGGCAGAATCACCCCAAACTCCCAATAAAGACCAAATCCCTGCTTCTAAACCTGCATCTACCCAATCTAAACCGATCAAGTCACTCAGCGTTCGCCCTCTCTCTACCCTCACTCACCCACAAGTGAAGGTGGACTTAGACCAGACCTCAACCAAAAGTAGTCTTCCAACCAAGTCAAAGAAGACTGCCAGACCACAGAAGCGAACCCCTCCTCCACCGTCAACTTTGCCCTCCATCTTAGGTCCTCATCCTTCTACCCTAATCGGTGTCCTTCCTACTCTGACCATTAACCAAAACAAATTACCTCCATTACTTCCTTTGCCAACCACAAGTCAAACCCCCTCTCAAAAATTTGGCACCTCTCACAAAGAAAGTGTCGTCTTCACCTGTCACCGCACCACCAACCCAAAAGGTGGTACGAAAACCTTCTTCAACATTCCCCAAGCAAAAGTCACCAGCGTGTCATGCATCAACAATCACGGACCCCTTAGTAGGTTCGTATGCTTTAATATTATGCCAACTTTTGCAGACTTCTAGCATTACCCTTCCTTCTATCAAGCCATTCCAACCCCTCGAGTCAAAACCTTCTTGGTTCGATGATACAAAGATTTGTTTATACCATCGCACGCCAGGACATGATACCGAGACTTGATCACGCATCGAGACGAGCAACACCATGAGTAAGCAGTCTATTACATAAGCCGAACACTTGTCGACTATGAAACTTGGTATACTCATACCGAGAAACTCTGTTTGTCATTAGTCTTTGCCACTACCAAGCTCCGTCACTATCTTCTCAATCACAAAACCTTTGTCGTCACCCACACTGATCCCCTCAAATACATGCATTCCAAACCATATCAAAACCAGCGTATGGCTCGTTGGCTCATGCTTCTTGATAAATTTGACTTAGAATTTGTCCAGCAAAAATCTATAAAAGGGCAAACAATCGCTGACCAACTAGCAGATGCCCCTCTTCCCAACAATCAACCTTCACAGTGCGAGTTTCTCGATGAATCTATCGCCACTCTCTCGACTGATGACACATTCTACCAAATGACAATGTTTTTCGATGGCTCTAAATGTCAACTCGGTGGGGGTGCAGGAGTCATCCTCATTCCACATGAAGGTGAACCCATGCCCCTATCTTTCAAACTCAACTTTGAATGTACCAATAATATGGTCAAATACGAAGCCTTAATTTTGGGACTTCAAACTGCCCTTTCTTTAAACATCAAATCCATCAACATCTTCGGTGACTCACAACTTGTCGTCAATCAAATCAATGGTTCATATCTTTGTAAAAATGAAATTTTACAAAGGTACAAGCACCGTGTTGACAGTCTTCTAGCGTCTTTTGACCATCACTTATTACAGACTATTCCTCGATCGACAAATAAGTTTGTTGACACCATGGCTTCCCTCGCCTCACATATTCCTTCTTCTTCATCATCCTCATCAAGAATTTATGTCATGGTACATCGTGTGCCATTGCCTTCATACATTTCCACTGACATCAATCTCGTCCACACCATAGACTCTAGTTCACAAGATGTATGGTATAAACAACTTGAGGACTACTTGGCTCATTCTATCATTCCTCCTAACCTCTCTATTAATGCGTGGCAGGCTTTCATCAAACGCACCACTCGCTATACCATGCTAGGGGGCCTTCTCTATAAAAGAGGTTTTGACGGCCTTCTTCTTTGCTGTTTAAACTCCACTGAAGCTTCTCATGCTGTTAAACAAGCCCATGACGAGATTTGTGGTAGACACTTCAGTGGTAACTCGATTGCCAAGCGCATCCTTTGCTTGGGTTATTATTGGCCCACTCTTCATCAAGACTGTAGCGATTATGTTCAGCGTTGCATCAAGTGTCAGCAGCATGCTAACTTGCTTCATCTCCCTAGTCACGCCTTACAAGTCACTCAGGATTTCTGGCCTTTTTCACAATGTGGCTTAGATCTCATCGGTGAGATTAACCCTCATTCATCTCTTCATCATCAGTCCATCATCACTGCCACCGAGTATTTCACTAAATGGGTGGAAGCTATTCCTCTTGTCTCCACAAAAGCCGACAAGATTGTCGACTTCATCAACACCCATATCATCTGTCATTTCGGTGTACCTCACAAAATCATCACCGACAATGGCAAGTCCTTTAAAAACAAGACCGTCCAAAAACTCTGTGATTCATTTGGCATCAAACTCAGCTTTTCTTCGCCTTACTACCCACAAGCAAATGGGCAGGCCGAGGCTTCCAATAAAATCTTAACTAAAATTCTCATGAAGGTGGTCAACAACACTGGAAGGGATTGGCACATTCATATTCCCTTCGCTTTGTGGGCCTACCACACTAGCATCCAAACCTCTATGGGTGCTACCCCTTTCTCTCTAGTGTACGGATCAGAGGCTGTCTTACCTCTCAAAGTACAAATCATGTCTCTTCTCATTTCACTCCATGACATTCTTTCTAATGATGACTTTCGTCAAGATCGATTAGCTCAACTTGAGTTACTTGACGAACGTTGTCTTGATGCCCTCAATCATCTCCATGTCTATCAAAATCACATCAAACGCGCCTATAATAAAACTCTGAGAGAACGAGATTTCAATATCAGAGACCTCGTCCTCAAAGAGAACCAACATGTGACCAATATGGAACGGAGTAAACGAGGTAAATTTGCTCCTAATTGGCTTGGACCTTATATCATAATGCACAAGTATGGATCAGGGACTTATCGTCTGTCTTCTCTTGAAGGCCGACCAGAACCTGAGCCTCTTAATGCTTTGTATCTACGACCATTCTACTGTTAGTTGAGTATTCATCCACTTGACATTTAACTTGAGCTCGTCCCTTGAGCAATCCTTGTCCTTTTTATCCTTAATCCATTTCACCCTTTTTCCATTAACAAAATCCTCTACAACCCTTTTATGATGTACGGATGCTTCGTTCTAATAAAAGGGAGTCCTTGACCTTCTATAAGTCTTGTCCATGACTCAATATTCTGTCAAAACTAAATCAAGATGTCAAAATATCCACGGTGACAAAATCAAATCAAAAAAAAAAGCAGACTGCTCCCTCGAAGGATAGCTGCACTATTATTGCTATAGCTAATAGACTGCTCCCTCGAAGGACAGCTATTCAAAATCTATAAAGCAAAGTATAGACCACTCCCTCGAAGGATGGCTATGACTAACTCTTGCTACAAACAGCACTTTCTTAGAAGCTTCTCGCATCGATCAGCTTCACAAATGACCACCAAACAAGTGACATCTTTATGTGGACTTCTCGCATTGATCAGTCCGCTCCAAAAAAAAAAAAAAAAATCGGGTCATGGACTTGACTTGCAGTTGTCTCAGGGCCTCCTATAAAAAGGGGCAAAGTTCTCCATACTCTAAAATGGGTTACCCTTTCCTCTTATCATATCACCTACTCAAGGGACTTCGAGCTCACTTTAATGTCAAAAGTGCTTCGATTACCGCTCTAACATAACTATGGTCAATGATACAACGCATGAATGGGGCTCTTCATTTGAACAACCCCTATCTATGTTGTCATTTTGGTCTTTGTCAATAAAACGGCACTTATGCCTCTTACTTTCTGCCTATACTTTGGTCACATTCAACCACATCATTTATCAAAACTATTCAATCCAACTCTTTTCAAACCACACAATTTATGTCAAGCATAAACCAATACTTGCTGAAGCATAAATAGACCTCAATTCATTTTTAGCAAACATCCATCACGAATATGGATAGTTGCTAGGAATGAAAAACCCCTACCAATGTTACAGCTTACACCATTTGGAAAAAAACTGTAGCATCATCTCCTCCTTATCATTTCAAGCATATACCCTCAGACATATGGGAAATGCTATATCTTTATCATGACCAAAATCAACCACTTCAATCTTTTTCCTCCCTTCTTGGGAGAACTACATTGGCCTGAGGCCCTAACGACAAGGGCTATGTAGGCAGCACTCAGTTGACATGGGGTCTTTTGGGGTTAGCTCGGCCATTCTCTTCGTCACTTTCTTCCATCTCCTTCTCTCATCACCTGCCAATCACATCACAACCAATCACACATTTTCATAATCTTTAGCATAATCATTTTCATCATTTACATCATAATCATTAATCACAAACACATTATCATCATCACACAATTAAGCATTCACATCATATAATCTACAAATCATAACATAAAATATCAGTATCACATAATCCTTAAGCATCATCATCTAATCTAAATGTCATGCCCATTCTCATTATTAGCATTATCATAACGCATCATTATATTAAACATCATCATTTAATCATCATAACATTATCATCATAAACATAATATCAAAACATGCATCATCATCATAATCAAAAATGCTGAATACATTAAACATTAAACATCCATAACACATCAATGATCCAAACCCATCATCATATATATATCAAAATCATTTATACAATCACACAATCTGTGCCTCTGTCTCTCTCTCATACATCTCACATCAACGGCTCGCAAGCTGGTATATACATCAAAAATGAATCTCTAGGTTTGCCCTCAAGGCTGTGGCTGTGGTGGTGGTGGCGGTGGCTGGGAAGAGGCTGTATCCTCTCCTCCCTCTGATATATGTCGTTTGCAAGACCCAAAAGCCATCGCTCGTGACATAGACCTCTGTCGGCTCTACTCTGCTCACATCTCTGAGTATCGTTGTATCTAAGGGAACCCCCTGATGGCCCTCTCATAATAAGCGATCTCGTCCAGTGCATCACTGTATCTAACTAGAGATACAGTCTGTGGTGGACCCATCTGCACTGCTGTTGTGCCTTGTCCTGACCCCTGTGGCTGTGACTGACCTAGGTGCACTGATGTCGACGGTCCTACCCCCTGTGAAAATGCTGGCTACTGAGATGGATGCTGTAATGGGCCCTGCCCTCCAAATCTCTGACCTACCACTGCCTATGCCTGGGCTGCAACCAGATGTCCCTTTAACAGAGTGACCTGCCCTGTCAACACTGCCACCCGACCTGTCATCTCTGTCAGCTGCCTTGTAACCCCTGCCAGCTGTCCCTACAAAACTGTGACCTGGGCCTGAGCTGCGTCTCTCTCTTGCCATGCAGTGTCCCTCTCCTCGTGGGCTGTATCTCGCTCCCTTATAATGGTCTATAGATCTGGCTGGGGACCCACCTGTATCCCTGTGTACTGCCCTGCCCACCATGCTGTGTAGGCCTCTGTACACCTTAGGTTGGCTATCCCAGGTCTTGCCAGCAACTCCTCAAAATTGGGCTCCTCTGTCTCCTCTGGTAGTGGGAGCGGCGCCTCTATATCATCTCGCCTGTACTGTGGGAACGCGGGAGGTACATCCTGTAGCAGCCCGTACTAGCTCCGCACTCTCTCTGCTGGGATCCTCTCGAGCTCACCGGCTCGTCTGCCTCTAACCCATCGCATGCTCTGAGTCCTGACCATCTGCTCGCCCTGGTCTCAGAATATTGGATACACCAAGTATGGTCTCCAGACTATATCTACTAGAATCAAGGCCTCCAGTACGCCTCGGTAGTGATCAATATCCCTGACCACTCCATCCACCCACATCTACGCCATCATCTCGCACCATCACCTGAATCTAACCCTAAAACTGTCTTGGATTGCCACTGGGAGGCTGAGAGGTCGGGTAACCACAATGTGCTCGTATGCCCAACAATGCAGAAGGTGCCCTACACACAGGCTGTACCATCACCGCCGACTGATGCCCCATAGCTCTTTGTATACTTGGGCCAAAAATATGAGTGCCCAGGCAAACAGTGTTTGCTACTCTAGCATGTCCATCAAAACCCTGGTCATGGCCACCGGGAACCTGCCTCCCTCCGCATCCGGCAACACATAGACTATGATGCCGATCATCATCAGAACCACCAGTCGATGTGCGCCCTCATCCACCGCGTACAAAGGCTCATAGGCAAAACTGGCTGAATGGTAGCTTGTCTTTGTGATGTGCTCCCCAAATAGTGTCACCATGTGTACGTCGTGCACCTCTCTCGAGCACGCATAGATGTCAGCTCCGTGTACCAGCAGCCACAAAATATGGTACATGTCCTCGACCGTGACCGTCATCTCGCCTGTGGGTAGGTGGAAGGTGTTGGTGGCATGGTCTCATTGCTTGATCAATGCCACCATGAGGCTCACATCCCTCACCACTCTACAGTAGCCTCTCAACCCGCCTAGCCCTACTGCGCTCATATGCGCCCACTCCTCAACTGTCACGCCTCCACACATCCGCATCAGCAAGGTCAGGAGGCAATCTCACAACATAAGAGTCTGCCTCACCTGCATCCATCCATAGTCAATCTCATGTTAAAATTGTTCTTATTCTTCCTATTTTACCAACCATTCTGACCATCTATACCTAACCCAACACCCAGGAAGCCCTTGGCGTAACTTCAACTTTTCAACTTGAACATTTTTCACCACTCTTTTTTACCAAGCAGCCATTGACATCGGTTAGTGTGCCAGTGACGGCACTCACCTAACTGACGTCAGTCATTTAGTGACTGATGTCGGTAGGTTAATGACCGATGCTGGTCGCCTGTCGGCTGACGCCAGCGGAATCGCCGACGTCGGTGACTGGTTCGGCCCTAGGGCTGAACAAGGCGAGCCCTCAAAATTAGGGCTTCCCCTCTAAACACCCCTACACCCCCCAAAACCCTCTAAAATCACTCCTAACCTATCCTAGACCCTTTACGCACCTTCTTAGCTACCCTCCCCCTTGATTTCTACCTAAAAACAACAAAAATTTCAAAACTAAATTCAAAACCAAAAACATCCAAATAAGGTTCAGAGACCCTCCTACCTCGTCCTGGCATCGCCGACGTGGTGGCACGATGGGTACCACTGGTGGTGGACCTCCCACGGGTCCTCTACTCCCCTCTACCATCTCCGTTCTGTCTCTCTGCTCTCACACGTCACTGGACCCATAAATGCCTCTGCAGCCTCTAATCAATCTCCAACTCGCTCCTTCTCTTCACCAATGCCTATCTGACACCTCGCACCGCTCCTCGGTCAGCTCTGGGTCACTTTCACTTAATCAACTCCAGACACCTTTTTTCTCTCTCAATCAAATTAGCAAATGACTTTTGGTGGGCTGCCAATTTGATTTTGTCAGATTTGGCAGGCCGCCAACGTCAGCATAGGCGTGCCCTATTCCACCGACGTCGGCTGATCTCTACCGACGTTGACCATTTTTGGATACCAACGTCGTTTTCCCTTACCGATGTTGCCATCCTTCCAACCCCTTTTATTCTTGGCCATGACCAAAATCATGCCCCCAATCAGTCAGTCCTCTAGACCACGTCATTTTGGCCCCTTGAGGCACACTTGGATCACTTTTGCATCCATCCATCGACCACCAGACATTGGAGATCATGCCCATCTCCTAAAATCGTGACTACTTCCTAAGCAATTTTGCCTTAGTTGTTTTTGCATGTATGCTACCTCATGATTGGTTAGCAAAATTGTGTGCACACATTTGACCTTCACAAGTATAGGATTGCAAGCCAGTTGATCCGCACTAGTTGTGACTTTTTTGTGTTTTCAGGAGCACTTCTTAAGCCTGGGATACCTAGAACACGACGACCATTGGAGCTTCAGCCTAGATTGAATAACCCGATTAGCTACGACTAATGCTGGGGCCCGGTTATTTTAATTTTGGCACTCCTCGACCTTTGACCTGTGACAATTTGACCTGACCATCCTCGTGAAGTGGTGTTTGCGCAATCATAACTTTTGCAGCATTCTCACTCTATCTTCACCCTTTTCATCCACTCTCTGTCAAATCAGCACCTGATTCTAGGTTCCCTTCTCTTGACTCCTGCTTTGAGGGGGGATACCTCATCCATAATCGGGGCAACCAACCCTCACTTATTTTTGTCTTGCAGTTCACTTAAACAACCAACAAGACGAAATCAACCTTATCCCATACCTGGGGCAATCGACTCCTATTTTTGTCTTGCAGTTCGTTTAGAGCAACCAACAAGACAAAAAGGGGCAAATGTAGACACCAAAATAGTGTCTAACCCTTGGTCACCTTCCCCCTTGGTCCATTCCTAACCCATTCCTAAAAATTACTAATTTAAAATAATAAACTTATTTTGAATTAACCCCCCTCTTTGGACACATCACCCATGACACCTCACCTAGCACACCTCGCCTTGGACTAATTCCCATCCTATGACTCACCCAAGACCTATTCTTACTTCTCTCTAACCGCCTAACAAACTCTCTTGCGTATTTAGCCCAACCCTCGACATTCTCCAACGGATAGTGCACTTGGTGGATGAAAAACGGGCTTAGTGGCTCTTTTTTCCCGTTCTAACCCCGCCGACGTCAGTCAAATGTTGGCCGACACCGATGGAATCACCGACGTCGGTTATACTTAACCAATTTTTTAGACTCTTTGACAGGCCCAATCAAAAATTGGCTAATCTCTGGAAGCAAATCATGAATCCTTCAATCTTCAGTCTTGGACCATCCGTCAATCTGTGAAATCTCTCAGTTAAGCCTCTCACTCTCTCCCTCAAGTGCAGCAACAGCTTCAGGATTCTCCATCAGCAACAGGTTCTCCACACATGCTACATCAACAGCAGGTACGAAAATCATCAGTAGCACACCTTCAACAAGGCATAGGTAAGTATATTGTCTGTGTTTTCTTTGTGTTTTCTAGTCATTTGCTTTTAAGTTTATGAATTAGATTCAGCATTCCCTCCTCCCAAACCAGACTGTTAACCAAGCCAGACCTGAATCTTTACTTCTCCATCTCCCTATTGCCTCTGTCCTCTGTCAGACCATACACTCTGTCCATTCAACCAGATTCTCAGACCCAGACCCCAGACCATTCAACCAAGTCCAAAACTTTGTCTCAAGACCACTCAAATAAACCCAGACCCTGACCAAACCCTGTCCACAGACCACAGACTTAACCAGACCTCGTCCAAAGACCTTTTGCCTCTACCAACACCGGTCACTACCCCAACCGACGTCGGCATATTAACCGACGTCGGCACCTTTACCAACCGACGTCGGTAGAACCACCGATGCCAGCGACTGTGATCAGTTCGACAGCTTCTTCCAAGTAAGCCTTTTCTTCCCTTTTTCATTCCATCTTTTATCATTTCAATTCTTTATCATTTTGTTGTTTATCAGATACTTCTTTTTATTGATTAGTGGGTTTATATCCCTTAAGGAAGTCTTCATACTTCTGGGATCAAGCTTTCGCTTGGCAACCCACCATCTGTCCATTTAACGCCTTCTTTTATCCAAGTTTCTTTCATTGCAGGTGTCATTCCTCCACAGCCAAAGAGGAGTACTTACAGCGTCTGGATTACGGTGCGCAGACTATATCTAGGTACACATCAAGCCTTGACCATTCTTTCTTAAGTTTCTTAATTCTTCTTTGAAATTGAAAGCAAAATTTGAATAGAAACACTTCTATTGGAAAATATCATCTACCTATGGCCCATCGATGGTATAGAAAGTTCACCATAGATAGAGGAGCTCATAGCAAAGTGCACATGGGATGGATGTCACTGAGTGGAGTGAGAAGACTATTGTGTAGAGGGACTATGCCACTAACAAGATAATTAATGATGAATGAAGACTCTAAGTCAAGTTAAAGTGATGTGCAATACTTTCTTCCACCAGCCCAATCTGAAGGCATTATTACCAAATCATGTATGAATATGAATCAAATGCTCAAACATTACCCTGTGTGGATGATGGATGAGCTATAGTGAGTGAAGCTAGGCACGACAATAAAAAGACATTGAGGTGGAGGGATTAAGGTGATTGAGTAGGGAGAAGAGGAAATCTTCTTGAGCAAGTGTTAAGAACCAAATGGATGCAAAAAGATAGCTTTCTACTAGATATCAAATAGGGCAGCTATTTAAAGACACCTTATACAACAAGTTTTCATAAGAGATCCAAGTAGTAAATTGTAAACTTTAGATCCAAAACTAGAGCCAAAAATCAAATTTGGATGTTACTAACATTAATATTTGAATGGGTAGCTATTAAAGCAAGCATGTTGAGGTTGAGGTGGAGCAGGGGCTTTGATTAGAGATTGAATAGATCAATCTAAGACAATATTGTAGTAGATTCAAAAGAAATAAAGGATTATGGAAGATAAGCCACATGAATGCCCATATCTGAAAGATTTGACCTATTATTTCATTAGCATTGGAATAAATAATGTCGAATGGTTCAATGTCTACCATTAAACTTAGAAATTTAACCCCTTGTAATGATGAGTGTGTCATACATTTATTTTCGTTACAAGAATTTTGAGGAGGGACATGTTATATGAAGGGACATTTTTTTTAACCTTGCACCCTGACAGTGCACTTATTTCCATACATGGCCCCTTAATAACATATCAACAATTTAACAAATGAAAATACAGATAAATACTCAATTTCATTATTTTTTGTTAATAAATGTACATGTTGACTATTGCCTAACTGCAAATTTTTTAATACAAAAAAAGTCATGGACTTTGATTGGTCTAAAAGGGATAATTTAATCAAGAGTTAGAAAAAATTGAATGTTATAGTTACCCTTTGGGACTAATATCATTCTTTATAATGTTCTTTTGCACTCTTTGCACTGTAAAAACAATTATTAGTTTATTTTATCACAACAAAAAATTAATTCATCTCGTTATAATTTAATTACAAATAAGTGTGATCAGACAATTTATAAATATAAGGTAGACTCTTTATATTTATATATATATATATATATATATATATATATATATATATATGACTAATATCATTCTTTATAATGTTCTTTTGCACTCTTTGCACTGTAAAAACAATTATTAGTTTATTTTATCACAAAAAAAATAAATTTATCTCGTTATAATTTAATTACAAATAAGCATGATCAGACAATTTATAAATATAAGGTAGACTCTTTATATATATATATATATATATATATATATTTCTATGCTTATTTTAATTTTTAGATTTATTCTTACATTATTTATTTTTTACTGTTTTTATATTCCTTATTTTTAATTAATATTATATTTTTTAATTTTATAAATTAATTTTAAATCTTTATGAACATTATAATTGAAGGATGAAGTCCTTAGATTCATCTCATGGTTTTGAAGATTCTATTTTGATGTTGATGTAATTTAAAAGAGTGTTTTATTGGAAAACACTATCTTGCATGTCCTATTTACCACCTCTTCAAAGCAACGTAACACCTAATAACCACAAGTGGGCATTCAAATTTGGTAGGATACATGGACAAAGATGCATCATTGAATGAGTAGTTAGTGGAGGCCATTCCTAGATAATTAATACATACAAAACAAGAAAAGGAATAGTGTATAAAGAACATTCTACTTGAAAATCTATAAATCCATCTCAGAGTAGATAAATAGTGGAGTGAAGGTGATGATGTTGGAAGCATTGTTCAAAGCTTTAGATTTGATAATAGGACTAATACAAGGTTCATATTTTGCACTGCATTTTATATTACTCCTTTTTTAATTATTGTAGCTAACCTATCATGAATTTTGTATTTATATACTATCATCACTATTATTATCACAAAGCAATAGTATTTGGATAAATCATTTCTCAAGGCCTACATTAGACCATACACTAGCATGTGGTTATGGATGATGTATATATTTCAAGTTCAATTCTTACAAATATGCTTTAGGAGAAATTAAATTCTTTTGACATCCATTGGAAATAATGAAGTGTATTGGCTTAGCAATAATCTACATTTGTTAATGAAATAATATTTTTAATTCATATAATTTCTTCTTGGGGGAAGAAGAGATATTTTTAGTACCGGCCATATCATTGGGTTCATAATCTATTATCTACTTACCTTTTTATAGTGTTAGATAACTTGTACCCACTTCTCGAGATGTGCAAGTAGAGATATCATAGTGTGACACTCTTCATTGGATTGAATATTGAAGTTATGAATTAAGCACCACTTTCCAATCTTGGACTACTTGTTCTAATTATTTGAAAATTATTTTCCACTCTCTAGTATGATGACTCAATCAATAGACATACAAATAGAAGGCCTTCAATGTTATTATTCAGATCATAAAATGTCCTCATATGGAAAGCAATTGATTGGTTTCAATAAATTGCATAGCTTGGTGATCCTCATGTATTTACTACCCATTTTTGGTGCTATGGTGGTTTTACTTGCTTCTCTTTTTTGGCAGATTTTTAATTCAGAATTACATAATTTCTAATAAGCCCATATTTTTTCATAAGTGTTAAATATTTATGTTTTAAATTTACCTCCACATCATTTTGGTCACTATGTCTTATATTTTATTCTAGCACTCAAATCTCCACTTGTATCCCCTAACATTGTAAAAACCCAATAAGATACCACCATCAAGTTATTGGATGGAGTGATTAATGATGAGGAGGGATGAAATTGAGTAGAGATGATGAGGGAGTCGATAAGGATGATGAGGGATGGTGAGGGTCAACGAAGGAGTGATTAGGGAGGATAAAAGAGTGATTAGAGATAATGAGGGATGGTGAGGATTAATTAGGGAGGGATAAGGGGTGATGAGGGATGAGGAATGAGGAATGAGTGATTAGAGATGATGAGATATGATGAAGCAGTGATTAAGGATGATGAGGGATGGTGAGGGGAAATAAGGGAGTGATTATGGATGATGAGGGAATGATTATAAATGATGAGGAATGGTGAGGTTTAATAAAGGAGTGATTAAGGATGATGAAGTAGTGATTAGGGATGGTGATATCTGATGAGGGAGTGATTAGGGATGGTGAGGGATGGTGAGATCCAATGAGAGACTGATTAAGGAACATGAGGGAGTGATTAAAGATGATGAGTTCTGGTGAGGTTCAATGAGGGAGTGATGAGGGATGAGGAGGGATGAGGATTAAGTGATTGCAGATGATGAGGGATAGTGAGGGTCAATGAGGGAGTAATCAGGGATCATGAGGGAGTGATTAGATATGACCAGAGATAGTGAGGGTCAATGAGGGAGTGTTTAGGGACAATGAAGAATGATGAGAGAGTGATTAGGGGTAATCAGGCATGAGTAAGAAGTGATTAGAGATGAGGGAGGGATGGTGAACAAGTGAAAATAACATAAAGTGGTTGTTTGATGTGTACATGTCATCAATGTGCCCTATACTACACCAATCACACCACTTTGCATTAATTTCAAAGTGAGTGATTTGTAAACTTAAATTTTGACAAACTTAAGACTCCTAGAAATGTTAGAATCAATTTGAAAGGCATAAAAACCTAAAAAATGACTATGTTTACCAAAAATGGACATTAATTACAAAAATTATGTCTTAAAATCCCTAGGTTTAATACTTAGACCCTAAAAATGCCTAAGTACTAACGAGATTGGATTTTGAAAAACTATTTTCTACATTATAAGGCATGCAACTGTGACACCAACTCTATCAGATGCTAAGTGATCCTAATTTCTTATATTTACTAAAATAAATTTAAAATATAAGAAAATAAAAGTAACAATATAGAGTAGTAAATATAAGCTTTTGGCCAAAGTTGCCTTCATGTGAAACTCCCACATGCTTCTGGAGATGTTTTTTGTCTCATTACAAAACAACGTTTACACATTTTATAATACATTATATAACACGTATGTTCTATTTGAATTTGAATTCAAAACTAAGCCTTTAGGCTCAAAAAAGGCTTGGATTTTTGTGCCAAAGGCTTGTGACTGTGCATCTACAACTGAGACTAAGAGTTTTGACATAAACTAACAAATTTTAATTTCAATCACCTGATATGCTATGGATTTCAACATCAAAAATTAAAAATTTATTACCGTCATGACAAACATACTTCCTCTTTCCAAATATATGATTTTTATAATTTTTGGGCTATTTTAAGGGTTTATACTATATTTATTTCTAACTACATCTTTTTTAGGCCACTACATGCCACACATATAAATGCCTATTCATGTTTATGTAATTGGTTTTTTGTTGTATCCAAGTGTCAAAAAAAAATATGGTAACAAACTAGGCCTAATTCTATACACATTATAAAAAAAAACAATTTTAATTTTGTTTTGAGGTAGTTAGAGGGGCCCACATGGTCGATATCCATTTTTTTGTCATTTTTCAAGATCTACTTAATTACAAAATTGATAAAAAAAATATTCATTGAAAAAATATAAAAAAAAATTAGTAACACACTAGAAGATCTTATCTAAATATTCACCAAAGGTTTTCAGACAATATTTAACAATGTTCAAAAAATGGTGGGCTGCATGACCATCTATCTACTATGTTTTCTTAAAAAAAAGGAGGTCCTCTTCAAATTTTACATTTTGACCTATTTATACTTAACCATTTTTCAAAAAAAAATAGTTTTTTGGAAACTAGACTTGAAATGCTACAATTCATGTTTTTATACCATCTTCAAATTGAGTGTACCCATCTCAAATTATCTACAGAAGTTCAAATATATAAAATTTCAAAAAAATCATGTCCTTGAGTAGGCCCTTTTTTGTCCCCCAATTTTGTACACTTATACCAAAGCAAATAGGTAGCCCTAAAGCCACATGATCCTATCACATGGCATAATCATGTTTGATCAATCAAAGCCTTGAAGAGCTAAGGTGACACCATGTGGCATCATCTCATGGAACATAGAGCATAAATAGATTGAATGAGGGACTGCCACCTAGATCCTGATGACATCAACGAGTATCATAAGCCTAAATTTAATGAGCCTCTACCCATCAACAGACTATCAATCCTAAGTCCTAAGATAATCATAAAATGTCATGTGGCACAAGATCAATCATGTTTAAAGTATGCCCCATGATGAAGATTCAATGCTAGAATGACACATTACAACATCTTGTAGCATGTCGACCAAAACAAAAAATATGAAAACTAAAAATCAACTAAGTGTCGAGGCATTTTAAAATATTTGAGATCACTCCACATGGCACAATCTTAGATAGATAGTTTATGGAATACTTTGGAGGGGGATGCAAATATCTGAGGCCCAAAGGCCCATTATGTTACCATGTGGCAACATCTCATAAGCTCAGGGCTCAAAAGACATAGTAAATGCAATAAATTGCCTAAAGGCTACCGACCATTGATCTTCTAGATCAAAGGTTCAAAAAGTCTGATCAATGATAGACCCCATAGTGAATCCTTGAAGCCTAAAGGCTTAGGAGGAGGCCACATGGAAAAATATTAGAAACCTATAATGCGAAGGACATAACAATGAACTAGAAAGACTTAGATCATCGTAGACCATATGATCTCTCAGATCGACATCACATGAGACATAATTATGCAAAGAGTCTAACTACAGTAAGATCTATGTGGTCATGCCACATGTCATGATCAAATTAAGTATGAGCTCATTGATATCTAAAAGCAGTAGAAGTCATGAAAAGCATAATGAATAATTGAGGGAATTTTTAGTGGCATCTCCCCATAAAGTTGTGAGAACATGGAGAAGCTTAGGTTAAGCAAGGAGGTAGGAAAGTGACAAAAGATAAAAATGGAGCCCAAAAGACCTCAATGAAAATGATATTTTAATAGATTTCATGATCACTAAATCATATAACCATGAAGCATAGGTGAAATTTGATGACAAGGTCTAGAACCAAATGATGCATAAATGATAGTTTCATTGTGTTTATAATTATAAATAGTAAGTAGTAAAATGAATATGAAGGTAGCAACAACTAAAGAAATAATAGAATACTTGGTCTAATGAGGTAGGAATCTTCATTTGACCATTTATTTAAATAAGACATCATGACCACAAGAAACTTGAGTGATATGGCTCATAGAGGTTGGAAGCATCTCAAGTGGAACATTTTTTTATTAGGTTGTTAAAAAAAACTTAAAAAGTAATCATGTCTAGGGATGGGGAGTTTTGTGCTACATGGATTGAGATCCATTATTTTTATACTATAAAAATGATAGTCTACAGTATTATAAAAGGGTGGACATTTTTATGCATAAAAACTTTACTAAAATTGAGGAAGGTTGTGACCTAACCTTTTTACTTTGTCTTAGCTAGTGATTGTTTTCCTAAAGGCACATTGAATACTTTTACAAATAACATTTGTGAACTAGGAATTTGACTCAAGAGAGGTGTTAGTATCTTTTTAGTGACAAAATGAAATCAAATTAAAAAACTAACACACTAGCTAGCATACATATCAGAGTTGTTGCCAAAATCTGGATAATGTGAATGCAATGGCGACGTGATCACACGAGATGAAGCTAGTGCACATCACATAGATGCTAAAGCAATTTGAAATTATACAAAAAGATAAATTTCACAAGACAAATAGGAGAAAACACAATATTTGATTAACATAAGATGGCCAAATTGAAGAATACATATAGGAGAGCACGTAAGTAACTCCTCCATAAAAGTTAGTCAAGGCACCTCAAGAATAGACTGTAAATCCTCCATGAAAGGTCGTGACAAGGTGCTAAGAATAGAGAAGTAACTCCCATACCCAAAATAGCTAGTCAAGGGAGTTACTTATGACATTTTTATGACACCTATGACACACATCACCACATAAGCTAGCCTATCCCACAAATGTAGAAAAACTCCATGTATGCACAAATATATAATTTCCCTAATTAAATAATAGGGAAAATTAAAAACCTACACTAATACCCCCCCATAAGCGCAGCTTAGGTGGGCAATGTGGAAATATAAAATGGGTCCCAGCAACTAGGCCTGATGAGGTACCCATGTACAAATGCAATCTCCCATAAGATAGAGAAAAGGAGAAAACCCATTGGAAAAAAACTCCCCCCCCCCCAAAGAGAGACATAAAAGAAATGAAGAGGCTAAAATGCCCCCCTAAAGATGATGCTGCTACAAATGTGGACCGCACCCCAAAAAGAGCTCATAGATGAATGAACTTGCTCTCGATGAAAGGTTTGGTGAATATGTCTGCAACTTGCTTTGAAGACTAGCAAAATATCAAGTCAATGACTTGACTATGAATAAGCTCCTGAATGAAGTGCATGTGAATCTCTATGTGCTTGGTCTGCTAGTGCTAAACTAGATTCTTGCAAATCTAAATGGTACTCTGGTTGTCACAATAAATGATGGTGGGCTACCTGATAGGAATGCCAAACTCAAAAAGAATCCCCTAAAGCCAAATAGCCTCAGTAGCTGCATTAACAACTCCCTTATACTCTATCTCTGTGGATGATATAGCAATAGCATTCTACTTCTTGCTAGACCAACTGATAGGACCAAAACCTAGAGAGAAACTATAACCAAAAGTGGACTTGTGAGTCTATGAATCACCAGCCTAGTCTGAATCTATATATCCAACCAAGTCAACCTCTATGCCAAATCTATAATGAATCCTGTATCTATGTGAACCCTATATGTAATGCAATATCCTCTTAGTTGCTTTCCAATGCAACTCATGAGGTTCCTACATAAACCTGGAGACAAGTCCCACTGTATATGATATGTTGAGCCTGGTGTGAGTCAAGTAGATGAGACTACCAACAAGTTTTTGATACCGAGTGGCATCAACCAATGGTGAAGAATAGTCAGCCTCAAGCTTAACTCCTGATAGAAAGGGAGTCAGAGATGGCTTGCAATCAGCCATGTGAACCGAGCCAATAAGTCAAGAGCATACTTAGGCTGTGCAAGAGAAATTCCTAAATCTAACGATGAGATCTCGATGCCAAGGAAGTAGTGCAATAAACCCAAGTATGTCATGTCAAATCTATCTTGGAGAGATGCCTTCACCACTGCAATAGCCGATGAAGAACTCTCGGTGATCAAAAGGTCATCAACATATAGAACCAAAATTAGGAGCGAATCATCCTACCATTAGAAGTAGACATTGGGGTTAATATGGCACCTAGTGAAACCCACTTTAAGAAGGAAGGAATCCATCTTGGCATACCAAGCCTGAGGGGCCTATTTGAGGCCATAGATATATTTCCTAAGTTTGCATACTAAGGAAAAAAGCTGAACAAATCCTGGTGACTGCTCCATGTAGATCTCCTCCTCTAGGTCTCTATGAAGAAAGGCACTCTTCACATCCATCTCGTGCACATACCAACCATGTGCTGTGGCAATAGCCAAGGTGAGTCGAATAGAAGTCATCTTTGCAATGGGTTCAAAGGTCTCTGAGTAGTCAATGTCTGCCACCTGTGAGAAACCCTTGGTGAGCAATCGCACCTTGTACTTATCAACTGACCTATCTGCTACAAACTTGGTCTGATATATCCACCTACATTGAACCATCTTTCTTCCCTTAGGAAGTGAAGTCAAGTCCCAAGTGTGATTTTTGATTAAGGAAGAATATTCTTCCTCCATAGCATTATCCCACTCAGGTGCCCCCAAGGCCTCTCAAAAAATTTGTGGATCTAAAACTGAAGAAAAAAAGGCATGTGGATCTCTCTAAAAATACCCCTAGTATGTTTGTCATCTATAGGATCTCCTGCCCAAGTGCCAGCACTCTCAAGTGTCTATCTGGCCCAAAGTGGCCTGGAAGTGGGCGAGTCAGGTGCTAACTCCTCATCCTCTAACTGACTAGAGGTGGATGACTCTGCATCACTATCGTTGTTGTCTGAACTCAAAGAAGAAGATGTCTCTAGCTCAAGAACTTGTTGTGGCTGAGTTGAATCTAAGGAATCATCATGAAGAAGTATATCCAATGAGAGAGAAGAAGTGCCAAGTGTTGAGTCTCTAGGACTATCCTGTAAGTGGACACTTATCTCAATGAACAACTCATGAGTGGTTGGATCTAGAAGGTGATACCCCTTAATACCATCTGGATATCCTATAAAGATGCAAGGCTTGGACTGACATTCCATAGCTTTGCATTTTTTCTTCGATATGTGGGCCATGGCTGGGGATTCAAAAACCCTAAGGTGCTCAACATCAGGTTTCCTTTTATGCCAAGCTTCAAATAGTGTTATCCCTTTTAAAGTTTTATGAGGAACCATGTTTTGAATGTAGCAAGCACAATTGATGGCTTCAGCCCAGTACTGTAGTGCTAAGGATTTGGAGTGAATCATATAGCTACCCATTTCTTTCAAAAACCTATTTTTGCATTCTGCAACCCCATTCTATGAAGGACTGTAAGTGACTATGTGTTGCAAATCAATCCCCTCTGTGGTGCAAAATTGTTCAAACCTATTGCTGACATACTCCATTCCATTATCAATTCAAAAAACCTTGATGGATTTCTCACTCTGTTTCTCAACAAGAGCCTTGAAGTCTAGAAAATTTTTCAAACAATTCAGACTTTTGTTTTAGAAAATATATCCAAGTGTACCTAGAGAAATCATTAGTGAAAGTGAGGATGTACTTGGCCCTTGTGAAAGATGGTTTGGGAAAAGGTCCTGATACATCACTGTGCACTAAATCCAAAGGTTATGAAGCCCTCCAAGATTTTCCTTTGTCAAATTTTGCTTCGGGATGCTTCTCAAGGGAGCACTCCTCGCAAAGTCCTCTTGAGAATTAGACACGAGGCAAGCCAATGACCGTGTCATGTTTGCAAAGTTGCTCAAGGTAGTAGTAGTTAAGGTGGCCAAACCACTCATGCCATAATTTTCTAACTCCATTTGAATGAGTCAGCAATGTTGTTAAAGCAGAATCAGGTGCAAAATGTGAGAAGGTGTATAACCTTGCTTGGTGATCTACCCCACCCACTACCACTGTAGTATCACTATGTAACTCCCTGATAGCCACTGAATTTGGTGAAAACTCAACTCTCATGCCTTGACCAATGTGAGTGATTTGGTGCACTGATAGGAGATTGGTTGAAAGAGAAGGAACACTTAAAACATTATTGAATGTTCCTCCTTCCATTTCAACTGACCCTCTCCCTGCAATGGAAATTGATGTGGCATCACCCAAACTAATTAGTCATGCTACAAGGCTCTAAAGATGAAAACTCAACTAGGGAAGATCCCATGTGGTAAGAAGCACCTAATTTAATGACCCATGAATATGTAGAATTTGTTGTAGCTACAAGGGCCTTGCCTTTTTCTTTCTCCTTACCCTTGCCTTTTGCCTTAGTAGAATCTTGGGTAGATGAATTCTGCTTGATGGACTTAGGAACACCTATGTTGTGCTTCTCTAGAAGATGAGTTAGGTGATCAATTTGTTTTTTCATGCATTTGTGTTCATCATGCCCTGTCTTTTTACAATAGGCACACTTAACCTTCTCCTTCTTAGGTTTAGCATTGGAGGAGAAAGACTCAGTGTTTTTTTTGGTAAGATTGTTGTTTTCTTTCTTCTTCTCCTAGTCCTTGTTCTTTTTATTCTTCTCCTTTGTTGAAGTCTTATCCTTACCATTTCTAGCTATCAAAGCTTGGAGTTGAGTAGACTTCCTTGTGCTCATTTGAATTAGCTTATCTTGCTCCCTAGTCGAGTCGACAATGAATGAATCCAAAGAAAGCATTTTTCATGTAGTGCCAAGGGCACTTTTTATGGCATGAAAAGTGGAGACAAAGACTGAATAGCTTGGACCTAACTTTGTAAGAATAGAAAGGATGAGTTGATCATCTTTCTTCTCCATCTCGTATTATTTCAATTTCAATCTAAGGGCCTTAAACTTAGTGAAGAAGTCCTGTAGGGTGTCAAAGTTGCTAGGACTTAAACTTATGAGTTCATTTTTGAGCTCATGACCTCTCATCTCATCAAGCTTCCCAAATAAGGTTTCTAGAGTGTCCCATATGTCTTTGGGAGTCTTGGAGGTTTCTAAATGGAAGAGAAATTTTAGAGACATGGACAAGCTCAGTAATCCTTAGGCTTCATCACTATGGTTGTACCACTTAACCTTTTCAGCATCAGTGTTGGGTTCTACTTCAGTACCCATGGTGATCCTATACAACCCTTTGCTTCTAAAAATGATTGACATTTTAACCTTCCATTCATGATAGTTGAAGGGTGTTAGGGGTTTAAGTTGAAAAGAATCTATTTTAAGCTAAATTTAGGTGAAGTTGTGTTGATTACAAGTTGTGAAATTATGTAGAAAGAAGAATGAAAGCAAAGATTGCAAGTGCTAAAAAGCAATCACACCCCCTCAAAATGTTGAGCCCCCCCCAAATATGAAAGTGCATGCTCAAAAGACATCGATCTTAGCCGAGAATGTGTCTTAGAGAAATTAGTGCACTTTAAGAAAATAGGACGTCGAACTCAGGCAAAAATGCGTCTTGGGAGACCCAAATTTTAGGCACTTTATAAACTAGTGCATTTTTAACAAATAACAAGCCTAAAATATGGAGAATTGAAATACAAACACTTTTTTAAAAAATGGCACCCAAATTTGAGCTACCATTTGCAAGATATTAAAGATCCAATTTTCCCGTAAACTAGTGTTTTTGTAAAAAAATAGCACTAAAACATTAAAAAATGCCTATTTTGAGAGAGAAAGGGGACTTCCAACCAATCATTGGACTTGACATAGAGTGAGGAATCTAAAGGAGGTCTTTTTGAGGGGGAATTGGCCTCCTGCCAACCCGGGCCTCACCCTTCGTCTTCGACAGTCGAAGATACAAGTTTAAATTTAAACCCTCAAATTATCAAATTGTCTAAAATACTTAATATTCAGTCAAATTGACTAATTTTTTTTTAACAAGTCAATTTTAACTCAAAAAAATAAAGCAAAAGACAATTTAATGGATGCTAAGTGTTTAAGGGTCCACATGGGATGCCAAACAAGGAAAAAAAGTGCCATTTTCAAAAAAGACAGTCCTGGCAGTTTTCTCTCACCAAAAAAGCATGCACTTCTAATTTTTTAACAGCAAAAAAATGGTAGGTAGTGACGCCCCAGTTTATCTTGCAGCTGTTATATTAGGATCCTACTCTAGACATGCATCCAATGCAAAAAACAAGCAGAAGTTGAGAGAGTGAAAGGACCAGCTGAGATGAGGAAGAGTTAAAATGCTCTCTCTCTCTCCCAGGCAATTTTTGGACACCGTGCAGCACCACTTCACCCTGCTGGATTCCTACTCCACGTGTAGATGTGCTTCTTGGAGAGCTGCCCCAAGCTAAAAGCGACGTCCAAGAAACATAAACCAGATTTGTAGAGATCTCTTTTTTTCCTACAGATTGACAAAAAAAAGAATTCCACTGCCTTTGCTGAAGCCACAACAGATCTATACAAGATGTCTCAACAAATTTTAATGCAGATATCTAAAGGGTACATCTGAATGAAACTCAATATAAGTAATTTTTTTAAAAGGTTTCTGTATGGATTTGCATGAGTTTTCAAGAAACTCTACCAAAACTCTCAAATACAATCGAGTTAAAAAAAACTACTAAGAAAGCAAAGTAAGAATTTTAGAATAAACTAATAGCATAACCAGACACATGATTACCAGGGTGGCTATGATACCATATCAGAGTTGTTTCTAGAATCTAGATAATGTGAATTCAATGGAGACGTGATCACACGAGATAAAGCTAGTGCACATCACATAGATGCTAAAGCAATTTGAAATTATACAAGAAGATAAATTACACAAGACAAATAGGAGAAAACCCAATATTTGATTAACATAAGATGGACAAAATGAAGAATACATATAGGAGAGCACGTAAGTAACTCCTCCACAAAAGGTAGTCAAGGCACCCCAAGAATAGACTGTAACTCCTCCATGAAAGGTGGTGACAAGGTGCTAAGAATAGAGAAGTAACTCACATATCCAGAATAGCCGGTCAAGGGAGTTACTTATGACATTCTTATGACACCTATGACACATCTGTGACACACATCTCCACATAAGCCAGCCTATCCCATGAATGTAGGAAAACTCCATGTATGCACAAATATATAATTTCTCTAATTAAATAATAGGGAAAAATAAAAACCTACACTAATAATACATCTCTAGGCCTAGTTACTAGGGAGAGCTTAGTGAGGGAAAGCCATTTGAAAACACAACTAAAAATTTAAATAAATAAGAAATATAAACACAAAACACCAATTTCTTATAATATCGTTGATATATCCAAAAGGCTCCTTCTTTGGCTTGCTCGGCTTGTGCTTCAAAAGATCTTCTTCAATGGAGTGTGGCTACCTTCATCTCTCCTTGGCACCTTTGGATTTAGCTTGGCTTAGATTGGCTCAATAATTTGGCATTATAATGCCAAGATGAAATGCATTTTCAATGCATTTGGGCATTATAAGTTTGGAATAAAAGAGCTTAAAATTCAATAGGCAAGGCCTCCTATTTATAGATTTTTGGAATGGTTTGAGGATCAACCATGACCGTCCATCTCAAGATTGAGATGTGTGACCATGAATAAATCCAAATATGAAATTTATTGTAAAAATATTCCCATTAATATTTGGGATATAGGGGTATTTAATAGGCATGGAGGGTCTTAATGAGGCATGGATGGTCTTGATGAGGCATGGGAGACCCATAATCCTGATATTTTATGTATTAATGGTTTATGATGCCACCTCATATGATGATGTCACCTGATGATGCAGTTAATAAAAATTAATTTTTAATAAATATTTATTCAAAAAGTTCCATGTAAAAGTAGCTTAAGGCCCTAATTTGGTTTAATTAGCCTTAAACATGATTAGTCAACTTTAGTGCAAATTTTGGCTCTTGGTGCACAAATTAATCAAATTGGTCAAAATATCTTGTTATTGATCCAAAATTTGACTGGATTGGAATTGGAAGTTAAGTTTAGATGTGTTAGATCCATTATCCCATTTTGGATGTTACCAACACCAAATAACAAAGGCGCGTGTCTCGTGCAAGAGATTTGACAAAAAAGAGCAATCTAGTGCACCCAGGTGCAAAATTGGCAATTTGACTCAAAATGATCTAATCAAAGTTAGCTAGCCCATAAATTTCATTACCCCATTTAGTGGTACCTTGGCTAAAATGGGCACTTGAATATATCAATTTCAACTCATTTAATGTGCTTTAATGTTTTTAGGCTAAAATGTGAACTTTGGTGGAAATTGGTCAAAAGCTTGATTGGAGATTATCAGTGGCTAGATTTAGGTGTCTATAGTTTGCCCCTGTTTGGGAAGTCATTGAAATATATAAGTATAGTAACATCTTCTCAAATAATGAAAAGGTCCTGTATGCCTAAAAATGCAACAATGATAAACTAACTGTATGATGCCCCCTCGAGGGAATGGCTGGCACAAGTAGGTTGGCAAACGGTCCCTCAAAAAGAAAGAAGAGAAATTAGAGGAGCAAAGAAAGGAGAGATGATGGGGTGAAAACACAATAATTTTAAAAAAATAGTCAAAATCATTAATAATGCAAGTGGGATGGTGTATAATGATTTTCCTAAAGTCAATTATACTAATTATACCCTGATAGTGGTAATGTGGTATGATAACATAATGATTACCCAAAGGCAGTTATAATCATTAAGAAGATGGGGCTGCCCCAATTAGAATAGACAAATAAGATAATGCTACCCTAGTTAGGATAGACAAATGAGATAATAACATGCTCTTATTTGGGTGGGAAAAGTAAATTTGGTGAGAACACAATGATTTGCCCAAAGGTGGTTATAATCATTGAGAAATGCAGGTCGGACAGTGTACAATGATTTGCCCATAGGTGGTTATAATCATTGGACCATGATTATGGAAAACATGATAAAATTGGTTGAAGATGATGATAACCTAACATAGAGGGTAATGATGAATTGGAATAACCTACAAGTAGGGAGATGCTTGTCTGAACTAATAAAGGTTAAAATTATTTCCTAGTTAATTCTTTTATTTAGGATATGATTGGGATTAAATCAAGATGTCGGTGCCAAAGAGATGTTGATGCCACCATTTTTGAATAGAATTTCTGAATTTGAGGTTTGTTGTAGCACATTTCGGTAGGCATCATGGTATAACATCATGAGAACTTGGCTGAAATATGCATGAGGATTGACTCTCAAAATCCAATACTCAATAAAAAATAATACACCAATGATAAAAAACCATGATGTCAATGTTGGTGGGTGAATATCAATGTTTTCAAGTATAGCTGTGTATAAGGAATCACCCAATGAATGCACATAGACTGAATCAAGGCAATAGTTCTAAAAGCAAAATAAGCAGAAATAAATAAACAAACAACACAATAGAAACTATACAAACATTATCTTTAAAAAATAGGTGACAACTTAAAAAACAAACAAAATGGGGGAATAGAAGAAAAGGAAGGGAGTGGCTGAGCTATCTCCATATGCACTAGGCAAGTGGATGATGCCTACATAGTTCCATGGATGTAATATCCAATAAAAAACTCCAAGCCAAATGTAGTTCTCCTAGAGAATAGGAAGAATGTGATAATTGATGAAAACAAATAGAATGGATGTGATAAAAGAATAGGAATGGTCTTGAAAAATGGAAAGTGCATGAGATCAAAAGGCTAAAAAGGATGAGGAAACTAAGAAACAAGTGATTTTGCCTATAACTTAGTAAGGGTTCCCATAATCCTTAAGGCAAAGAAGTGGTCAGTGTTTTTGGTTTTTTCTAATGATTTTATAAATCTTCTTGAAATTTTTGAAGTATCTCAACTTGATCAAGAATGATGAGACACTAAATGGTTCAATCTCATAAAATGGTGAAAGCATTTAAACTTAGGTTGCTCTCAAAATGGTGAGAGCATGGAAACTTAGGGTGCTCATAAAATGATGAGAACGTTCAAACTTAGGTTGCTCTTCAAATAGCGAGAACATGGTGGAAAGGGTGACTAAGCTGACCTCAACAAGTATTGAGCGTTGCCTACATAGTCCTAAAGTAGGACCACAAGTCACTATAGTTTTTCCCTACAATGGAGGAATTTGACTAGTGTAGCAGTCAATTCAAACAAAATAGGCATAGTTGGTAAAAAGGCATAGTATTGCATAGAAAGTGGCAAGTTGGTATGTCAAGGCTGAATAAACAAATGTTTCCCCTAGTTTGCCCATAGGCAGTTATAACTAGGACACAATAACATGGATCAATGGTACTAATTTTCCCAAAGGTGGTTATAATTAGTAGCAAGATCAATAATAAAAAATGAATAACAAACGAAGGTTTCAATCGCCGAAACTTATATCATACTACTCCAAAATATGATCTTTGTCTAAAGTACTTGAAACCATTGGTGAAACTGATCAAATTCCTCAATGCTAAAAATGTGTTCTAAAGTACTAAAGTACTTGAAACCACTGATGAATAAGAATGATATTTGTACAAAAAAGAATAGTGATAAAATGGCACCACTAAAATGGTCCTTACAAATAATACACTGTAGCACTCAAACATACTACTACTTGAGGTGAATAATATTCATCAACTCAAAAAGTTCATCTTCATCTAGTGTGGCAAGCTTGTATGCGCCTGATCCATAATTTATAGTAATGATGAAAAGGTCTGTCCAGTTTGGTTTGAATTTAACTTTATGCTTCTTCTCAGCCATGATATTCTTTTGGTTTTCTTTAAGAATAAGATCACCAAGTTCAAATGTTTTATACCTGACATGTCAATTATAGTGGCCTTTGAGTCAATTTTGATATGCCTAAAGATAGTTGAGATTAGTTTTGCATTTTTCATCAAGCATGTCTCGTTCCTATAGGCAAACTACTTGATAATCATGATCATCTAAGACATGCTTAAAAGATATGTGTAGTGAAGGTAATTCAACCTCAATGAGAAGGATGGCTTCAGTACCATAAAAAAGTGAATATGGAGTGACTTCTATAGGCGTAAAATGATTGGTATGGTATTCCCAAAGGGTAAGGAATGTCTATAGGTGTCAAGCATGATCAACATCATTGATCATATTTTTGAGAATATTTACAATGGTTGCATTCGATGCTTCAACCTAGCCATTACCTTAAGCGTAATATGCCATAGAAAAATATTGTGTGATATTGTATTTGGTACATAGCTTTTCAACATCTTTATTCTTGAATGATCCCCCATTATTAGATATAATGTCAGAGGGGATACAATAGCAGTAAATGAGATGGTTGAAGATGAACTTAGAAATTTGCTTTCTAATCACATAAGTGAAGGGTATAGCTTTAACCCACTTAGTAAAATATTCATTGCTGGTAAGAATATGTTTATAGCCATCAAATGAAGTGGGGTTGATTTTCTTAATTAGGTTGAGTCCCTATGTAGTAAATGACTATGGTATCAACATCAGTTTTAGAGTTTATGTTGGGGCATAAATCAGATTAGTATGCGATTGATATTTGTCACACTTCTTTACATATGTAGTTGCATCTGCATCCATCATGGGAAAATAATAACCAGTATGTAAGAGCTTATTAGATAGGACTACTGTGTTATAATGAGCTCCACATACTCCTTGAACTTCTCTTAATGCTAGTGTAGACTCTGCCAAAGTTAAACAATGAAGTAGAGTTCCATCAAAACTATGGCAGTAAAGGGTGGATCCAAGTAGATTATAATGAGTAGAATGATGAATAAAGGCTTTGGTTTGTTTTTGAGATAGGTTAGGTGGTAAAACTTGGTCATGAAGGTAGTTTTAAATGTTTGAATACCAAATTAAATTAGGACCAAAAATATCACAAATCATTGCAGTGGTTGAAGGTTCATGAGTTGGTGCAAACAAATTCTCAATAAGGAATTGATATTATCTAGCTTTGTTTATTTATCGAATCAGAGAGTTGATAGTAGCCATGGCATCTATAGTTTTATTACTAGCCCTTGGTATATGCTCAAATTGCATATTTGTAATTTGTTGCTTTAGGGTATCAACCATAGCCTTATATGAAACCAGTTTGTCATCTTTGGTTTGGAAATGGTCTGTGAATTGATTGATGATTAATTGAAAATCATCATAAACTTGGAGATGAGATATATTCCAGTGCACTATCTATCGAATTCATGTGGCATGTGCTTCATACTCAACCATGTTGTTTGTATAAATAAAATTGATTCTAAATGATTTAGGGATTAGATCACCCTATTGTGTAATAAATAAGAGGCCTACCCCTAATCCATGTGCAGTAAATGAACCATAAAAATATAGATTCTGGTGTTACTCCTCAAGATGTGTGTCAATGATAGTCATTATGGATTCATCAAGAAAATGAAATGTGAGTGTGTTTGTGTCTACAAAGGGTACTTTAATAAGTTGATTTGCAAGGACCTATCCTTTGATTTCCTTCTAATTGACATACTCTATGTCAAACTCACTAAGAAGCATGATCCATTTGGCCATTCTACCTTGAAAATATATTTTATATATCAGATACTTGAGTGGATCTACTTTTAAAATGACCATGGTCTTATTGTTCAACATGTAATGACGTAGTTTATGAGCTGTGAAGACCATGGCTAGACAAGATTTTTTAATAGGTACATAGTTTTGTTCATATGTGACCAAGGTACAGCTTCAGTTGTATACTAGATGTTCTTGTCTGTTGTTATCATGTTGATCTAAAAGTGCCCCCAAGGCATTATCAATAGCTGATAGATACAACAAGAATGACCTTCTTAGCATAGGAGGTAACAAAATAGGTGGATTAACTAGATAGTTCTTGAGTTTTCGAAAAGTTGTTTGGTAGTGGTCATCCCAGTGAAATGTAACTCCCTTCTTTAGAAGATGTGTAAATAGATGACACTTGTCTACTAACTGAGAGATGAAGCATCAAATTGATTAAATCTTTCCCTATAAACTATGGAGTTGCTTCAAATTGGTTGGTGGTGGCATCTTGGTTATAGCATGAACTTTGGCCAGATCAACTTCAATGCCCTTACAAGACATAATGAAGCCAAGTAACTTTTTCGAGGTTACTCTAAACACACATTTCTTTGGATTGAGTCTAACTTTATACTCCCATAATCTTTCAAATATTCTACGTAGCACTGTTGGATGGTTGACCCTAGTTTTAGATTTTCCTAACATGTCATCGATATAGTCTTCAACAATATCATGCATCATATCATGAAATATGATAGTCATGGCCCTTTGATATGTAGCTCTAGAATTTTTAAGATGAAATGGCATTACTGAATAACAAAATGTTCCCCATGGAGTGGTGAACATTGTTTTATGTTGGTCTTTTGGTGTAATTCTGATCTGGTTATATCATGAAAAGCCATCCATGAGTGAAAGCATTTCATAACATGTCATGGAGTTGATGATCATGTTAATATTAGGCAATAAAAAGTCATCCTTAAGACAAGGTTTTTTTATGTCTCATAAATTAGTATAGATTTTGATTCCTTCATGCTTTTTACTAACAGGTACAATATTAGATATCCATTTTGAGTACTTAATGGACTAGATACATCCTACTTCTAAGAGTTTTTCCAACTCTTTCTTTACCAAGATAGCAATGTGAGGATGCATCTTATGTAGATTTTATTTCATTGGTTTGGTATTAAGATTGACCATAAAGTGGTGCAGAACCAAGGTAGCATCCAAACCTGGCATGTCAGAATAAGCCCATGCAAAGATATCTACAAATTCTCTCAATAGAGCTGTAAAGACTCCACATTCCTCCTTAGTGAGGGACATGCTTAATTTGATACATTTTGAGTCTAATAAAGTCTCGATGTTTACCTCTATTGTATCTTCAACTATAAGGGTTTAACCATCTTTTAGGATAGTAGGCAAAGACTTGAACTATTAGACTATATCAGGGTCCTCTGTTAGGACTTGCTATTCAACATCTCCTAGGCATGATGAATCTGAGTCCCCCAATGGGAGATCTAGTCATGTGATAAAAAAAATTATAAATTCTTGAAGAATTTGATCAAATACTTGTTGTGAAAAATTAAACTCAGATCCATAGGTAAGCTCATCATTGGTGGTCTCCTGGTCTAAATTTGAAGAAGAATGAACACCCCCATCTAATGGCACCTAAAATAGGTTTTCACCACTAGACTAACCTTTATCTTTACTTTTTCCCTAGTCATAAAGTACCTCAAAGAGGTTTTCACTTGGGGATCTCAATGTTTTATTTATTTGTTTTTGGCTAACGGTGTTTACCCAATCTCTAAAATAAGCTTTAGGATCCAATGTAATTAAGAAGCCTGATTTATGATCCCCCAATAGAATGTTGTCTCTAAGGCCTAATAATTCACATAATGTCTCATCATTCTGAAACTCATCAATCAAAAAATTAAATTTTTGTTGGTCCCAATTTATCAGTTAGGGATAGTATAATGGTAATGGGTTGTGATGAATGACTAGGGTAAGGGTATAAATGGCATTATTATCGAATATGTTAGTCTTAGCTAGGCCATCAAAGGTGAGGTTATGATCAAACTCTACTTCACTATCGGTATCATCATCACTAGCCACTAGTGATGGAACTTGAATAAGACATGTGGTGTCACCCCTATGCAGTTTAAATCCAAGTCTATAAGGTCTTTTATACTTAGTCATGGAAATTGTCTCAATGGTTCTTTATTGATTTGATTTATGGCCTCTTCCTTCATAATCTTGATGTTCCATGATCCTATTGGGAATAGGATACTTGGTGCTCTTGTAACAATCAACTGATTTATCATTATATAACCATGATTCATCTCCTTTAAGAGGGACATGTTCTTGGCCAGATGTTGATATGAACGTGATTGGTCTTGGATTATGAATTTTATCTTTACCTTTTCATTACTAATGCATGTGTGGGGTATTTTTATGTCACCCAAAGGTCTTTAGATTTTGAGGAAGATTGGCAATATGGAAGGCATCATGGGTCACATACTCCCCTAGGCCATTATCTGAAATGGTGAAATGATTGGAAGCTTTAAGAGGTGGCATGTGGGAAAGGGAATCCAAGGTATTATGATCTATGCAATTATCCTATGGAGGATAAATAAGTATGGCCATTCCTTTATCTTGCTTGGAACTTGGATTCATGCCATATTGGTAATTGTAACTTTGAAACTCAGCCTCAAGATGTTTGCAGTGTTCATATGAGTATAAATCTCCTAGAATATTCACTTCCATCCCTAAGTGGGAAAACTTGATACATTGGTGTAGTGTTGATGAGACTGCATGAATCTCATATAACCAAGGCCTACCTAGAAGCATATTATATGACAACTCAATATCAAGCACATGACAAGGTGTATCATGGGTCAAAGGCCCAATGATAATTGGTAAGCTAATTGTGCCTTGTGATTCTCTTTCCTGATTATCATCGGCTTTGATAGTTATTATTTCTAGATGGAGATCTGTCATTATGTACCCAAGAAGCTTGATGAGCTCTAGAGACACTATGATGAGGCCTAATCGATTGTTTATAAAGACATGTTTCACTTTATGCCACTTTATATAAACTTCCATGTATAATGGATTATTATGGAATGGGCCAAGGGAATACATATCACTTTGGTTGAATGTGACTTTTGGGCTAGAGCTAGGTGTCTAACCAAAGCTTGAAATTTATTAGGGGATATGTCACTCGCAATAGTAGATTGGGTTAAAAACTCATTCAAAATGTTCTTATGAATTATTAACATTTGCAGTAAATCTAAAATAGACATTTATGCTGGTGTCTTCTATAATTATTCCATAATATCAAACTTCTTATCTTGATCAATGGTGAATGGTTTATTTTGAGGCTAAACGATTGGTTAAATAACAGGCAAAGTGGTAGATGGTTGTGGACCTAGGATAGTAATCTTTGACCTTCAAGCTTTGATTGCAAATTTGGGATTAGATGCTGGACCATAATTGCTAATAAATTCTAGTAATGGTGTCGAACCAAATAATACAAGTCTCGATTGTCGATGCACTTGTATGTGGTCACGTGGCAAGGGTAAGTTATCGGTATATGGTCCAAAAGTGGGAGTCTTGATTTACTAGTTTGCCTATGTGCAGTCCTAGGTCAAAGAAGGATTATCCATGTAATTTGGTTGAGTGGTATTGTTTAACAATGGTCTAGATTATTTAGTGCTCAGTTTAGGAATTAATGGAGATGATATTAATGCTACCCCCTACAATATGGCCGACAACCCTATTATAGTCATGTACAACTACATGGTAGGCTTGTTGGTTGTTAATGTTCTGACCTTGGTTTTGTCTATTGTTATGACACTGTGGGATTTGTTGTTGATTCTATTGATTCTATTAATTTGGCCTTTGATTTTGATACTATTGATTTTATTATTACACCAATCAGTGTTGTTATTTTTGTTGATTGTTATGTTACTGATATGTGTTATGTTAGGGAAAGGGGTTTTGAAAAATCCCAAGAGTTTGATTGGAGGTAGAAGCACCATTATCCAATGTTATCTCCCCATTCTCCAATATATTCTCAATCAAATGCTTGATTTGCACACATATTTTGAGATTATGCCTGTTGACCTGATGATATTCACAGAATTCATTTTCATGGTACCAATCAAGATAAGGAATGCCTTGTGGATAATACTTTGGTATAGGCCAACTAATCAAATTAGTAGTAGCAATTTTATGAAATAAAAACTCAATAATCTCTCCTAGATCACTAAATACATGACGCATAGGCATAGTTCTCCTTAAAGGAGGGGTTTGTAATGGTAAAGGTTGTTGCATTTGTTACGTAGGTCTTGGTTGTTGTGCTTGTGGCATTAGTTGGAGAGGTTGTTGAGTAAGAGTAAGATGAAAAGGTGGTGTAGATTATGTTTACACTATTTGGACATGATGTTACTCGATTACTCCATTACCTACAACATTCTTATTATGGTTAAATTAATTTGGTCTATCTTAGTTATTCGCATGTGTTATTTATGATGCTTGTGCTTGGATTGGATATAAGTTTTGACCACTTTCTTGATTGGTACCTTGATTTTGATTAGTTGACGTAATCTTGATGATCCCTTTATTAATAAGGGATCACTCAATCAACAAGCCTTTATCGATGATCTCCTTGAAATTATGTGCACATTGTAGTTCTATATGATAAGCTATCTCACTATGCAAATTTTTAGTAAACATAATGGCTAATTGTTTATCTAGTAAACTATGGGTGAATTAGCTTGCAAGGGCTCTCCATCATTGTAGATAACTTATAAAACTCTCACCATCCTTTTTTTTTGCTTGTGTTAAGTCAACCAATGAAATCACATGTTCGAGATTATAGGAAAAGTGTTGCACAAACTTATCAAAAAGATCATCAAAATCTATTACTAAATTCTTGGGCAACTTTAAAAACCACTCCAAGGCTTGTCCAACCAAGCTCCTTGAAAATAAAAATAAAATGTATATATCATTGTATGCCATTAATTAACATGTGACAAAAAAATTGGTTAAATGGGCCTTAAGATCACCATTCCCTTTGTATTTGTTGAATTTCGATGGTTCATAACCTAGAGTAAATGGTATCTACAAGTACTCCATGTTGAATAGATAAGAACACATGTCATCCAACTTAAACTTTTTAGTTTGTTTTCCAGCCTGAATGATAGCAATTACATCCTTTATCTGTTGTAATTCCTGAGATAGGAAAATGGAAGGAACATTGGTTTGAGGGAGAATATTAGTTTGGGTAGATGGTTGGGAGGTCACAAGTGGAACACTTTAACCAGGGTATGATGGAGATATCTATTGGGGTATATTGGTTTGGTTGGGAAATAGACCAAGAATATGCATATGTGGATTAGGATGTACTTGAAATTGCATATTTGGTTGTGTGATATTCTAGTTTGGGTTGGCTATGAAGGTTTGACTTGGAGGATTTTGTGGTTGGGATGGAGGGATATAACTATATTTTACCTATTTTGGTTGAAAAAGGACATGTTACCTACTAATCAAACCTTGTTCTTGAGTGGAAACTTGTAGACCAAGACCTTGTCTCAGAACGTGAGGCACATTTTGAACTTATTTTTGTCTAGTAGGTACTTGAGAAACATGGGAGCCTCCTTGTTGCATAAATCCTTGTTGGTAAGTGAAATCATGTTAAAGATTTGACATCTATCACTGATCAATATTTATATGTTGTTAACTAGTCATCATTTGGTTTTAGATTGGTACATTGGTCTACGACTGAGGAGGTGTATTTACCACTACTTGACGAGGTGGAACATTAGTTTCACCTTGTTAAGGTGGTAATATATTCAACCTCTATTGTGTTGGTACATTATATTTTGCTTGTTATTTTGGAATAATACTCATCTCTTGTTGAGGAGGAGTAGGATTCATCACATTTTTTTGTTGAGGTGTGACATTGGATGATGTTTGACTACCTAATCCTATCAGTTGCATGTTTGATAAAGTATCTGGTTGAGGTTGGGATGTAAAAACTCCTTCTCCTTGGTATCATGGTCCACTCATGGTATTAACTATAGGCACATGTTGTTGACTAGTTTTTTGTGCATTAGTACTACTTTTATTTGGATTGGGCATTGCTTGTGCATTATCCATTATATTTTGCTCATTATTTTGCATAGAAGTAGAAGACACTTATTCAATAATGGGCATATGTAGCAAGTTGTCTATCAAAGTGTTTTTCATGAATGGGTCTGAACTCTAATTATCTTGACAAATTAACTCTATCAAAACTCTTGTTGAAGAAACCAAGTCAATAAGAGGTTTGCTCACCATGGTCATCTGATTGAAATTACATGCTAGATTTAGGTAAGTTTGATATGCCACCTGTATTTGGTTAAATTAGTCTTTTATGAGGTTTTTCCTCTATTAGGCATATTAGGGTCCTGATATGTTGTTTGGACTAGAGCCAAAGGATTTCTAGAAGAAGCCTATTGATCATAAATAATGTTGTGGGGCATTCTTACTAGGTTTGGTAAATTCTCATGAGGGAAGTCTACTCGAAACTTGGCCCCTACCTCTATGGATTTAACTAAAATATCATCTTTGTTATCTAATAAATGATGCTCAAACAAAAATAGATCATATGTGGAAGGTATATTAGTAGAGTATGATTGTTGAAGAACTAGTTCGTCAGTTGTGAGTATTATAGCTCGGTATTATGCGATTTGTTTTTGGTCTTGTTCTAAATAAGGTGGTGTATTAACCAAATAGTTATCCAATGGATCTTGGATTTGTGCCCCTAATAAAGTATTATAATAGGGATAAAGATCCATCTCATAAGCAATACTATCTTCATAGGGGTCTTGCACCATTTCTTTATGTGTAACCACATTACTAACCTCAGATTGTACATGAGTCCACTACAAGTGTAGGAAGACATGTTGGGATCCATATTCAATTCTTTATGATATAAAGGGAAGAGATTTCTACAAAATCTAAAAAGACAATGTCTAAAAATTTGATGTTCAAACTTGGTCTAGATTCATCAAAAAGGATCAAAAGTTTTATGCAAAGATTTATGATAATAAAAGCTAATGTTAAATGTCTAACATTACACATCTTACACAAAAAGATTAAGTCAATGAATCAAAAATTAAAATGCCAAATGCTAAGGTCAAAGTGTTTCAAATCAGTCTAATCTAGAAAATTAGAAGTTTCTAGGTATTTTGGCCAAAATGCGACATCAATAGCTAGGCTCAAACAAGTCATGCACTAGGACTCTTAGCCAAAAGGCATCAAAATCTAGACTTTGAAATAGATGAAATTTTTAATCTAATGGATTTGAAACACTTCTAACAAACACTAGGCATTTGATTCTTAGACATGGACTCGATCAAATAGGTATAAAGTATGAAACAAAAGGCACTTTAGAGATAGTATATTTTCTCACAAATAATGGTATAAAACCTGGTTCTTTTGACAAATAATCTAGACAAAAGTAAACAACGCAACTGTGTTAGACAAAGGTTCACAAAAGTATACATAGATTGGTTTTAAAATGTAGGAACAAATTTGAACTCTATGCAATAGGGCCTCTGAAATAATATCTAAAATGTTTTGGGCAATGTGACAGCGCTAGACTACCCAAAAGATGTGACAAAATTCTTGTTCAAAAACTCTCTAAGGCAAAGATAATTTCTCACAAATTTGACAGCATAACACTACCTTTCTTTACTCAAAATGTTGTGGTGCATAGACTCACAGGACAATTGTTTAGCTTAAAATTACTTAAGTCTATCAAGTGGTGATAACGATCATAAGTCTTAAATGGCCTTCAACCCAAATTGAAAATTGAACCTAAGTTCCCTCAAGTTTAGTGCAAATGGTGAACCCAATTAACACATCAACCCTATGAACTTATGAAGGTGAAATTTTGAATTTAGATTATAAATAGAGGACTTTAAAAACTTTGGCAAAAGGTCTAGACTCAATTGGGCAGCATAATTGCATTAAAGTAGATTATATGAATCCAAGTTTTGATGAACTTTGAACAAGGCAAGTTGAGGATTTTATGTGGGCAGCATAACGTCTCTTTATTCCAAAGAAAATGAGGACCATGTCTTTTGGTTTGTATCATTTATTTACACCAAGTTTTGACTCCAAACAAGACTTTAATCTAGGACAAAACCAACTAATTAATTACTCTTAGATCCTAAACTGACAAGGTTGATTGATATTGTTAGAATCCGTCAATATACATCATTTGAGATGATTTTAAGTGTTCATCAAAAAGTAAATATGCTTTATATAGTAGGGTTTTAACACCTCCCTTCTCTCAAATGATAGTACTGTGACATGGACCTTGAGGCACACTTTGCACCAACAATACTTCTGTGGCAAGTGGGGATTTGTCTAAGATATACAAGTTTCCAAACGTTATAGGGGAATCAACTACACAATGACTTTTATGTCAAACAATGCAAAAGAAAAGCATAAATTTTGGGTCTGTATCACTTGGTTTATTGCAAAAATGTCTAGTCCTTTTTGCAACCACTACATCTTGTTGTTTGCTTAGTGTAGTGCAATGTCCAAAGTGTCACTACGTCTCATGTACAACTCCAATATAGAGCCAAATGAAGTCAGTATCAGGAGGTGAAACCCCAGGTCAAAGCTTACCTAATGAACTTGTAGGAGGTAATGACATCCCCATCACAAGCCAAGTTTACATGAAATAAATAAATCATAAAATAGAAATACTTTAGGGTCATTGTCAAGGTCACCCAATACTTTTACGAGTTTTTTGGGAGTGCTTTAGATGACATTCTTTCTATGCTTTGGAGTAGGCAATTTACAAATAAGGAAAGAACTTTTGATTCTAAGGGTTACCTAAAGGGGAAAAATGGAAGAGTATACATGCAACATCCTTGTAATTTGTGAAAACAAAGTGCTAATTGAAACAAGTAGTGAACACAAAAGCTTTGAAAGATGAGTTCATTTTAAAGCCCTAAATCAAAAGTTGTAGTGATGTTCTTTTGACCCCTTGGTCTTAAGTTGTAACTTTGAAAGGTTAACTATCAAACATTTATTTTAAGCACCTAAATTTTCCATTAATTACTAAAACAAAGTTCCTAATTCATTTTAAAAGAATGCAAAATATGGTCTAAAACATGTTTTAACAATTCGAAGTCCGTCAGTTACTTGTCTACCCTTAAAGCATCACCCTAAAAGCAAATGTGTTAGGTTAGACAATGTTAACACAAATATATATAAAATTTAAAATATATATATATATATATATATATATATATATATTAACAACTAAAAACAATAAATTAGAAGGCTAAAAATAAAATATAACACATAACACATAAAATCCTGCACATAAAATATAAAAACCTACAATTAGTATTTTTACCATACCTTTTAAAATATAGATTTTTTTGATACAAAATTTTGAAATGTTGTCAATAACTACAGTTTTAACATATTTGAAAATTTTTAAGTCCAAAAAGTCAATAAAAAAAATATCACCTCTGTTCTAACCGTTTTTACAAGAAAAATAAAAAACAGAAAGTGACAATCACTAAAACAGCTATAACTTCTAAAATATAAAGAATTGTTTTGTAAAAATTTTAAATAATATCAATGACATATTCAGATATATGAATAAAAACATGTAGACAAAAATATTAATTAAATAAAAAGTTATTAATTCTTTATTGGCTGTTTTTACTTAAAGTAAAAAACAACAACAAAAATTTAAAACTATGAAATACAAAAAAGTTTGTGGGTTGCACTGTCATGAAGATAGTCCCACCCGACACGATATTATTTGAATTATTAATTTTACTCAAGATATGTGTTAGTATATTGTTAGTGATATTATGAAATCAAATTGAAAAACCAACACACTAGCTAGCATACATCTCTAGGCCTAGTTACTAGGGAGAGCTTAGTGAGGGAAAGCCACTTGAGAACACAACTAAAAATACAAAGAAATAAGAAATATGAACACAAAACAAAAAAAAATTACCAAATATTTGATTTCTCCAAAAGTCTCCTTCTTTGGCTTGCTCAGCTTGTGCTTTAAGAGATCTTCTTTGATGGAGTGTGGCTACCTTCATCTCCTCTTGGCACCTTTGGCTTTGGCTTGGCTTGGCTTGGCTCAACAATTTGGCATTATAAAACTAAGATGAAATAATTTTTGAATTCATTTGGTCCATATAATTTTGGCATAAAAGAGCTTAAAATTCAATAGGTAAGGCCTCCTATTTATATATTTTTAAAATGGTTTGAGGATCAACCATGACCATCCATCTCAAGATTGAGATGTATGGCCATGAATAAATCCAAATATGAAATTAATTCTACAAATATCCCCATTAATATTTAGTATAAGAGGTATTGAATAGGCATGGAGGGTTTTGATGAGGCATGGGAGACCCATAACCTTGATATTTTATGTATTTATGGCTTATGGATGCCACCCCATATGATGATGTCACCTAATGGTGTAGTTAATAAAAATCAATTTTCAATAAATATTTATTCAAAAATTTATATGTAAAATTAACCTAAGGCCCTAATTTGGTTTAATTATCCTAAAACATAATTATTCAACTTTAGTGCAAATTTTGGCTCTTGGTGCACAAATTAATCAAATTGGTCAAAATGTCTTATTATTGGTCTAAAATTTGACTGAATTGGAATTAGAAGTCAATGTCAGATACATTGGATTCATTATCCTATTTAGCATGTTACCAACACCAAATAACAAAGGCACGTGTTTTGTGCAGGAGATTTGATAGAAAAGGGCAATCCAGAGCACCCAAGTGTGAAATTAGCAATTTGACTCAAAATGATCTAATCAAAGTTAGCTAGCCCATAAATTGCATTGCCCCATTTAGTGATACCCTGGCCAAAATTGGCACTTGAATATATCAATTTCAACTTATTTAATGTTCTTTAGTGTTTTTAGGCTAAATTGTGAACTTTGGTAGAAATTGGTCAAAATCCTGATTAGAGGTTACCAGTAGCCATATTTAGGTGTCTACAACATTGAAGTGAATACCACTTTGGTTTGAAATTCATGTTGTTATTTTGTAGTGCCCATATATTTATATGATTGAATAAGGTCAATTAATGCTAGAAAGATATTATAGTGCTTGTTTATGAATGAATATGCAATTAGATTATGTAGTAGTTAGTCTGATTAGTATTGTATTTCTATTCTATTTATTTTGAAATTATTTTAAGCCATTATGTGTAGTAGTTACATAATTTTTAAATATTTTTTTTTAAATAGAGATTCATAATAATATTTTCACTTAATTCCTTAGAATCTTTCACATTATGTTACTTTGATTTATGTTATGGCTAGACTTGGTATCTAATGGTATAATTGTGACTAGGCATGCCTTCATCTTTTTAGCATTGAAGATTCTATTTTGGTCAAGATATCATCACTTATCTACCTTACCCTTTCTATATTTTATCTTTTTTTATGAATTTACTACCCATTATACTATAATTTTGCTACATGTGTGAAGTAAGTAAAAAGAATTAAACCAACGTAAGTGAGAATATTTAGATAACATAATTGATTGAATTTCCAGTGATAAGTTGTTATTGATCTCTAAGAGTAATGATTAGAAATTTATCAACCCTTGGGTTTAACCATCTAAATCCTAAAAATGATGGGATATTTTGTCCCATGAGTTATTTCATCACTTTGTCCTCTCAAACTAGTTAATCCAATAACTATTTATGGTGTGGGTCACAGAAGGAAACCAACACACACCTTGTCTAAAATTGGACTTGTTGTGGGAAAATGTGCATTGTACCCCACCCTTGAAACTATTTCTTACCTCTTTTGGCACTTACCATCCTCTTCTCAACTCTGATTCTCCCTTCTCTCCTATCTTCTATAACTCTTTTCTAGCAATTTGAATTAAAAAAATTGTCTTGTTAGGCATTCTTTCCCCATCCACTCTCTCAAATATTTAGAACACTTGTCGACTAGACATCCTTTTTCATATTTGAAAAAAAAATGCTAACAACAACTATAAACCTAAACCTTATACCTAACTCATCTTCATCATCTTCCCCTCCCTAAGGTGTTGAGGCAATGACATTTATTTGATGTAGTATTAAATTATATTTCTATGTGAGGGTTGGCCATCAATGAGAGAGATGCCATTTTTCAAGACACCCAACACACATAATCATATATCTAAGATAAAAACATATAAATTTAGGCAATGAATAGTATAATATTAAAATTGATTTTGTCTTTCCATTACCAATAATAAATTATCCATACAATTAGTTGAATTTGCATTTGCCAACCAGGCTACTTTTGTATATCATGGATTTGGGAAAGGATATTAAACATGAGACGATGATAATTTTTTCCACTCACATAAAAACTTTAATTTTTTTTTAGTTTTCTCTCTCTTCATAGATGTAATTAATCATAATCATCTACATATTTAATGGTATTTTAGCACAGAGCAATTATTTGAGCACAGTCCAAGCAATTAGCAATACAATTAAAGCACATAGTAGTTTGAGCATAGTCCAAATAGATATCAGTACAATTATAGGTGTGGATAAATATTTTAGATATGTATATATATATATATATATATATATATATATATATATATATATATATATATATATATATATATATATATATATATATATATATATATATATATATATATAATAAATATAACTAAAACTTTAATAAATATGGAAATAACCAAGTAATATCCTCATATGTAGCTCTGAATATAATGGTGATAGACGCAACTGTCTCAATGCAATGAGATAGTGGAGGCAGGCAAGTGAAAGGGTGGTCAGAGGGGAAGGTTTGGTAGCTTTGTAGCCATCTATTTTGGTAAGTTGTGTCTTAGGTAGAATAATATTCTAAGTTATGCACAGGCAACAAGATAGGGGAGTGAAGATGTTGGAGGTGAGGATAGAGGAGAAGAAGGTGTGGAGCACAGGTTTATAGCCAGGCTTAATCGAGGCAAGGGATGGTGATCTTATTTATATTCTAATCAAATATTATTAAAAAATGAGAGGGTTTTCTTAGGTTTAGAACCTCTTGAATATCCTTTATTGCTAAACTAATTGAGTAAGTTGGATGGCTTATCAAAAAGGGGTCCGGGTCTTGAGGAGAGAGAAATTAGAGCTTCAGAAGGAGTGGCTAGTGTTTTTTTAAGTTGTATTAATATATCTAATTCATTTCATTCATGTGTTTCTTATTGCAAAGAATCCATCCTTAAGGCTCATCCTGGTTTGATCCAACTCTTGTTATTAGAAGCCAAATTCCTTCAAACAAGTTCACAGAGAAGGAATTAGTTGGTGAAGAGGATTTTAAGGGGAATCTAGAAGCATAATTTTCTCAAATAAAAGATCTAGATAGGGATTACCTTGGGGATATTATTTTAATTTTGTTTGATTATCCTTTTAATCTAGATATAGTGGATTTAAATCTTTTTGCGGTGAGTGTGGCAAGGGGAAACAAATCTTTGTTAGGCAGATGTGTTAGGAAACAATCATCTTGGGAAGCACTTCAGCAATGAGCGATAGGTTCTTGGCCTTCTCTCAAAACGCTTTCAATATCCATGATTTCAAATGGTTTTTTTTGGCTTCATTTTTAGTCTTCAGAAGATAGAGATTTTGTGTGGTCGCATGAACCCTAGTTTGTAAGTAAACAAGGGGTGTTTTTTTGTCCATGGGCTCATTTCTTTGATCTAGAATCTACAGTTATTTCACAAGCCCCAGTTTGAGTAAGATTTTATAATCTTCCTTTTAAACTTTGAGATTTTGGTCTTTCCAATAGTTGGTGAGTAAATTGGGAGTTTTTGTTAAAATGGATGATACCACTGAAGCTAACTTAAATTTTGTAAGAGATTGTGTAATGGTAGACATATCTAAACCTCTACATCATTCGGTCAGAATCAACTCCTCCCATGGAGTTTGGTCTCAATTAATTATGAAGGTATTTTATTTAGATATTTCAACTATAATAAATTTGATCATAATATTGGTGATTGCCCTAAGAAGGGTTTTAAAGGTTCTCATTCAATGTTTATTTAGAAATGGGTTAGGAAGGTTGGTTATCTAAATCATGATCTAGTTCACAATTTGATATTTTCTTCTAATCCTAAATCTGTTGAGGCCCCTTATTTGGAAGCCCATCAAGAATTTTAGATAAATTCATAGAAGCATGAGGTTCTAACGATAGTAGAGGAGTTGATTGATTTGGTTTTAGGGCAGCCTTCATCTTCTAGGTTGGGAAAGGAAGCTAAGGTTTTAGATTCTAGGCCAGAGGACATGGGAAAAAAAATCCAATAGTAGAAATCCCTAAAGAGAAGGAAGTTTTTGAAGAAGTGGAAGAGGGTTGGGAGGAAGAAGAAGAAACATTGGAAAGTAAGGTGATTCTATCTATTGCTTAGAGTTTCAATGACTTAAAGACTCTTAATTACGGCCAAAAAGGGAAGAAAGGTAAGAAAATAGAAGCAGAAAGATTACAGCTGGATGCTCAGAATTCCATACTCGGTGGCACACAATGGACTATGGAATCATTGTTATCTAGTAGGGGAAGACACATGAAAACAATAAAAAGATGATCCAAGTGCTGGAATGGTAGTAATTTAGTGTTTTTTTGTTGAAGTTTAATCTTTGTGATATGTTATTTGATTTGGTGTTTAATCTAAATTTTTGAACTGAATAGTTTCCTTTGAATCCTCATTGTTTTGATGGGAATCTTGAGATTAAGGGTATCAGTTTAATTTTGGTACTATTTTTTGGGAGATGACCTCCCGATGTGTCCCAGAACCAGTTAAGTCTTTGGTCAAAAGCTATTAATGATCTAAAAAAAATTAATATATACAGATATCTATATAATCAACATAGTTAAAACTTTATATATAACAATAATAATTAACATAAACTTTAGTTAAATTGATTATATATAAAATTTATGTTAATAATTATTAGTTTTGAAGGATAACGAATGGATTCCATTCACTTTGACTTTTGATAAATTTTACCTTCTAGACCAATTAAAATTTATTAATTTTTATGCATTCAAATATTTGTAGTTATTTAACAATTAATTTATGCATTTATTAACTAAAATATAAAAAAAATTATTTATATTGTGATTGGTTAAAATTATTAACATGTTATTAAAAGGCAGAACATTGATGTCATAACATTATTTGTCAGATTTACTGTAGTTAAAATGAATGCACTGATGTAATGAATGTCCACTAAACTTACTATAATATTGAGTGCATATGTGACATTAAATCTTAATGAATCCCAAAAGTAAAATAATCTTACAATGGTTGGATTTTATCAAGATGCAATAATGGCATAAAATAATCTGTGATCACCTCGTAATTATGGTGAATGGCCTTGATGGAACACTGGATCCACTATTTTCTTTCCTATACAATGCTTTCCATTTTAGGGTTTTTTTTAAAGATATTTGTTTTTAGTGAATGGAGCATTTGTTGCTTCTAATTATCTATAATGTGTGTTTTATTATGCCTATCACTAACATAATTTAATTTTTATTATCTGCACAACAATGGCACCTTAATTTTTGATATGTAAAAACTAGAGCAAGAAAGTGAGAAAACTTGTCTTGATTCAGATTATGTGACTAAAAAATATATATAGATGAAAGGGTGAGTAAAGTTCTTTTGGGTGGTTTGCATAATTTTTTTTTTTTGAGATGTTCTAGATCTTATTATTGGATTTATTTGTAAGGGAAGAAAAATTGAAGATAAATGTTTTCGCAGACCCCTATTATACTATCATAGTCTTCAAAACGGTAAAATACTTTTTTAAGATTATATTATTGCTACCACACTTCAGTCCTCTTCACGCTCAAAAGGACGTGCTAAAAACACTAAGGTCATGGGTTCCTATTTGAATAAATATGATATTTAAAGGGCGAGGTTTGGGTGTAACCCCTTTGTAGTAGGAATAGAACATAAGAGCACATAAGTGTCACTGGTTATTGGTGCTATAATATTTAGATCCGATTGAGTTTGAAAAAAGCTAACAACCCATTTGTATATATTTTTTGGTGTTCCTTCTGATATTGTTGCTCCTCACAATTTTCCACACTGGGTGATGTTAACCCATTCCAATCCAGTGCATGATGCATGCTTTAATGAAGGAAGCTCAATTTACTTTTATACCTATATATGATGAACATCTTCAACATACTTTTGAAATTTCCTCACCCTCAGGGTCTTAAAACCACCATACATCTCCATGCTAATCTCTCTTAGTTTTCCTCACATTTTATCTTTTCAAAGTAATTTATCTAAAACACTACTACTTAAACTTGATATTGCTACACCTTTTACATGTATTCGTCTGCGTATATAACCCTATCCCATTGTGTTAGGTAGATTATATATAAGGATATTGAGTTTTTTTTAAAGAAGGCAATATATATGTAAGAATATTGGGGATTCTTTTACTACTAATTTTGTGTATTTCTAAATATGTTGGGGCATTCTTTTTCCTTAAAATATAATACAAGAAATTAAAATTAGATTATTAATATAATATAAATATATACATTCCAAAGGTAAAATTAGCATTTTTTTCACTTATTTAATTTAATTATATATAATTTTCAACATAGATAATGTCAATGTATAATATTTTTAGTTAAATATGAAAAAAAAAAATTCTAATATTTTTATGATTAAGAATAATTATCTTAAAATAAATGTTGATTATTAAATTTAATATTTAAAAAATAAATAAAATGAATATTTTTAATATTATTCAAAAAATAGATTATTCATGTATTCAAATTATCTTTCAATTAAAAAAAATTAAAAAAATTGAGAAGAAAGTCTCTTATTAACTTCTTTAATATATTTTTTGAACTATTACTTTTGACTTCTCTTTTTCATTGTATAACAAGTGCAAATTATTGATATCAATGTTAACATAGATATAAATGGCATGATATTTAACATCACTCTGCTAGAGATCTGAGTTTCAGAATTCAAAGGTAAGATTGTTAACTTATATTTATTCAGCTCATTGGTGTCCTTCATGTCATGCATTATTTATGTCCATGGGGTCAACACTAATCCATTTACTGATCCTCAACTTTTAGAGTTTTAGAAATAAATAGAAGAATGAGAATTCTCATATTTTGACAAGTTAGACTATGTTATGATGATAAAATAATATTGAATGTTGCAGGGCTTAAATGCTAGCTACTAGCCAGGGACCACCTTAGGGGGCATTGCAACTATCAAAGTATTAACATTAATGAACTCTAACATATTTCATAAAAAACTTAACTTCAACAAATACCCAATGACCTGTCAATGAAAATGTCACATGCATGATTGACTCCACACTATAATGCTAGAAAAAGCCATGGAAAAAAATCATTGTTATTTGGCACACTAGCCATATACATAATACACATTACAATCATAGTAATAAAACTTCAATGACTATTAGATTGACACATTACATTATATTAATATATTATTATTATAATCTTAATAATAGATTGTAAAATACAATATGGAATTAATATATATAATTTTTCCCAAAATATATTATATTAGTTACATTAATATAAACTATGTTATATAGTTTTAGTATTATATTGAAATTTAAAATAAAATATTATATTATATATATTATAAATATACATGGACGTATATTATAAAAATAACATTAATATAATAGCACATTAATAATATATTAATATATTATAATAATTTAAACTATACAACACAATATTTTATAATAATAAAACAATTTTATTATTTAAAATGCTATTACAATTCATATATATTAATTATAAGATTATTAAAATTAATATCATATTATTCTTTCTAAATACCTCATGTATAAAAAGGAAGACATGATTATTGAGCATGGTCATTGATGTCTTAGATGGTCATTGATGTTAAAGAGAGCATGTAGTACTAATGTATTGACCAAGTGATCAGATGGATAGCTTGAAGAGATATGGCACTTGTGTAGTTCTGTAAGGACAAAGAAGAGGTTGTGAGGCATCCATATATGTCTTGACAAAGCTCTAGTATGTTTTTATGAGAATTTGGAATAAGCAAAATGCATATTCTAGCTTAAGAGAAGCCAGACCATCATTGTACATCATGCAAATATATATGAACCAGTAAGTTTGTGAATTTTATTTAGGTTCAAATAAATTTAATAATGATCAAAGGTTTATATGGATATGTTGTATATAGTGCCAAGAAGTTACCCTAAAAATTTGGAGTCCTGAAGTGATTTCTAGCTCAAGTTATAAATCTTCAAAGTTGCTATAGCAGATGATGATGGGCCAGAGACCGTCAAGTTTAATCACATTAAAGTTTGAGGTCATTGGTCTAGAATATCCAAAATTGAGTGCTTAATTATACATATTGAGATACATGGTGCATATGAAGTCACATTTCAAATGTTGCACATGTTGGTGATAACTGTCACAAGCTCATTAATCTGACAGAAGATTAATGGTGAGCAGCGGTTCATACTTATGAAGTTCAATGGTGTATAACAAGTCAAAGATTTAACAAAGCATGTAGGACTGCCAAGTGGCACAAGCACATGGATCAATAACAAAGTGTTTATAAGGCACATGAGGGTACCAAGTTTCATAATCATGGGAGTTTTAATCAAGATGTAACGGTCAGCATTGTAAGATAAAGACCTGGCTGATTCAAGGAGATCGAGGGTACCTATTTAATCAATATTATAAAGTTGCACAAGATGAGGTCAACATGTTTGAAGTTTAATAGTTTCTCAGTGACCGTTGGAATTCAAATAATTTGTGATGGAAGACCAGTATACAATTTTTGTGATATAACTTTTGATATATGCAGAATTTGATCATGGTGTAAAAGGTAAAGTAGTAGAGGACTTCATGGTGCATCTAGAAAACCTAGTTAAAAGTTCTATTTTTTTATACTTTAAATAAATGTAGCTCTAAATTTGAATGTGTATGTGGTCATGCTCTTCAAGTAACCTAAGAAGGGTAATTGAGTTGTTCTTGATAGTATTTCAATGTTTTAAGATGAACTAAGTGTTGGAGCATGTTATAGACTCTATGAGGACCATTTTTATGGATTATGAAGGTTTGACCAATCCAAATTCTATATGATCAAATGCTTAGAATTTGATTGTGTGTTCATTCTTAGTAATCATATGTGCACAATGGTGTTTGGGCTAATTATGTTGTAGAAAAAGGGTGGTGTGATGGATGTTGTCACTTAAAGAATACTTATAGATCATGTGGCATGGATCTATGTATTGTTCAAGTGTTATTTTGTTCTTAATATTCTTGGAGAAGTGTTAAAGAGATGGATGGGTCTCCATGAAACTTATAGGGGCTAATGAGTCCTAATTAAAAGGCACAGTTGATTAATTGTGATCCATGGATGATGTAATTAAGTTATACAGATGTATTCAAGGTTAAGATAAGCATTATGGCTGACCAAGATCATGATATTCATGAAGACACTATAAAAGGTGAAACAAAAGGTGATGGTTTCTAAACTTGGAAAGACTTAGATGTGTATGTGTTAATAGGGTAGGAGAGAGAAGGGAAAGAGATTTTTGAATGTGTGGAGAGAGTAGGAGAGATAATGGAAAGAGATCTGAAAGAGGATGTTCAGTGGATGGACTAAAGTACATAATAGATTGAGAAGGAGCAAAGAAGTCTAGGTTGATCTAAAAGGTTGTTTTTGATACTTAGAATTGTTAAGTAAAGCAATCAGAAGCATGTTGTGTGAGATTTGTGGATGAATTAAGAGGCAAATCAGAGTGAGGATTATGTGTATGACCTTTTGTTCATGTCTCTATTGTGATTACAAATTTGTTGCAGGTTTGTGGTTGATGATGAGTGAAAAAGCTTAGGGTGATCCAAAAGGGTAATTTGGATGCATTGCTTCTATGAGCAATTTTGAGAAAGTGTGAAGAGTGAAAGAGAGGTGTTATACATTGTGTCTCCATCATATTGAAGTGCAATCAAAGTTCTGGAGCTATTAATTTCATAGGTGTTGTGTGGGTGCTCAACATCTATAGCAAGTGGGTGCTTGTTCATACTTAGGGGTGGGTGATCCTTATGAAGTGGGTGCTTCACTAAAATGGTATTTTTTTGTGATTATCTTATAGGAAAATTAGTCCATGTGTTTATAGGCTTGAAAGTGGGTTTTATTCCCCATCAGGGTTTCCAATAAAAATCTTGTGTTATGTGTTTGATATTATGTATACTTTGAATGTATGAGCTATCTTATTTATGTTTCTTGATCAAGTTCATATATGTTGTTTGATTAAGAGTTTTAAAGGATATAAATTGATGTTTGAAATATATGGCATCACTAATTCACCCCCCTCTCAGTGATTGTACCTATAACAATTAGTATCAGATCAAATCCTTTGTTACAAGTTTAACCACTTGAAGGTGATCCAAGGTACAATATGACAAGTCAATAGATGAATATGGATTAGCTATATGAAATTCTTGTTGCCTATGAGATGAGAGTTGATGAGAACATACCTCCTAAGAAATAAGTTGTCTTCAAGGTGATCAAGGAGACAAAAGCTAAGAAGAGCAAGTTAATTCTTGAATATTTTGATCTTAATGAAGATCAAATTGAAGCCTTGATTTCAAAAAAATTGAATGTAGAATCAGGTAAGTATGAAGGAAGACTTCCTTTCAAATGTTTTTCATGTGGTAAAGTTGGTCATTTTGAAACTATATGTCCAATTAGAGATAAGTCTAAACACACAGAAGCTTCTAAGTAATCTTATGAGGATTAACATAAGAAATATGAGGGTCTTAGCAAGTATAGAAAGTTATTCAATAAGAAAAGAGGAAAGGAGTCATACAAAGGTAGAAAGAGCCTCTAACATGAAGAAGATAGTAACTCATCTACAGAAGAAGAAGTAACACATCTAATAGTGATGATTATTTTCATAATAAGGATAAAGAGACTTTGTTCATGGCTTTTATTGATGATGAAGGTGAATGTTCTCTAAGTAGATATTTATTTGGTAGAGATAGCTCAGAGGAAGAAGATGAGAAAGTCACTCTTGAAGAAAAATATTTGGATATTGTGGAAGAAATGAAGTTTCTACAAAAGAAAAACAAGATGTCTTGATCAAATCCTATGAGGAGAAAATTGGAATGTTAAAGTAAGATTGAGTAATGAAGTTGAGCATGATGAGATCACAAAATATATTGAAACTCATGTTTGTACTCTTGATGAAGAAGTAAAGAATAAGAATGAAGAGTGTAACATGTATCAAATAGAGATAGTGTCTTTGTAGATAAAACTAAGTCAAGATATGAGCAAATATATAGATGATGAAAAAGATGAAGAGTGTGGGATTGAATTGAGGAATGCTCTTGAAGATCTAAAAATTGAGAAGAAAAACAATAAGAAGATGATGTCACAAATTAAGGACTATGAACAGCAATTCATTATGTTTGAGGCAAGAATGATTTAAGACACCAAGGAGCATGAATTTTTTCATAGGTCAAAATATTATAAAATATCATAAAAAAATGAATTTTCACAAAATTATCATCAATAAAATGGTAAAAATGTAGAACATCATCACTCAAGATAGTCAACTAGTTCACAAGGAAAGAATGACATCATTTACTACAAGTGTTAAGGGTTTGGCCATATTGTAAAGTTTTGTAATATCTTCATTAGGAGACCTAATGATCAGATTCATGAAACTTCAAGGAATCATCATATATCTCAAGCACAAGGTATATACAATCTAATAAATCTCATTTATTTCAAATGTCATGAGAGAGGTCACATAGCAAGGTTATACAAGAATTGTTTTAATTCAAAAACTTCCAATCCTAACACAAAGAGAAAGAGCCATAGGGAATGGATGCCTAAGAAAGTAAATGGAAAATAGGCTCAAGGTGGACTATTTACCATGACAAAATAAGGAACAAGATCAAGTATCAAGGAACAAGCCTTCTCTGGCCTAATAAATAAGGAAATCAAGCATGATCATATTGAAGCCTAATTTCAATAAAATTTAATGTAGAATCAGGGAAGTATGAAGGAAGACTTCCTTTCAAATGTTTTTCATGTGGTAAAGTTAGTCATTTTGTAACTAGATGTCCAGGTAGAGATAATTCTAAACACAAAGAAGCTTCTAAGGAATCTTATGAGGATTAACATAAGAAATATGAGGGCCCAAGAAAGTACAAAAAGTTCTTCAAGAAGAAAAGAGGAAAGGAGTCATACAAAGGTAGTAAGAGCCTCTACCATGAAGAAGATAGTAACTCATCTGTAGAGGAAGAAGTAAACACATCTAATAGTGATGAGTCTTTTCATAATGAGCATAAAGAGACTATGTTCATGGCTTTTAGTGATGATGAAGGTGAAATTTCTCTAAGAAGATATTTCTTTGGCAGAGATAGCTTAGAGGAAGAAGATGAGAAAGTCACTCTTGAAGACAAATATTTGGATATTATGGAAGAAATGAAGTTTCTACAAAAGAAGAACAAAAAAAAGAAGTCTTGATCAAATCCTATGAGGAGAAAATTGGAATGTTAAAGGTAGGTTGAGTAATGAAGTCAAAGATCATGATGAGATCACACAAGAGCTTGAAACTCATGTTTATACTCTTGATGAAGAAGTAAAGAATAAGAATGAAGAGTGTATCCTATATCAAATAGAGATAGAGTCCTTGCAGATGAAACTAATTCAAGATATGAGCAAAGATACAGATGATGAAAAAGATAAGGAGGACTATGGGACTGAATTGAAGAATGCTCTTGAAGATCTTAAAATTGAGAAGAAAAATAATAATAAGATGATGTCATAAATTAAGGACTATGAAGAGCAATTCAATATGTTTGAGGCAAGAATGATCTAAGACCCCAAGGAGTATGAAGACATAGTCAAGCATCTCAATTATCAATTGGAAATTCTATCCACAAGTCTAAAAGCTAAAGAAGATGAGTGTTTAAGGTATGTATTTGAAAATGAATCATTGAAAGCTGAGTCAAAGAAGACTTCAAGATAAGTGAAGTCATTTATGAAGTTTGAAAAGAGATCAAGTCATCTTGATAATATTTTGAGTAATCAAAAGCATGCTATTGATAGATTTGGTCTTGGATACAAAGAAGAACAAAAACATGTAACTCAAGAAAATAATGATATGAACAAGGACAATCAAACTTTAAAGATCAATCATCAGTCAAGGAATGAAGGCATTGGGAGAATGAAGACAAATCAAATCAGACATCCAAATGCTATAAGGTATGAAAATTTCAATGGTCATTATTACTCCTCCAATCAGTTTGGTCATAGGTCAAAAGATTGTAAAAGATCCTCAAAAAAAGAATTTGCATGGCATTATGATCAATAAAATGGTAAAAATGTAGAACAACATCACTCAAGATAGTCAACTATTTCACAAGGAAAGAATGACATCATTTGCTATAAGTGTTAAGGGTTTGGCCATTTTGTAAAGTTTTGTAATATCTTCATTAGGAGACCTAATGATCAGATTCATGAAACTTCAAGGAATCATCATATCTCTCAAGCACAAGGTATATACAATCTAAGAAATCTCATTTATTTCAAATGTCATGAGAGAGGTCACATAGCAAGGTTCTACAAAAATAATCATTGTTCTACTTCAAAAACTTCCAATCCTAATATAAAGAGAAAAAGCCATGGGGAATGGAATCCTAAGAAAGTAAATGGAAAATAGGCTCAAGGTGGACTATTTACCATGACAGAACAAGGAACAAGGTCAGATATTAAGGAACAAGACTTGTCTACCCACATAGACAAGGAAATCAAGCATGATCCTGAGTTAAAAGAAAATAATAAGGTTAAGAACTCATTCAAAGTTAATCTGAAGATAAGGAAGGATTACAAGTCATGTAAGAGCATGGAGATATGGGAGTCGCCTGAGTTTTGGGATGTTTATTCCCTCTATGATAAGTGGGTGTCTCTACCTATGCTTCTTAAGAGACATCTTTCATATGTGGAAGCAAGTGTGTGTGCTCTAAGTGATGATCAATGGGCCAATCAATACAAAAAAGTGTGAAGAAGTCAGCTATAGTTGTGCATTTAAAGAACACTGATATGATGACTTGATCAAACCAAGTCATGTGTTTCGACAAGATGTTGAATATTATTGCATAAGAAAGAGGAAACATGGTGGATGTTAGTTGAGCTTTGGTTGATGTTGTGGGAAAATAATTTCATTCAAATATATTTTTGGCTAAGGGGGAGCAATGAGTCTTATAAATCTACTCCAAAATGTTGTGATGGAATAAAGTTGTGTGAGAAAGGTTTGTAGGCTAGGTATGGAGATATCCAGGTGTAATTACAAGTTTTAAAGGTGTCTTAATGACATAAAAAGGTGTGATTACTTTATTTGGATGTGTTATAGGTGATTTCAAGCTTTGAAAATCTTTTATGTTCAATTGCATAATTTAGGTTTGCTCTTGGGTTTCTTAGTTTGTGCTTAAGGGTATGCAAGTCAAAAACCATGGTATAGGAAGTATGGGATCCTAAACAAGTCTAAGCTCAAAATTTGGTCAAGAAAATGTGTATTGATGACCTCTAGGTATGGGAAAAATTTCAAATTTGGACTTCGATCGTAAGATGGTGTGTTGACCAAGTTTCTCTTACAAACCTAGTGTTTTAGTCCTTATTGAAAAATTGGTTTTCATAATGAGTTGAGGTCTAAGTTTTCTTAAATTATTCAAAATGGTCAAATGGGTGCTCAAAAAATCTTTCACAATCTTTTGTAAGTGCATTGTTGGTTCCTTAAAGGAGGATTTGTGCAAGTAGAGGACTAATTGGCTAGTAGGTTTGTGAAGTAAGTATGTTTCAAAGGAAAAGCTAAATGTTTATTTTTGGCATGTTTAAGGGGGAATATGAGTGTACTCTAGATATGAAATTTTAAGACATGAAATTTCATATACAAAAAATTATGGGTTCTATAAGGTTTAGGTAGGGCTGCAAGGCCTCTAAGCAAGGCTAGTATGAATAAGTGGACTTTTTGGTCATTTTCTCCAAAAGACCAAAATGGTCTAAAGATTATCAAGGGGTGCTTAAGTTTAGATGACCTAGGGAGAGTCCCTCTCAATTTTCTCAAGGTTCTTAGGATCAGAATTCCAAGTTCATATTCATGCATATCAAAGGTGGAACAATTGTTTCATATGCTTGATAGAATTTGTGTAAGACAGGTTTTTTAATGCATTTGAATAAGAAGCCCTTTATCATTAATGTCAAAGGGGGAGAAAGATCATAATGAAGTTTGATGAGGATGTTAAAATATTAATAAGTCATTCTAAGGGTGTTTTCCCATCAATAACAAAGGGAGATATTGTTGAGCATGGTCATTTATGTCTTAGATTGTCATTGATGTCAAAGAGAGCATCTAGTACTAATGCATTAATGACAAAGTGATCATATGGATAGATTGAAGAGATATGGCACTTTTTTATGTCTATAAGGATAAATAAGAGGTTGTGAGGCATCCATAGATGTCTTGACAAAGCTCTAGTATATTTTTGTGAGCATTTGTAATGAACAAAATGTATATTTTAGCTTAAGAGAAGCCAGACCATCACTACACATCATTTAGATATGTATGAACTAGTAAGTTTATGAATTTAATTTAGGTATGAATAAATTAAATAATTTTCAAATATTTACATGGATATGTTTTCAATAGTTCCAAGAAGTTACCCTAAAAATTTGGAGTCTTGAAGTGATTTCTAGCTCAAGTTATAAAGCTTCAAAGTTACTCTAGCAGACTATGATGGGCCAAAGATCATCAAGTTTAATCATGTTGAATTATGAGGTCATTGGTCTATAAAATCAATTATGAGCACTTAATCATACATATTGAGATCAATAGTGCTTATGAATTCAACATGTCAAAGGTTGCATGCACTAGTGACAAGTGTCACAAGCTCACTAATCTGACAGATCAATGGTGAGTAGTGGTTTTTACTTATGAATATGAATGGTGTAAGACAAGTCAAGGAGTTAAAAAATCACACAGGACTACCAAGTTACACAAGTGCATGGACTGATAGTAAATTTTTTAGAAGGCATGTGAGGGTACCAAGTGTCATGATCGTGGGAGTTTTGATCAAGATCTAACGGTAAGCATTATAAGATAAAGACCTTGTTGATCTAAGGAGATAAATGATGTGTATTTGGTTAATATTTTAAGGGTTCATGATATGAATTCAACATGTTTAAATTTTAACAGTTGCTCAGTGACCATTGAAATTCAAATATTTAAATTTGCAAGGGAAGACCAGTCTAAAGTTTTTATACTATAACTTTTGATATATGCAGAATTTGATCATGGTGTAAAAGGAAAAGTCATAGAGGAATCCATGGTGTATCCAAATAACCTATAAATAAGGTCTAATTTTTTTTAATTCAAAGATATGGAGCTCCAAATTTAACTATGTATGTGTTCATACTTTACAATTAACCTAATAAGGGTAATTGAGTTGTTCTTGATGGTATTTCAATGTTTTGAGGTGAACTAAGAGTTGGAGCATGTTTTAGAATTCATGAGGACCATTTATGTGAATCATTAAGGTTTGACCAATCCAAATTTTGTATGATCAAAGGCTTAGAAGTTGACTATGTGTTCTTTCTTGGTGATTGTATGTACAGAATGGTGTTTTGGCTAATTGTGTTGTAGCATAAGGGTGTTGTGATAGATGTTGTCACTTAAGGAAGACCTATAGATCATATGGCATGGATATATGTATTTTTAAAGTGTTATTTTGTTCTTAATTTGCTTAGATAAGTGTCAAAGAGATGGATGGGTCTCTATGAGACATATAAGGGCTAATGAGGCCTAATTAAAAGGCATAGCTACTTAATTATGACCCATAGATGCTATGGATGACCTATGAAGATGTAATTGAGATATACATATGTCTTAAAGGTTAATATAAGCAATATGGCTGACAAAGATCATGATATTCATCAAAACACTATAAAAGGTGAAACCAAAGGTGATGGTTTCTAAACTTTGAGAGACTTAGATGTGCATGTGTTGAGTGAGTAGGAGAGATAAGGGAAAGAGATATGAAATAGGGTATTTAATTGATGGAATAAAGTATATATAGATTGAGAATGATCCAAAAAGTCTAGGTTGATCGAAAAGGCTATTTTGGATACTTAGAGTTATTAATTGAAGCATAGAGAAGCATGTTGTGTGAGCTTGGTAGATGAATTGAGAGGTAGGTCAGAGTGAGGATTATGTGTATGCCCTTTTGGTCATGTCTCTATTGTGATTATAGATTTGTTGTAGGTTTGTGGCTAAAGATGAGAAAAGAAGCTTAGGGTGATCCAAAAGGGTGCTTTGGATGCATTTCTTGTGTGAGCAAGGTTGAGAAAGTGTGAAGGGTGAAAGAGAGATGTTATACATTGTGTCTGCATTAGATTGAAGTGCAATCAAAGTTTTGGAGATATTGATTTCATAGGTGTTGTGTGGGTGCTCAACATCTAGAGAAAATGGGTGATTGTTCATACTTAAGGGTGGGTGCTCCTTGTGAATTAGGTGCTTCACTACAAGGGTCTCTTATTTGTGATCATCTTATAAGACAAGTATTTCATGTGTTTGTAGCCTTAATAGTGTGTTTTATTCCCCATGAGGGTTTCCCACATGAATTATGTGTTATGTGTTTGATTTTGTGTATGCTTTGAATATATGATCTCTCTTTTTTATGTCACTTGATCAGGTTGATATATGTTATTTGATTAAGAGTTTGAAAGGATCTAAATTAAAGTTTGAAATATATGGCATCACTAATTCACCCCCCCTCGCAGTGATTGTACCTCCAATAATTGATATTAGAATAAGACCTTTATTGCAAGTTTAACCAATTGAAAGTGATCCAAGGTACAATATGGCAAGTCAATAGATGAAGATGGATGAACTGCATGGCATTCTTGTTGCCTATGAGATGAGAGTTGATGAGGATAGATCTCCTAAGAAGGAAGTTACCTTCAAGGTGTTCAAGGAGACAAAAACTAAGAAGAACAAGTTAAGTCTTGAATATTTAGATCTTAATTAAGATCAACTTGAAGCCCTAATTGAAATAAAATTGAATGTAGAATCAAGTAATTATGTAGGAAGACTTCCTTTCAAATGTTTTTCATGTGGTAATGTTGGTCATTTTGAAGCTAGATGTCCAAGTAGAGACAAGTCTGAACACAAAGAAGCTTATAACGAATCTCATGAGGATGAACACAAGAAATCTAAGGGTTCTAGAAAGTACAAAAAAATCTTCAATAAGAAAAGTGGAAAGGAGTCATACAAAGGCAATAAGACCCTTTACCATGAAGAAGATAGTAACTCATATGGAGAAAAAGAAGTAAACACATCTGAAAGTGATGAGTCTTTTCATAATGAGGACAAAGAGACTTTGTTCATAGATTTTGGTTATGATGAAGGTGAATGTTCTCTAAGAAAAGATGTATTTGGTAAAGATAGCTCAAAGGAAGAAGATGAGAAAGTCACTCTTGAAAATAAATATATGGATACTTTGGAAGAAATGATGTTGTTACAAAAGAAGAATAAAAATAAGATGTCTTGATCAAATCCTATGATGAGTAAATTGGAATGTTTAAAGGAAGGATGAGCAATGAAGTCAAGGAGTATGATGAGATCACACAAGATCTTGAAACTCATGTTTGTACTCTTGATGAAGAAGTAAAGAATAATAATGAAGAGTGTATCATGTATCAAATAGAGATAGAGTCTTTACAAATGAATCTAAGTCAAGCTATGAGCAAAGATATAGATGATGAAAAATACAAGGAGAATTATGGGACTGAATTGAGGAATGCTCTTGAAGATCTAAAAATTGAGAAGAAAAAGAATAAGAAAATGATGTCACAAATCAAAGACTATGAAGAAAAATTCAGTGTGTTTGAGGCAAGAATGATTTAAGACACCAAGGAGCATGAAGACAAAGTCAAGCATCTCAGTTGTCAATTGGAAGTCCTATCCACAAGCCTGAAAGCTAAAGAAGATGATTGTTCAAGGTATGTATTTGAAAATGAGTCATTGAAAGTTGAGTCAGAGAATATTGATAAGTGAAGTCATTTATGAAGTTTGAAAAGAGTTCAAGGGATCTTGATAATATTTTGAGTAATCAAAATCATGCTAGTGATAGATTTGGTCTTGGATACAAAGAAGAATAAAAACATGTAACTCAAGACAAGAATGATATGAACAAGGACAATCAGACTTTGAAGATCAATCATCAGTTAAAGAATGAAGGCATTGGGAGAATGAAGACAAATCAAATCAAACAACCAAATGTTATAAGGTATGCAAATTTTAATGGTCATTTTTACTTCTGTAATTAATTTGGTTATAGTTCAAAATATTGTAAAAGAACCTCAAAAAATGAATTTGCATGGAATTATGGGCAAGACAATGGCAATCATGTAGAATAGCATAACTCAAGATAATCAACTAGTTCATAAGGAAATAATGACCTTAGTTGCTACAACTGTCAAGGGTTTGGTCATATTGTAAAGTTTTGTAATATCTTCATTAGGAGACCTGATGATCAGATTCATAAAAATTCAAGGAATCATCATATATCTCAAACACAAGGTATGTAAAGTTTGAGAAATATAAGTTGTTTCAAATGTCATGAGAGAGGTCACATAGCAAGGTTATGCATGAATAATCAGTGTTCTACTTCAAAAATTGTTAATCCTGACATAGAGAGAAGGAGCCATAGGGAATAGAGGCCTAATAAAGTAAATGAAAATCAAGCTCAAAGTGGACTATTTGCCATGACAAAACAAGGAACAAGGTCAAGTATCAAGGAACAAGCCTTATCTACCCAAATGGACAAGGAATCAAGCATGATCCTGAGTTAAAAGAAAATAACAAGGTTAAGAACTCATTCAAATTTAATATGAAGATGAGGAAGGACTACAAGTCAAGGAAGAGCATGGAGATATGGGAGTCTCTTGAGTTTTGGGATCTTTAGTCCCTCTATGACAAGTGGATGTCTCTACATATGCTTCTTAAGAGACATCTTTCATGTGTAGAATCAAGTATGTGTCATCTAGGTGATGATCAATGGGCCAATTAGTACAAAGAAGTGTGAATAAGTCAACTACAGTTGTGCATTCAAAGAAGACTGATATGATGACTTGATCAAACCAAGTCATATGTTTTAACAAGATGTTGAATTTTATTACATAAGTAATAGAAAGTATGTTGGATGCCAATTAAGCTTTGTTTGATGTTTTAGAACAAGAATATCATTTGAATATATGTTTGGCTAGGGGGGAGCAATGAGTCTTATGAATATGCTCCAAAATGTTGTGATGGAATGAAGTTGTGTGTGCAAGGTCTACAAACTGTTATGGAGATATCCAAGCTCCATTTTAAGTTGTCAAGGTGTCTTAATGACATATGAAGGTGTGATTACTTTATTTAGATGTGTTTCAGGTGATTTCAATCTTTGAAAATCTTTTATGTGCAATTGGAGAATTTTTGTTTGCTCTCAGGTTTCCTAGTTTGTGTTTTTAAGGGCATGTAGGTCAAAAACCATGGTATAGAAATTATGGTTTCCAAAAGGAGTCTTGGCTCAAAATTTGGTCCAAATAGTATCTATTGATTACCTCCAAGTATGGGAAAAAATTCAGAAATGGGTTTTGATCGTAAGATGGTGTGTTGACCAAGTTTCTTTTTATAAACATAGTATTTTGGTCTTTGTTAGAAAAGTGGTTGTCCTAATGATTTGATGTTTGATTTTTCTTAAATCAATTGAAATGGTCAAATGGGTGATCAAAAATTATTTCACAGTCTTTTGGAAGTGCATGGTTGGTTCCATAAAGGAGGATTTGTGCAAGTAGAGGGTTAATTGGCTAGTACGTTTGTGAACTAAGTATGTTTCAGAGGAAGAGCCGAGTGTTTATTTTTGACATGTTTAATGGGGCATATGATTTTACTCTAGATATGAAATTTCAAGCCATGAAAGTTCATACACAAAAATGTATGGGTTATGCAAGGTCTAAGTAGGGCTACAAGGCCTCTAAGCAAGGCTAGTATGAAGAAGTGGACTTTTTGGTCATTTTCTCCCAAAGACCAAGATGGTTTAAAGATGCTCAAGGGGTGTCTAAGTTTAGATGACCTAGGGAGAGTCCCTCTTAGTGTTCTTGAGGTCTTTAGGATCAGAAGTCCAAGTTCATATTGGTGCATATCAAAGGGGGAGTAATTGTTTCATATGCTTAATAGAATTTGTACAAGACAAGTTTTTTAATGCATTTACAATAAGAGGCCCTTTATAATTAATTTTAAATGGGAATAAAGAATAGAATGAAGTTTTATGAGGATATTCAAATATTAATAATTCATTATGGGGATGTTTCGCCATTAATAACAAAGGGGGAGATTGTTGAGCATTGTCATTGATGTCAAAGAGAGCATGTGGTACTAATACATTAATTAAAAAGTGATTATATGGATAGCTTGAAGAGATATGGAACTTGTGCAGGTCTATAAGGATAAAGAAGAGGTTGTGAGGCATCCATAGATGTCTTGACAAAGCTCTAGTATGTTTTTGTGAACATTTAGATATGAGAAAAATGCATATATTTTTGTTATTGTTGCTCCTCTAAAATTTCCAAAATGGGTGATGTTAACTCCTTCAAATCTGGTGCATGATACATGCTCTAATGAAGGTAGCTCAATTTACTTCTGTACTTATATATGATGAACATCTTCAACATACTTTTGAAATTTCCTCACTCTCAGGGTCCTAAACCACCATACATCTAAAACACTATTGCTTAAAATTGATATTACTACACCTTTTACACTTAATTCATCTATGTATATAACCCTATCCCATTGTGTTCGGCAGATTATATAGAAGGATATTGAGTTTTTTTTTAATAAGGCGATCTATATATAAGAATATTGGATATTTCTTTTTATACTAATTTTGGGTATTTCTAAATATGTTGGGGCATTATTTTTCCTTAAAATACAATAGAAGAAATTAAAATTAGATTATTAAACTAATATAAAAATACACATTCCAAAGGCAAAATTAGCATTTTTTCACTTATTTTTAAAAAAATCTAATTATATGCAATTTTCAACACGGATAATGTCAATGTATAATATTTTCATTTAAATATAAAACAATATTTTTATGATTAAGATTTTTAATTCTAATATTTTTATGATTAAGAATAATTATCCTAAATAAAGGTTGATTATTAAATTAAATATTTTAAAAAAAATAAAAAAAATATTTTTAATTTTAATAAAAAAATAGATTATTCATGTATTCAAATTATCTTTCAATTAAAAAAATTAAAGAGAAAGTCTATTATTAAATTATTAAATTCTTTAATATAGTTTTTAAACTATTACTTTTGACTACTCTTTTTCATTATATAACAAGAGCAAGTTATTGATATATGTGTTAACATAGACATAAATGGCATGATATTTAGCATCACTCTGCTAGATATCCTAGTTTCAAAATTTAAAGGTAAGATTGTTAACTTATACTTTTCTTCTCATTGGTGTCCTTCATGTCATGAATTGTTTCCATCCATGGGGCCAAGGCTAATCCATTTACTTACCCTTAGCTTTCAAAGTTTTAGAAAAAAATATAAGAATGAGCATTCTCATATTTTGACAAGTTAGACTGTGTTATGATGATAGAATAATATTGAATGTTTCAGGGCTTAAAGGCTAGCTACTAGCCAAGGACCACCTCAAGGGACATTGAAACTATCAAAGTATTAACATTAGTGAACTCTAACATATTTCAAATAAAACTTAACTTCAATAAATACTCAGCGACCTGTCAATGAAAATGTGGCATGCATGATTGACTCCACACCATAATGCTAGAAAAAGACATGGACAAAAAAATCATTGTTATTTGGCACACTAAACATATATATAATATACATTACAATCATATTAATAAAATTTCAATTACTATTAGATTGACACATTATATTATATTAATAGATTATTACTATAATATAAATAATAGATATTACAATACAATATGAAATTAATATATATAATTTTTTTCAAAAATATAATATATTAGTTACATTAATATAAATTATGTTATATAGTTTTAGTATAATATTACAATTACAAATAAAACATTATATTATATATAAATATATGTGGATGTATATTATAATAATAACATAAGCACATTAATAATATATTAATATCATATAATAATTTAAACTACACAACACAATATTTTATAATAATAAAATAATTTTATTATTTAAAATGCTATTACAATTCATATATAGTAATTATAAGATTATTAAAATCAATATCGTATTATTGTTTCTTAATACCTCATGTATAAAAAGTAAGATGTGGTCAATGGTCACAGGTTTAGAGTGAGTTGTGAATGTTGATTTATACTCTTTTAATTTATAATACTCTATTTTACAAAAATAGGAAATTTCATCCCTTCCAACATAAGTTATATTCTTCAGGATGACAGTTGCAATGTCTACAAAAAAACACTCTAAAAAGCATTTAAATTTTAGACTCTTGTAATTTTCCTCTAAGAAAGAAATGCATAAAGTATGTAAGTTGCAAGAAGTTATAGAACCTACAATTTTTTTCATAATTCGACCAATATGATGTCCTATTATTTTCAAAAATAAACACAACAAGGTCATCATAATTACTTGTATTCACTTCTTAAAACATTTGGATGACTATGCTTTGGCTATGAAACATTGTAACCTATGCTCATTTTGTTTTTAAATAGTTTCACAAAAATAAAATTGGTCATTATCTCACAACTAACATATTCCCTCCTCAACAATATGAATATGAATTTTTCATTTTCATTGTATCATAGGCACCCTTTAACATCATGAATTTCATGGTAGGTAAACTGCAAAAAATGGTCTCATTGCTTTCCTTGTCATCTAGTTTCAACATTTTGCCAATGATGGTCTTCTTGGTTGCTTTAGTTGTCAATCTACATAATGTGTTATTGTCAATGAAAATATTCATATCATATATAATAATATGTAAAATTATTTTTATTTATCTCAATGACAAATAATTGAGCACATTTTTTATTTTTTATTTTGAACTTTTTTTTCCTGAGATACCTAAACTAGAGACAAAATCAGACTCCAATTCCATTTAGGTGACAAACAGACCTCTATTACACTTAGTGGCATGCTCGCCTTACCCAAGTGGACACGCACGGGTGGCCCACTTTAGTGTAATTACTTTATCTTTCCCAAAATGTTTTGAACCCTAGAATTCGCTATGGGAATCCATCCACCTTACCACTCCACGAAGCTTGTTGGATTTCTGATTTTCAACTTTAACTTAAAAGGGTAATTTTTGTGTTAATTCAAAGGTATGATCTTCCTTGTTATCAAATCTACAAATTACAATATTTAAAAATTTGAGAATTTAACTATAGATAATTATGCAAAAAATTAATTAGAAAGACCCTGGTAAATGTTTATCAGAGTTAATACCCCATTTCAATTCCATGTCCAAAGCTAACATCTTTACATAGTTCTCATAATTATAATTCTACATTTTCCAGCAAACCATGATTAATTGGACTTGCAACTGATTTGTCACTTGTCATTAAAATTTTTAACTTGTATCTTTGATTTCATAACAAATATAGATCTAATTAAATGATTCCCCCATTGCCAAACACTATTGTTTCCATCCTTTAGTCCAGATATCAAAAGTTAGAACTGTAAGTCAATGCAATGTCTACAAATATTAGGTACCAAACTCATAACAATAATTTTTAATCTCATATTAGATAATAATATATAGCCAAGCAATTTCAAAAAGGGAAACACCTTAGCAAAAAATTCTAGCTCTATAAATGAGTCGTGATAGAATCGAATGATTTGGCATATAACTTCTTGCAAAAGATTGAAACTACTTAGTTTTAAAAACTACAGCCAATAGACCTAGCCAATTATTTCTAAAATCATTATGCATATAAACATAACAAAAAACATGGGCCGACATACACAAAATTGATTCTATTCTTTCAAACAATCCTATTGTAGCCATTAATGGATAAGACCAAATATCAAAAAACTACCAAAATAAGTTGATGCTAACACAAGAAAAATGATACCCAATAAAGGGTTTTGTGGGAATATGCTTAAAATGCCTAAAGATGTTTGGTATAAGACCACCTAGAGATAAGATTAAGCTCAATTTTGATGGAGCTAGTAAAGAAAATCTAGGATTAGAAGGAGGGGGAGGGATCTATAGAAATGGTGATGGAATAATGTTTAAAGTTTTTAACTCCCCTTGGAACTGAATACAAATTAGTAAGGCAGAAGCAATATCTCTCTTTAAAGGAATAGGACCAGCTAAGGAAGGCAAATGGTAGAAACTTTAGATGGAAAGTGACTACAAGCTAATTATTAAAGCTATCAAAAAGGGGCACAGCAATGACTACCAAGTAAACAAATATCATCTAAGAAATTCATATCAAAACCGAGAATTTTGTGATATCATACCAACATATTAGGAGGACAAGAAATACAGTGGCAAATCTGGCAGATAATTGAGAGGTGGAAAAGCTAAGCAGGATGGTTTATATTAATTTTTTTCCCTCTCAAGACATTAAAACTAAAATCAAGAGATCTTAATCATGTGCATATAAATTTGTCTTTACTCAATACTCAGTAATACCTTTTCATGTTTAAATCAAATAGAGGATACTGATAAAAGAAAAAAGAGCCTGATGTATAAATTGTAAAAGACACTAGCTTTTAGTTTTGCTAACCTTTTCATGGTTAGAATATGTTTGGAGTTGAAGAATGGATATTTCCATAAATATGGAAAAACAAATGCTTAAATTTAATTTTGGAGACTCATGTCATATTTTTATTTTTCCAATTTCATTCATTAGCAGTGAGTACTAATTAAGAGTTGGCATCTCAGCCAACAATGTTTTTAAGTCAAGGGGCCCTTAACCCTAGGTACCTTTAGCAAAAAAGAAGTACAATGAAAAACAAGTTTCTATTAGATGAAAACAATATCAAAAAGTATAAAACCTAAATCATGTAGATGTTCATATTACATAACACAAAATTAATATTTATTCATAGCAGTAGAACCCACAAGACGAGGAAGTGTAGTTCTACTAGAAAGCATTTGATATTCTTCCCGATCACAAGCAGCCCCATCATTGAATGGTATGTTGACTTGATCATAACATTTCTATCAGCCAAAGCATGTTTTTCTTTGGACCATGTATCTTGTGATTGTCCATTAGAAGTTGAAGAGTTGGAGACATGACTTGATTCTATTGAAGAGTCACTTTATCTTGAAAATGAGAACTATGACTGCCCATTATTTTGGAATTTCCTTAAACTTGATATATCCTTTGGGAAACCATTAATCCTATCCTTTTTACCAAGCAAAACTTTATCAACATTATGGGGGCTAGTTATTGAATCACCTTCCCAAATATCAAAGTTCATAGACATAATATCTTAGATAAAAAAAATTCTCCCCAACATCTATATCACTATTATCCCTAATGTGAGATTTATCATTTTGTGTCTTTCAAAGTACTTTGATGTTTTGGATATAAATGGGCCCTCACAATTTTGTTCACTGGCAAACACATTGACCCTTGAAATTATATATTCTTTAGCCATGCTAGAGTATTGGCATGCAGGGATCAAACATGAAGTGTCAAATGTAACAAAGGAAGAACCCTTAGATATTTCATCAACCATGCCAATTTTGTAACCACTAGCATCTTGAATGTCCAAATTTGAGGCCTCCATTGAAGAAGATGTGCTTAAGTCAGCTTTTGATATGTCTGCATGGTGTGCACTACATGCTTTAACCATGCTAGTGGATTCTCATGAATGGAAAGGCCTTTTATTACCATCAAAAGCATATCCATGATTTAATTTTCTTCCTGTTTCTGAAATCATTTATACAACTAAGCTTGAACATGGTTCTTTAGGGTCATTTGAAGCACCCAAATCTTTAAGCTCTGAGACACAAACTTACTTCATTACTTCAACCATGAAAGTTTCATGAAGACACATATTATCACTCAGTAACAAATTTGTAGAGCATTTTGGCACATCCAAAGAGGCTTGTTGGTATGGAGATTACTATGAAAACCTTTGGAATTATCATTTAGTTTGACATACTTACATCATCAAGATTATGAAGAATAGTTATAGAGCCATCCTAATAAAGCCTTCCATTCATAACACCACAAGACACAGATCCATATTCCATTTTCTCAGCTCCAACACTATGTACATATAAACTGCCTTTAATAACTTTTTTAATAGATCCAAAACAATTAAAAACACGTTTAATTTTATTCTAAACCCTGCAAGGACTTGGCACATGGCACCCTTGTTTATATATATAAATTTAGTTTTGTTAATTATATCAAGTGGGCATAACACATATAAATTAAGTCTTAATATCTTTTTTTCAACATTTATGTAGGCTAAATCAAGTCTTTTCCATCATGAATAGAGACAATGCACCAGATAGTTTATGTTTTTAAGTAGAAGACATTGATCAACGCTGTGTCTATTACTTTGTCAAGATCATTTTATAAGGGAAACTCTCAATGAATTTTATAAGCTAACATACCAATGAGAGGCATGTCACTCATCTAATAGTGATATAATTACATAAGTATGAAAAGCATTCTTAAAAAATCACAAAACAAATGTAGACTACTAAAGTTTAATATCTTTTTTAAGATACAAACCAAAATTTCAATTTTAGTATTTATTTTATAAAACTTATATTATTTTTAGTTTTCAATTAAATTCCTTATTTGTAGATACGATTTTTTTATTATGAAGAAATGTTAATTTAATAAAATAAAAATGATATTATGCTAGTTAATTTCTAATTTATAATCTAATTTATCATTTAATTAAATATTATCAAATTTTCAATTTCTTAATTACAATATAAAGATAGGGATTAACTACTACATGATTTTTGTTGATTTAAAATTTGTATTATTTGTGTGTGTGTGTGTGTGTGTGTGTGTGTGTGTGTGTGTGTGTGTGTGTGTGTGTGTGTGTGTGTGTGTGTGTGTGTGTGTGTGTGTGTGTGTGTGTGTGTGTGTGTGTGTGTGTGTGTGTGTGTGTGTGATTTAATACTTTTTTTTTTCAATTTAATATTTTTTTTCATGTAAAATCTTTTATAAATTCTTTTCAATTAAGTTTAAGTTTTTTCCCTTTAAATTTTTGTGATCACGATAAGAATGCTAGATTTCAATCTATCCTCGTGGTTTATAAATCTCTTTAATATAAATCCCTTTAATCATATTTTTGAGGATTATAAATCCCTTTAAGAATTACATTAAGGATAGTATATTATTCTTTATTAATAAGTATATTTAATTATGATTCAATTTTATTTTATTTGTTTTTTTATTTTTTGCTAAGGTAACAAGGGTACCATCTTAAAGCTAAAAAAAAGATGGAAAACGCATTGAAAAACCATCCCAATCGGCCAAAAGAAAGGTGAAGTTAATTCAGATTTGTCAAAAAAGTTAGCAAGATGTTAATTATTGGATGGGGATTGAAAGAACAGACTGAGTCCATCTAACCTGAGAGAGAATTAAAAAAACTCTCTTAAGAGAGGCACAACCACCAAAATAGACCACAAATAAATAATTTCATAACCATATAAACAATCTTTTATTTATCAATGGAAAGGTTATTTTACAAAAATACTCACAGGTATACCATACCATAAAAACTAAGGTTGAAATGAGGTAATTTACAACATCCCTTATAAAAATAAAAATAAATACAATTGGTTGTTCCAACTCAATGATGTTAGCACCAAATGGCACAATGTAACTGAAAACATGCAATCCTTCACTTGTTCCAGTCACCATCCTAGTTGGGTTCTCCTAAAAATCTGCTTCATCTACATCACAACAAAGAGGGGGAGAGAATAAGCACTATTGAGGTAGTTTTGATCCTAGCTTAGCTACAAGAGATTCCAAGCTCTTCTAGAGTTTGATAATGCCATCTAAAATTACACTGCTATGGTCAGTTAATTTGAGATCCATCGAGTGAACCATGGTTTCTAAGTCTAGATGCCCCTGATGGAGAGCGAAAGTGCCTACCACATTATATAAAAGGTTAGCAAAATCGATTTCATGTGTTGCATCAAACAAATTCATCCTACCCACATACTATTTAGGATCAACCATCAATGCTTTTAGGACTTTAGCAATTTCTATTCTTCCACTTCATCAATTCTAGTTGCAACATGCCACATATTCTTTAGCCACACATGCATTAGAGGATTCTTGATTTCATAATAAATATACTCAACAAAATGATAAGAGGCAAAATCCATAGTCATCTAATTTGAGTAAGCTGCCTTCCATCCAAACACGTCTTAGGTGGACCACAAGCTCCTCCTTGACACCCTTCCCTTTATCCATGTTATCTACCTACAAGAAACAAACACCCAACCAAAAACCAATGAGCAATTTAGGCTATGAATGGCTTCTAGGTTTACACAAAAAATGCATTAAAATATCCTCCCTTGTCATTACACCAATCAAAGGCACAAGTGACTCAAAAAACTTAACATGAGACATCTTATGAAATGAATGTTGTAAGAATACATTGACATCACAACTGTGAAGATATAAAAAGATACCTTTGATCTTCCTCTCACTTGACATCTTGGGTTAATAACTTTTGAAACATGTTAGGATAAGGGGAACCCCACTCCATGTATCTAACCTTTTCGGTAGTTAGGAAAGTAACTCTTCCATCTATAGCCCAATCTGTGACAAAATTACCTTTACATTTTATCTAATGAACCTCCAAGTCCTCAAAAAAATCTCTCATACCATTAACTTCATCCAATATATCTTAATTTTCCATGCTTTGGCCTTCCTAGACATCATAACATTAATGATAACTTGCAAATCACCTTCGACTATCAATTTACCCATCTTTGAAAAAAAGGCAATTTGAGTGCCTTTTAAAAGTGCATGAGCCTCTGCAACATTATGGGTCTCGACACCAAGATAATGAGAAAAAATGATAAATGATTGCCCATTATTATCCCTAAAAACACCACCACCAACAACCACCCTCAAGTTGCCTTTCGAAGCCTCATTGTAATTCAGCTTTATTTTACCACACTCAAGAGGTCTCTAACAATAATTGGGGATATTCCTATACAACCTAACTAACATAAACCCCTTATCAAGGAATTTTAAATATATTTGATTATATATAAATTAATATTTTTATTTATTTTTACAATAATTTTTTATTGAAACTTTGGAAATAAACTTTACTCAACTTTTTAAATATTTAATAATTTTATAACTAAAACATAAGTTTCACTCCAATCACATTTCACATATACTTTATCCAATACAATTTATGTCAAGTAAATTATTATAAGTTAATAAGGGCATTATGTTCCACGCCCCTACGAGTTGAGGATAGAATTAAATTTGTTACAAATTTGAATCATTAAATGAAATATTATTGGAATGAAAGAATACTTAATTTTTTTCAATAGTCATGCTTTTTTTTCCCCCCTTTCTCACCAAAATGAAAATTAAGTATACAATATCATGATCATATTGATGACATTAATGAAGTAATGAAAACTTTGAATATTTGTGTATTTTTTATAAAACCCCTCAACATAACATTTTCCTCTTTTTTAAGGCTTCCCTTTGCCTCTTTTGGGATTATCTTCCACCACAACTTGCTTTTCCTTTTCTATATACTTTTTCAGCATTCTCTGCCCCTTGTTGACATTTTAGGGGGTCTTAAAAAATTCAAAATCCTCAAATCTAGTGGAAGTAAAGGAAAACAACTCAAATCTTCACACAAATTTTACAACTTCTTTTGGCATGGATTCAACAAACATAAATTTTATAAAAGACTATAAAATTTAACTATAACTAGTTAAAACCCCAAAAGGCTACCAAGAAAAGGAAAAATCTCAAATTTTGACATAGTTTCCTCTATCATGGATTTAAAAGAAATAAATGCTTATAGTCTATGGCATTTATTCCCTAAACCTAATTATTCACTCATTTCCCAACAATAATCTCTACTAAAAAAATGAAAAAGACAGTCCTCACCAATAAACCCAAAATAGGGGTAAAATAGTAATGATTTCTAAAATGGGTTCAAATATGTCCCAAGTAGGCCAATACCAAGATTAAACAATCCACAACACCTAAAATTGTAGATCGTGTAAAGCTCTTGAGCATGTTTAGCTCTAAAAATGTTAGAATTGTTATCTTCAACACATTTTTACAACTTCCTCAGTTATAATGGCCTCACACTATTGATTTCATATGCCCTTCAATTCAGTTCACTTTTGTTGGCTTCTTATCTTCACATAAATTACCTAAAAGCACAAACCTCATAGGAAATTTAGCCAACCCATTAAACTAACAATAGAACCTAAAATGTAATGGAAAATTAAAGTTGAAATAACCAGAAACATTGATAACATCCATGTCAAAGAACTAAATAATAGGGCATTACCATCCTACAAGATAAATCCAAGTGTTAATACACAATCATAACTACTACCATAAGATAATAAAATCAATAATTTGGAGTAGAGAGATCAATATAAAATATGCTTAGTTCATCTTTACCCACATATAAAATAAATGAGTGCATAACTTTAGAACAACCAAGAAAAACATTTGAACATGTGATCACATGAAAATGGTAGAGTTAATGCTCATGTATTATCAGATAATTTACCCAAATACATAAAAAAAAGGCATATATATCTAAAAAAGCTAAGATGAATATTTGAAAATGCAGCCAAGGAATCAAAAATATTTAAGTAATATGCTTAAAATACATCTAGTGAATATGTCCACAAAGACTCTGGATGGAATTCAAGCATATCATAATCAAATTTATCAGTGCAAAGCTCGATCAATCTCATTTCATTCTCTTAGAACTTGGTCTGAGAACGTTGCAATCATAAAAATCCCCTAACCTTCTACAAAGGTTTGTTGAAAAATATCATCTACTTATGGCCCATCAATGGTATATAAATTTCATTGTAGATGAAGGAGATCATAGAGGAGTGCGCAAGGGATGGTCATCATCGAGTGGAGCAAGGAGACTATTTTGTGGAGGGATTGTGCCACTAACAAGATAATTAATGATGAATGAAGACTCTAAGTCAAGTTTAAGTGATGTGTAGTACTTTCTTCCATGAGGCCAATCTAAAGGCATTATTAACAAATCATGTATGGAGATGAATCAAATAATCAAACATTACCTTGTGTGGATGATGGATGAGCTATAGCAAGTGGATCCAGGCATGATAGCAAAGAAACATCGAGGTGGAGGGAGCAAGATGATCGAGCAGGGAGAAAAGGTAGTCTTCTTGAATAGATGTTAAGAACTAAATGGATGCAAAAAGATAGCTTTATACTAGATATCAGATAGGGCAACTATTCAAAGACACCTTATACAACAGGTTTTCATAGGAGATCCAAGTAATAACTTATAAACCTTAGATCTAAAAATAGAGCCAAGAATCAAATCTGAATGTTAAGAACCTTGATCTTTGAATGGGTAGTTATTGAGAGCCAAGCACACCGGGATTGAGGTGGAGTAGGGGCTTTGATTGGAGATCAAGTAGATTGATCCAAGATAAAATATGTAGTAGATTCAGAATAAAGAAAGGCTTATGGAATATAAGTCATATGAATGCCCATATCTAAAATATTTGACCTATTATTTCATCAGCATTGGAAAAAATAGTGTTGAATGGTGTGATGTCTACCATTGAACTCAAAAAGTCAACCCCTTACAATGGTGACTATGTCACGCATTTATTTTCATTACACGAATTTTGAGGAGGGACACGTTATATGAAGGGACATTTTTTTTAGCCTTACACCCTGATAGTGCACTTATTTCCATGTATGTCCCCTTAATAACATGTCAACAATTTAATAAATGAAAATATAGATAAATACCCATTTTCATAATTTTTTGTTAAGAAATGTACATGTTGACTATTGCCTAACTACAATTTTTTTAATACATAAAAAGTCATGGATTTTGATTGGTCGAAAAGGGACAATTTAATCAGGAATTAGAGCAAATTGAATGCTTTAGTTACCCTTCAGGATTAATAACATTCTTTATAATGTTCTTTTGCGCTCGTTGCACCTTTAAAAATAATTATTAGTTTATTTTATCACAACAAAAAATTAATTTATCTTGTTATAATTTAATTATAAATAAGCATGACTAGACAATTTATAAATATAACGTGAACTCTTTATATATATATATATATATATAATTTTTTTCTGTACTTATTTTTAATTTTTAGATTTATTCTTACATTCTCTATTTTTTATTATTTTTATATTCCTTAATTTTTACTTAATATTATATTTTTCAATTTTATAAATTAATTTTAAATCTTTATAAACATTATAATTGAAGGATGAAGTCCTTAGATTTGTCTCATGGTTTTGAAGATTCTATTTTGATGTTGATGTAATTTAAAAAAGTGTTTTATTGGAAAATGTGGTCTTGCATGTCCTATCTTCCACTTCTTTGAAGCAACGTAACACCTAGTAATCACAAGTGGGAATTCAAAGTCGGTAGGATACATGGACAAAGATACATCATTGAATGAGCAGTTAGCGAAGGCCATTCCTAGGTAATAAATACATACAAAACAAGAGAAGGAACAATGTATAAAGAACAATCTACTTGAAAATCTATAAATTCATCTCAGAGCAGATGAAGATTGGAGTGAAGGTGACGATGTTGGAAGCATTGTGCGAAGCTTTGGATTTGATAATAGGACTAACACAAGGTTCATTTTTCACACTACACTTTATATTACTCCTTTTTCATTATTTTAACTAACCTATCATGCATTTTGTATTTCTATATTTTCATCACTGTTATTATCACAAATCGACAGTATTTGGATAAACTAATCTTGATTCCAAATCCTTTTACAAGCACATAATTTATACCCTTAATGCCATGTATTTTGTATACACATAGTCATGGTCATCTTTTTGCAAAATGAAACATCCATTACCAATACACAATTTGGAAAAAGAATATGATCTTGGACTAAGAAAAAATCATTCTTATCCACAACTCTTTTTTAAATAGTTTTGATATGCTAAAGGTGAACTGTTTGAAAAAATGGTTCGAATAAAATTTGAATGATGTCATGTACACTTATTTAGTAAGATATATATTTATTTTGGCATATTAGCTAATAACTTATAACATATCTTAAGTATGTGTTTTGAGTTTTGTTCTATAAATTTCTAATAATTTCCATTTTAATGTTTATATTGATGTAGTAAGTAATACACATAAAAAATAATTGCATTAATGCATGAAAGCATCACATATGAGCTATGTCTAATTGGGGTTTTATTTTCCTGATCTCACATATATTGATGAATTGAACGCCTCAAATTAAAATACAAAACTATTTCAAGGGTTAAATGACATAATGTCTATCCTTATCACAAATAACTATAAGAGTAAATATATTATTTACAAATAGCTGGACCGACACCTTACTAATATTGGTGAATGCATGTTTAAGGTAAAATACAACAGATGTTTTATGCATATTTGATGCAGATGCATCAACTAAGAAGTCTAATATTATCAATTTTAATCATTTTTAGTTGTGCTTAGGCAAAGGTAGTCTTTTTTTTCATGATATAGGTGTTAAAATAAATAGGTGTTTGAAAGCTAGTCTCTAGTGTATGTTTTCAAGTTTCCTACGAAAATGGGAATTTCAAAAAAAAAAGTAATATGTTTGTCATAGTTTGGAGTGTTTTGGAATGTTCAAAGGGTTTGGTCCTATGATAAGAAGTCTTCAATGTTTAATTACATGTTCTAAATGTCTTTCAATCCTTTATTCAGTCTAAAATTGTCAAAAACTTAATTAAGGTAGATCCAACATAGAAGAAGGGCCAAACTAAGCATGTTTAGACTGTTGAGAGATTATTGTTCCCTAAAACAAAAGGGAACTAAGATTATACACTTAGTTATAAGTGATAAACCTTGATAAATCAGAGGAGTATCATGAAATTAATGAAGGATGGAAAGAGATAATAAAGTTATAAGTTTTTGTAAAGATGTAGAGATAGGAAATAATTTGCAAGTCTATATAATTAGTTATTGAAGAATTTTAAATAAATAAGACTTTGTTATGAGATGGGAATGCATAACTAATTATTATGAACATTTAATTTCATGTTATACATATTTATTTGGTCTTAATTCATGTTTTTTATGTTGTTTTATGATTTGTAGAGATCTCGAAACCCTATTTTGAACAATATGGTCTGAGAAAAAGGGAATACTTTCACACACTTTTATGATTTTTTGACTGTGTGAGTGATTTATAGAGTAGGTAAAACCTCTAAATATAATCCTAAAATCAAAATAAAATCTTAAAAGTTATTAAATCTTAAATTTTCTCTAATTTTAAGCTCGTAGACTAGTTATTGTTTCAAAACCCTAAATCAGGGTTTTGACATTCAAAAATTATAATAAATCCTAAAAGAACCAACCAAATACCCTTAAAAAATTTATATATCACTTAAATATGTTTTATAAAATTCATTATTTGAATATATATTCTTGATTGTGTGTCTACAGGTTTGCAACTAGGTCTAAAATAGGGTTTAAAAAGATAAAATCTTTATATCTCCAAATTTAACCATTAAAAGTTGATGAAAATTTGTTAAGAGATTATAGAGAATATTTTTGAAGGTTTATAGGTGTTCTTAAGGTTTAAATACATATCAAATTAAATTTATGCAATTTTTTGTGACTATTGACCTAATAACCAGTCTTCAAAACCCTGTTTTCTATATTTATGTAAAAACCGTGCATGTTAAGGGTTAATACCTTTGTTTTTGGGTTATATGACATTTTTGGGGATGATATAAAACCATAATAATTAATATGAGTCTAATTTGAGTCAAATTACTTACTCAAGAACCCTATAGATTTGGGTAAAGACTGTTAGAATAGGGCTAATACATAATATTCTAATTTTCTTGTTAACTCAAGTATAAAAGAATTGTTTATCAAGGAAATGTCATTGATAATGGATACTTAAATATGTTTAAACCATAACAAGGTTTAGTTTATTCCATTTATAGTCATCAATGATTGAGTATAAGTGATAAAGATATAATGAAAATAATTAAGAAAATTTAACTTTGCTATTGATCATTTTCTCAAAGAATTCAAACTAAGGAAGGGTATAATATTGTGTCTTAGTTTAGATAGCATATTTTGGAATTATAATAAATATTTATAGTCATATATCCTTATTTATTGAGGCTTATATTCTTCAAGAGCAGGACAAGGCTACTCAAGATTAGTCTTGATTGAAGATTTTATAATATTCCCTCTTACATCAAGTGGTATCAGAGCTCAAAAGATCTAAGTCAAAGAGAGAGAAAATATTTGTTTATGCTTTAAGAAGAGTGACTTAAAAATAGGACAAGTTGTGATAAATAAGCTTGTAAAGGATATTTGAGAAGAGAGGACAACAAGCTATGAAAAAGAAGCTTGTCATGGTGGCACTTAGAAAAAAAGGGTGATAGAGAAGGTCAAAGGAGGTATCCAACATTAGAGGGATTGATGAAAAATATGAGGAACATTAAAGATAATTTATAAAAAATGGATATTTCACAAATAAGGGGTATTGAATCAAATTATATGTGTTTCTATGCTATATTCGCTTTCTACATTCAAAGAGAGAAATAAGAAACTAAGAAGAATGGCCTAAGGCTTGTATGTACTTGGATGTAGTCATGTGCACCGTTATCCAGACGTCATGAGAACTCCTCTTTGGTTGTGGAGGATGACACCTGCAAAAGAAAGAGACTAAGACAAAGAAGGCGTTTGATGAGGAGATGGTGGGTTGCCAAGCAAAAGCTTGATCCCAGAAGTAAAAGCTTGAGGGATGTCAACCCACTGATTGATAAAAGTAATGTCTGATAAAAGACAGAATGATAAAATATTGAAATGATTAAAGACTAAAAAGGAAATGGAAGCAAATGCTTACCTGAATGTTTTTGTCGACCTAGTCACAGTCACCAACATCGGTGGTCCTACCGGCGTCGGTTGTCAAGGTCTACCGACGTTAATTAGTCTACCGACGTCGGTGGGGGCAGTGGTCTCTGCGGCTGGCATCGGTCGGGTCTGTGGTCTGTGGATGGGTCTGAAAATGGGTCTGGGTTTGAATAAGGGTCTGAGAGTCTTTTGTAGAGGTCTAGGATAATGGACAGAGTGTTGAAAAGGGACAGAGGGGCAAAGGAGGCCTTTCAGCGTATTTGAGAAGAGTAGGTTGGGTCTGGGCTAACAGAGGTTGTAAATGGGCAGAAGGTTGAATGACAGATGAATTAAAAGAAATACTGAAAGGAAAATAGTAGCAAATACTTACCTTATATCTGTTGGAGAAGGAATGTTGTAGACTGCTTGTACCTATTGTTGGTGTAGCTTGCTGATGCAGAGTCCATGTTGTTGCTGTAGCTGGTGCAGAAGCCCTGTGAGAGGGAGAGTGAGAGGTATGGTTTGAAGATTGGAAAATTGATTGGCAAAGTGGCGGATGGTCAAAGACTAAATATTGAAGGAGACGATGATTAGAGGTCGAGTGGATTGAAGGTCAAAGAAGCGGATCCACGATCTGGAGGTGGAATGCAGTCTTGAAGGCTACCGACGCCGACAGAATCGCCGACATTGGTCAAATAATGACCAACATCGATAGCTGTAGAATGGGGACAAAGGCTAATTTTAGCCTTCTGCCCATTCTTGCACGCCACCAGGTCAAAGGGCCATGGGAAAATGGTCGAGAGGGTCTAAATAGGCGTGGGAGAATGAAATGGGGGTCATAAAGGGTCATGGGGGGATGAAGGGAATCCAAAGAAGGGCATCCTAGGGTGGTGAGGTGGCAAGGGAGAGAGGGAAAAGGGATTTTATTAATTTAAAATAGTTTATTTTAAATTAATAAGTGTGCAGGGGTTAGGAGTGGTTAAGTGGACGAAGGGGACCAAGCGGGCGAGGGCGAGGAGGATGACCAAGGGAGTAGACACGATTTCAATGTCTACATTTGCCCCTTTTTGTCTTATTGGTTGTTCTGGATGAATTGCAAGACAAAAATAGGAGTTGATTGCCCCAGGTGTGGTATAAGGTTGATTTCATCTTGTTGGTTGTTCAAGTGAACTACAAGACAAAAATAGGAGGGTTGGTTGCCCTGATTATGGATGAGGTATTCCCCCTCAAAGCAGGAGTCAAGGGAAGGAAACCTGGAATCAGGTGCTGATTTGACAAAGAGAAGATGAAAAAGGGGGAAGATGGAGTGTGAACATTGTAATAGTCATGATTGCGCGTATACCACTTCACAAGATGGTCAGGTCAAATTGTCGCAGGTTGAGGGTCGAGAAGTGTCAAAATTGAAATAATCGAGCCCCAGCATTTGGTCGTAGCTGATCGGGTTATTCAATCTAAGCTGAAGCTCCAATGGTCATCGTGTTCTAGGTATCCCAGGCTCAGGAAGTGCTCTTGGAAACATGAAAAAGTCACAAGTAGTGCGGATCAACCAGCTTGTGATCCTATACTTCTGAGGGTCAAAATATGGGCTGCGCATAATTTTGCTAACCAGTCGTGAGGTAGCATACATGCAAAAACAACCAAGGCAAATTTTGTCTTGGAAGTGGTCATGGTCAGAGGAGATAGGCATGATCTCCAATGGTCATTGGTCGAGGTGGATGGATGGATGAAAGAATGTGGCCGAGCTAACCTCAAAACACTGAGTGCTGCCTACATAGCCCTTGTTGCAGGCCTCAGGCCAATGTAGTTCTCCCTAAAAGGGAGGAAGGGTCAAAGTGGTCGATGGTCTTGGTCGAGGTCAATGTCATGTTCAAAGGGAGGAATGGTTTGTCCATCAGATAGATGAACAAATGAGGGTGGTCAAGCTAACCCCAGAGGATGTCGTGTCATCTGAGTGCTGCCTACATAGTCCCGGTCTTAGCGCCTCAGACCAATGTAGTTTAGATGAAGGGTATGAGTGGTAGATAGGTGGTCAAAGTGGTCGATAGACTGGTCTTGGTCAAGGTCAAGGTTGAGTGATGAAGGAGAAAAGGGGTTTGTCCATCTGAGAGATGAACAAATGGGATGGCTGAGCTAACCCCAAAAAATGTCATGTCATCTGAGTGCTGCCTACATAGCCCTTGTCTTAGGGCCTTAGACCAATGTAGTTTAGACTAGGAGGTCAAAGAGGTCGATAGGTTGGTTTGGTCATGTGTTGAAATGATGAGGAGAAAAAGATGTTACAGCCTTTTCCAAATGGTGTATTTTGTAACATTGGTCGAGGGTCTTTCATCCCTAGCAATTGTCCATAGTCATGATGGATGTATGTTAAAAATGAATTGAGGTCTATTTATGCTTCAGCAAGTATTGGTTTATGCTTAACATAAATTGTGTCTGGTCGATAGTTCCCATGTGTATTGGTTTCCATAGAAACTATGTGAAAAGGACTAGGACAATGTGCAATGTCATGATGTCGTGTTGTTGGTCTGAAAATGTTTAGATTGGTTGGGTTTGAATTGGTTGGGTTGAATGTGACCAAAGTGCAAAAGAAGTGAAAGGGATAATGTTCTTTCATTGACAAAGACCAAAATGAGGGCATAGATAGGGGTTGTTAGAACAAAAGCCCCGTTTATGCATTACATCGTTGACCAGTGGTTGAGCTAGAGAAGTAATCGAATCACTTGACGTTAAGTGAGCTCGAAGTCCCTTGAGTATGCTAGGGTGATAAGTAGGATTATGTGATATGAGAGGAAGGGGTAACCCCTTTTGTGGCAGGAATAACCTTGCCCCTTTTATAGGTGACCCAAGAATGACTATAGGCATGTCCATGGCTTTATAACTTGTCAGTCTTTTTTTTTTTTTAGTGCAGACTGATCGATGCGGGAAGTCTGCGTTGGGATGTTGTTTTGTGTGGTGGTCATATATGTGAAGCTGATTGATGCGAGAAGCTTCAGAATGAGTGCTATCTATAGCAATATTTAGTCATAGCCATCCTTCGAGGGAGTGGTCTATACTTTGCTTTAAATGCTTTTGATATGTCTTGGCCTAGTTGTCCTTCAAGGGAGCAGTCTAGTAAATACAGCAATTATGTAGCTGTCCTTCGAGGGAGTAGTCTACATTTAGAGTTTATGACCTTTGATATGATAGGTATCCCATTTTTTGACATGTTTTGTTGACTGAGGTTTAGCCATGGACGAGCCTCTAGAGGTTTAAGGGTTCCCTTTTATTAGGACAAAGCAGTACTGCTTGACAAAAGGGGTTGACGAATGTTTGGGAAATAGGGTTGAAAGGAATAGGAATGACAATGACAGGGGGTTGCTCAAGGGACGAGCTCAAGTAAAACATCAAGTGATCGAGTACTCGACTAACAGTAGAATTGTCAAAGATGCAAGGCATAAAAGGGGGCTCAGGTTTTGATAAGTCCCTAGGCCATGCTTGTGCGTTATGATAAGGTCCGAGCCAATTAAGAGCGGACTTGCCCCATTTGCCTCCTCGAGATTGTTCACGTATTGATGTTGGATGTGAAACTAGTTGATATGGTCGCTGATTGGTCGAGATTGGTTGAATGTTTTGATAAAAAGGTTGGTTGAATGTTTGGGTTGAATGTTTGGTCGAAGATCATGATTGATGATTGGTTAGTGTCTGGTCGATGGTCTGGTCAATGTCATGGTCATGGTCAATGTCTGGGTGAATGTCTGGTCAATGTCTTGGTCGAGATTTGGTTGAGGTCTTGGTCAATGTCATGATCGAGGTCTGGTTGAGGTCTGGATCGATGATTGGTCAATGTCTGGTTGATGTTTGTTGATATTTGGTTAATGGTTGGGTTGAAATTGGTATTAGGTCGATAATTAGTCAGATTTGGTCGAGACTGGTTGAAGCTTGGTTGATTGATTGGGTTGAGACTGGTTAAGGCTGGGTTGAATGTGTAGTCAAGGTTTGGGATTAAAAGAGTGATTGATATTTGGTCGAGACTGGGTCGAAAGGTTGGTCGAGGCTTGGATGAAAGTTGAATTCCCCTAGTGGCTAGGGGCAAGGTTTGACAGATTGGTCAAGGTCGGTTGAGGCTTGGTGGTCAGATTGATTGTGTTGATGTCGAATAAGGGGGTTAAAGGTAGCAAAGGGACCATAGTCTGGCGTGGAGATCCCGATCTAAGTGATGAGGTATGAGAAGCATGGGTCGGTGTTGATGATTTGTTGAAGGGGTGGTTAAGAGAATCCTTGATGAGAAGGGTATCCTTTCTCTGGTGTTGACGAGTGATAGCTTTAAGAGTGCAACAACGCTCAGTGTCATGTCCCAGAGTGTGATGATAGTGGCAAAATTTAGAGTTGTCAAACCAAAATGATCTTGATCCGAGAGTCGATGAGTGGGGCGGTGTTGAAGGCTTGTTGATAATGTGGTCGCAAGGGTGTCATTCCCCAGACATTGGCGAATGACAACCTTGAGAGCATAACAATGCTCAGTGTCATGCCCAGGTGTGCGATGATACACACAAATCTGAGTGTCATTGAACTAGGGTGGTTTTGGTCTGAGAGATTGATATGATTTAAGAGGTGGGAGGTTGATGCGAGAAGATTGCAACAATTGCCATAACAGCAAGGCATAAGAACCTGCTAATGGGTCTAGATGTTTTGTTGCAGTGGGGGTTGATGACTTTGGTTTGAGAGGTGTTGGTTGATGGATTAGAGGAGATATATGTCTGATGGGTTGATAGAGTAATGGAGGCGACTTGCCTCTGTGAAGTATGGGAGTAGGAAGCACTCTTATTAAGGTGGATGGATGCAGGCCCAAAATTGAAGGTAATGATGAAGGTGGGGGAGGAGTCCTCCGGTGTGGTTTAGTGGCCTTCTTTGGTTTGGGTTGAGGACCACCATTGTGTGAGGTGAGGTTAGATACGGGTTTGGGTTCGGATGTGGATGGAGATGAGTGAGATGTAGCAATCTCTGGCAAAAGGCAAGAGGAAACTGTGACTGGGTCTTCCTCGATCGAAATGGGTGGAGAGACTGGTTCTTCTCTTGGTGGAGAAGAAATAGAAGAGTGTGGCTCCTTAAGAGGGTAGAGGGCAGGGATGATGGTGCCTTCTATTTGTGCTTGAGGAGAAGGCAAGGTAGGGTCCTCCATTGGTAGGAGGAAAGACAAAGGTGTGGCTAATGGCATAGGTGTGGTCAAGGCATCCTCCAATATAAGAGAGGTCGATGGAGGACTAATAGGAGAAGAGGGTTCTCCTACCTGTGGAAGAGAAATAGGGGAAGCAGGATCTTCCACTTGTGAAGGAGATTAGTTAGGGACAAGAGGCAAGACAATGTTGATCGTGCGTATGTCATGCTCGTGAGAGCTATCGGTCATGGTCTGCACATGGTTTTGAGTAGGCAGATGGTTTGGGAATGGTTTTTTGAATATGTTGATGTGTTGGTTGGGTGGGGCGTTCAGGTTATCCAAAACAAGATCCCCCTTGTCGATCATGTCTTGGACTATGTTTTTGAAGGTTCGGCAATTGTCAATGTCATGGTCGTGGACGCGATGAAAGTGACAGAAGTTGGCCTCCCTACTTCATGTAGGGAGGGATTTTGAAGGGTCAAATTAGGGTGGTCAGATTGGAGGGAGATTGAGGACCCCCTACTTGACTAGTTTTTCCAAAACAAAAGCGTATGATTCTCCAAGTGGAGTGTATGAACGCTGGATGTACCATTGTTGGAATTGTTTGGTGATGCTTGGAGATGTAGAAGGTTGAGATTGATTAGTTATTGTCGAGGATGGTGATCTAACGACCACAGTGTTGGCCACCCCTTTGGGTTTGGAGTGGGAAGAAGAAGGTATAGAAGAAGAAGGGTCAGTAGTTCTTGCGTTAGTATTACGCAATTTGACCTTATCCTCTTTAATGACGTGAAGTTCAAGCTTTCAAGCCATGGTGAAAGATTCGTCGAAAGTGCAAAATGTTTGAATCTACAATGTAGAAGAGATGTGCCTAGCACATGCTCACGAAAAGAGCTCGATGAGCTCAGGTTGAGGCAAGGAGAAGCAGAGCTGGTTAATCAAGCCTCTCCAACGGGCGACAAAATTGGCTATTGATTTATCGTCAAATTGCCTGATGGAGTAGAGGTCTGTGATTGAGACTTGTTTGGTGATATTGATATAAAAATGGTCGAGAAATAGTTGGACAAGTTGAATGAATGAAAAGATAGAATGTCTGGTAAGAGAGTTATACCAGTCAAGGGCGAGGCCAGAAAGCGACATGGGGAACGTGCGTAAAAGTAATGCATCGTCATGCGCTATGAGGTAGCAGGCATGTTTGAATGCCCGTAGATGTTGTTGTGGGTCTTCCTTACTCTAAAAGTGAGTAAATTTAGGAAGCTCCCACTGGTTGGGGTATGGTCAGATCGGGACAGAAGGATGGATGGGTTCATTGCAAATTTGCTCATACAAGAGAGCATTACGTGAACCAGAAATAGAGGTCTTGAGACTGGACATTTTATCCATCAGCATTTTGATGAGATCTGCTGACAGATTGGCAGGTGGGGCCCCCCCTAAGTTATAAGGTGCTTGAAAGATATTGAAAGGGGCATATGACGTAGTGAATTGCGCTTGTAGGGGTGCAACATATGTGTAACTAGTCACAGAGACAGAAGTGGAGGCCAAGGGTGGTTGGGTCATGAAGGTAGAAGGCATAAGTTGACTAGATATTGCCAAAGGTGGTTGTGTGGTGGCATTGGCAAAAGGGGAGGTAGACACTCCTGCATTTATGGGTGCAAGAGTGTGAGGGGTCGAGACAATCAAGTTCTGGTATGATGTAGAACTTGGTTGAATTGCATGTGGTTGAGGAGGTAATGGAACCCCGATGGAGGTCGGTCTAAAAATAGATGGGGAGGCCAAACTTTGCGTATTGGCCATGGTTGGGTTAATGGTTGAGGCAAAAGGCTAGGTAGTGGGTGGTGTTAGTGTCATTGTCACTTCACTCGAAAGGTCTCGCATTGGGTTTCTTGCGAGATAGTTTTGGAGGGCTGTGACATTGAGGTCCAAGAATTTTTTGAAATCTTGGCCCCTTCAGGGATGTTGGGGGTCTGAGTTGGAGTCAGCCGAGTAGGAGTTCTTTCAGTCTCTGAGTGGAACTCCATTATGGGACTGGTTATGGACGGGGAAGGCAGAAGCGGTTGATGGCTCGCATGGTCAAGAAGAGCCTTGGTTTGACTGTGTGTCAAAACCATTCAAGGCAAGAAGGGTGTCAAGTTCCAGAAACTGTGTTTTTTCAGTTTTAGAAACTCAAAATGTGGTTTTGGCAAAAAAAGGGTCGAGTTTTAGGCTGTTGTTTTGAAAAAAGAGGACCGTGATAGTGACTGACGTCGGTTGAAAAACCAATGTCGATGGGGATAGATGGCTGACGTCGGTGGTAAAACTGATGCCGATGACTGTGGTTTCCAAAAACTTAGAAAATTTGAAGATTCTTGGAAAAGAGAGAATGTCCTCACTAGCTCAAACAAGCAGATAAGAACAGAAAAGATGAAGAACACAAGCAGGTCCTAAGCATTAAATCCTAAGAATCAACTTTTAGAATCCTGTTGGCTTATGCCTTAAAGTGATGTTTGGGAGGTTGGCTGTTAGAATGGGTCCTAGAAGAGGCAGTCTATGGATGGTTTCAAGTTTGTTTAGGCACTCAAGAGTCTGGGTTAGGTTTTGTACATGGCCTGGTGCTAAGGAGCAAGCTCCCCTCACTTCACGAGCCCAGTGATAAGCTGGTCTCACTTAGCCAAAATATACTTTCCCTAGAGATTAGACTCTGCCAGAGAACAGAGTGGGCTTTCCCCTTGGTGATGAAATCCAAGAAGGATTGTCGGGACGGGTAAGGTATCCGCTAGGTGATGAAATCCCAGTCGGGCCTCGTCTCAGGTGAGTTTGATGTTTGATTTGGTGTGAGTGGTTTGGTTGTGTAACATAAAGTGGACTACGATTAATTCATGATGCAGTTTATTAATTACTAGGTGTGGACTAAGAAATGCAAGCAAGCAAAAATGCAATGCAATGTGTTTTAAGCCCAAGTCGAAATGTGAGTTTGAATGAAAACAAGTTGAGAAAGGGTTGAAGGATATGATTTTTGACTAGTTTGAAATGCAAGAAAAGAAAGAAAAGTTCTTTTTAATCCCGTTAATGATGTCGTTTAGAAGAGAAGAAAGAGGTGAAAAGGGAGAAACCTAATGCACCTATATGAAAAAAAAAGAAAAGGAACCCAAGGAAGACCCTAAGGTCCCACCGGGCGTGCCAAAATGTTTCTATGCTATATTCACTTTCTACATTCAAAGAGAGAAATAAGAAACTAAGAAGAATGGTCTAAGGCTTGTATGTACCTGGATGTAGTCGTGCGCACCGTTATCCAGACATCGTGAGAACTCCTCTTTGGTTGTGGAGGATGACACCTGCAAAAGAAAGAGACTAAGACAAAGAAGGTGTTAGATGAGGAGATAGTGGGTTGCCAAGCAAAAGCTTGAGGGATGTCAACCCACTGAATGATAAAAGTAATGTCTGATAAAAGATAGAATGATAAAATACTGAAATGATTAAAGACTGAAAAGGAAATGGAAGAAAATGCTTACCTGAATGTTGTTGTCAGCCTAGTCACAGTCACCGACGTCGGTGGTCCTACCGGCGTCGGTTGTCAAGGTCTGTCGACATCGGTTAGTCTGTAGACGTTGGTGGGGGCAGTGGTCTCTACGGCCGGCGTCGATCGAGTCTGTGGTCTGTGGATGGGTCTGAAAAGGGGTCTAGGTTTGAATAAGTGTCTGAGAGTCTTTTGCAGAGGTCTGGGATAATGGATAGAGTGTTGAAAAGGGATAGAGGGGTAGAGGAGGCCTTTCAGCGTATTCGGGAAGAGCAGGTTGGGTCTGGGCTAATAGAGGTTGCAAATGGGCAGAAGGCTGAATGATAGATGAATTAAAATAAATACTGAAAGGAAAATAGTAGCAAATACTTACCTTATATCTGCTGGAGAAGGAATGTTGCAGACTGCTTGTACCTGTTGTTGGTGTACTTTGCTAATGCAGAGTCCCTGTTGTTGTTGTAGCTGGTGCAGAAGCCCTGTGAGAGGGAGAGTGAGAGGTCTGGTTTGAAGATTGACAGATTGATTGGCAGAGTGGTGGATGGTTGAAGACTAAAGATTGAAGGAGACGATGATCAGAGGTCGGGTGGATTGAAGGTCAAAAGAGCGGATCCGCGTTCTAGAGGTGGAATGCAGTCTTGAAGGCTGTCGATGCCAGCAGAACCACTGACGTCAGCTGAATAATGACTGATGTTGACGGATGCAGAATGGGGACAGAGGATAATTTTAGCCTTCTGCCCATTCTTGCATGCTGCCGGGTCAAAGGGCCGTGGGAAAACGGTTGAGAGGATCTAAATAGGCGTGGGAGAATGAAATGGGGGTCATAAATGGGTCATGGGGGGATGAAGGGAATCCAAAGAAGGGCATCCTAGGGTGGTGAGGTGGCAAGGGAGAGAGGGAAAAGGGATTTTATTAATTTAAAATAGTTTATTTTAAATTAATAAGTGTGCAGGGGTTAGGAGTGGTTAAGTGGATGAAGGGGACCAAGCGGGCGAGGGCGAGGAGGATGACCAAGGGAGTAGACACGATTTCGATGTCTACAATATGAGTGATTCAAAAGAAGGACTGCAAAGAAGTGTGGTAGAACAAGAAGAACAAGAAAGTGTAGAAGAAAAACTCATAAGGGAAGTCATGAAATTTAGTTCAATACCTGAATTGAAAATTATCATGTATGAATGGAGTCTCAATGTTGAAGAGTTAGTTGATTAGATCAATTTAATGGATAAGTACTTTGAATATGAGGAAGTAGAGGATAACAAGAAGTTTAAGTTTGCAATTATTAGATTGAAAGGATATGCTTCACTATGGTGGGATGGAGTCCAAGATGAGAGAAGAAGGAAAGGTAAACCAAATATCAAATCATGGGATATAATTATAGCTAATTTGAATTCCAAATCTATACCAAGGGACTACTACACACAATTATTTTAAAAAATTTAGAATTTAAGGCAAAAAAAAATGAACATGAAAGATTATACAGAGAAGTTCTACAAGTTGATTATCAGGGCAGGTCATATGGAATAAGATGTTAAAAATTTGGAAAGGTGCCTTAATGGTCTAAATTTTAACATACATAATGAGATCAACTTATTTCTCCAAGGATAGTTTATTAAGCCTACTAATTATCTCTCAAAACAAAAGAAAAGTTGACCAAGAGACAAAATCAACATTCAAGAAGAAAAGGTAACAATTTAAGAGGTAGAGGGAAACAATATTGATAGTCATAGATACTTATTTATTGAGGCTTATATTCTTCAAGATCAGGACAAGGCTACTCAAGATTAGTCTTGATTGAAGATTTTATAATATTCCCTATTACATCAAGTGGTATCAGAGCTCAAAAGATTTGAGTCAAAGAGAGAGAAAAGATTTGGTTAGGCTTTAAGAAGAGTGACCTAAAAAAGAGGAAAAGTTGTGAAAAATAATCCTGTAAAGGATATTTGAGAAGAGAGGACAACAAGCTATGAAAAATAAGCTTGTCAGGATGGCACTTAGAATAAGGGGTGTTAGAGAAGGTCAAATGAGGTATCCAACATTAGAGGGATTGATGAAAAAGATGAGGAACATTAAAGATAATTTATAAGAAATGGATATTGAAAAAATAAGGGGTATTGAAGCAAATTATATGAGTGATGCAAAAGAAGGACCGCAAGGGAGTGTGGTAGAATAAGAAGAACAAGAAAGTGTAGAAGAAAAACTCATAAGGGAAGTCATGAAATTAAGTTTAAGACCTTAATTGAAAATTATCATGTATGAATGAAGTCTCAATGTTGAAGAGTTAGTTGATTAGATCAATTCAATGGATAAGTACTTTGAATATGAGGAAGTAGAGGATAACAAGAAGTTCAAGTTGTGCAATTACTAGAATGAAAGGATATGCTTCATTATGGTGGGATGGAGTCCAAGATGAGAGAAGAAGGAAAGGTAAACCAAATATCAAATCATGGGATAGAATGGTAGATAAGTTTAATTCCAAATCTATACCAATAGACTAATACACACAATTATTTTAAAAACTTTTGAATTTGAGGCAAAAAAAATGAACATGAAAGATTATACAAATAAGTTCTACAAGTTGATTATCAGGGTAGGTCATATGGAGTAGGATGTTAAAAAAGTGGTAAGGTGTCTTAATGGTCTAAATTTTAATATACATAATGAGATCAGGTCATTTCTCTAGGGATAGTTAAAGAAGCCTACTTAATTAGCTCTCAAAACAAAATAAAAGTTGACCAAGAGACAAAATCAACATTCAAGAGGAAAAAGAAGTAATTTAAGAGGTAGAAGGCAACATCATGGCATCAATCAGATTTAGGTTTATGATGAAAGAAAAGGAAACCCTCCAATTTAAGGTCAAAGTCTAATAAAAGGCCACTAATATAAAATAAGAACATCATATTTAGAAGGTCAAAGAGAATTATTTTGGGTTAAGTGTTTTAGATGTAATGAATATGGCCATAGATCTTATGAATGCCTAAATATCTACAAGAAATCCATAGTAATCAGGTTATGTAAGATGAAAATGAAAAAAGTGTGGGTTCTTATGATGAATATGAAACAAGATAATCTTTTTTGATGAAGAGAATACTTCTCAAGCCAAGCAAGGAGTTCAAAGAACTAACATAGAGGAAAAATTTGTTTAGAACTACCCACAAGTCTAAATGTAAGCTCTATAAAATGATTATATATAATGGTACAATCGATAATCTAGTATCCTTTGAAATGGTTGATAAAATAGGATTGAAAAAGTTGATAAATGCTACACCTTATAAGGTGTCATGACTCCAAAATGGGCATCAAGTCTTGGTCAATGAACAATGTAGGGTTGAATTCCAAATTTATAGTTACAAAGATGAAGTATTATGTGATGTCATGCCCATGGATGTCTACCATGTATTATTGTGCAGACCTTGGTGTTTGACAAGAAAGCAATTTATGGTGGAAGAAATAACACTATGTATTTGAGAAATATGGAAAGAGACACATGTTGACACCATTAAGGGATGAAGGTGTAGCAAAAACAAAAACCAGTAATCAAGTGTGGATTATGAGTGAAAAGGATTTTTTGAAGAAGGTAAAAGAATATGAATTAGGATGCACATTTATTGCCAAGATAAAGACAATTGTTGCAGCCACTAAAGTAACTAAACTAACCTTATAAATCAGACATTATTAAATGAGCATGTGGATATATTACTTCATGAATTGTCAAGTGAATGGTTATCAATAAGAAGCATAAATCATCCAAAGGAGTCCATTGCAAAAGTTAATTTTCCAAAATAAATTGCCATGAAAGGCAATATAAAATAAAATTTATTAAGTGAAAAACATGAGGATAGAGAGCAAGAGGTTGTCCTAATGGACAATAATAGGTTCTTGTTTGAGGAACCTCTAACTAATGTTGGAAATAATATAAGTGAAGACTATTGTGAGCAAGTTATAGAAGAAAAAATATTTGTGGAAGAAGAAATAGAATTTTCCAGGAAGGAAGAGTAAAAGGAAGTGATTTAGGAGAAGTTCATGCACATAAATAGAAGGACATGATAGTAGATAACCCATATGTAGGAAAAAAGAAATAAAGACAAAAAAATAAGGAGAAAGCTTTTTTACAAATTGTCTTGGTTGATATCTACATGAAAATTATCTTTATGGTTAAGAATGGTCCTCAAAGGCCTAATAAACAAATTTATTTCTTTGATATGTTTGATCTATGTGCAGGTAAAATAAAGAAACATAAGTAAAAACTAAAGCTAAAAAGCATAGAGATGAGTGAAGGTTGTATTTCAATCTTACAAGTAGTCCCATCATAGGAAAGATACAAGGAAAGAGAGAAAAGATTGGCATGTTTTTGTGAAGATAAAATTGCAATACGTGAAACTCAACCTTTTGATAAAACTATAGAGAATATTTCTAGTCATAAAAATTTCAAGCCTCAAGGTAAATGTACTCAAGCACTATTAGCTAGATGTACATGTGAAAGCAAAGCAGGTCTACCTCAAGAAAACAAACCTTGAAATCTAGGAGAGTATGAATGAACAAGAAGGAGGAATGCTGAAGTAGAGAAAACATATCAAAAACATATGAAAATGATTATGATAAGTATAGGAGCAACAATGAAGATTCATGAGCAGGAACTCATGAACATTTTCAAGTTTGGGAGTCTAATGCAGATACATCAACTAGGAAGTGTAATTATGTGAATGTTAATCATTTTTTGTTATGTTTAGGCAAAGGTATTCTTATTTTGTCATGATAGAGGTGTTCAAAGCAATAGGTGTTTGAAATTTTGTCTCTAGTGTATGTTTTCATGTTTCCCACAAAAATGGGAAATTTGGTTTTTTTTAAATATGTTTCTAATAGTTTGGAGTGTTTTTACATGTTAAAAGGGTTTGGTCCTATGCTAAGGAGTCTGAAGGGTTTAATTACATGTTTTAAATGTCTTTCAATGCTTCATTTAGTCTGAAATTATCACAAACTCAATTAAGGTAGATCCAATGTAAAAGAAAGACCAAACTAAGCATGATCCAAGATAAGTTAGGAACTATTGAGATATTCTTGTTGCCTAAAATATAAATAAAACAAGATTATAAACTTAGTTACAAGTGATAAACCTTGATCCATTAGAGGAGTAGGAAATTAACAAAGGAGGGAAAGAGATAAGAAAGTTATAAGTTTGTGTAAAGATGCAAAGATAGGAAGCAGTTTGCAAGTCTGTATAATTAATTATTGAATACTTTTAAATAAATAAGAAATTTTTATGATCTAGTAATGTATACCCAAATATTATGAACATTTAATTTCATGTTTGACATAGTTATTTTGTCTTACTTCATTTTTATATGTTGTTTTATGAGCTATAGAGCTCTTAAAACCTTGTTTTGAATAACACAGTCTGAGAAAAGGGAATACTTTCACATAATTTTATGATTGTTTAATTGTGTGAGTGATCAACAGAGTTGGGAAAACCTCTAGATATCATATTTCAATTAAAATAAAGTTTTGAGAGTCAATAAATCTTAAACTTTCTCCATTTTTATGCTCTCAGACTAGTTACTGTTCCAAAACCCTAAATTAGGGTTTTAACATACAAAAAATTGTAATAAATCCTAAACTAATATGTTTTATAAGTGATTCAAGTGGTTTTAAATGTTATAAGTCATCAAAAATATATTCTTGATTGTGTCCCTACAGGCTTGTAACTAGGCTTAAAATAGGTTTACTAGAGATAAATTATTTATATCTCCAAATTTATCTATTAAAAGTTGATGAAACTTTGTGAAGAGGTTCTAGAGCATATTTCTAAATGTTTAGAGGTGGTCTTAAGGTTTAAATCCACTTGAAATGAAAGTTATGTATTTTTTTGTGACTGCAGACCTAATAACCAATCTTCAAAACCCTATTTTCTATGTTTATGTAAAAAACATGCATTTTGAGGGTCAAGAACTTTATTTTTGGGTTAGATAACATTGTTGGGGATGATATAAAACCATTATATTTAATATGAGTTTGAGTTGAGTCAAATTACTTACTCAAGAACCTTTTAGATCTGGGTAAAGACTGTTAGAATAGGGTTAATGCACAATATTATGGTTTTCTTGTTAATTCAGGTATAAAAGAATTATTTCTCAAGGAAATGTCATTGGTAATGGATAATTGAATATGTTCAAACCATAGTAAGGTTTAGTATAGTCCATTTATATTTATCAATGACTAAGTATAAATGATAAATATCTAATGAAAATAGTAAGGATAATTTAACTCTATTATTGATCATTTACTCAAAGAATTCAATCTAAGGAAGGGTATAGTATTGTGTCTTATTTTAGATAACATCTTTTAGAATTCAAATAACTCTTGACAGTCATAGATCCTTATTGACTGAGGCTTATATTCTTCAATATCAGAATAGGGATACTCAAGATTAGTCTTGATTCAATACATTATAATATTCCCTCTTACATCAATACCCTACAATCTTGTCATTTCAAGAGATGACATCTGCTCGACACATTTCATTAAAAAACATTAAATACTCTTCAAGGAAACCATTTTATGCACATCCTAAGACCATATCATTTTATGCATAATTTATTTTACTTCTTCTGAATATGCCTTCCTCTATCCACGTTGTGCAGCCACCTAAACACTTGCATGCTATGTGTAGCAATAAACAATATTATGCAATGAAGTTTAAGTTTATTGGATAATTTCATTACAAGGTTAGAATTTAATACAAGCAAAATACAATAATAATGCTTTCATAAATACTAACTTAAGGGAATTTTAATACATTAAATTGGCATTGGTTATATGGAAGTGTTATACATCAAATTGGAAGATGGTTAATGATTAAATCACACTCATTGATTTTAATTTTATTTTATTGATATATATTATATATATAAACTAATATTTCAACTCCTTGTATTACTAATTTATGAAGTGAATTTTTAATATATAATATATTTGAATACAAATTAAATATACAACTAAATTTATAATCCCAAAAATATATATAAAAGGAACTAAATTTGAGGGGGTGGTGTGCAATGAGATGTTAATTTGGGATTTTTAGATTTTCATGTTGGAGTAAAATATGGGAACCATTTGAATAGGATCTCTGTGATAAATTGTTGCTTCACTAGATCACTAACTTTTCTTTTGATGTCATATAAAATGTCACATAATGAAGACATGAGTAATTTTGTAAATGCAGGTCACCAAGAACCCCAGACTGAGTAGTTGATTGGAATCAATGTGCAAATCCTTCAAACCCTTTAGCAAGTGATGAATATTCTGGTAGAAAGGCTACCTCTAGCTATAGTATTACCAGTGATGGCCCCTTCACCTCACCATCAACAACAACCAAGGGTGCCTAGGATTTGTCACTAAAGATGTCATGGTATAAATATTACATAAATGAATGAGGGGCATCTTCATCTCTTTCTTGATTCAACCCCCACTTTTCCTAAGAGGTGTGTGGCTACGAGATAACATGCACAAAATTTTCATGTGGAGGTTTTAGATAGGACCTTATGAGACCTTGGGAACTGAACCCCAGAGAAGACCTCCTTCATGGGTTTGTTTTTGTTATGGAGCTATCAATAATTATGTCTAAGAATTCCCACAAAGGGAACTTGTGATCACTATTCCTATTGGAAATGCACTAGGTGGATGGATTGATGTAAGCTCATCTACTAAATGTCACTAGGATAACAATGGCAGGGGCACCTAGTCTAAGACTATCAATAATTGGATGTGAGTTGGTTGTAGGGCCCAAATTTTATTTCACCCTCCTATTATAAATCATCCTTGTGTGTTTGTGTGTGTGTGTGTGTGTGTGTGTGTGTGTGTGTGTGTGTGTGTGTGTGTGTGTGTGTGTGTGTGTGTGTGTGTGTGTGTGTGTCTTTTGGCTAAGTTGTGAATTATTGTTTAACCTTTATTGAATGATTATCAAAGTTATTGTACATGAATTAGGTATTATTATTGACTATTTCTTCATCCCCCTCTATCATTGTTTCTAATCATGAGTGCTGGAGTTAATTATTACTTGTTGACTATGAAGGTAGTCAGGTTTTAGGTTCTTTATTGTTATCATATGTTTTAATTTTCAAACATATTTTTATGCTTGCAATGCTCTTTATATGCAATTTATAGTATAATGTTATCTATATTTACATTTTTATATTGAACTTCATTTGCGCATATACTAATATTTAACTAGTATTTTTTTTTGTTATATCTTTGCATTCTACACTTTTATAACTTCAATAAATCATTGTATCAATAGCTTGGGATTCATATTAAAATGTTAAGCTCTTTAAATGGTATGTGGAGTGAATTTTATAATATATGATATAATTAGATTTACATGAATTGTTAAAAATAAGGGCCATATAACGGCAAGTTCCTACTTTTGTGTTGAATAGTATATTGCATTTGGTGTTTATGTTGTTGAAGTTAAAGTATTAGCCTTAATGAGAGATTTAGGGATATTGTGTTAGCATAGTCTTTGCCTTTGTATTAATGTAACATGATGTGTGTCTATTTTGAACAAGATATTGAAGAAGCATAGTGGCTAGTCCCTACCTTTGTATTGAAAATTGTTTGTGTTTGAGTTTACATGTGATTTTGTCATGTCAACTTGATTTAATAATTTGTAAATTGAAAATACAAATTTAATATTATGTCATTATTACAATTTGATTTTGATTAGTACTTTTGTTGTATTTTTTTTTAGCATCAATAATATATAGTTCTTTCTCAAAATGCTTTCATAAATCATATGGTTCATAATTATCCACGATCACCCATGTTGTATAAGCAAGAAGATTATCTATACCCTAAGTATTAATAATAATTATGGATAAAGATTACCTTTTACTAATTAAATACATGAGAGGGATAAATCAAAAGAAAAATAAATTAAAAAAATAATAACCAAACATTTTACAATTTATTAAAGTGATTGATTAAGTTTATCGAAAAATATTAAATTTGTAATAAAAGAAGGCTAAGGAAGTGAAAGTGGAGAGTTTTCCATTTAGATATTGATGGTGAAAGGTGAGACCCTTACTTCAAAATTTGTATGAGCATAATACACACTTGTTGATGCCTTAGATTAAGACCACATAATACAGAAATAAGATTCTAACTTTGACTATAATATCACAATTAAATTCAGTCCTCCACCAAGAAAAAGTATTAGGGGCAAAGAAGAAAAAGGTTCTCAATAGCTTTAAGAATATCTCACTTTGCAAGGTTAGTTTTCTAGTGGTTACTTCAGTATTTCCATCCATAGACATAGTCTTGGTCAAGTCTTTTATGTATAGACCATTGCATGAGTCAGTGTTTTTAGCTATCAAGGTGGATGATCAATGGACAATGACATTGACTTGTAGCTTGTATTTTATGTTTAAGACTATATGAAAAGAATATTTAAACAAAAAGTGGCATTGGCTCTTCCTAGCACTACATAAAATTGTGTGAGATTATTAAGGTGGCATTAATTCAATCTGATTTCCAGCCACATAAGATCTATAGAATGGGAATAAATTTTCTTGCCACTAGCAAAAAAAAATAGAATGGAGAAAGCCCACTATTAAATTGATTTAGAGTTCAAAGTTAAAGGATGTACCTATGTTAAGAAATTTTTATTAGTAGATTTTTTGATATACTTAGAATAAAATATAAAATACTAAATTAAAGGTAGAGGAGGGATAAAAGTACAATCCTAACAAAGTAAATGCATTGTTAACATCCCATGACAATTATATTGCTGAAGAGACCTAATGGCTCTGGTTAAAAAATAGATTGATAGATCCCTCAATGAGGAGGTAAATACATCATATAGTAAAATAAATCAAATGAAACACTTTATAATATTTAATAAGCCTATTTTTTTAAAGCAATTTATATTTCATTTGAGTTATGATAAAAAAAATTTATATCTTAAATATATTTTATTTTATCCATATCTATTCAAATTTAAAATGACATAGTATAAACAGTTGAAACTCATTCTAAACTATTTGGAATCAATCTACACTATAGTATAGGACATAAATTTAATGTTTCTCTAATTTAATTAGAGACCGTGTTAAAATTTTATAGTATAGTATTTATCTTGACTACCACACAGTTGATCGATCTCTGGCATTATGATGCTTGACATAAGTCATTCTAATGGTCACATTTTAACCAATAAATCAACCCCATTTCTTTATCCCTATATGAAATAACTTATAAAATGTTAAACCACATCAATGGGGACTAGCTTATGTATGGGTTGTCTAACACGAATTGTGAAGGGTGGAAATGCAAGCTTTGATTACTTTAGCTATCAAGACAATAAACGACCATATAAGGCTTGACACATCCATCAGGCCTTACCATGTTTTTATCAATCATCATGGACCTGATGTTAAAAACATTCTTGCTAGCACAATCTATTATTTGCTCCATGACAAAGGAATAAATGTGTTCTTTGATAAAATCTTGGAATTGGATTCAAAAAAAATTAATGGGTAAGAATTTATAGCCCTCATTCATCATCATATATCCATGCTTTAAAGAAATGAGTTTTGTTTTAAATTAAAACATCAATGACAAAGGAAATCTCATGAACATTATACTCAATCATGTGATGGAGCATTTTAGAAAGGTGAAAAAGAAACCTATGGATGCACTTGATGATGTAGTCAAGGATTTCATGTACTTATTCTCTGAGTCCACAAAATAGAATGAGAATGCTCTGACTTTAGGCATTGTTAGAACTATCAGGACATGCAAAATAACTTTGGCTGAAGAGTTATATTATCAATAGTTGGGATATTTTAACAGAATGAGTTTCTTATTTGGTGTAAGAAATATGTCTAAATGAAATGGATTAAAAACATTTCAAAATTATCTTTAAAATATTTAACCGATGATGAAGTTAAAATCAAAAATATAAACAATGAAAAATAGATTCTAGAAGATCGATTGGATTGCTTAATGTTATAGGTACAATCACTAAGAGTGGGGGTGAATTAGTGAGCCTAGATATTTCAATTTCAATTCCAATAATTTCAAATTATTAAATAATTAGAATATATCAACTTGATCAAGCAACATTAACAAGATATCTCATTCATTCAATGCATATAAGATACAACACATAGTTCCTGTGGGAAACCCTCGTGGGGAATAAAAACCACTCAAGCCTATAACACATGGCCTACTTGTCCTATAAGAGATTAAAAATTATAAATTGGTTAAGTATTTTTGACCCAAAACCTTGATCAAGTCCTTTTTACCAAAGGCCTTTTGTGAAACACATGTTTCACAAGGAGCAACTGCCCCTAAGGAAGATCAAGTCCTTTAGATCCTCCTATGAATGAAAACCTCCACCTTAGAATTGATGTCTTCAACACTTGATGATGGATCTCTAATTTTTTGACCCCTGAACAAACTTCCTCTTTATCTCATATAGGCCTCTCACATAGGCATGCCACAATCTCTCTCCTTCTTTACTCAAATTGTCCTCATATGCACACTCAGACCTCTTCGCATATCCTCAAACTGCAAGAGCATTATTCTAACATCAAAAATATGACCTATAGGTCATACACATAGTCAAAAAAAATTGCTTATCAAATCATCCAACAAGCACACTACCTATCCTCTCTTCTTTATTTCAACACTCACTCTACACCAACAAGCCTTGCACAAGTCTAGAAACCATCTCATTTGGTTTCACTATTTATAGATCCTTCATGATTATCAACATCTTGATCAGCCATTAGGCATGCCATATCCATTAAATATTATAATATATAAAGACACGGCTCAACACAATCTACATAGGTCATCCATAGCATCTATGGATCACCCTTAAGCAGCTACACCTATCAAATAGGCCCTTGTAGCCCTTATAGGTCTCATGGTGACCTATTAAACTTATTTCACACTTCTTATAATCACACAAAGAATACATTATCACTTTCCAACACATGAACCCATGTTTCATGATCTATAGGTCCCCTTTAAGTTCCAACATGCATTATATCACCATTCTACTAACCCCCCATTAGCTCAAACACCTCTTTGTATACATAGTCATTATGAATGAAAACATAGTTAATTTATTAAGCTTTTTTCATACTAAAAATTGATTGATCACACCTCCAAATACCACACAAATCATTCATAAATAGTCTACAAAACTCTCCAATATCTAATTCATAATGATACATTGAAATAGCATCAAAACAAGCACAAATAACCTTCTCGCATCACTTGTAGAACACAATCAAACACATTGTAAAATTTTGAGCTCAATATATTTAATTGTACATACATTAAGACCTTTTAACTAGGTTAACTATATGTACCATGGATTCCTCTTCAAGTTTTCTTTTTATATCACCTTCTAATTCATCCTGGATCAAAAGTTATGGATAAAATACAAAGCACTATTTTTTTCCCTTTGTATAATTCAAATATTCAAATGTGAATAGTCACAGTTAAACCTTAGACACTATGTTATCATATCCTATCCTTGCTACTTATATTAATCATGCACCATCGATCTTATTTTAAGGAAATCAAACTTTACCTTTCATCACTCATCTTTGAATCTTCATCTTGACTATTTGACTTAATGTGCTCCATTGATCTCTTGTATGTAGCTCGATCTTTATCTGTGTTAAACATTAGACACCTTGAAATCATCTGACTCGATATACACCATTGATCTATATATATACAAACATCCACTCACCATTATATCTTAGAAGAATCTTGATCTTTACCTATGCTCAACATTAAACTTCATACAATTTTCCTCATCTTGTTGCTTCTTGACACCTTGGAACAAACACGCTCCATTGATCCCTTTATAAGGAGCTCGATCTTTAAATTTGTTAACCAAATAATACTTTGACTCATTTGACTCAACATGCACCATAAATCTTCACTGTATGATCACCTATGACCCATTATATCTCCATCTGGGCCTGATCTTTAACATCATGCAAAATAGACAAGTATGGGGACCATTGTTATCTACCTAGAAGGCCAACTTTGCATAGTCATATCTTTTACCTCACTCACTTGCATGTTCTCAAATGTGGACCATATGATATAAATTCATAGGGTAATCCAACCATGTGTTAAACTTCTATTAAAACCTTCGTGTATGCAAGATATAACTCCATTAATCTTCTCACTCAGATTTTTCTGCCATAGATCCAACTATGTCAAGAACTATTTAGAAGGCCAACTTTGTGCATGCATATCTTTCGACACGCTTCATCGCATGACCTAAAATTTAGTAAAAATCAACTAGGCATAAAATTGAATAAACCTATATGATTATTTTCTCTTGAAACTGTAATATGTATGAAATATAACACCATTAAAATGCCTATTCAACTCTTCTTACCACATTGTAAATTTGGCTAAGTATGGGAAAACATTATCAAACTAACTGGGAGCATAACTTTTCACTTGTATATCTTATGTTACACTTCATCGCATGACCTAAAATTTAGCACATAGAAACTAGGAACAAATGTGATCACAACCATATGACCAACTCCCCCTAACTCATCCACAGATGGCAATGGTGATGTGAACAAACTACCTACCCAAATTTTCTACCACTAGACCCAAAATATCTAGATGAAAACAATGATCAACCAGATGAATTCCAATTATGCACACAAGCACTCAAAGCATATAAGACATCTTATATGACTTTTTTCACATCCTCAAATTATAATATTCATCCCTAATCATGCCAAAATAGAAGATCAACCAAGCCTACTACAAACATACTAGACAAGCACATTGCACACTTTGTCATTTATCACTTAGACTATCAAGGCACTTCATCCACTAACCTAGTCACCTTCATGACATCATTAACAGCTCTCTAACACTTAACTCTCTAGACATCATTGAAGTTTCTCATCATTATTGACGATGTTGACAATCAAGATCAACTAGATACCCTATTGCCCAAGAATAGTCTTTTGGGGTTAGGGAGTTGGGTTATAGTTACATCCCATGATAAAGGAATCCTTAAACTTTCAATAAATTCCATGCATTACAAAATCAAATCACTTTTTTTGGGATGATGCTCGAGATCTCTTATGTAAAGAGCCATTTGAGGATTTACTCGAAACAACATTGGGTTACCCTTTGAACTGTCCTTGTACTTCGTAAGTAAAACCTTGTATTTCCTTTTTTATTAAATGTCATTTTCTTGTACTCACTAGGTAATTTTAAATATATTTTTATAATTTTTAATTCAAGAGTGTTTAAATTTGTAATAAATAGAGGGAATATGCCGAAATAACACCCTTAGGAATATGCTTTTATTTATATTTCAAACTTTAGAAAAACTTTACCTATTTTTTGTGATATATTCTTCTATCCATTTGATTGATGGAAAAAAGTCAAGATAATTAAATGTTAGAATAATTAATTAATCCTAGCTTATATGTAATAAATATCAACATGGTGTAGTTACACCTTTGATTAACATGTAGCATAGGTTAGTTAAGTGTGTTATTTCTTATGTGTGATTAGTTACATTGTGAGTCTTAATCCCTTATAGATTAGGAGATTTAATCTCGCTTGTTGTTGTATAAATAAGAAACTATTATAGTGCTCTTGTTAATGTTGTATGCAATCTAAATTTCATGATGCATAATGAATTATTCTTGGATCAGATAAGATAGAGCACACCTATACTTTCGATTGTGTATACACTTGTTAAGCAAGAGCATGCCTAATATGGAGATCCACTAGACCCGATTAGGGGATTATTTGTATCACTTATCACAACACATCATGTTAGGAAGGGTTCCAAAGCCTATAGTCTAACACAATCACAAAACAAACCTAAAAGAGTCTTATGATTTGATATTCACTTATGCTAATAAATAAGAAATTAAACTATTCTAATAACAAGAAAAGTAAACTAATCTAGTGCACACCAAAGCTTGTGGCACAAAGTGGGGGTTAGAACAAAATAAATAAACAATAACTAAACTAAACATGTATAGGAGACATATGCTAACATCAATGTATATAGAATCCTAATACATGGAAGAGAATAATGTATATTGCAATATCTATCTACTCTTATAAAAGAGAAATAAAGTTAGGAATACTTACCTTTAAAGACAAACCTGCTGAGTCTCAACCTCTCCCTTGGCCAAGGTACTTTATAAGAGATTGTTGTGACTTGTAAGAATAACCAAGATAAATCATATTTAGGATATAAGACCTACCTGAGTATCTAAAAGACTTCTCCACAAGAGAATATCAGAGCTCCAAAGAAAGTATTGAATCCTAAAGCTTTATTCCTCAAGTAGAATGGTCAATAAGTAGATGTTCATTCACACTTATTCACTTGATTCTTCTATTTTTATAAATAGTGGGAAACGACCTTGCATATATAATAGTATCTTGCCTAAAAACCATTCAAACATGTTAGTTGTACTAGATCGATCGGGTTGACCTAGCATATTCTCAAGATATTGCCTAAAGTCTGTGCTAGGTTAGTTGAGATGCTAACAAGTCAAAATAGCTAAAATATCCCCAGAATACACTAGGTCGACCAAGTCAACCTAGTATACTGAATAGGTAATAAGGGTAATAAGGCAAGAAATAAAGGAATAAAGCATGATAATGACTAGAATGGATATGAAAGATAAGAATAAGCCTAGGGTTTATGGTTTTAGGGAGCTAGTTTGTAGATAGAAAGTGGCAAAAGGAACAATAATCTTACAAAGCACTGATGGTCTGCCCACCCCTTTCCTAGTGCACCCCTTAAGGAATGCACTTAGAGAGATTGAGACTTGATAGGTTCTTGCAAGATACAAAGTTTCATTAATCAATAAAAGTTTGAAAATATTATGTGTATACATATACACCAGTTGAAACTCATCACGTGTCACGTAAGTACAACATGGGATGATGATTCAAAGAAAGAACATGATAACACACAATGTTGATGCTAAACATGGTGTATTTAGAAGAAAATAAGATAAATGAAAGGACTAAATTGAAAAACACATACCTTTAACTTACCTTAGTGCTTGTAGATAAAGAAGAAGATTGTAAGAAAGTGAAGGCATCCAATGTAAAGCACACTAGGTGAACCTATAGAAGTTAGTGCAAAAAATAGCCAAAAAAAAAAAAAAAATGGAAGATAGACATTGTAAAATAATTTCTATATCATCATGAATCTAACACATTTTACAATTTTTAAAATGGATGAGCAAAAACAAAGATAAGAGCAAAACAAGGAATCTAAAGGAAAAGAATTGAGAATTTTGAATTTTGAAAAAGTGGTTTAAAATAAGAAAAAGAGAAATCATTTTGTTATTTTGAATTTTAAGAAAGGAGAAAAAGAACACTAGAGATAAAACAAGCTAGGATGGTGAGGGAATGACATGCTAGGTGAGAGAGAGCCCCAAGAGCGAGAGTAGGTGCAATACAAGTATGTAACCAAGAGTCTCAAACTAGTTTTTGCAATTTGCATTGATTTAAGTCAATTTTTAGTAAATTTTGATTTTAAGCCTTTATACATGTCAAAAATGAACAAAATTAGATTCTAAGGGTAGTAGATAGGAAGATAGAAAATAGGTTGGAAGGAAATAGGGAGAAAATAAGAAAAAGACAAATTTTGAGCAAAATACACTAGATCGGCACACTGAACCTACTAGGTCAACCAAGTAGACCTAGTAGGTTGAATCATGGTGAAAATCCATATGGTCGACCTAGTACGTGTAGGTCGACCTAGTGCATTCTACACGCTGAAACTAAGTGAAAAAGGTGTCCAATTAATCTAGAAGGGCCATAATAGAACTTGAACACTGGGAAAAAGAAGATAAGAGGACAATTAAGAAATTTAGGATAAAATAAGATAAAAATAGGGAAATTTTGATCAACTTAGGTTGACCATGGAGCTAAAATAAGCACAAAAAAACATGTCAAAAGCTGAAAGAGGGCTAGAATGGCTTGAAATGACCAAAGAAAGGTAAGAGGGACCAAAATAGGATAACATAGATAAAAATGAATAAATTATGCTTGTTTTTAATTAAAAATAGAATGTATAAAGAATGTGTTGTGATTATACATGATATAGAGGAACTAATACATCTTTTTTAATTTCTTGATTGCAGAGATGACCATAGTTTTGGAAATTGCTAGATGTGTCTTGGTTGCCAAATTTTTTAGAGAGATTGATAGATAGAGATAGAGCCAGACGGGTAGCCATAGATCCAGGAGGTATAGTGGATATGTGCAAGATCTCCCTTAGTTCAGATGTGTTGGTCATGTTCCTTAGTTGTTGGGAGTGATTGACCAACACCTTCAGATAGGAGGTGGATGGGGATGTGATAGAGGTGGCTATCACACTAGAGGATGTCCATGCCATCCTTGGACTACCCATAGTAGGAACACCACTGATCATAGGGATACCAGATAGCATAGAGGAGAAAGGAGCCTTAGCCATGTGGGCTACAAGCTTAGAAATGATATTGTTAGGGTGGAAATTGAGTATGGATGATGTGTATATATCATAGATTCTAGATCTTCAAAAGGCAATGATAGGCCTTATACCATAATGAGTGATCTATCACAAGTCAGATGGTAAGGTACCACTATACATGATAGCCTTGAGTAGGATGATGTTAGAGGAAGGAGTGTTATACGATTTGGGCTCTATCATCTGGGTCCAGCTTATTCATGATTTATTCGAGATATGGGTCAGAGGACATAAGACCATGGAACTGATCATACTATCGATAACATGGATATATGAGAGATTTTCTATGTATCAACCAACTAGGTTTCCCCATGCAGTTGATGATAGGTCACCTTAGGTGGAGAGATGGAGAGAGGACCAGGTAGCATGTGTCATGCCCTACATACCATTGCTATAAATGATGAGATGCACTGACATAGTATGGTGATCATATGAGTAGCTAACAACTACTTGGGAGAGCTAGCACATAATTAGACTAGTGCTAGAGAGGAGAGAGGTGATAGGGCACTATACATGGTGGAGAGAGCCACATCTGATGGCACAAGTGCTAATTTATATGGGTCTACCTCATCTAGTAACACTGATACACATGCTCTAGTAGTGGACTCAGCATGTGAGAGAACCATGAGGGAAGAGGGGACTTAGACCACTGATAGTGAGACTAATTGAAGACCATGTTGGGAGCGATCATGGATTGGTTAGGTATGGTGAGGTATAGTGTAGGAGGAGATGGAGGTAGAGGCAGATATCCCAAATGTATCACTACCAGCTCTATAAAGAGATAAGTTATGGGCATCAAGGACATAACAGTGATGGAGGAAGTACTAAGAGGTCACATCAATGGGGAGATTATTCTAGGTGGTCACACAGATGGTGACACCATAGGAGTTGAGACACAAATAGGTAAGAAAAAGTATGATTAATTTATTGCTTAAGCTTGCCATTTGGTGTGTGTGTGTGTGTGTGTGTGTGTGTGTGTGTGTGTGTGTGTGTGTGTGTGTGTGTGTGTGTGTGTGTGTGTGTGTGTGTGTGTACAGTGATCTAATATCCATCTAGTGTGATTTTATAAGTGTACTTGAGGATGAGGAAGAGAGATAGGGGTATTTAGTTAGGGTATCACTCCATGATGTCCTAGACGAGACTCTATAGTTGTATAACCCCATGACATTGGAAGATCTGAGTGTACCATCTGCCCTAGCTTAGGTGAGCTAGTTCAAACTAATGAGAGAGGCCTTGAGGTTGATATAGATGCAAAGAGAGAGGGCACAACCACCAACAAAGATGGGTGTAGGGGAGAGGTAGGCTTGGTAGGCCCTAGTTGATGAGAGATTTGTGTATTGAGATACAATGACACAAATTATGTAGGCATATATGGTGATGTAGACCTAGCTAATACAAGTACATGTAGTAACCGAAATCAAGTTGGTATAGGCACAGGTGTAGATAACACATTTGTAGGGATAGGTAGAGGGATTGAGATCTTAGACTACATCATTATAGTGTACCATTCAAAGGAGTCAGATTGAGGCCTCAGCGAGCAGTGTGACTAGACCATGATATAGACATGATGGGGCTCAGCTTTAGATCCGGAGCATTGTATATGTTGTATTAAACTCTTGATACATATATATTATATATTATTTTGGTTTATTGATGTTGGTTGTGTATCTTATCTTTATGATGGTTGGGTTTGTTTATTATGGTTGAGGTTGTGGATGTTTTGGATATACTTCTTTTTAGCACATGTATTTAGCTTTGTTGTATATGCTATAGGAAATATATGTGGTGTGGTTTCTTTTCTATCATTATGGATAACACATGCATGGTTAAAAATAAGAAATAGGAAATAGGCCTTGGAAAACTATAATCAATCAAAAATGCACTACACACTAATTCAAGCTGGGAAATGTGTAATAACATAAAAAATGACTAAGTATAAAAATCCAAGAAAATGGAAAACAAGATGATAAAAGAGGATTTGTTTTTAAACCAATGTGAAAGATTTTAGCACCATATTAAAACAAGTGAAATCATACTAAATATCATGTTGGGAAGTATGACAAACAATGTAATAAAATGGAAGGGATGAAAAGGGCATGAATGGTAATAAAAACAAATCAAAATTAAGTCAATCAATTATACTGTTTCGCGATGGTAAGTATAAAAGAAAAATAAAATTTTCAAAAATTTGGTCTTAAATTTATCATACTAATTCAAGATATAAAGTATGAAAAATTCAAGAAATGGTTGTAATCTTACATGCACTCAAAAAATAAGAAAATAAAAGGCAAAAGAAAAATGAAGTAAGCATAAAACATACTAAATATCAAGATGGGAAGTATTTCAAATGATGTGCAACCTCAAAATCAATTGAATCTTATCTCTTACTTGAAACATGTAATTTAGATGGTGACTTGTTTATTGGAAAAAATTTGTTTTATTGTTTTGTGAGGAGGGTCGGGTCCTATCTGCAGTCTTACATTACAACTCATAAAATAAAGTCCAAGGGGTACCAAAATAACATTGGTAAGCAAAAGGATTAGGACTGGCAACTCAAGGATGTGGGTAATAGGATGGAAAGGTTGTAATTTGTGAGAGATGTCAGGGCCTATCAGTGATCTTATAAAGCAACTCACAAATGAAATCCCATGGGGAGTTATCAGAAAGCTAAACAATATTTCCCAAGAGGAAATATGAGGAAAGGAATTGAAAAAGGGAATGTAAAAATCAAAGACTTAGGTGTCTTATGAGAAAACCTTAAGAGGCAAGATGCATATTAGGGACATGAGAAGACACTAAGTGACTAGTGGTCATCTATGTACAAAAGAAACATATTCCCTTATAGACACAAAGCTTTATAGGTAGATAAGTGTGTGACTGAGATCAACTCATGAAGGTAGATTGGTACAAATAAAATTATAATGGACCTACCTCCCCATGATGTGTTCCCTGTTCTTCAAGACCCCTTATAGAGCCATTAATCTACTACGAAGATTGGGTACTAGTGTGAGAAAGTAGGTAGCACTAAGATATATATTTTTTAATTCTCCTCTTCTAATCTACTAGCCTATCGCACCCCAAAGGACCTCAACTCTATTGTGAGGCCAACTATTGAGTTTGAACTTTGACTAGAATAAGGAGATGTACTTTGAATCATGTCTTTTAGTGTGATTTGAATTTTGAGAATATTTTTGCATTTTAATATCATTACTTTTTGTTTAAATGATTTGGCTTTTAACTTTCTTTTGAAGGCTTTTTAAGATTCCTCCTCCATACGGATTTGGAATGACTACTCATGAGAGAAGTAGTGATACACATGAATGAGTTTTAGGCTAAGGCTAAAAGAAGCTAAGTAACCCAAGACAAAAGATTTACTAGGACACTTAGGCTTGAAAATGAATAAATATGTGATCTCAAGTCTCGACCATGTATATGCCTAGTTTATGAAGAAAAAAGGAAGAAGGAAAACATAGATCCAAAGGAGGACCGGTGAAAGGAGATAGTAATGAGAAAAATTGTTTGCTAACTGATCACATGGTAAAAGGAGATAATAACCAAAGGGAACAGGGTATGTATAACCAAGTCACCATGATAACTACCTATGAAAAATAAAGATAAGAGAGTAAACAATCATGAAGATACAAAGGAAGATTTTTGAGAAAAAATCTAAAAGAAAACAAAGCAATGATAAATACACAATAGAAATAATAAAGAAAAGATGAGTAGATGCAAAAGATAAATAATCAAAATGAACTATAGTACAACAAGAAGGGACAACATGATATAAGATAAGAAATAATTTGATATAATCTCAAATGATATAATAAAAAATAGATAAAAAAATAAGATTGAAGCACATGTCCAATCCAAATGTAAATGAGAAATCACCATACATGTGCTCATAAATACTAGTAAATCTATCCACACACATTATCCAAGACATTAGATAAATCTTTATGAAGCTAGATACGAATTTTTGTTAATGTCTTATCAATCTTTGTTGAATATTGGGAAAATACTTCTTTTCTAATCTCCTCAACTAAAAAAGTAGGAATACTCATTGGGTCCTGCTGAGGAGGGGAATTGGGTGAAGGATGATTAGGATAATGCATGGGAATAAGATCTATGAGAAATGTTAGAATCACCGATGGAGAAGAATCTATGGGTGAAGGAGGGTCCACGGGTGGAGAAGGAACCATAGGTGGAGGGACCACATAAAGTGGTGAAGGGACCATAGGAGGTGTATCTATGGGAGAATAAGGGGGAGCCTTCTTGTGAGAATAACCTATGGGAGGAATGGTAGAATGTCCAAGAATAGATATAAGATGATCTTTAAGATGTTGCTAAAGGATACGGTAATGATCAATGTGATGTGTGCCACATTGGTGCCATAGACAATACCTCTCACCATACTTAGGTATATGTTTAGTAAGAATCTTTAGAGGAGGTATGGTAGTGTCTATTGACAAGTAAGAAGGATGCAAAGTATCAATATATTATCATAATTTATGACAATGGGTAGAAAAATGATTATCTATCCCATGGAAGCAATAAATATGCTTTTGAGTATTCTTAGGAGAAATATTCATGGGAGAAGGTGTAGTAGGTGTGGATGAAGAAGGAGATGGATCATCAACCCATTTGGTGGGAAAATGATCCATTTTAGGCAAAGGAAGCAAACCATCACCAAGAGAAGGTGGTGATGGATAAGGAATGGAACTAGGATAAATAAAAGGAGTACTAATGGAAGAGGTAAAAGTAGGCTCATCAACAATGGAAGAAGCAATAATAATTGGTTCTGACATAGATTCTACTATAGGAGGAGCGAGATCAATAGAAGGTCTAAGGAGGGTTGTACTAATCTCAAGAATGAACCAATGATGAGAATCAAGGAACTTAGAAAAATGATAAGGTTTAATCATAGCACGATCTATGAGCATAGTCCTATGAGGCTCCTTAGAAATTAGAGGTGTTGGCGCCATCTATACTCTGAGATAAAGAGGACAAATACAAGAATCAAGAAATACAAATTTTGGAACATGAGAATATGCATGAAAAGACTCAAATAAATAAGAATGATAATGCACAATCTCGACATCATGGGCTTGGACAAGACTACCTAATAAAGGATCATCTAAAGAATAGCCATCCTCATAATCTGGCATATGAAGATCAATGACACAAGTTGGAATAACGTTGTCCTCAGAAGAAGCATGATGAATAAAATGCCTAGTCTTGGATAAGATTATGAGAATGTCATCACAAGATGGTTTGTGAGAATGAGGTTACAATGAAGATAAAAGTTGTTAGATGAGATGAGGCATGAGATTAGAAGTTTTGATCTTTAATTTAATCTCATTAGGCTCATCATCATCAAAGTCTCAAATGTTGGGAGGAATGTTACCAATGAGCTCAGGATGCCCATTGTAACCTCTAGCTGAGTTGATAGGAAAGTTAAAAAGCTAAGATTCATGGAATGGAATACTAGGTAAAGGCTCAAGAGTAGAAATCTTGAAAACATCACGATCTTGGAATTGTTCAAAATTCCAAGAGTTAGTATCTCCTTGAATCCTATAAATGACTCCATTATAAGGGAATTTAACACATTGGTAGGTGGAAGAAGTGATAGCTCACATACAATGAGTCCATGTCCTACCAAGAAAGATGTTATAAAAAAGGGGGAAATTAAAGATCATCACCTTTACACAAATGGTAACAGGTGGGATAGTAATAGGAAGCCACACATACCCAAGAGGAGGCATTTACCTTCTATCATATCCTTTGCAGGTGTTACGTGTACACTTAAGATTGCATTCTAAATATCCAAGGGTCTTAATGAAATCAAGAGAAGTAACATAAGTGAAATAACCCTCATCAATAAATGCTCACTTAACTTGGATATCACCTATTTGGATGTTAATGAATAAGGGAGGATCATTTACACGAAGCATAATCTCATTAGGAATCATATATGCGATGGGAAATTTCAAAGAAAGATAAGTGTTGATAGTTTCAACAACATTGATGGACATATCTTTACATTGTTGCAATATACTATCCTTGGAACTAGATAAGGCTGCCTCCCATCCTGCTAAGGGAGGACGAGGGACATTCATCTCAAATAATAGTTGCATAAAATGGTTTTGATGATGTGGAGAGGTCCTCATAAGCTCAATAAATGGAATTTGAGATGGGAGATTAGTGAGCTCCGTAGTGGGATCCCATTCATCATAACCCATGAGAAGATTGTTAGATATAGGTGTGTAATGGTTAGGTAGGTCTTCAGAAGGAGGGGCCAAAGAGCATGAAAATTTGTGTTGATAAGAATGAGAAGGTTTAGAAGGTTATAAATCATTTGGTAATGAAGAAGTAATTGGTTTAGATTGATCTTGAGAAGTAGAAGTGTTAATAGAAGGTTGATTATCATTGGAAGATTGATTATTATTCTTAATAAAAGATGATGGAAGAAGGGTAGAAATAGAATGAGATGTGTTATCCAAGGGAGAATCAAAAATTGGATCATCATCAAAGGTTATAAGGTCTTCTTTCCCCAACTCATTCAAATGAGTTGGAGAAGAATCTTGAATAACATAGAATGTCTTAGAAGGAGGTTGGGTGTAGCTAGGTTGGGAATCAATGAAAGCCACCACCCTTCACAAATTAGTCATGCTAACCACATTTTCTTTGGAAGTGGGTTCAATAAGACTTTCTACATTATTGGTGGAAGGGGTAGGCTTGTCTTGGATTTCTTGAATAGGTTGATGATTAGGTAAAGGATCTTTGTAGATAGATAAATGAGCATTTGCTTGATTCAAGGCTTGGGTTTTATCATGAGTTTTGTAATCCTTAAAAGTAACTTCATAAGCTTATTGATGATTATGAGTGATAACATCATGGTCAAAATTAGGACCAAGAAGAAAATCCATAGCTAAACTATGAAGTTGTCTACAGGCCTCTAAGAGTGACCCCAACTATCATGAAACAAAAAAACTTGTTAGGATCATACCAAGTTTTCATAAGATGAGCAGGGTCAATCTCTCGAGGGAGAGGCTTGGGTAGATGCTTAAGAAATTCAGCCAAGGAAAGAGGTTTATATACATTAATGTTGTTTGGTGAAGATAAATGAGGATTAATATATTGTTGAGAAGGAACTAGTTCCAAAGAAGGGGTAGGAATGATAGCTTGAACATTGTGAATGGTATCATATGAATCAGTAACACCATCATTGGTAATATTTTGTTTTTTATTCTTTACTAATAGATGAGGACCCATGGAAGGTTGCGGTGGCTCAAATTGATGTATAAATAAATCTTGTCTTTTGGCTTGGTCAATAACCTCCTCCAAGGTACATGGAGAAAGGGTACAGACTCGATATTGTAATTTAAGAAATAAAGCATTTGTAAAGAGATGAAAGTGATTGTCATCTGCCATGTTATGTTCACACTTGTTTCACAAAGTTTTCCATCATTTAACAAAAGCTTGAGTGGTTTTGTTTTCATTTTGTTTGCAATTGATGAAATGGGCCAAAGTGTTTTTAGGAAGATCACTAGCTTGGAATTCTTGTAGTAAAGCATTCACTAAATCTTCCAAACTAGTGATGGAATGAGATCTAAGTTGATTATATCAATCCAAGGCATCACTAGTGAGGGTTTTGGCAAGGAGTTTAGTAGCAATAAAGGTGTTTAATTTGACCCAATATTTATAAAGGTTTCCAAATGTTTTAAGATGAAGGGTAGGATCAGTTGATCCCTTATAAGAGATGGTAGGTGTTATACCTCTAATATCAATGTTAGCAATTTGAGTAGTAAGAGGTTCATTTTATAAATGCTTGATAACTTTTTTGACTAATGGAGGTTGAGGAATGAGGTTGCCTTGATAATCTTGAAGAGGGGGAGGAGGAACACTTTGGTTATGTGTGCCCCAAGCCATTAGTTGTGATTGTGTTTGAAGATTAAGAATGTGGTTTTGCATTCTCATCATTTGATTCATATTATGAGCTTGAAATTTGTTCATTTTATTGAGAGTTTGTAATTATATTTGATGAGTTTGATTATTGTTATTAGAATTAGTGTTAGTGTTTGAGTTAGTATTAGTGGCTTGGGTACCACTATTAGTGTTGACATGAGCTTGAGAAGAGCTATGAGAATTTGAAACACTAGTGGAAAAAATTGCTTGTGAAGCAAAAGATGGACTAGTAAATGGTTGAGATGAAGAAGCACTAGAAACATGATTACCTTGGGTAGCAAATAATGAACTAGTGGATGGATTAAGGATAGTGGGTCTTATAAGAGGCCCACCAGATGTAGATCCTCCCATCTTAGTTGAGATACTAGGCATAGAGGTAAATGAAATTAAATAAGAAGATGTCATAGTATAAGAAGGAGTCAAGATTGAATGGAGAGGTTGAGAAGCAAAGAAATCAGTACCTCCAAATCTGGTTGAGAAAATGGAAGTAGGAGAATGAGGCTCTTCAACTTGATGGCTAATCATGAGGTTATAGATGGTAGAAGGGTCTTTCCCTCTATGTTAAGTGAATTCCATGATAAAGAAAAGCATTTCGGGAGTATATTCTAACTCAGATTGATCTTTTAAGAAGAGAGGGTTATGTTGTAAAGAGGTATTATTAGGAAATAATTCATTGTATGGGTTGTAATATGGACATTACTAGCATTCTTGAAAGGAACCCTATTAGGATTAGTGAATTTCATCATAGATGTTGATTGATTTTCAGGGTTATCACCAAATAGATAGTCCATGATGAAAGGAAGAAAGGCAAGATGAGATAACTAAGAATCAAAAAGTGACTGTAATTGAACTAGGTCAACTTGGTTGACCTAGTGAAAAAATTGGGTCTATGAAACTAAACTAGGTCCACAGGATCAACCCGGTACAAAGATCAAAGATTGGCATAAAAGGGGAAAAATCCTAAAAATAGTACTAGGTCGATTAGGTTGACCTAGTACAGTGTACAGGGGTTGGAAAATATGCTAGGTCAACATGATTGACCTAGTACAATAAACAAGAAAAATAAAAAGTTGACAATAAGTTTGTGAAGTTAATCTAAGAAAGTAAATACTGAAAGTAAACAAAAAATTAATTGATGTTAGTCAATCCAATTGATGCATCCAAAGCAAAAATCTTGCACCAATACTGGCTAATGCAAGTTCTTGCACACACAATTAAGCAAAAAGCAAGCAAATAACTTGGAAAGTAAAGCTAGATAATTGGTCAACCTAGAAAATTAGATTAAATTATTAAGAATGATTTTCAATGATAGAGAGTTGGTTGTAAATAAGGTACTAGATAGCAATTCATGGATGGTTTCAGGTGAGTTTATGATTATAGGGACTGTAGTGGTAATGATACAGGCTTGGTATTGGGGCCTACCCCCTCACTTCACATATCATAGCAATAAGGGTGTCAGGTGCTTAGCAAAACTATACCATTAACCACTCTTTATACTTGACTAGAGTATCGAGTCAGCTTCCCCCTTGGTGATGAAATCCAAGTATGTTAGCCTGGGTAGTCAAATATTAAAATACATTTTGATGTTAAGTGATTTGGTAGTATGCATAAAATAGAAATAATGCAACTAAATGATTAATTAAAAACCTCCTAATTAGACTATGTGAACTATTATAATCATACAAACAACTAAAATGAAAGGTGTGATTAGCATATAAGTTGAATTCTAAATTTAAAATAAGGTATAGTGAATACACTATATGCACAACAAATAGAAATAGGTCGAGAGTGTTGAGCTAACACTATTTAAAATAGGGTTTAGAAAACCTATTAGGTAGACTAGGTCAACCTAGATGTTTCAGACATCAAACATGACATAAAACTAGGTTGACCAAGTTGATCTAGTTGGTTGTGTAGAGGTAGTTTTGAAGGTTACAAACTTGAAAATAAAGTACAAAAATAGAGAGATATAGAAGAATATAAACTCACCTTGATGGTTCAAAGATAAAAATTATTGATTCAACACCTGCAAACTAGGTTGAGCTGGTCAACTAAGTAATATAAAAACCTACTAAAAAAGTGCTAAAAACACACTAGGTTGACTTGGTTGACCTAGTTGGTTGGACTAGAAGTCTGAACATGTACTAGGTTGAGTCGGTTGACCTAGTAGGATGATCTAAAAGTCTAAAATTTGGAACCTATAATGGGTTGAGTTGATTTATCAGGCTATACATAAACTACTGCAAAATGACTAAAAATACACTACGTCAATTAAGTCAACCTAGTAGACTAAACCGATATTCCAAAAAGTGTTAAAATTTTGTATTAGGTCAAGCTGCTTGATCTTGTTACCCATTCCTATGTATAAAGAAAAAAATTGGGTCGACAAAATTGAACCAATATGTCAAAATATATGATATAAATGATGACAAAATAATGAAATAAATGAAATAAAAGTGAACAAATCTAACAAGGTTTGGATTCATGTCAGGTTCACCAAAATATATGAAATCAAAATTGCATGATGCATAATGAATTAATCTTAGATCAGATAAGATAGAGCACACCTACACTTCCGATTGGGTATATACTTATTAAGTGGGAGCATGACCAATATGGGCATTTGTTAAACCTGAATAGGGGATCACTTATATCACTTGTCACAACACATCATGCTAAGAAGGGTTCTAAATCCTACAGTCTAACATAATCACACAATAACCCTAAAAGAGTCCTATGATTTGACATTCACTTATGCTAATAAACAAGAAAGTAAACTATTCTAATAACAAGAAAATTAAACTAATCTAGTGTGCACCAAAGCTTGTGGCACAAAGAGGGGGTTAGAACAAAATAAATAAACAACTAAACTAAACATGTATAGGAGACATATACTCATGTCAATGTCTATGAAATCCTAATACATGGAAGAGAAGAATACATATTGCATTATCTATCTACTCTTATAAAGGAGAAATAAAGTTAAGAATACTTACCTTTGAAGGCAAACCTATCGAATCTCAACCTCTCCCTTGGCTAAGATGCTTCACAAGAGATTATTGTGGCTTATAAGGATAACCAAGATAAATTATCTCTAGGATATAAGACCTACCTAAGTATCCAAAATACTTATCCACAAGACAAGATTAAAGCTCCAAAGAAAGTATTGAACCCTAAAGCTTTATTCCTCAAGTAGAATGGTCAATAAGCAGATATTTGTTCACACTTCTTCTCTTGATTTTTATATTCTTCTAAATGGTGGGAAATGACCTTGCATATATATTAGTATCTTGCTTAAAAACCATTCAGATGTGTTGACTATACTATGTCAACTAGGTTGACCTAGTACATTCTCAGGTTAATGCCTAAAGTCTGTGCTAGGTCGGTCGGGATGCTAACAAGTCAAAATAGCTAAAATGTCCCCATAATACACTAGGTCAACCATGTCAACCTAGTGTACTGAATAGGTAAATAGGGTAATAAGGCAATAAATGAAGGAATAACGCATGATAATGAATGGAATGGATAGGAAAAAGAACAAGCCTAGGGTTCATGGTTTTAGGGAGCTAGTGTGTGGATGACAAGTGGCAAAAGGAACAACAATCTTAAAAAGAACCGATGGTCTACCCACCCATTTCCTAGTTTACCCCGTAAAGCATGCACTCAAAGAGATTGAGACTTGACAAGTTCCTGCAATATATGAAGTGTTAGTAATCAATAAAAGTTTGAAAATATTATGTGTATACAAATGCAATTCTATTCCATCTTTCATTTGGTATTAGAGCAGGTTATCCTGAGGAGGTAAGGTGGAGATAGAGAAATAAGTTCATGCTAGTCTTGATAGCAACACATTTCTTCAATTTTTGCCATCCCATGTTGAAACTCTGAAAATTTATGAAAGAAATAGTTGTCATGCAGATCAGCCAATCTTAAATCCTAGCTTGGCGTTTTAGATCTAATCTTTTTTAGGGTCATTTTTTATTTTTTTAATTTTCTATAAAAATATATAATTTATAGAATTGATCCTATATTTTTTATTAATTCTACTCAAAAAAATATGAATTTAAAAAAAGAAGATCTAAATTTTTGGAGCTTTTGGTGATTTTCTACGATTTTTTTTAAGTTTGTATTTTGCAGGACAAATAAGGAACAATAGAAAAATGGTATTTTTTTTATGTTTTTTTCAAAATCATGGATCAAATATTATATCATCAAATTCCTCTCATTGATATTTTTTCAAAAACTATTTGTTTTCTAAAAATGGAGCACTGAGGCAGCCGTGGTGAAAGTTTGAAGGTAGAGGGTAATTTGGAGATCTTCATTTGGTACAGGATCAATTTTTGGGGTAGAACACCACCCAGATCCATCACTTCCAACAGTACCACCACCAACATGTCACGATTAGTTTTTAACCTCTGTTTATGCCATATGACCACATGTTGGGTGTTTTGAGCCCCTAAGGGCGTGTCCTTCATCATTATGAGCCATCTTCGAAGATCTTTTCTTCTGAGGCTCATAACTTTTGATCTGTGAAGCCTGGAAAGGTGATTTAATTTTCAACTTGGCTATTTTTTTGAGATATATATAATGGTAAGACTATTTTTTAATTTTAATCGCCTATATTTCTATAATTTTTAGATTCTTACTAGTTTAGGTAACTAGTTCATGTATTTTGGACCTTTAAGAGGCCATAAATTTTGACTAGTAATTCTGATTTGCATGATGTATTTTTTAAAAGTGCAAGATTTTTGTGTGATATTAATATCTAAAACATCTATTTATTATGATTCTATATTAGATTATAAATTTATCATATGCATTTTTTGTTGAAACTAAAATCTAGATTCCTCGATTTTCCATTGCATTCCAGGACACATTTTTGATGAAGTCCAATGTCCTTTGCGTGTGCTTGCATTTCATTGTGTGTGAATTTTCAACTTCTATTTTTGTACATTATTTATCACTTAAAACACACTTATACTTTCTTGTCATATGCAACTCACATTTCATGATGTCTAGTTCTATACCTTGTTTCATCCTCCCCAACACACAATTACTTCGCAATGACAACTACGCTGATTGGAAAACAAAAGTGCAAACACATTTAGAGTTTGAAGATATTCGGTCAGTTGTAGAAGGTACATGGGTCAGACATGCAATATATGCTAATTAATAATAGAAATATGACAAAGATAATAAAAAGGCTAAGTTAATAATAATATTTGGAGTTTTGGATGATGTAGAACCTCATATCTAAAGTGTTACAACTACAAAAGATACATGGGATAAGCTTAAATCAATATATGAAGCAAAGAATCAAAATCAAAGCTTACATATTCAAATCCAATTGCACACTCTCAAGCTCAAATAAGATGAAAAAGTAGAGACATTCCTTAAAAGGGTTTCAACTTTGTGGGCTTCATTTCAATCTTTGGGTGAACCGATGACAGTTGATTCTCTGGTCCCTATAGTCCTTAGTGTTAAGGTGTGGAGCCTAAAAGCTTCACATATGAGCGCATTTAACAGTTTCGGGTTTACAAAGTCACCGGCATCGGTCAAGAGAGATCGACATCGGTCAGGTGCAGTTGAAGAGATGCCAGCGTCGGCAGTGGATCAGCCGACGTCGGTCACAGGCAAGCAGGCAGGAACCGGCGTCAGTTACCTATGCGTCTAGAAAGCTATTTCGAGGATAGAATCGAGTGTTTGCATGATGAGTTTAAGTTGTAGTCTTAAGTTTGCGTCTCTATTATTAGTAAGATTGTTTTTAGAGCCCTTGTTCAAGAGGCTTAACTGTTGGTTGTAAGTGCATGCTCAAGTCTCCTAATTATATATGTAGAATTAGATCTTCTTAGCTTAGTGTGTTGATATGTTGAAGAACAGTACAGAGTTGAATCAATCCAGGTTGTTGGAGTTGATTGTTCTTGAGAGAGAAAGCTCTTGAGGGATAGAGATCTAGTGAGAGATCTATACATTTGAAAGAGGTGTGGAAGAAAGAAGTTTCTTCAATTGTATTCCTTCTGTAAAGAGTTTAATACAAGTTTTTAGGGTGGTTTCTTGTATCTCTTGTTCTTACTATTATCTGATTTTAGTTACTTATCTATCTGATTTAATTCTGCGTTTATTGCTTTCATAAGTGTAATCTATTGTTGGTTGATCCCCAACAAGTGGTATCAGAGCTTAGGTTCACTAATAGGTGGTTCAGATCTGTGTAGTTTGTATTGATTACAAGTTCTCACAGGGGTTTCTGCAGGGATTTCTGTTTGAGTGGGAGAAGCAATGGCAGATGAAAGTAAACTAAGAATGGAGAAATTCAATGGCAAAAATTATCAACATTGGAGAATGCAGATAGAGGACTATCTGTATCAGAAAGATCTCTACTTACCGTTAGGTGGGGTTGCAAAGAAGCCCAAAGACATGGATGATGAAGAATGGGAAGTTCTTGATAGAAAGGCTCTGGGGTCTATAAGACTGAGTCTAGCATCCACTGTGATATCTAATTTATCACAGGCAAAGTCTATGGTAGAGTTGATGACTACTCTAGCAAATTTGTATGAAAAACCCTCAGCTTCTAATAAGGTATATCTTATGAAGTAGTTATTTAATTTGCATATGAATGAAGGTGGATTTGTGTCTAGTCATCTGAATGATTTTAATGGAATTGTGAATCAATTAAGTTCAGTCAATATAGTGTTTGATGATGAAATAAAAGCTCTTTTCATATTATGTTCTTTGCCTGAAAGCTGGCATAGCTTAGTAATGGCAGTTAGCAATACTGCATCTGCATCAAATATTTTGAAAGTAGAGGATGTTGTTAGTGTTATCTTGAATGAGGAAATTTGCAAGAAAAGCACAGAAGAGACATCTGGGAACGCTTTGAGTTTTGAGAGCAGGGGAAGGTAGAAAGATAAGAGCAAAAGGAGATCAAGATCTAAGTCTAAGGTGAGAGGAAGATCTAAATCTAGGAATGGCAGGAAGCCACAATGCTGGAATTGTGGAAAGATTGGGCACATAAGCAGAGATTGCTGGTCAAAGCCTAAGGAGGACAATCAGCACGAAGGAAAGGAAGAAGCCAAGGTTGTAGGTATTGCACAAGATGCTTTAATATTCTCTTTGCATAATAATATAGAATTTTGGGTGTTAGATTCTGGTGCATCTTTTCATGCTACCCCTAATAGGGAATATTTTAGTGACTATATCCATGGAGATTTTGGAATAGTGTATCTAGGGGATGATGAGCCTTGTAAAATAATTGGCAAAGGTAAAGTGCAGCTGAAGATGCAGAATGGCAACACACGGGTGTTGAGAGATGTGATGCATGTTCCTAGCTTGAAGAGAAGTCTGATTTCTACAGGAAATTTAGGGGATGAGGATTGTACAGTAACTCTCATAGCAGAATCTTGGAAGGTGACCAAGGGTGCACTTGTTATGGCCAGAGGTAAGAGAGTAGGTACTCTCTATTTGTGTAATTGTGTTACTAACAATTCTCCTTTTGTATTATCTACTTCAGATGTGGATGCTAAATTGTGGCACTCAAGGCTTGGCCACATGAGTGAGAAGGGCATGTCAATTCTTAAGTCCAAATGTATGCTTTCAGATTTAAAAGGCATAGATCTAGAGTTTTGTGAGCACTGTGTATTTGGAAAACAGAAAAGGGTTAGTTTTCTCAAGACTGGGTCTACTAAGAAGAAGCATAAGTTGCAACTTGTTCACACAGACGTGTGGGGACCGGCTCAGGTTGCTTCCATTGGAGGATCACAGTACTATGTATCTTTCATAGATGATGCTACAAGAAAGGTATGGGTCTATTGTATTAGGAGGAAATCTGATGTATTTGAGACTTTTAAGATTTGAAAAGCTATGGTTGAGAATGAAACAGGTAAAAGATTGAAGTGCCTGAGATCTGACAATGGCGGTGAGTTCTACAGTTATAAGTTCAAAGATTATTGTTATATGCATGGAATCCGCAGGCAAAGGACAGTTCCAAGGACACCTCAGCAGAATGGAATTATTGAAAGGATGAACAGGACAATAATGGAGCATGGAAGGTGTATGAGATTGCATGCTGGTTTGCCCTTACAGTTTTGGGCACAAGCTATTGACACTGCAGTGTACCTGATTAACAAAGGACCCTCTACAGCTCTGGATGGTGGAATTCTAGAAGAGGCATGGACAGGTAAAAAGGTAGATCTCTCATATCTCAAAGTTTTTGGTTGTGAAGCCTTTGTGCACATTGATAAAGAAAATAGAAAAAAGTTAGGTGCTAAGTCTATGAGGTGCACATTTATTGGCTATGGCTCAGATGATTTTGGTTTCAGACTTTGGAATCTAGAAACGAACAAGGTAATTAGGAGCCGTGATGTTGTTTTCAATGAAAGAGTGATGTATTATGATCAGCTGAGGAAGCTGAATCAATCTGGGCAGAGCAATGGTGAATTGGATGAGGTGACAATCCAAAATGAGCTCGCAGGAAAAGGAAATAATCACTTGCAGGAAAACACAGAGACCGACATCGGCAGAGTAGGAATCGGCGTCGGCAGGACAGAGACCGGTGTCAGCCATACAGAGACCGACGTCGGCAGGACAGGCATCGACGTCGGTCAGACAGAATTGACGTCAGCCAGTAATAGGTCTGGAAGTGACCGAGGTCGGTCACTGTCAGAGAATTTGGGTGGACAGCGTGTTGTGAACGAGTCTCAGACACCCATCAGGAGGTCAAAAAGGGTGAGTAAGCCTCCAATTAGATATTCTCCTTCATTATTTTATTTATTGCTAACTGATGGTGGAGATCCAGAGAGTTTTAAAGAAGCAATACAGGTGGAGTCCAAGAGTCAGTGGGAGCGTGGCATGGTTGAGGAGATGGAGTCCTTAAGAGAGAACCAAACATGGGATTTGGTTGAATTGCCAGCTGGTAAGAGGACACTGAAGAACAGATGGACCTACAGGTTGAAAGAAGGTGAGAATGGATAGATGAGATATAAGGCCAGATTGGTAGTGAAAGGATTTGCACAAAAACCAGGTATTAATTTTGGTGAGATTTTTTCTCCTGTTGTTAAAATGACTTCTATACGGATTGTATTGTTTTTGGTTGCTATTGAGGATTTGCATCTTGAGCAGCTAGATGTTAAGACAACATTTCTTCATGGAGATTTGGATGAGGAAATTTATATGGAACAACTGAAAGGATTTGAGGTCAAGGGTAAGGAGAAGTTAGTGTGCAGATTGAAGAAAAGTTTGTATGGCCTCAAGCAAGCTCCTAGGCAATGGTATTTAAAATTTGACAGGTTTATGACTGAGCATGGCTACAATAGGTGTCAATCTGACCATTGTGTGTATTTTAAGAGATTGGATAATGGTAGATATATTATTCTATTGTTGTATGTAGATGATATGTTGGTTGCAGGATCACACATGCAGGATATCTCTGAGCTTAAAGTGAAATTAGCTCAAACGTTTGCTATGAAGGATTTGGGAGCAGCAAAGAAAATCCTTGGCATGAGCATTAAGAGAGATAGGAAAAATCATAGGTTGATATTGTCTCAAGAGGATTATGTGGACAAGGTGTTGAAACGGTTCAATATGCAGGATGTTAAACCGGTAAGCACACCTTTGGCTGGACATTTTAAGTTGAGTAAAGAACAATGTCCTAATTCACATGATGAGGTAGAGTACATGAGTAGAGTTCCATATTCTTTCGCAGTAGGGAGTTTGATGTATGCAATGGTGTGTACTAAACCGGATATTACCCAAGCAGTGGGAGTGGTAAGTAAGTATATGGCCAATCCAGGTAAGGAACATTGGAAAGCAGTTCAGTGGATCCTTAGATATCTGAGAGGAACCAGCAGTAGGCACTTGTGCTATGGAAGTTCAGATACTTCTCTACATGGTTATGTAGATTCAAATATGGCAGGTGATTTAGATCGCAGGAAGAGCACTACAGGTTATGTTTTCACTATAGGTGGAATGGCGGTTAGCTGGATATCTAAGTTACAGAAGGTTGTTGCCTTGTCAACTACAGAAGCAGAGTATATTGCAGTCATAGAGGCTAGCAAAGAGATGATATGGATGACACGGTTCATGGATGAGCTTGGAAGGGAGCATGAGAGTTGCATATTGTATAGTGACAGTCAGAGTGCAATCCATTTGGCTAAGAATTCAGCCTTTCATTCAAGAACAAAGCACATACAGCTAAGGTACCATTTCATACGACAGGTATTGGAAGATGGTGAGTTGAAGCTGGAGAAGATCCATACAGATAGGAATCCTGTTGATATGTTAACCAAGCCGGTTACAAAGGAGAAGTTGAATCTTCATTCAACTTCTGTTGGTCTTCATGATTGAGTTGAAGATGGAGGAGATAGAAGATGTTGTTGTACAGGTACTGGTGCAACTATTTATCTCCAAGTGGGAGATTGTTAAGGTGTGAAGCCTAAAAGCTTCACATATGAGCACATTTAACAGTTTCGGGTTTACACAGTCACTGGCATCGGTCAGGAGAGACCGACGTCAGTCAGGTGCAGTTGAAGAGACGCCGGCGTCGGTAGTGGATCGGCCGACGTCAGTCACAGGCAAGCAGGCAAGAATCGGCGTCGGTTACCTGTGCGTCCAGAAAGCTATTTTCGAGGATAGAACCGAGTGTTTGCATGATGATTTTAAGTTGTAGTCTTAAGTTCGCGTCTCTATTATTAGTAAGATTGTTTTTAGAGCCCTTGTTCAAGAGGCTTAACTGTTGGTTGTAAGTGCATGCTCAAGTCTCCTAATTCTATATGTAGAATTAGATCTTCTTAGCTTAGTGTGTTGGTATGTTGAAGAACAGTACAGAGTTGAATCAATCCAGGTTGTTGGAGTTGATTGTTTTTGAGAGAGAGAGCTCTTGAGGGATAGAGATCTAGTGAGAGATCTATACATCTGAAAGAGGTGTGGAAGAAAGAAGTTTCTTCAATTGTATTCCTTCTGTAAAGAGTTTAATACAAGTTTTCAGGGTGGTTTCTTGTATCTCTTGTTCTTGCTATTATCTGATTCTAGTTATTTATCTATCTGATTTAATTTCGTGTTTATTGCTTTCATAAGTGTAATCTATTGTTGGTTGATCCCCAACACTTAGAGCACTATCCCCTGTATACAAGATCTTTGTGACCACTTTGAATGTCATAGGATAGAAATGAATCTTTGAAATGTTGGTAAATTTATTACAACAAGAAGAAGCTTTACTTAATGTAGATGATGAACATGCACTCCCATCGAATTAAAATGGGAAGAAAACCATGAAGGGTACAAAACAATATCCAAAGTAGAATAATCAACAAGGGAATAAATCATGTTCTTTTAGAGCATGTCAAATTTATGGAAGATAAGGAAATGACTTAAACCATTGTTGGTACAACACATTTCAAAAGGGCTCATCAAGCAAGAAGCCCCTTTTTAACAATTCACCACAAATAGAAAAGAAACAATCACGATAACAAAATAGATGAAAATAGAAAAATTCCAAGCCTAAACCACATGGAAATGTTGCTGAAGAATATGATTCTTCAAATGAGGAATATGGTTTAACTACTCAAACACGTGAGTCTACCAATCATCCAAGTGTAATTTGGTATGTTGATTTAGGATCAACTAGACACATGACATGGAGAAAAGAATGGTTTTCTACATTAAACAAAACTGAATCAAAGGCAATGTATCAGTTGGAGATGATACATCAACAAGGTAGTGGTGACATCAAACTTCAATTTGGAAATAAGAATTGCAACATTTCAAATGTTCTCTATGTTCTAGGACTTACAAAAAATAGTTATTTTTTAATCAACTACTTGACAACAACGTCATGGTTGAATTTGATCACCAAAATGGTCAAAAGTTTTACCACACCAAAGACAAATCTAGGCACTTCAAAGTAATTGCCAAGGCTTCCAACGTTGGGAAAATGTTTCAGATTGACTTTATTTAAAATGATCATCAAGCACTTGTGGTCAAAGATACAAAACTAGGTAATTTATGGCACAAAAGATATGATCACTTGAGTTATGGTTATTTGGTTGAATTGAGCATACATGATATGGTTCGTGGTCTTCCCAAACTCAAGAAATCTTCTGATATATGCATTAGTTTCTTAGCTAAAAAATAATGAAGAGCTCCCTTTGGAATGATTGAATATCATTCACTTGGTAAGTTGGACTTGGTGCACACCAATCTGTGCAGACATTTCACTTCCAGTCTTAGAGGGTACAAATACTTTCAACTTTTTGTTGATTATTACTCACAAAAAATATGGGTATATTTATTAAAGACTAAGGATCAAGATTTTCAAGTCTTCAAAGAATTCAAGGCCATGATTGAAAATGAAACTGGTAGAAAAATCAAGACCCTTCACTTAGATCATGGGGGGAATACACTAGTAAAGAATTCTTAGCCTATCTCAATGCGAATGAAATTAGTCGATAATTGATAGCTCCATATTCACCTCAGCAAAATGGAATTGCAAAATGGTGTAACAAAGTCATTGTAGAAATGTTTCGTAACATGGTTGAGGATGCAAAATTACCTAATACATATTGGATAGAAGCTTGTCACGCTACAATATACTTTTTGAACAGGTCACCCACCAAAGTTCTTGATGGAATCACACCACATGAAGCTTGGACAGGGAGTAAACCAAAGGTTACTCACCTTTGATTTTTCGGTTGCAAGGCATACATGCATGTTCTTAAGAAGAAAAGGAAGAAGTTGGATAAGAAAACAAAATAATGTCTTTTTGTGGAATTTAGTGGACAATCAAAGGTATACATGCTCCTTGATCCAGAAACAAAGAAGGTATTAATCAACAGAGATGTAGTGTCTGATGAAAAGAGTGGAATCAATCCACCTTCTACACAGGCAAATGATAAAGGCAAAAGTCTTGTAATATTTTTAGATAGTGATGGTGAAGGTGAAAAGGAAGATAGTCAAGGACCTCCACCACCACCACCTCAGTTTGGTGTATGCCCAAGTGGTATACAAGTACTATATGAGATGCTAACTTGAATGGAGTACTAGATACATGCAATTCAAGACCAAGGACTCAAAGCATGCCTCAAGAAGAGGTTAATATGGCCCTTATGAGTATTGCTCAAGAAACTTATGAGCCCTCAATAGTAACATAAGCCCTAGAGTTAAAACCTTAGATTGATGTCATGGATGTAGAATATCAGTCACTGATGAAGAATAACACTTGGCAGCTTGTTGATCTTCCACTAGGGAATAAGCCTATAGGATGCAAATGGGTCTTTAAGACCAAGTAAAAAATAGATGGGAATATTGATAAGTACAAGGCAAGGCTTGTTACAAAAGGGTATGCTAAAAAAGAAGGCATTGACTATGAGGAGACTTTTTCTCCCATAGCTAAGATAAAGACTACCAGAATGGTTTTTTGCTATGTCTGCAAATTTTGGATGGAAAGTCCATCAAATGGACATAAAAAGTGCCTTTCTCAATGGATATTTGCAAGAGGAAGTCTACATGACTCAACCTGAAGGATTTGTGGTACCTGATCAGGAATAGAAGGTGTGTAGGCCTATCAAGTCTCTTTATGAGCTAAAACATGATCCCTGAGCCTGGTACATCAAGATTGATGAACATCTCGTATAACATGGATTCAACAGGAGTCCATATGATCTTAACATCTACCCTTAAACAACATGGGGGGGAGGTTGCTATAGTGATTATTTATGTAAATGATTTAGTCATCACTGGTAGCACACTAAAGATGATCGATGTAACTAAGAATGATCTCAAGTGATTGTTTGACATGACAGATCTTAGGATGCAACACTATTGTCTTGGTTTGGAGGTATGGTAGAAGGAACATTACATTTTTTTTTCACAGATGAAGGATGATGGACCTTAAGCCTATTACAACACCTATGGAGATAAGACTTTGGTTGTCTCATATAGATCCATCACCAAAAGTAAATGCAACTCTCTATCAACAGTTGATTAAGAGTCTCATTTACTTGACATATACTAGCCCAGATATTAGCTATGCTGCCATCTATCTTTATCGATTTATGTAGGTACCAAAGGTGACACAATGAAAAGTAACAAGGTAGGGATTGAGATACATCAGAGGTACAATTGAGTATGGCCTAAAGTATAAGAAGGATGATAAGTTCTTCTTGACAAGATACACAAATGCAGATCATGTAGCTTCTATTGATGATAGGAAATCCATTTTTGGATTTGTGTTCTTTCTAAGATTTGGTCCAATTTCATAGGGAAGTAGGAAGCATAAATGCGTTTTTAGATCTTACATAGAGGTAAAATATCACACTGCAACAAGAGCTATCTATAAAGTGATATGGATATGTCACATTCTTTCAAGACTTAGAGTTCCACATACTCAACCTACAGTTTTGTATTGTGACAATCAGGGTGTTCTACATCTTGTTTGCAATCTAGTGTTTCATGAGAGAACCAAGCACATAGAGGTTCAAATTCATTTCATATACTTACATGTTCAACAACATAACATACAGTTCTAGTAATGCATCACTTAGGATCAGTACATATATCTTCATGAAGTCACTTGTATGTGATAAGTTTGAGGCATTCAAAAATTCTCTCTCTTCTTCTCTTCAGGTTATGATCAATTAAGGGAGGGAATGTTAGAATAATTAATTTATCCTAGCCTATATGTAATAAATGTCATATGGTGTAGTTACACCTTTGATTGACATGTATCATAGATTAGTTAAGGGTGCTATTTTCTATGTGTGATTAATTACATTGTGAGTCTTAATCCCTTATAGATTAGGAGATTTTATCTCACTTGTTGATGTATAAATAAACACATCTTGTAGTCCTCTTGTTAATGCAATTCCATTCAGTCTTTCATTAAAAAGTGAAACCTATAGTTACTTGCTAGGGCAATAACTAATAATAAAAGTATACATTTAATATTTATATTTTATCATACACCTTGACTCGGGTCGACCTCATGCGGTTGACCTTCTCTATCTTGTAGCTTATGTTCGTCTATGTTGTGGAAATATTAACATCGTCAATTACAATGTATGTTCTCCAAATGTAATTATAATATCATCTAGTACTAAGAGTGATGATCATCACCACTTTAATTAAATCCTAAAATTCCCCATATTTATTAAAAAATTTCAGAACAATAGATGTCCCAAAGATCAATTTACCAACAATTTTTCAAATAAAAGAGCTTAAGTTTAAACAAAATAATGATTAGTCTTACAGATGCATATTGTGAAACCAACGATCGTCCCCCCCCCGATAACATTTGGGCAACACCAAAACATTCATTAAATGCCCAAATTTCTCTAACCAAATATAGCTCAAATGGTTCAAATTAAAGAATAAATCTACCTCAAATATTTCAATCAAATAAGCATATCTACTATGAATGCTTTACAAATTTTACAAAACAATAATGCATTTGACATGGGTTTTTTTTATCAAATTTGTCATGATTGCTTCACAATTTGACAAACAATAATGCTTTGAAATGAGTTTTCACCATTTTCAGTGATTAAAAAGCCCCTCCAAAGCAAAGCCGACCCACTTAGGTGCATCTATTTCCTCTTGCAAGCAACGACACCCCAAAACCCTTAAAAACCCCTCCATCTATTTCATGATTAAATGAAATTTGAAATACTTCAAATCATCTATGAATTCCCATCCCAAATAACATCTTATATATAAAAAGAAAGTTTCGAATCTTTTATACCCTCAGAGTAACCCCTAATTATTATATTTTATCTTCTCACACATAAATGTCCAAATAATTAAGTTTAAATTTTATTAAAATCTCGATTCTTCTCCACAACCAAAAAGAAAAGAATACTCTCATTTATTTGGGATGCCCAGAAAATAATACTTTCAATTTCTTTGATACCCTGAAAAGAATACTTTCAATTTATTGGATGCCCAGATTAATTTAAACCCCAATTCTTCTTTGCAAAAAGAAAAGAATTCTTCCATTTTCATGAGTATTTCAATTGAATGCCCTAATTTGTTTAGGATAAAGAACACTCGTATCCCAAATTGACATTCAGTCCCATGGTCGGTGTCAAATGGGTTAAAGGGACGTGTCTTTACAAAACGAGCGATCCGAAAATTAAAAAACAATTAACGTTTATCCAAACTATTTTGGAGCGGATTTATCCAGGTGTCATAGCCCTAAAGACTAGGCTTAACTCATAACAGTATTTGTGTACCAATGTGAACAGAGAGCTGAGCATTGATCGCAACCGACTCGGCATCATCATTGTGTTGCTTACACTTTAAGTCAGCTCTTGTTTGAAGCTTCGAGTCTTGATATTTTCGAAACTTAACACGGAGGAGCTTCTGATCTGAACTCTGTACATCTGTTTTTTTTGCCATTCTGTTTGAATTTAGCCTTTTCTAATACCCAACACAGATTTCTGAGATGGGTGCCGGTCACAGTAGGGTGGACGAGCTCGAAAGCTCGAGTTCGGAAGGCGAGGAAGAAACCAGTTCTTCTGTTGGTTCTGAATCCAGCAACCACAGATCGAATGCCGCGGCGTCCGAGTTGGGTGCAAGGCTACAATCACTTTCTCTGGACAAAGCCCAGGCAAGTAATAATGCCCAACTGGTTAAATTGTACAAACATATTGGGGGAAACGCAGCCAATGCCAAATGGGTAGTTGGAGAGAAAATGGTTAGTTATAGGTTTTTCAGAGAAGGAGAAAATGATGAAGACGGTTCAGATGAAGAGGAAGAGGAGGAGGACTGGAGGGTGCATAAGGTGAGAGGAGGGTTTAGGAGTTGGGTGCTTAAGGTGGGAAGTAAGGTGAAGGGCAGAGTAGATGATAGGCTGCAGATGAGGTTTTGTGATGAGCAGCTGAGGGCTGATTTTGTGAACGAGGGGGTTTGGGCTGTGAAGTTTCTCAGTCCAGATGTGTATAGGGATTTTGTTGCACAGTTTCAGAATTGTTTGTTTGAAAACACTTATTTGCTTGAGGCCACAGAGGAGAACAAGGTTAAGGTTTTTGGGAAGGATTTCATGGGGTGGGCTAATCCTGAGGCTGCTGATGACTCTGTTTGGGAGGATGCAGAGGAGAGCTTGGGGGAAGAGGAGGAGAAGAAGAAGAGGGTGAGGGATTTGAGGGAGGAGTATGAGGAGGCTATTACTGGTGGTATACAGAGTTTGACCATAGGTGGCCTGGAGCATAGTTTCTTGGTTAATGACTCTGGTATCGAGGCGGTGAGGAATTCTCCTCAAGGGTTACATGGCAAGGGGATGGCAGTGAAGTTCAGGAAGGGTGAATTCGGTGGTGGTGGTATTGGGGGATCGTATTTTGCTACACCCAAGAAGGGCATGCTAATGAAAGCAGAGACTAACATGATTCTAATGAGCCCTGCAAAGCAGGGAATGCCTCATGCCGCCGGCGTTCACCAGTTGGATATTGAAACAGGGAAGGTTGTGACAGAATGGAAATTTGAGAAGGATGGGACTCCTATTACAATGAGGGATGTCACGAATGATAACAAGGGTGCACAGTTGGATCCTTCAGAATCCACCTTCTTGGGCCTTGATGACAATAGACTTTGTAGGTGGGATATGAGGGACAGGGTTGGAGTTGTCCAACAGATTGATAGTCCAGTATTGGGTTGGGCTGAGGGTCACCAGTTTTCCAGAGGGACAAATTTTCAGTGCTTTGCAACCTCTGGAGATGGGTGTATTGTAGTTGGATCCACAGATGGGAAGATTCGTCTGTATGGGAAGACATCTATGAGACAAGCAAAAACAGCTTTTCCAGGACTTGGATCTCCCATCACACATGTTGATGTTACTTATGATGGAAAATGGATTCTTGGAACTACTGATACATATCTTATACTTATCAGTACTGCGTTCATTGACAAAGATGGGAAGACAAAAACAGGTTTCACTGGTCGGATGGGGAACCGAATTGCAGCACCAAGATTGCTTAAACTCACTCCTGTACATGCACATATTGCTGGGAAAAAGAACAAGCTGCATGGTGGCCAATTCTCTTGGGTAAGTGTTGCTTTTTTTTTAATTTTCTACGATTATATTTTACTCTTACGCTGCAAGTTAGCTTGCCCTTGTCCTACTATTTGCTTGTCTTTTAGTTTTTCTATCTTCTATTTTTTTAACTGTATTCTTTAATAAGAGATATTATATTTCCACAGTCCATTAAAGTAAAACGCAGATTTCTGGCTAAAATTGTGTAAGAAAATTTTAATCAAGTTTAATATTCTTCAAGATATTGTATTCTTCAAGTTAGTTTTCCCTTGGCCCATTATTCATTTGTTTTAAAAACTTTGTTTCTTTGGATCTTGTAACTGAATGCTGCAAGTTAGTTTCTCTTGCCCTGCTATTTACATCTTGAGATTGCTTCAATTTGTTTGTCAATACACAACAACTGCAAAGCTCTTATAAGCACACCCTGAATACCCAGCAGGATGGGACACTGACCAGGCCAGGCATACTGGCTCAAAGTGCTATTAATTCTGCATGAACAATCTGGCACAGTTCATATAGTTCTGCTTGTAACAAGACCAAATAAACATTCATAACTGCCTCCTGTGTTTGAGGCTTTCAAACGATAAAACTCTTAATGCATATGCCTCTGTGCCCCTTCTAAATTATAGTAGAAGTTAAAACTGTTTCTCTTCTCAATTGAAAAGGTTATGACGTCAAAACCCTGCAATGAAAGATTATGAAAGTCATGCAAGCTAACATGATTAAATTCTATTATCTATATTAACGTGTTGATTATTTTTATTGGGGAAAGCTAACTTGCTGTTCTCACAAATGTGGAAATATGCTTCCAGAATGCTTTCATTAATCTTTTAATTTATGTGGAATAGCATTAGGTTAGTCAGTTAGTCTGCCCCAAAATAACATGATCTCCATTACCTGAGCCATGATTCGGGCATTCAACTAGCATGCAATCTGCTGAAATAATTTGTCATCAATCACAATAGCGATTCATTTTATACATATCATCCAAATTTAACCTTCTAATCTAAAAAGTATAAATTTGGATTGCTTTTAGCCTTGCAGAAATATATATTTTTAATTGTTATATGGGTATGCATCCCCAAATTTTGTTAATTTTAATTTTTCTGATGCTTTTCCCAAAAAAAAAAAAAAAAAAAGAAATACAAAACATTGAACCCTAATCGTGAAAGTACCCTGAAAAACTTTAAATAAAGATTAAACCCCTGAATTTCATTGAATAAAGTTAAAATATTTAAATATTGAAATTTATATGGTATGTTAATAGCCATCCTTCGCCGTATCCAAAATCTGGTAATTTTTTTGCCATACCCAGAAACTCAGGCCCCTGCCCCCTTGTCCCCGAGACTTAGGTAGTTATGTTTTTTTAAGAGATAAAACACTTGAAGTAATCTATTGATTGAGCTATATAAGGTGCCATGAAAATATTTTTAATATTTTGCGCTTTTTGTTGGTGATTTATTTTGTTTCAGTATGGTCATTATGTTAAGCATAGAGTTTATAATTGATGGACTAAAGAGCAGCTCACTTGAACAACTATCTGTGTATCACTGATACCATGGAAGGAGTGATGCGATTAAATTGGTTTCTAACAAAGAAATGATGCAATGAAAATCATGTGACCGAAAAGAGGAGCTCTTGGTCTTTGTTACCTCAGGCAGTGCCGACTGAGAGATAGTCATCTGACATGCTCTATCCGGATTTGAGGGGCTAGCTAGTTTTGGTATTTTGATAAACTGTAATTTAATCATTGACCTTTCTGATAGAAGGGGCAATAGAGTAGGCCTGTAAGGTATTTCATGCATAACCTATATCTGATGGGGATGCTAGCTCAATTGAGAATGGAGGTTATGAACTTGTTGAGCTGGACAAGACAATCTTATAATTTGCTTTTTCTATGTCACCTCTTGTGACAAACAGTCTTTGCCGCAGATGATTGGAGAGGTAACATGAAGAACCAAGTCCCTTATATACCACATGAACCCAATAATGAGTCCACAGAGAATTGCATTTGGCAACCTGAAGCTGACTTTTAACCATTTATTTAACAGACAAACATAGGAGACTACTTCTCTCTTGTTCATTGCTCCCATTGATTTGCAATGCCGGGGCATTTGTTTACATTTTGTTCAGTATGCTTTTATTTGTTTATTTTTAGCATATTCCCATCTTTGTGGTATTTTACAATACAAAACTTGGTCTAGGATGCCACTCTCCCATATCGTTGTTAATCATTATGTGCTGAGCTTTGCCATGACTGCCTATCGTCAGGCATGGGCATTGGTAGCTTTTCTTTTTTCATCTCTTGGAGAACGAATTTTTTAAGCGACTCTGTGCACACGTGAAGCACTCTTGGAAGTGATATACTTCAGCCAGAGCAGGTTTCTACAAACTCTAATGTAATTGTCATTGAGAGACAGATATTGGATTTGATTACGATACACTGTTCTCATCTTCATCCATGGAGGTCTCTCATTACGGGCCCTTAACTTCTTTTTGACTCCGTGAGGTGCTCATGATAGAAATTGGTCATCACATTTTCCCTGCAGATGACTTGGTATGGGGGCAGTGATAGTGAAGACAACACATCGCTAAACTGTTTTTTGTTAATCAATTTCCTAAATCTATTTTAGGTGCCTTTCTACTATTCCTTTATTTTGGTTCTTGTAATTTTGGTTTATGTTGATTGTTCATAGGCTGAAAATCAGACGGTCTCTGTATATAATTTATTAACAATGATTATTTTGTTCAATACAAAATAAACAGATAATTCACCAAAATGCCTACATGTTTGATATAGGCTGCAAACAAACACTATTCATTTACAAAATGTTCAAGGTTTTGGATGCACAATATCACAGTACTAGTACTTCAAAATTTCACTCTTACCACTGCGATTGAAACATTAGAGGAATAGGTTCCAATGGCCTTTAAGAATTAGAAGAACAGTAATTCCTGACGGATCTTCAAGTATAGCTTCTTGTATCTGAAAAACTTTTTGTTCACCTCTTCTGGCAACTTCTTGTCAGGATAGCACTGACGTTTGTAGCTGGTTGAGCTCAGCCTATCAAGGAAATATTGTGTCCTCAACTGCTAGTCATGGGCTGTATGTGTTACCACCACTCATTAATGAAGCAGCTGTATCATCTTCTTTTTACTTTTGTCTTCATGAAATAGCGAATTGTGTAGACCAATTTTTTATGGACCATTTTTCTGGGAGTTCTAAAGCAACAATTAAATTGTTTGAAGTATGAAGGACGATCTTAAAGGAACCATACAATTTTGAGAAGTTCAGAAATCAACTGGAGACTATTGTTTTTTAAAACTTGTTGAAAAACTACCAATTGGTGAATACTGGCCATTAAAAAAGCTAGATCAGTCCTATGGTTGCATAAAATTTTGGGCTTTTGAACAGAAACCATCTCTACTAGACAAATAGCATTACCCTTTGGAGTAAAAACCACCAACAAAGACAACAATAACATAAAAGGTTTTGGCCATAGCTGTGGAAACTTACAAATTTATCATTTGATGTTATTATCAATAAACATATTTTCAACTCCATTAGTACAAATATCTGACACCTTGCTCTGTCTTTGCAGGTTACTGAGAGTGGGAGGCAGGAACGACATCTTGTTGCTAGCATTGGCAATTTTTCCATCATCTGGAATTTCAAACAAGTAAAAAACAGTAATCATGAATGTTACAGGACACAGGAGGGGCTAAAAAGCTGTTATTGCTATAAGATAGTTCCAAAAGATGAATCCATCGTGGATAGCAGATTTATGCACGATAATTATGCTATTTCAAATTCTCCAGAGGCTCCACTTGTGGTTGCAACACCAATGAAAGTCAGCTCTTTTAGTATAGCACCTGAACAATAACATATAATGGACCATTACATGGACATTTGATGACTAACCAAAAGCTTCTGACTTCATATTGGTCTATTTTGTTTTAAAATTAGGGGAGAACAACGATGTATATGATGATTTGAATGCGAACAAAGTCCAGACTGAGGCAGGAGCTTCTGCTTTAACAGGATGTATTAATTGTTGTAACATTGTAACACATGTTTTAATTATGCTTTGTTATTGTTATTTTCATACTGTCTTGGTGTTCGCTTTTTTTATTCTTCAGTTACTGAATTTCACAAATGTAGGAGCAAGATTTTGTTTAGTGGTCTATCTGATTTTTATGAATGAACTATAAGGTCATGTGAGTATTGGGAGAACTCTGATGAATCATCTTTTTCTTTATAGGAAAATTATTTCATTAATATATAAAAGAGTAAATTTACATTTAAGGTCGAGTGTCACTCTCTTACAACTAGATATATCCAATTGATCGTAGCCTGATCATCAAAATGCACCCATATACAATGACAATTCTTTGTACTACTGATGCTCACTAATGGGACCGAATTATGATGTTTCATTTTATTTTTATGATAAAAGAATTCTTTTGCAACATCCAACTAAATAACCTGGCTTGCTGTACTAATTTTGGTGCACATTTAACAGGAAAAATATATAGTTCACAAAGTTTATTTTGAGTAATCTTTGATAATTATTTTTCCTGTAAACTGTTTTGGCTTGTTCGAACTAAATGTGTTGTTTTACTATCGGAAAAGGGGTAGAAGTCTTGTGAGTTATCTGGGTGAGGGTTTCCTCTTTTTTTTTTTCAAAATTTAATTAGCAACAATTGTTTTAAGTAACTTTACTTGGAAGAACTAATTTTAATGTTTCACTCTAGGAAAAATAGCATAAAGTTCAGAAATTGTGTTGTGAGATAGGTACTGCATTCTAGTTTTTATATAAAATTTACTTAGTAATACACTCTTAAATATATTTATTTGGCTTATTATAAATTGAATGTGTTGTTTCATACTAAGAATAAAGGCAGATTGATTGTCCTGTGACGTGTTTGGGTCTTACTTTCTGATAAAACATTGATTTAGCAACAACTAGATAATTAATTTGACTTGTTAGAACTATGTTTTTTTCAGAACTTAGTAACATCCGGGTTAATTGACCAGCTTTTAGGTTTATGAGAGCCCCTTTGTGGAAATTGGCTATATAATTTCATTTTATTTATATCTTATATGGTACTAATTTATCCTAATTACATTTACAATATAACAAGTAGTGTCGGCAAATTTAGTACTGTGATTTGGCAACATATATCCTACATTCTAGATGTGTATCATTGCCTTTACGTTCATCCAACCACCACCAGCATGTAAAAGCTACAGGATAGCTTAAACATTGAGATGGAGCACATGTCCCATGTCGTTTCAAACAAGTTGGCAGCCATTTTATTCGACCACCACCTTTTTCTACACTATACACTTTGTTTCTGGGGACAATAAAGGCTTCATTTCAAGGGTTTTATTATAGTGGTTTTTCACGTATGATCGAAACAAAGGCTTTATTTCGCTATAAGGGGTTCACAAAAAAATGAAAATTCACAAGGGTTTTAATTGTATTGAACCCCGGTTTTGTTGTTTCATATGAATTTTACTTATAAAAATAAGACAATCTACAAAAGGCAGGTTATAAAATCTTGAAACACCAAACATTTATTCAACATTTTCTCTGTTATGTCAAAACAAATTCTCGTAGGGTCATTTAAATCCTGTAGATATTACAATAGATAATTTTCTCTTTTTAGTTGTGACTATATAATTTTCACTCTTCATGCCATCAAGTCGATTAATCTCGCAGATTGTAAATTCAGGTAGTTTTTGTTTCATCATGCCAACTTTCCATGATGATGATGGGTTGAGGGAATAGAATTGTTAAACAACTACCAAAGCACTTGTTAGAGAATGTTTTCCCTTGTGCATGTTGTGAAAGAGAAACCCTACGACATAAGAGAATGCTATTTGAAGGTAAATAAGGATACATCATCCTTTCTCTGTTTACAATCTTTTATTATTCAACTATATTGTTCTTTAAGACTTGTATACTCTTTAAATATCAATGTCGCCTTGTTTCTCTTAAAAATGTTATTATTCAACTTGATTGCTCCTTAAACTTTATATAACTTTTAAATATCAGTGGTGCCTTACTTCTCTTTGAACAATCTTCTATTATGTGGTGAAGAGAATAGTATTTCCCTTTCACAATTTGTAAAGTCAAAAACATTCTGTCAAGTGTTTTGGTTATTCTTTAAGAATTATGTTCCCACCAATCTTCAAAGGGAAAGGAGGACCTTTGATATTCAAAAGTTATACAAAGCTTAAGCGCTACACAATATAATAGTAAAAGACATTAAGCGGATAAAGAAATATATGGACAAATTTAAAAGTAAAACAAATCTCAAGGAGCTACACATGCATCACATTCCTTATGTTGACTAGGGCAATTGAGTCTAGCTATGCTTAGTTGGCAAGTTGGTTAGGGCAATTGAGTCTAGCTATGCTTAGTCAATCCTTGCTTGAATATCATTGAAGTCTATATCACGGTAGATATATAAATATAAACTGTGCATTTTTTACATGATGATGATGGGTGGGAGGATGTAAGGGGATGCAATCTAGAAAGCTGAATAATGGGTTATTGGTAGAGGATAATTTCATTTTATAATTTGACGAGTTTTTTTTTTTTTTTAATATTGCATTTGAATACACATAATAGAATTGAATGTTTTGTGCACTATTTTTATGGAAAGTTAGTCAATTTTTACTATATTGACATAAATAATTGAAAATATTTAACTGTATCATGCGTATGCACATTATAAGGAGTTTTATAAAATATGGATATGTTTGTTTTTGTGCAAAATCATTGATTGTTTTAATGGTGTAACTCAACCATTGTATGTTACAATGCAAATAATTTGGTGTTGGTTTTAGCAATTTACAATATGTATGTTTATATGAGCTCGAAGCTATAGTTGTTTATATGAAACAATGCAATGTTTAATATGTAGCTTCAGAGGGTTGACATTTGCTTCTAGTATGTAAGTCAAAAGCTGCTTTTTCATGACACACAAAATACATCAAACCCCTTTTACTTGACCAACACCTTTTTGTGTACTACTCAACTCCGTTTCCAGAGGTGGCATTACTTGAGTGAATTGCTTTCTCTCTTGTGAGGCATTTTGTACACTACATTTAGACATATCAAATTGCCATTTCAATCTAGAATGTTGGATATTTGTTGCGTCACTGCAATTATAGTCCTTCCTGCATTCTATTCTATTCATGTAGTGGAAAGCCATCTTGATTTACATTTAAATACACAATACGGTTGAATGTTTTGGTTTATATGCTTCTACACACATTTTGTAAGTCAAAATATATTTTCTCACATACACACAATACAACAGAATGTTTTCAATTATATATGGTAAATATTTACTAGCTTTCTACACTATAATAATAGAAGTTTCTATAACAAATAGAAAACATAAATATTGGCTTGTCTGAGAGGGTCATCATTATTATATGTCCCTATTGTTAGACATTTTTTTGCCATTTTTCTATCAAGAAAAACAGTTCAGCATAGTTCTCTAAGTTAGCCTTTGAATTTGCAGAAGATGCCAAATCTTATGTCAATTAAGCATTGTGTCGGGTTGAGCTTGTAGTGCAATATAGTTTCCACTTATGGATTTGAATGCCTATAGAAATATACTTTCTACATTTTGTTACTTCCCAATTTGATTTAGATAGAGTGGTATATGTAAGCCAACCTCTTAAAAGTAATCCACCTAATTTTTGAAAATCTTTACTTGAACATTCATCATACAAAAATAATATGGCATTGTACCAAAAAAACATGCTTTTGTAAAAATCATAGCACAAAATTCATCTAAAAAACACATTGTGTTTTCACCAAAAATATTAGTCAATGTTGTGTTCAAATTGTATTTGTTAACTTGCATTTGTTTACAAGTAAAGTTTTAGTGCACAACACGTTTTATCTTATCTCCCAATTCAACTTGTAATATACAATTTTAATCCTCTCTATGACAATTTTGATGCATTCTAATTGAGCACTCTACACCAAGGTTTTCATTCTTTGGGTGCACATGGAAAATCATATAAGATTTTAGCATCCACAGAGAGTAAATAATTATAACGATTGAACAATTTTTTGAAATTAAGAGAGCTCCTTCTTGAAGGACTACAATACTTAAAATAGCAAAAAAAAACTCATAATGCCCCAACAAACACATCTGAAATTCAAAAATATGGGTCAGTAAAGGAAGCAAGTAAAACTAAAGAAGACATGAGGGGGATGTCTTGAATTATTTGAGGGGTCATTCTTCCAAATATTAATGTGCCACTCATTCTGGCATGAGTTATAATTAAGAGAAAGAATAAGCAATTGAATTTGCCACTCATGCTATTTTGAGTGATAAAGAGAAGAGAAAAGGAGTTAAAAGTAAATGATTTTATGGATATATCATTTATAGATTACAATGAATGGTTGGAAGTTGAAAGTGAACATAAAGGAGGCTCGTAGAGCCCAAGTATGAGTGTCTTTAATGGTATGATGAAAATGGAATAGTAAGTGATAATTACATTTAGGATGATGTGTTAGGTCTAACATCAAGTAAAACAAGAACTTCTTAGTCATCGAACTCTACATCTTTTTGACTAATAGTCAATTTGTATTTATAGCATTGATGATCATTTGAAACAAAATACTTTAATACTGATAGACCTTTTACTATTATTAAAGGATAAACATCTTGTTGGTATCAAAGTGCATGAATTACTCAACTTTCTTCAACGTAGTGCCAAAGACCAAGGGATATGTTCCACCAAATTCTCTTGGGAGTCAAACCTAACCTCATCCAGTTTTTGTATCTCCTAGGATTTGTAACTTAGTGGATGGTGTGACAATGAGCTTTGCCATCATCCACACCTATTGGACTACAACCCATTTGATATTTTGATAGACTTTGACAAAATGACCTTACTATTGTTTGTTTTGTCTTAATTTTATTAGGTTTGCCTTTATGCAATTGTTTAAAAATTTGTGAAACAATAATACCATTTAGAAATTGTGCTCCATCTCATTGGATTCTTGCCACAATGTGTTATTAAATTATGTCAATCAAAATTTTAATACTTGTAGGTTATGATCATTGCTAGTTTAAAAGAGCTATTACAAGTGTTATGTTTTATAGGTGTAAGGACTTTATTGCTAATGACTTAGTAAATAATTTGAATGCATGAAATTAATATTTTCATTTTTGCAGGGCAAGTAATGAATAGATCATTATGTTGGTTATCGAGTTGCCCTCATAAATATATGATGCAAAGTAACATTAAAGACATATAGTCACAAATGAAGAGATACAATTATATTAGTGATTAAAGATCATGTTATCATTATTTTTTATGGCAAATGAAGATTCCTATATAAGTGTAGACACTACACTTTCATCATTTTTGTGTCAAAATTACAAATAGAATGATTTCCTGCAATATTACACAAATCAGACTAGAAATCACTAAAACATCCAAATTTATTTGCACATTCTACGTGCACATTTTGAAACACATTCATGCATCCTTGATAGGAAAAATACACCGTATCCAATCATTAGCTTCATCTAATTCATCATGACTCAAATTTATACTTTGCAAGTGACCTTCTAGATCAGTTAAATGGAAAACTTATTCAATTTTTAACATTGCAAACAATCACACAAAATCAATCGAAGATTAATTCGCTGATTAAATCAAATCAAATGACTAATCTATTCTTAAGCAAAAAATCCATAGCTTTTTGGAATATGCACATTCAAATAAATCATTAAATTCAATTATATTTCACATTATGACATCACCTGGCAAGTGGTTGATTAAAGTTGATTAAAATTACCCAAAGATCAAACATTGTAAAATATCAACATAAATACAAAATATCGGCATAAATGCAACCCATGCTCCATAAATTGAACCCATGCCTCAATCAATGCAAACTCACTCCAAATATTAATGTCATAAACCCTCCAAAATTTACTGATCGTAACCATACATCTTGATCATCATCCAACAATTAAAAGTAGTTTGAGAAATCTATTAATAAAAGGGTCATTTGCCATTATAAACTAGTTTGAGAAATATATTAATAGAAGGGTCATTTGCCATTATAAACAAGTGTTTTGTGCTAGAGTTACTTTGCCAAAACTCTTAACAAAAATTTCACCAAGTTGTTCATTGCTCAATCAAAACACGTATAAAGCAAAGGGAGATGTTATCAGAATGACATGACATTGACGAAGATCCCAAACCCTATATTCAGGTAATTCAAATTTGTATATCGAAAAGAGAGAGACATCCAAAGAGAAGGTAAAATTGTATTGTTTGTCTTCTATTACGTTTGTTTATGTTCCATCTCGATCTTTCCCAATCTGAGGACATGTGCTTGGGTTTTATATTGTATGCATTCATTTAGATTTCATACTAATGTGAAACTAACTCCCTCGTACTTATGTGTTTACATATGGCATGACCAATGAGATCAAACAACCCAAAAATAATCATTGGAAGTCATCCCAACCATTTTAGCAAATAATCCTGAGTGTTTTAAGTAAAAACCTATCAAAATTTGTCTCAAAAATATTTAAAATCTGTGTCCATAGAGACGTGAGTTTGCATTGTATAACCGCGAGTTTGTTCTGTAGAAACACAAATTTGTTCTTGCTAGCCACAAATTTGCATCTAACCACTAAGCGTCATCTAGTTGCTTGACCCTTTTGAATTTTTTTTTTATAATATCACATTTTCAGACCCATGGCTTTGCGCTATTCATATGCGGTTTTGTTGTCCTAAAATTGACTTTGTCTTTTCTGTGTAACTTTTATGTGCAAGTTTATAATATTATATCTCCTAACCTGTGGTTTTAAATCTTACAAACATAGCTTTTTTCTTACTAAACATGATTTTGCACTTTTTGATTATTTTTGTTTGTAGGTTTTTCAAACCTGTGACTGCATAAACATGAATTTGCTCCTCCATATGTATCTTTGTTCAAACTAAGCATGATTTCACACTTTTATGTTTCTCTATGTAGGATTCACAAACTTGCAACTATAGACTCGTGGATTCATTTTGAGAAATGCAACTTTGTTATCCTTAAACACGACTTTGTCTTCTCTATAACTTCTTCGTGCAAGTTTTTAGTATCACGTTTCTCAAATTGCATCTTTGTTATGAGAAACATGAATTTGTTTAAACTAGGCGTGATTTCATATTTTCTTGTATGTCTGTGTGCATGTTACAAAATCATGACTGTAGTTCACAAAATTATGACTATGGACCTATAATTTTGCTATGTGGAAACAAGACATTGTTCCAAAGAGCTTAAACATCAACATTTCAACTTTATTTTCAGTTATCAAAGGCCACATTCCAACAAATAACTTATTCTTATGCAGGTTATGCTAGTCAAAGACATGGTTTTATTCAAATAAACATTTTATGGACACTTATTTTGGTGCAATTAAAAAGAACCAATATTTGCATTTGGTGTTCTAAAAACTTGTAGTTTTATTGCCTCTGTTTACATTGTTTGTTTGTTTGTAAATAATATATTATGTGTATGCTCTTCCTTTGTCCCCCTAAGGGATCTTGAGTGACCAAAAACACATAGGTTATTATTGTCCTTTTTGGAAGTGAACTAGAGTATGCTCTCATATTTCCCACTTGTGGGATCTTGAGGATTAGAAGTAGTAATACTTCCCTTTTTCTTTTTGGTTGTGCGAGGTGGATTTCATCACCTTCTCACAAGTACATAGGGTATGGTGATTGGGATTTCACCCTCCAACATATGTACCAACCCTATACACCCAACATGAGATATAAATTTAGGACACATTGTTTCAATTACCTAAACAACTATGTGTTTTAAGCACACTGTGACATGAGGGGGTTCCATCCTCCAATACCTAAGGTTTCAATGACAACTTATTAGGTTTCATACGATAGGAGACTTGTTGGAAAAACCATTTATGGGTTTTTATAGGTTTCTCAAGAAACTTAGCGGGTCCTTTATATTTTTTGCATAGATGTACTAGATCAGACTAGATTTAAAGATTTTCAACAGGTTTCATCCTCGATGGGTTTTACAGGTCTTAGAAAATATTCACCCTTCAATGAAAATTTACCCTCTGGTAGAATTTATGCTTGATTCAAGCAATTTCATAAAAAATCAAGCTTCATCTAAATAGTCAATGAGATTTGAGCATTACCTAGACAAGTGTTAGGATCTGAGCCTTACTCAGATAGTTGTCAGGGTTTGACCATCCCTCAAACACCTATCAAGATCTATGGCTTGCTCAAATGGGTAGTGGATTTTTCCCATATGCAAAAAACCAGTGGGGTTTTTCCCCTATGCAAACATTCAATGGGCTCCAATGAGAACACAAACATGTAACAAGTTCTTCCCTCTGCATAGATAATCCCTTATTTTTGCCACCCTTTGGTTCCATCCTCTTGCATTTCCACCCCTTGCTTTTGACCCTTTGCAATTCTACCCTCCTATTTATACCCTACTACAGTTCTACCACTCTTTTGGTTGACTTAGCTCTTGGTCATATGGGATTTTAGCCATTAGTCACAACCAACCCAAGGGGGCTTAATTTTTCCATGAAAAGTCGAGTCAATTTTTTTACACACCCAAAATTTATGCAAAGTGGAGATTTCTTTATGAGCAAGAAATTCAAATTCACATAATTTTTAGCCTACAACTCCTTTTTCGACACTATTTTTTTTTGAAGTGTGAGTTTTTTGAGCTCATTGAATTTTTATAGTTTAGGGGGTTACATATCCTTGTCTCTATAGTGCTATCAATTTATTAGATATTTCCTTTCTACATCATGAATTAGAATATGGTTCCTCTTCTTACACCATTCAACTATCATGAGTGGGAAGTCAAAATACAAATATTTTTGAGGAGTAAAGGCTTACACTGAATCACTATGGGTAAAATAGAACCAACACTTGATATAGCAAAGGTGAATTAGTTTAACAAAAATGATGAAGCCTACAGTCTATTACGTTTGTCAATGTCTTCTAGCTTGCTCTTTCATATTGAATCTATAACTTCTCCTAATGATGTTTGGACCATTTTGGTTTTTTTTTTGAGAAGTAGGACATAATGAGAGGTCATGAGTTGAAGAATGAACTCATCAATATGATTCCAGGCAACTTTGACACTATACAAGATTTCCTCATAAAATTCAAATCATTCAATTTATAGTTAAAACTATGCAAAATTGATGAAAATGATGATCAATTTATTCTTTCCATCCTTGCCAAATTGGGTTCAAACTATTTTGTCTGCATTTCTACTTTCCACGCCACCAAACACATCCTTGGAACTACATGGACCATGTTTTCCTTGGATGATTTTGCTACTGACTTAACTCAAGGCAAAGACAAGATTATTTAGATGGGTGCAATAAAGCCTTGTAAATCACATGCCTAAATTGTGAGTCATGACAAATAGAAGGCTTCCAATAGTAAGGAGAAGACAACAATAATGACTCAAAGTAAAGAAAGGGTCATAAATTTGATGCTAAGTCTAAAGCATCAATCAAGTCCTCTTCAGGTGGTAAACCCAAGAAAGAGTGACTCACACATGCTTACTGTATTAAAACTTAGCATGATGAAACCAAATACATGAAGAATCAAATTGATTGACTGACAAAGTTGCTTGAGAAGAACAATATCAATGTCCTTGATTCTGCCAATCAAAGTTCATCAACACATGAATCTTATAAGGCTAAAGATAATAGTAAGGGCAAAGGTAAGGGTATAACATTTATTACAGTTGCATCCCAGCCTTCCACATGGGTAATTGATTCTGGTGCCTCACACCACATGGCTTCATCACATGACCTTTTATCATACTTGGATCCTTGTTCTATGCCTTCCATTTTGTTCGGTGATGATACTTCCATAGAAATTAGTGGGAGAGGATCTATTGAAGTATATGATTAGATGTTTTAGGTTGTTCTATGTGTTCCCTCATTGTCCACCAATCTCTTATCTATTTATCAAATCACTTACATCAGCTTAGGTAAGATAGTTGAGTTCACACCCAATTCTATGGTTATTAGGGAAATACACAGTGACTCTATACTTGTAGTTGGAAAAGTAGATCACCAGTCAATATTGTATATTTTCTCACATTTTTGTCTTGATCAACCCTCTACTGCATTGCTCACTCATTCATAAGGAGTGACTAAATTATGGCATGAATAATTCAACCATCTCAACTATCACTACCTGGAGTAACTCAATCGTAATGGCATGGTTTGAGGGTTGATACGTGTTCATTTTTTTGATGGTGTTTTCTAGGGTCACATACTTGATAAGCATATTGAAGAGAAGTATGACAAAGGCAAATCATGAAGAGCTAAACATATATTGGAGCAAGTTCATAATGACATTGTTGGTCTATTTCTAGTTCCTTCATTCAACATAACTAAATACATGCTCACCTTCATTGATGAATTTTTGAGGTATACTTGGGTTTACTTTCTTAATAAAAAATATGAGGTCTTTGATCATTTTCAAGACTTCAAGGCACTTGTATAAAAATTGTCAAGTAAAGCCATCAAGATTTTTAACATAGATAATGGTGGGGAGTATGTCAGTAATCATTTTGAAAAATATTGTACTTTAGAGGGGATTGAAATACAACATATAATTTCATATAGTCCTCAAAAAAAATGGTGTTACAAAGCACAAAAATAAGTCCTTGAAGGAAATGGCCAATTATATGGTACACTCCAAATCTCTTGCACCTCAGTATTAGGTTGAGGCCATCAATTGAGCTTGTTATATCTAGAACCTATTGAGTGTGGATCCCTTTGGGGCTATCACATGACCATGGGGTTATATTTTTGGGGCTTAGAGAGCTCCACAACTGTGGGGAGTGCATTTTTCCCTACTCCACTTTTTATGGAACCTTGCTCTACATATGAGTGGAAGGTTTCTAGTATTTTCTAATTTTTGTCTTCCATATTTTGTGGAGTTAGTTGTTAGATGACTATTTTCCATGTTGATTTCCTTATTTTTAGGGAGTTAGTTTTTTATTGGAAAAGGGAATGACTTTCTTGTTTCAAGGAGTTGGTTGTGATCACATATCTTTGGAAAATGTGCTTTTTGGAAGAGGAGAGATAAACATGGCGAGTTCCTCTTTAGGTGGGCTTATAAATGAGCTTGCTTAGGTGGAGGAGAGTTGTCACATGGTGGATAATTCTTATCTTGGATAAACATTGCACAATCCTCCTTGTTTGGTGGATTTTACTTCATTTTCTATATATACATGTGTGATGTGACCTTTAGAGGTTGATGTGTTTATTTGCGGATTGTGGCTTTTGAGAGAGAGTAAAAGTGTAGATTTTTTGCAAAGTGCATGTGTTTGTTTGTAGGGTGTGGTATAGTATCTTGTGAGATACATTATTGTGCAGGTGCAGGTGAAAGTGCAACATAACATATGTGCAACATTTTTAGAAAGAGATATTCTATCTCTATGAGAGGTCTTTGTAATCTTGTTTTGTTTATAGCTTTTATTGAGAACTTTCTTGGTGGATGTAGCTCACATTATGTGAACCACAATAGATTTGTGTTATGGTTTTATTGCTATTTTGTTATCTCCATTTATGTTTTCATTTAAATGTGATTTGAGGAATTATTTTCGTGATGTATGTTAGTGCATAATTAGATCTAATTTCACATTTAGAATATGGTTATGTGATTTTATGGTGATTTAAATCTAGTGTAAATTCTTTTAATTCCTAACAATTGGTATTAGAGCCATTGGTTGTGTTTTGCTGAAGTGGTAAATCATAGGAAAGGTTATTAGCTTGAGTAGGAGCTATGGGAGAAGAGATTAGATTTAGGGCTGAGAAGTTTGATGATAATAATTTTGGTTTGTGAAAAGTATAGATAGAAAATTACCTATATTAGAAGGATCTTCATCTCCCTTTGGAGGGGAAATAAGAACAAACTATAAGTATGAGTGATGTGGATTGGTCATTACTTGACAGGAAGGCATTGGGAGCCATATGGTTATGCCTTACATCTTCTATTACATTTAAAATTTTTGTTGAGAAAACTATAAAGGATTTCATGGATAAACTTGGGAAGTTGTATGAGAAACCTTTTACTTCTAATAAAAATTTTCTTATGAAAAGATTGTTTAACATGAAAATGTCTAAGAATGGTTCAATTGCTAATCATCTAAATGATTTTAATATGGTTGTAAGTATGCTCCCTTCTATTGGAATTAAGTTTAAAGATGAAGTTATATCTTTTTTGATTTTATGTTCGTTCCCTGATAGTTAGGATAGTTTGGTTATGGATGTGAGTAATGCAATCCTTGCCAAGGGAAGCTTAAATTTTGAGGATGTTGTGGGTGTGATTCTTAGCGAGAAAATACAAAGGAAAAACAATGGTGAATCATCTTCAGGGAATGCTTTGTCTATTGATACTAGAGGGAGGCAAAATGACAAAATCAAAGGTAATCATGGAAAGTCAAAGGGTAGATCTAAATCCAGATCTAGATCTAAGATGATATGCTAGCATTGTGGGAAGAGTGGACACTCAAAGAAGGATTATTGGTCACTTTAGGATATGAATGCCAGCAAGGAGTAAATGAATGAGGTAAATATGACATCAGGTAAATCATGTTAGGACGCCTTAATTATTTTTATGTATAGTTTTTTTGAGTATTGGTTATTAGATTTAGGGGCTTCTATTCATGCCACCCCACATAGGCATTATTTTACTGATTATGTTCAAGAGAATTTAGGACATGTTTATCTTGGTAATGATGAACCATGTGAGATAGTAGGGAAAGGTTGTGTTTAGGTTAAAATGCATAATGAGTACACATGGCTACTTAAGGATGTTAGACACATGCCTATGTTGAGACAAAAATTAGTTTTAGTGGGGAAATTGTGCAGTGAGGGTTATTAGATAATATTTACTGTAGATTCTTGGAAAGATACCAAAAGTGATCTTGTGATTTTAAGAGTTAATAAAGTTGGTACTTTATATTTGACTAGTAGTGTTGATTCTTTTGATTTAGTTGTTATAGATGGAAATACAACTATGTGGCACGACAGGCTTGATCATATGAGCCATAAGGGCATGTAAATCTTAAAAGACAAGTTTCCTAAATTAAAAGACATAGATCTAAACTTATATGAAAAATGTGTGTATGGAAAAAAAAAGTGGGTTATATTCCTGAAAGTTAGACCCACAAAGAAAGATCACAAGTTAAAGTTGGTACATTCAAATGTATGGGGACCAGCTCAAGTATCTTCTATTGGTGGTTCCAATTATTATGTCACTTTTATTGATGATACAAATAGAAAAGTTTGGGTTTATTGTATTAAAAATAAATCTGATATATTTTACACTTTTAAGAAGTGGAAAGCCTTGGTTGAGAATGAAATAGGTCTCAAGTTGAAATGTCTCAGATAGATAATGGAGATGAGTATTATAGTAATGTTTTATTTGATTATTGTTCTAACAATGGAATCTGTAGGCAAAGGATAGTTCCAAGAATTCTATAGTAGAATGGGGTATCTAAAAGGATGAACAAAACAATAATGAAACATGCTAGCAATATAAGGTTACATGTAGATTTGCCTTTACAATTTTGAGCAGAAGTAGTTAACATGATAGTATATATAATTAACAGAGCACCTTCTATGCCTTTGGATGAAGGCATTCCTAAACAAGATTGGTCTGTAAATGTTGATTATTTTTTTCTTAGATTCTTTGGATGTGAGGCTTTTGATCTCATTAAGAAAGAGGATAGGACTAAGTTAGAGGAAAAATCAGAGAAATGCACATTTGTTGGTTATGGTGAGGATGACTTTGGTTTATTTTTATGGAGCATTAAAGATAAGAAAATATTTTGGTCTAGAGATGTAGTATTTAATGAAAAAGTCATGTATAAAGATTAGTTGCAGGAATATGAATAGAAATAGAAAGAGTACACAGTATTGGATGATATTGTGGATGGCAAAGTATCTAATGAATCAGTTCAGGAACCTTCTACACAAGGACCCCAAAATCCTATGGTAAGAAGGTCTTCTAGAGTAAGAAGAACACTTGAACATTTTTCTCCTTCTTTGAATTATTTATTACTCACTAACAATGGAGAACTAGAGTGTTATGAGGAAGCAATGTAGGTAGATGATAGGATGAAATGGGAGTAAGCCATGGATGAGGAGCATAGATCTCTCATGGAGAAACAAATGTGATATTTTTTAAGGATACCGAAGGGCAAGAGTGATTTGCCAATAAAGTGGATATTTAGAAGAAAAGAAGAAGATAAAGGGAGAAAAAGATATAAGGCCAAGAAGGTGGTCAAGGGGTTTGCACAAGAATCAGGTATTGATTTTGATTAGATTTTCTCTCTTGTTATAAAAATAACTTCTATTAAGACTGTTCTTGGTTTAGTTGCAGTTGAAGATTTTCACTTAAAATAGTTAGATGTGAAAATTGCATTTCTTCATAGTGATTTGGATGAAGAGTTGTATATGAAGCAGCCATAGGGATATGAGGTCAAAGGGAAAGAGAACTTTGTGTGTAGACTAAAGAAGAGCTTGTATGACCTGCAACAAGCTCCATGGCAATGGTATAAAAATTTTGATTATTTTATGTTGGAAGAATAATATCAAAGGTGTAATTTTAACCATTATGTGTACATCGATTTTTTTCATGATGGTTCCTTTATTATTTTATGATTGTATATGGATGACATGTTATTTGTAGGAAAGAACCTACAACATATTCATATGCTCAAGAAATAGCTTAATGACTCTTTTTCTATGAAGGATTTGGTGATGCAAAGAAAATCCTTGGTATGAGGATTACTCATGATAGGTAGGAGAGGGAGTTGATCTTATCCCAATCAGAGCATGTGAAGAAAGTCTTGGAAAGGTTTAGCATGTTGGATTTTAAATCTATTGGTACTCCTTTGGCAAGCGACTTTAGATTATCAAAGTAGCAATATGCCAAGATAGAAGCTAAAAAACTTAAGATGTCTAAGGTACCTTACTCATCGGTAATGGGTAGCTTGATGTATGCCATGGTTTGTATTAGGCTAGATATTACCCAAGCAGTGGGAGTTGTGAGTAGGTATATGAGTGATCCTAATTATGAGTATTGGCAAGTAGTGAAATGGATTCTTCAGTATTTGAGAGAAACCATGGATTTTAAATTATGTTATAGTGGATCAGATACCAATTTACATGGTTATGTGGACTCATATATGATAGGGAATATTGATAGTAGGAGAAGTATGATACGTTATATATTTACTATTGGAGATACATCAGTTAGTTGGATTTCCATGATATAGAAGGTTGTGGCTTTTTCAACCATAGAGGTAGAGTATGTTGCTACACAAAGGCTAACAATGAGATGATTTGGTTATAGGAGTTGTTTCAAGAGTTGGGGCATGAGCAGGAGGTTGGGAGACTACACAGTGATAGTCAGAGTGCTATTCATTTGGCAAAGAAATCTTCTTTCCACTCGAGGATGAAACACATTTAGTTATGTTATCACTTCATCAGGATAGCTTTGGAGAACTTGGTGAAGATATAGAAGATTCATACTAGCCAAAATCCTGTGGATATGATGACCAAGGTGTTCACTTTAGACAAGTTGAGACTATGTTTAGATTTGGTTGGCCTTAGTGGTCATGGAGCAGTGGTAGTTTTTGTTTAGGAGAACCAGTATCTAAGTGGGAGATTATTGAGTGTGGATCCCTTTGGGGCTATCATATAACTGTGGGAATATATTTTTAGGGCCTAAAGAGCTCCATAAATGTGGGGAGTGTATTTTTCCCCACTCCACCATTTGTGGAACCTTGATCCACATATGAGTAGAATATTATTAGTATTTTTTAATTTCTATGTCTTCCATATTTTGTGGAGTTAGTTGTTAAATGACCATTTTCCATGTTGACTTCCTTGTTCTTAGGGAGTTAGTTGTTTATTGGAAAAGGGAATGACTTCCTTATTTCAAGGAGTTGGTTGTGATCACATGTATTTGGAAAATGTGATTTTTGGAAGAGGAAACATAAACATGGTAAGCTCCTCCTTAGGTGGGCTTATGGATGAGCTTACTTAGGTGGAGGAGAGTTGTCACATGGTGGATAATGATTATTTTGGATAAGTATTGTGTAATTCTCCTTGTTTGGTGGATTTTCTTTTATTTTCTATATATACAGGTGTGATATGACCTTTAGAGGTTGATGTGTTTATTTACAGTATAGTTTTTGAGAGATAGAGTCAAAGTGCAAATGTTTTACAAAGTGTAGGTGTTTATTTATAGGGTTTGGTATAGTAGCTTATGAGATACAATATTGTGCAGGTGCAGGTAAAAGCGCAGTATAACATATGTGCAATATTTTCAAGAAGAGATATTCTATCTTTGTGAGAGGTCTTTGTAATCTTATTTTGTTTATAAATTTTATTGAAGACTTTCTTGGTGGATGTAGCCCATATTGGGTGTACCATGGTAGATTTGTGTTATGGTTTTATTGCTATTTTGTTTTCTCCATTTATGCTTTAATTTAACTGTGATTTGAGGAATTATTTTCATGATGCATGTTAGTGAATAATTAGAATTGATTTTACATTTAAAATATGGTTATATGATTTTATGGTAATTTATACATGGTTTAAATTATTTTAATTCCTAAAAATTGGTATTAGAGTCATTTTTTGTGTTTTGCTGATGTGGTAAATCATAAGAAAGGTTATTAGCTTGAGTGGGAGCTATGGGAGAAGAGATCAGATTCAGGGTTGAGAAGTTTGATGATAAGAATTTTGGTTTGTGAAAAATATAAATGGAAGATTGCCTATATCAGAAGGAGCTTCATCTCCTCTTGGAGGGGAAAATAGAACACCCTGTAAGTATGAGTGATGCGGATTGGTCATTACTTGACAGGAAGGCATTGGGAGACATACGGTTATGCCTTACATCTTCTATTGCATTTAACATTTTTGATGAGAAAACTACAAAGGGTCTCATGGATAAACTTGGGAAGTTGTATGAGAAACCCTATGCTTCTAATAAAATTTTTCTTATGAAAAGATTGTTTAACATGAAAATGTCTGAGAATGGTTCAATTGATAATCATCTAAATGATTTTAATACGGTTGTAAGTATGCTCACTTCTATTAGAATTAAGTTTGATGATAAAGTTAGAGCTTTGTTTATTTTGTGTTCTTTGCTTGATAGTTGGGATAGTTTGGTTATGGATATGAGTAATGCAACCCTTGCCAAGGGTAGATTAAATTTTGAGGATGTTTTAGGTGTGATTCTTAATGAGGAAATGTGAAGGAAAAATACTGGTGAATTATCTTCAGGTAATGATTTGTTTGTTGATACTAGAGGGAGACAAAAGGACAAGAGCAAAGGCAACCATGGAAAGTCAAAGGGTAGATCTAAATCTAGATCTAGATCCAAGATGATATGCTGGCATTGTGGGAAGAGTGGACACTCAAAATAGGATTGTTGGTCAATTCAAGATAATAAAGCCAAAAAGGAGGAAATGAATGAGGTAAATGTGACATTAGGTAAATCATGTTAGGATGCTTTAATTCTTTCTATGGATAGTTTTTTTGAGTCTTAGGTATTATATTTAGGGGCTTCTTTTCATGCCACCCCACATAGGTATTATTTTACTAATTATGTTCAAGAGAATTTAAGACATATTTATCTTGGTGATGATGAACCATGTGAGATAGAAGGGAAAGGTTGTGTTCAGGTTAAAATGTATAATAGGAACACATGGCTACCTAAGGATGTTAGACACATGCCTATGTTGAGATAGAATTTGGTTTCAATGGGGCAATTGGGTAGTGAGAGTAGTTCAGTAATTTTTATTGTAGAATCTTGAAAAGTTACCAAAGTTGCTCTTTTGATTTCGAGAGGTAAGAAAGTTGGTACTTTATATTTGACTAGTAGTGTTGATTCTTTTGATTTAGTTGTTGTGGATGAAAATGTAACTATGTGGCACTACAGACTCAGTCATATGAGCCATAAGGGCATGGAAATTTTAAAGGACAAGTTGCCTACATTAAAAGACATAGATCTAAACTTCTGTGAGAATTGTGTGTATGATAAATAGAAGCATGTTAAGTTCTTGAAAGTTGGACCCACAAAGAAAGAGCACAAGTTAGAGTTGGTACCTTTAGATGTATGGGGACTAGCTTAGGTATATTATATTGGTGGTTCCAATTATTATGTCACTTTTATTGATGATGCAACTAGGAAAGTTTGCATTTATTATATCAAAAATTAAACTGATGTATTTAACACTTTTAAGAAGTGGAAAGCCTTGGTTGAGAATGAAACAAGTCTTGAATTGAAATGCCTCAGATCAGATAATGGAGGTGAGTATTGTAGTAATGATTTATTTGATTATTGTTCTAACAATGGAATCCATAGGCAAAAGATGGTTCTAGGAACTCCATAGTAGAATGGGGTATCTAAAAGAATGAACAAAATAATAATGGAACATGCTAGGAGCATGATGTTACATGTAGGGTTGCCTTTATAGTTTTGTGTTGGGTGAATATTTTGTCACCAGCTAACTGAGGGCTAAATAGGTGTTTCAACCACAACATAGAGAGATTGATCGGCCAAAATGTGCAGGTTTACCACATCAAAATGGGACAAATCTCTCCTCTCATCAAGGGAGGTTCCCTATAACTATAAGGTACTATATACTATATATATAAGCTGAAAATAACACTCAGGGGTAGGACAACACCATCCATCTCTATTTTTTCAGAGATGATGTTCACAGATCAAAGGAGAAATCTTGGGTAATTGTTGAAGGTACTTCTCTTATTTCAAAAGTAATATTTAGTCAATAGCCAGATTCCTTCCTAGTAGTAATTGTAACCATGAGAAACCCACAAAAGCACACAAGTATTTCATTGCTTCCCTCACTGAAACATGGCATAGTAACACAATAGAATGAAGTGTAGCATAAAGTCTCCACCTCAACTACCAAAGAGTAAAATATACGAAGGACAATGGGGGGCACAAAGTCATCCCAAGATCCTTTACATAGAAACAGAAAACACACACTAAAGACAATTGTAGCAGCACAAAGTCTCCCACAGTTGGCTTCAGGACACCTTTCAAATTACTTCCACTAGTTCTGCTTATTTAATTAAATGGACAAGACTGCATCTAGGAAATAGACATAAGAACAATCCCATAAATAACAAAAGTTATTACAACACAAAGTCTAAAAGTAACCTACTTTCTCATTCATATAACAAAATATGATTAACAATCTAAGCTCAAAGTCTCAGTAATGCTTCTCAATTTGGGCATAGTTTTACTTCTACAATCGAGAGATCTCCCTTCTCTAAAATGAGAGATTTCAATATATAGCATCCAAGAAAGACTTGGGACTTTGTTTCACAAAATGGCCCATGCTGCATTGAATGCCTTTCATATCTATGGGAGGGCCATGCTAGAACAGGTCATCAACCTTGACTTATGTGTACAGAATCATCTCGAATGTCTTCTCCTAAGCATCGGTCATCTGGTTTATTTCTAGATATGTACGCGACTGTCCACTCACTTTTATTTAAAGGGAGAAAAATAGGCCATGCCTTTGAATGTTTGTGCACTCAGATGTCTACTTGGTGGACTGTTCCACCTACTGGAATAACTCCCCTATAGATATTTTAGTATCTCCTATAGCTTTCCCTCTTTTCTATTTAAATTTGAGCTCTTGGGATATCTTCTTACCTTCAACAAGCTCTTTCACCTTCCTCTTCAGCTATTTGCTGAGTTTGTTCTTTAGGTTTCATGCCATATTTGAAAATAAACAGGCATTTCATTAACCTAAATTTGACATCCACAGGGACGTCATGGTCACTTAGTCACTTGGAATACTTTGAACCTTGAACCTTTAAAGTGCATTAGTTCAATGGTTCATTTGGTTCAATCAGTTCTTTGGTTCAATTGGTTCTTTGGTTCAATCAGTTGAACCATCTCTTTGAAATTTTCTCTAGAATCTTCCACTTCCTTCCTTCGCTCGAAGCTTCTTTTCGAACTTTGAAATTCCTTGAACTTTGAACCATTTGGTTCAAAGTTCAACGGTTCATTCTCTTTCTCAGAATCCTTTGTTCTTTTGAAGTTTTTGGATCCTTTATTCTTCTAAGTCTCTCGAACTTTATTGAACTCGTTGATCCATTGAAATTTGAACTCTTTTGGTTCAAGGTTCAATGGTTCAATGGTTCAATCTTTCTTCTTTGAAGTCTTCTTTTCTTTAAGTCCTTTGAAGTTGTTGAACTTTGACGTTGCCGAAGTGATTAACTCTTTTAAGTCTGCCGATGTCATTAAACCTTTGAACCCGTTGAACCCGTTGAACCTTTGGAGGTGGGGTTCAATGGTTCAATGGTTCATTCCATTTTTTTGAAGCCTACCGATGGACCTTTTGGTTGAACCTCAATGTTGAACCAACCTTGAAATTGCCTAAGTGTTTGGAACTTGTTCCTTTGTGAGAGCTCACTTATTGAAGTTGTTGAACCTGTTGAACCTGCGAGTCCCTTGATTGAAAATGCTTGAATATTTGAAGAACTTGAATGCTCAGAACATTTTTTGAGAAGGGAAGAGAGAATTTTGTCTTGCAAGACCAAAATAATTGATATGTTGTCCCCAAAAATGAGTGACGGATTTTGGGAACAACATTTTGGATAGAAGCAATTAGTATGATAGTATATCTGATTAATAGAGGACCTTCTATGCCTTTGGATGGTAGCATTATTGAACAAGCCTAGTTTGGTAAGAATGTTGATTATTATTTTCTTAGAGTCTTTGTATGTGAGGCTTTTGCTCTCATTAAAAAAGAGGATAGGACCAAGTTAGAAGTAAAATAAGAGAAATGCACATTTATTGGTTATGGTGAGGATGACTTTGGTTTCCATTTATGGATCATTAAAGATAAGAAAATATTTTGGTCTAGAGATGTAGTCTTTAATGAAATAGTTATGAATAAAGATTAGTTGTAAGAACAGGAACATGAACATAAAGAGTACACAATATTGGATGACATTGTGGATGGAAAAGTATCTAATAAATTAGTTTAGGAACCTTCTACACAAGGACCCCAAACTCCTATGGTAAGAAGGTCTTCTAGGGTAAGAAGAGCACTTGAACATTTTTCTCCTTCTTTGAATTATTTGTTACTCACTAACAATGGAGAACTAGAGTGTTATGAAAAATAAATGTAGGTAGATTCCATGATGAAATGGGAGTAAGCCATGGATGAGGAGCATAAATCTCTCATGGAGAACCAAACATGGGATTTGGTAAGGCTACCCAGGGGAAAGAGTGCATTGCCAAATAAGTAGATATTTAGAATAAAAGAAGAAGATGAAGGGAGAAAAAGGTATAAGGCTAGGATGGTGGTCAAGGGGTTTGCATAAAAATTAGGTATTGATTTTGATGATATTTTCTCTCCTATTGTAAAAATGACTTAAATTAGGACTGTTCTTGGTTTAGTTGCAGTTGAAGATTTGCACTTAGAACAGTTAGATGTAAAAACTATTTTTCTTCATGGTGATTTGGATGAAAAGTTGTATATGAAGTAGCCACAGGGATATGAGGTCAAAGGGAAGGAGAACTTTGTGTGTACACTAAAGAAGAGCTTGTATGGCCTAAAACAAGCTCCATGACAATGGTATAAGAAATTTGATTGTTTTATGTTAGAACAAGAATATCAAAGGTGTAATTCTGACCATTGCATGTACATCAAACATTTTGATGATGGTTATTTTATTATTTTATGCTTGTATGTAGATGATATGTTAGCCATAGGAAAGAACATACAACATATTCATATGCTCAAGAAACAACTTAGTGACTCTTTTTCTATGAAGGATTTGGGTGCTATAAAGAAAATCCTTGATATGAGGATTACTCATGATAGGAAAGATAGGAAGCTAATCTTATCCCAATTAGAGTATGTGAAGAAAGTCTCAAAAAGGTTTAGCATGTTAGATGTTAAAGCTATTGGTACTCCTTTGGTAGGTCACTTTAGATTATCAAATGAGTAGTTTCCCAAGATGGAAGCTAAAAAGTTTAAGATGTCCAAGGTACCTTACTCATTAGCAGTTGGAAACTTGATGTATACCATGGTTTGTACTAGGTCAGATAGTGCCTAAGAAGTGGGAGTTATGAGCAAGTATATGAGTGATCTTGGTTATGAGCATTGGCAAGTAGTGAAATGGATTCTTTGGCATTTGAGAGGAACCATGGATTTTGCATGATGTTATGGTGGATAAGATACCACTTTGTATGGTTATGTGGACTTAGATATAGTAGGAGATATAGATAGTAAGAGAAGTATAACAAGTTATATATTTACTATTGGAGATACAATAATTAGTTAGATTTATAGGATATAAAAGGTTGTGGATTCATCAACCATAGAGGTGGAGTATGTTATTTCTACAGAGGCTAGAAAGGAGATGATTTGGTTACAAGAGTTGTTTCAAGAGTTGGGTCATGAGAAGGAGGTTGGGAGACTACACAGTGATAGTTAGAGTGTTATTAATTTGGCAAAGAACTCTACTTTAGTTACATTATCACTTCATCAAAATAGCTTTGGAAGAGATCTTGGTAAAGCTAGATAAGATTCATACTAGCTAAAATCCTGTGGATATGATGACCAAGGTGGTCACATTGGATAAGTTGAGACTATGTTTAGATTTGATTGGCCTTAGTGGTCATGGAGCAATGATAGATTCTATTAAGGAGAATTAGTATCCAAATGGGAGATTTTTGAGTATAGAGTCCTTTGGGGCTATCACATGACCATGGGGATATATTTTTAGGGCCTAAAGAGCTCCACAAATGTGGGAAGCACATTTTTTGCCACTCCACCTCTTGTGGAACCTTGCTCCACATTGAGTGGAATATTCCTAGTATTTTCTAATTTATATGTCTTCCATATTTTGTGGAGTTAGTTGTTAGATGACTATTTTCCATGTTGAATTCCTTGTTCTTAGGGAGTTAGTTGTTTGTTGGAAAAGGGAATGAATTCCTTGTTTCAAGGAGTTGTTTGTGATCACATGTATTTGGAAAATGTGCTTTTTGGAAGAGGAGAGATAAACATGGTGAGTTCCTCCTTAGGTGGGCTTATGGATGAGCTTACTTAGGTGGAGAAGAGTTATCACATGGTGGATAATGCTTATCTTGGATAAATATTGCATAATTCTCCTTATTTGGTGGATTTTCCTTTATTTACTATATATATAGGTATGATGTGACCTTTAGAGGTTGATGTACTTATTTTTAGAGTGTGGCTTTTGAGAGACAGAGTCAATGTGTAGATTTTTTGTAAAGTGTAGGTATTTATTTGCAGGATGTGGTATATCAGATTATGAAATATAGTATTGTGAAGGTGCAGGTTAAAGTGTAGCAAACATATTTGTAACATTTTTAGGAAGAGATATTCTATCTCTATGAGAGGTCTTTGTAATCTTTTTTTATTTATAGATTTTATTGAGGACTTTCTTGGTAGATGCAGCCCACATTGGGTGAACCATGGTAGATATGTGTTATGGTATTATTGATATTTTGTTATCTCCATTTATGCTTTCATTTAACTATGATTTGAAGAATTATTTTTGTGATGCATGTTAGTGCATAATTAGATTTGATTTCACATTTAAAATTTGGTTATGTGATTTTATGGTGATTTAAATTCTTTTAATTCCTAGCAAAACTGAGTTCTTAATAAATCATTGAAGGGAGTCACTCATTTTGAAGCATGGAGTGGTTGAAAACCCATAATTAAACACTTTAAAGTGTTTATATCACCTTCTATGGATTTTATTCTTAGTAATTTCCATAAGGTAATGGAACCTTAGAGTTATCCTTGCATCTTCATTGGATATCCTAAGGATGTTAATGGATATAAGGTTTTTTGTCCCACCACTCATGATTTGTTCATTGAGATAAGTATTCAATTTCAAGAGGGTCCTTTAGACTCTACACTTGACACTTCTCTCTCTACCTTATATGCACTAGGATTTAATGATAATTTTGTTGATTTAGATCAACCTGAGCAACTTCCTAATGATCTAGATTCTTCTTCTAGTTTTGATAATGAGAGTAGTGATAGGGACTCACCTCCTCCTCCCAAAATATATTAAGAGGATGAGGAATCTCCTCTTAAATCTCTAAAATTTGGCCTTCTATGGGTTAGACAAACACTATAAAGTGTTGGTAATTAGATTGGAGATTGATTAGACACTCGTTGAACACACTCACAGTTCCAAAATGCCCCACATGCATTCACTACATCTGATTTTGATCCATAGTCATTTTCTAGGCATTAGGCATTCCTGAGAGGGATAATGTTATGGAAAAGGAGTATGATTCCTTATTGAATAATGATGCAGTATATTTAATCCCTCTTCTTATGGGAAGAAAACTTGTTATATCTATATGGATCTATCAAACAAAATTTATAGTAGATGGGTCTGTAGATAAGTTTAAAGCACATTTGGTAGCAAAGGGTTTTTTTTAGGTACCTGACATTGACTATACCAAGACATTTTCCCCTGTTGCCAAAATGAACTCAATATGACTCACTCTTTCCATTTTTGTAACACATCATTAGGATGTTCATCATGACCTCAAAGAGTAAATATACATGGAAAAACAATAAATATGTCTATAAGATGCTTACTTAGTTTTTAAACTTAATAAATCTATCTATGGGATCAAACAAACTCCTCGAACTTGGTATGCCAATATAAACTCTTTTCTTATATTAGTTGGGTTCACCAAATTCTATTATTATATGAATGTCTACATTTTGTGTCAAGATGATTCATTGTTAATTTTGGTTCTCTATGTGGATGAATTATTGGTCATAAGTTTTTCATCCACCATTATAGTAGTGAAATTGCTATTTATGATAGGTTCTCGATGACTAATTTAGACTTGTTGCATTACTTCCTTGATATTTAAATTTATGTCTGAATTTGAGATCATTATTACACAATCTTAGTATGATCTTGATTTACTTTCACATTTTAACATGGCTAACTGTAAGCTAGCTCTAATTCCATTTCTATATGGTGTGAAGCTTAAGACTGATTATCCTTATCCTTTGGTTGATGCTCCCTCATATCGACAACTTATTGGTAGTCTCATCTATCTTACATATACTAGACTTGACATTTCATAGACAATGTGCATGGTCTCTAGATTCATGTAGGAACTGTATGAGCTACACTAGGAAGAAACTAAGTAGATACTCCACTACATTTAGGGTACTCATATTTTTAGGATCACTATGGATCATGCATTGATGTTGACTTGATTAGGTACATAAATTTAGATTGGGTTGGCAGTATTCAAAATCATAAGTGTATTTCAAGTTACAATTTATCTCTTAATTCAAGACTAATTAATTGGTCTATTAAGAAGAAGAATATTTTTTCTATATATTATATAGATATAAAATACATAGGAGATATTAATACTACCACTAAGGCTATTTAGTGTTAAGGGATTCTCACTGAGTTTGGTATCCAGTTTTGATGACCTGTAGTCATCATTTTTGAAAACCAAAGCACAATCTAGATCTATAGGAATATGATCCTCTATCAATAGACCAAGCATATTGAGATTCACATGCATTTCATTTGGGAGCTTATCCATGAGCAAGTCATTGATCTCCACTACATCCAAACTACAAATAAAGTTGATGATATATTCACCAAACCCTTCACTAAGAGAAAGTATCTTCATTTACAGGATCTTTTTGGGGTTTAGGTAGCTTCATCATCCTCTTCTAGAGTTTTTTTCTATGTACTTAGGTATCTCATCAAGTCTTATTTTTGAGACCCAATTCTCCACATAAGCTATGTTTAAGGGGGTCTAAGTGTAAATTTTTATTCCATTTAATGGGTTTTTCTTGCATATGTTATTTAGCTTGCTTAGATGTTATTTTAGGTCATTAGGGAAGATAATCCCATATTCATGAGGATGCGAGGACATATCTATCTTCCAACTATATATACACATTTATTAAATCTATTTTGGCTAATGAAGCTTTTTATTTGCCCATATTTGATCTAACTTCTATAATGATTTTTTTCTTTATGCATCCATAGTTATCTAATTTCAATCCTTGATTATGGTCCACTCTGGCAAAAGATTCATCTAAAAAAGGGAAATATAAATTTGTATAATCATTATAAAAAATCCAATTCATTATTGCACAATTATATAAGATTAGTAAGCTTCTAGCTTCTTTAGCTATTTCCCCAACTGCTGATTCTTTCAATAATCCCCCACTTGTAGAAAATAATCCACCCATTAAGAAACAATAATAAGATCCATTATCTAACCCTCCATTAAGTATAGACCCATTCATAAATCTTGATAAAAAAACTCCATTGGATCCAATGCTACAAGCTACTAGCAATCCATAATAATAAGTACCTTCTAGTTCACATCAATTCCCTCATAATTCCTAGAAAATACTTTCCTCTAATCCATCACAAGTATTCCCTAATCCACATCAAGTCCCTTATAGTTCAAAACAAATCCCTTTTTGTTCACATCAAATACCTTATAGTCATATCCAGTCCTTTTTAGTTCACACAAAGTCTCTTCTAGTTCACAACAAGTACTAGTTCACAAAAAATCCCTTCTAGTTCATAATAAATCCCTTCAAGTTATCAAAAAATCCCTTCCAATCCATAATAACAAGTTACAAATATTCTACCATATCAATTCCCCTTGTAACAATAAGTCCTTTTGTGATATGTTCTTATTTATCAATAATAAATTCCTTCACATTGATAATAGATTATTCCAACTCAATAATGTGTTGCTAATCTATTTCCTAATATTAGTCAACAATAAGTACCCTATAAATAGTATAATCCTTGTTATAGGGTGAAAAACCCTAATAGATCAACCTAAATGGTACCCATGCCAACTTATTTTAATCCTAATCCACTTATTTATCCAAATCAAGCAAATCCTCTATAGACGATATTTATTATATAGCTCCTTAGTCTTATACACTTAGAAAATTTAGACCTTGGTTGTTACTCTCAGTTATTTATCTTTTCCCACTTCCAAAAATATTGCATCTGTTCTATGTTTATGCCCTTAGCCTATATCTCTTAGTTTGACCAGTCTTGTGTTGATGACCCAGGTCTTTTATCTTACTCAAAATGATTAAAATGTACTTATCTTCCATCTTTGCAAGTTCAAAACTTGTACCTACTTTCTTACTCCATGGACACTAATGTTCAGGATAGATAATAGCATTGAAATTACTATCATGTATCGATGCAAGTTTCTAGTACCTTAAATCCATCCAATTTTCAAATGAAACGTATCCTAATGGTTGGCCTAAGTTTTTAAATCTAAGTTATTTTTCTAAAGGGATGGATATAGATAAAAGTTCAACACTCATTCATTCCTCACCTATGATACCTAGTAAAAAGATAAAAGAACATTCAATTGAGAAAAGGTTATCTATTTATTCCTATTTCTATACCAGTCATAGGGAATTCATATCTATAGGTATGAAGTATTAAATAAGTAACCCAAGACCCTGATTTTCCAAGTTACAAGCTAGGTTAATGTTGTACTTAATTTTCACATATTATATGATTCACACATAATCCAACATGTAGGGGAAAACTATATGTATCTGAGGCCCTGTTCTAGAGTATTGGATATGTAGGTAGTGCCTACTAACAATGGAGTCTTTGGGGTAGCTTGACACTGTGTGCCCACTAACCCATTTCCCCCCAAGGTCACTATGAAGATGAAAAGCAAGGGTTTTTCCATTTTAGAAGGAGTGAAGATCAATGAACCACATATAAATGTACCAAAGTGAAGGCAAAACAAAACCCAAAAGCATCAAAGTGGTCACATCTTGTTTCAATAGCTATTTCATATAGAACACCAATATCAAACTTATATAATAGTGTCGATGCAACCATCCCAAGTTGATGTTACTGTCTAAAGAGTAAGAAGTACCAGAACTAGAATTTGATGACTATTCCATAATATATTTCTTGTTTGATTTCTATATATTATAGATCTAGAACTACATTAGCTTTAGAACAATCTAAGTACTTCACTTCTTTGTCTTTTCTATATCTAGCATAGTTTTACTTTCCATATTTACACTATCTCAACATAATAAATTTTATGTATGCTTATATATAAATTTATAATTTATTTGGCTTGCTATAGATATGATTATCAACCTCACACCATTTAATTTCTATATACCCTTTTAAACCGAGATAACCCCAATCTAGATTTTAGGGTTAAACATTTGGTGAACCTAATATTTGAACATCAAACCTTAGGTCACTTAGGGTTTTCTATTTTTTTTTGTTATTGATCCCAAAATTTATATAAAATTTTCAATCATATTTTCCATGGATATTTATGTTAATTATTTCATGGTCCAATACCTTATAGTGGATTTTACTTGTTATATCTCATGCCTAATTAACTCATTCTAATCTATAAGGGATTCAAAACTTGCATTCTTGTAGCCTTGTCTTTGTTCTAATGTTTAAAATATGAAGGTTTTAAATATAAATGAACACTTGATATCTCTTCAAAACTACTTTTGAAATACCACAAAATCAAAATCTAAGGGATATAACACTATTGACCAACTGAGCAATACAAATACAAAAATTTAAGTCCTTGAGTTCCTAAAGCAATCTAATGTCTATAAGGATATATTATACGAGGAATTGTGTGAGACAAAAGTTCTAAGTGATTTTGAACATACTTATTTTATAGATATCATAAAATATCTCAAGAATATAACAAGATTATCACCTTTGATCCAACAGATTTGCCATCCAAAGATATTGTTGACCAAAATTTGCCTTTATTCATACAAGTAAAAATACAAAGTAAATGTATCAAAAGAGGGCTTGTTGATAATGGATAAAACCTAAACATTTGTAGCATACAATTACTAACCACCCTGGGTGTTAACCCAAATCTTTTTCAAAAAATAGTTATGCAAATAAAAAGGTTTGACAATTCACAAAGCCATTTCATTGGTCAAATTACATTGAATATTACTATGGGTCCTCATACATTTCCCACTTTGTGCCAAGTTATGCCAAATGATTTAACAATAACATTATATTGAATGGTATTAGATACATAAAATCTATGTGGTTGCCTCTACATTGAATGCATGTTTAAAATTTTATCATCAAGAAATATTTTACACATGTCCAATAGATCTTAATCCATTCAAACACTATGTAATGGTCTAACAAATAGATAATATTAAACCACAATACTCTACATATGAGTCCAAAATTGACACACTACTACAAAAACCTAATCAAACTATGCTAGCTAAGGTACCAAAAAGAAAATTTACATGTTTACTTGAGTCCCCAATTTCATTACTCTTGTGGTTAATAGAGTGTGAACTTATATCTCTACCTCATCCTATTGAGGTTGATATGAGTCAACCTCTATCAAAAGGATATGATGCGAATGCTTATTGTCATTATCATCAGGGACCCGAGCATTCTATGAACCATTGTTTTACTTTGAAGCACAAGATCTAAGATCTTATTGATGACCAAAAGCTTACATTTGAGGATCCTCCAAAGGAATTAGGTTCATGATAACTCAAAAAACATACACGCCAACAAAATTTAACAATTACATTATACATGGGTGGTGCTTATTTTTGGCATAATCATATTAATCCTACACAAACAAAAACCACTTACAATATAAAGCATTTTTAGCATCTTGGTTTTGGACTACAAGACTTCAAAAAAAAGGTTAGTAGGAAAGAATCTTTGGGAAACATACTAATTCCAATTGTTTATGGTCCTAAAGTAATCCAAACATGGGTTTGGGTTATGCCTAGCATATATCCATATGTATTTACACTCGTAACTCTTTGGATATACCAAATGGAATAAGAATTTTATCCAAATCAACAAGATATTTCCTTTCCTCATGAAGGCAAATTAATACATATTTAAAATGATATCATTACTTCTTATACACATGCAAAAAGGAGGAACATGCCATGTACATTTTCAACCTATCCAATCATGATGAAAATAATGTAAAATATCCAAATTAAGGTTGTGAGGTTCACATTGGAGAGATATCTATGACCATTTATTAGATGTCATCATATGATGATCTTTCCTCTTTAAATATTCAAAAAATACCTTAAAAATCAAAAACATTAAAAAAAATCTAATAATACTTTCGATACTTACATGTTCTATTGGCTCCTTGGAGTCCATGTGTTAGTTCCATGTTGATGGATGACATACTTAGTTACTCATACATACACATGTGTGTCAAACTTCTACTAGAGTGTGATACAAGCATACACAAATACATGATACATTCTTAATTCAGATGTTGGGCTTTCCCTCTACTCATGTCATATGGACATTGGGAGCATTTGCTTCTTTGATATTGATATACATGGGTTATATGATTCTATTATCACTCTAAATTATAATTTTTGAGTTTACATATGTACTTACACATGCCTTTATCCATGATTATGTCTTATACATGGTACTTGATATGATATACACTTGATATTTTTTATTAACACATTGGATCCATGGGATAATATGATATGTTTATGCTTATTTATTATGATTTACTTTATACACTTCCTTGAGTGTCTTGTCTTGATATTATATTCCTTGTTCGAGCATTTGAATATACTCCTTTGCTTGTGGCCCCCATGCCTATGCATGTTTTCATTGACATTTGCACATGTTATTGTTTATTTTATGGACATTTGAATATGTCATTCTTGATTTTTTGGATATTTGAATAAGTCATATCCCTTCGATTGTGTGGAATTTGAACATGCCCCTTATTTATAGTCTCCTTGGACTATTGATTTTTGACTTGATCTTGAGTGCTCTTTTGTGTGTGCTTGTTTACTTGTTGAGCTTGTATTATTACTATCTAGACATTGCCATGATCCTTATCATGGATCTTAGGTCTTCATATAATCACATTGGTTCTATGCACTTTAATGCTATAATTTACCTAGACATGTTCCATTTTATTTGATACATGGTTACATTCACAAATTATACAATTATTTAATCCATTGGAGGTGAGGTAACTACCAGTTCCTACCTTTCCCTCACCTCAAATGTGGGGCATATTAGTGGGGGCATGTCATAGAGGCATTTTATCCATATTTGACACAATTTTTAGATTCAGTGGGGGCATGATTTGGAAGTACATTCTCCATAGTCATTAAATATATGGTTACTTATATCAATTTATTGATTTAATGGGGGCATGTCATATGGACATGGATTACATAAACTGACAATTTTTAGATTAAGTGGAGGCATGATTTGGAATCATGTTTTCCACATTAATTTAATCTATGGTACTTATATTAGTTTTGAGATTTAATGTGGGCATGCTTTGGAAGCATGTTCTCCACACCTGTTCAATATTCAACATCTCCATATTACAATGGGGGCATGTTTTGGAAACATGTCTACCACATTGATACTTATATCAATTTTTATATTTATATACATAGTGAGGGCATGATTTGGAAGCATGTTCTCCACACTTACACAATTACCCAAATTGGCCAAAGCACATAATTATATGATTTAGATACACACTTGTGGTAAAATTCTATATATTGGTAATATTGTTATACACAGTTTCAACATGAGACATATCTAAGGTGAATTTGTTATGCAATGTGTTCCTAATATTGAAAAATACAAATTAGTTTTAGATTCTAAAAATCTTTTATTGTTTGTTATCATATCACAAATGTTTTTCATACTAATACCCCATAGGATTTTATGAACTTTTATTGAGCTAATATACTATAGTAGTTGGTTCACTTTTTTGTATGGTTGAGGTGATAAAATCACTCAATATTTCTAAGTTTTTAGGTTGGACTTGATCACCCAACTTCACTAGGTTATAAATATCAGTGGGTTTCACAGTTGAGATAAACTCAATTACTAGGTGGAAACTCATTTTTACTCCAAAGTTGGGGGCATGTGCCTTTAAATATATCTATATATCTCTATCTATCTCTTTAGATATATTCACTTTAAATATTTATCTATATTTTTCCTAATCTTAGTTTCAGAGCCTTAGATGCATCTTTTTCAAAATAACTTGTTAATAGGCAAGGTGGTTGCATCGACACATAAGTGTACTCCTAAACCTTGCTCTTTCAATTTAAAAATATTTTAAATACTTTCAACCCAGATTACATGCAAGAATTTTATAGTATAAAATACTCTTGGTTATACGTCAGTCACTAGAAAAGCACTCAAGTTGGGCACATAAAAAGACAAGGTGTGTATACACATCCATGTATGCATTTCTTTCTTTTAAACTAGAAATTTAATTACTAGATTAAAGGGGGGAAATATAGATAATATTTTATGATTATCTATCATCTTAGTCTTGTACACTTGGAAAAATTAGACCTTGGCTACTCCTATCAGTTCTTTACCTTTTCCCACTTCAACAAGTCTTGTATCTACTCTATCTTTGTACCCCTTGGCTTATATATCATAGTCCAACTAGTCTTATGTTGCTACCTTACCCATAATTCTTTAAATGTACTTATATTTCATATCTACAAGTTTATAACTTGTACCTATATTGACATTACTATTTTGTCTTGATGCAAGTGTTCAGTGCCCTAAAGTCATCTAATTTATAAATGAAACATATCCTAATGGTTGGCCTAAGTGACATGATTTAATGAGAGTTATTAATCTAAATGGATTGTTATTTATAAAAATCAACCCTAATTCATTCCTCACCTACGACACCTATCAAAAAGACCAGAGAACATTCAATTAAACAAATCTTTCCTATTTATTCCTATTTCCATACTAGTCATATGAACCACACACCTACAAGTCTGAAGTATAAAAGAGCAACCCAAGTGCTTAATTTTACAAGTTACAAACTAGGTCACTATTGTAATTAATTTACACATATTATATGATTCACACATAATCCAAAACATATGGGAGAAATACATGTGTCTGAGGCCGTTTTCAAGAGTATTGACTATGTAGGTAGTGTGCATTAACAATGGGGTATTTGGGGTAGCTCAACATCATGTGCCCACTAACCCATTTTCCCTTAAGGTCACTATGAAGATAGAAAGTTAGGGTTTTACCATTTCAATAGGAGTGATTATCCATGACCTAGCTCTGAATGCACTAAAATGAAGATGAACCAAAACCTAGAAGTATCTAGGTGGTCACATTAAATTTTAATAGATATTTCATATAAGACACTAGCATCAAACCTAGATAGTAACATCAATGTAAACATATTAGGATGAAGTTACTATGTAGAGGTCTAAAATTACTAGAATTAGAATCTGATGACTTTTATAAAATCTCCTTCCCACCTAATTTTTACATGTTCTATATCCATAACTACATTAACATTAAAACAAGCTAAGTAATTCACTTCATTATCATTTCTATATATAACATAGTTATAATTTACATCTTTAGCCTATTTTAGCATAATAAATTTAGTGTATGCTTACATTTAATGTTAGCATTTAATTGGTTTGCTATAGATTTGATTATCACCCTTGTGCCATTTCATTTCTGTATACCCATTTAACCCTAGATAACCCTAATATAGATTTTAGGGTTAAACATCCTCCTTTAAATGTTTATTAAAATGAAACTCCTCCATCCCAAAATGATCCCAGTCTCCAAAAATTTAAAGAGATAAAATATGTTGTTCTAGGACTCCAAACAAGCAATCAAGGAAAGAAATAAAAATTTAATGAAATATTCCCACACCCATTTGACATGATTTTAATTCAAGTGCCTTTCCCATCTCATTTTGAGGCACCCAAATCCTATAAATACAAGGGAAGGGGTGATCCTAGAGAACACCTAAAGGAATTATTTGTGGTATGCCAATAAGTAACCTATAATAACATTTATCTACTTTGATTATTACTGCATAGTGTGGGTGGATAAGCATTGGAGTGGTTTCTTCATTTAAATAATAATCATGCATATAATATTAAAATCAATTCCTTTTAACCATACAACACACCTCAATGTGTTACACCTTCCATTCTAGGACCTCATCTTTCATATCTTATCATCCCTTTTCTGACTCAAAATAACATTATTGCACCTCAACATCCAGAAGCCACCATTATAGGTCTTGCACCTCCTCCTTCCTCTTCAAGTAATTATCTTTTGACTCAAAATTGTGCTATCAAAACTCAACTTCCATGAGTTACAGTCCAAGGTCCTTCTCAACCTTCAGATAATAATCTAATTTAAAATACCTTGCCTTTAAAATCCAAGCTATCTTATTCCACTGAAAAGCACTTTGATCTTGTGTAAAAATTAAATAAGACACCGATACAAATTTATATTCTAGATATATTTCATATATCTGAAGTCCACAAAGAAATATTGTATAAGCTTTTGCTCTAGTCCAAGATTAAAAATGACATTAAGCCTACCTAATTCCAAGCACTTGTGGGGAATTTATCTTCAAGTCAATAACTTACATTTGACCAAAGTAACATGTCATATCTTGGTCCATTAGATAATAAACCTCTTTACATTGAAGCCATTATTTCCCATCACAAGATCAAGCAAGTTTTTATAGACAATGATTAAAGAATAAATGTAGCTTCATTCAAATTGGTAAAATATTTGGGGTATACTTCAAAATATCTATAGACACACACCATTACTATCAAGGCGTATACAAATATAAAAAAGAGAATCATAAGGTACCTTCTATTTTCACATCCTTATTGGGCCTATCCCCCATGATAATCTCTATCATGTCATATATATTGAACTACCATAAAATTTGATTCTTGGCTATCCTTGGATATATAAGGTATGAGAAGTCTCTTCCACATTAAATCAATGCTTAAAAATACCCCACTCTTGAATAGAGGTTACTATTCTTGGTGATTTGTACCCATACCAATATTCTAAACATTTAGAATCTAAGTATGGTCAATATAATTATTGTCCTAACACTAAGCATGCACCAAAAAATGACAAGAATAAATCTCCCAAGTCTCCCAAGTCTAATTACATTAAATTGAGTGACATTGCATCCAATTATATTACTCCACCTCCCCAAATTTATTCCCACTTTAGTATTGAAGATAAGGATCTTGGCAAATATAACATCAATGATGCCTTTCACATTGCCAAATTGCCCAAATCTCCCAAATCCCATGGTAGGCCCAAGATGGAAAGGAGTCAAAAGATAGATTCTAATCTCAAAGGAGCTCCTCTATTTTTCAAAAAGAGTTTTCTGAATTAAGAACAATCTAGCAGCTCTGAAGATTATTGGCTATACAATGATGGTTTCACCTCTTATTATTAGAGTGCCAAATATACTATTCCTAATAAGATTATGAAACATCACAATTATAAAGGAAAGGGCTTGGGGGTAAAATAACAAGGTAATATTAAGCCCATATAGACAACTAAACACAAAGGTAATTGAGGCATTAGATATAAACCACCTAGGGGTGACCCCTTAGTTCTCAAGAGTGACAAAACTTTAGCATTGAACAAAGACAATCTTGATAGTGATGTAGAATCCTATTATAGTATATACAATGAGTTAGTTGACCTAAACATCTTCGATATCAATTTCATACTTATCATCACATCCTTTTCTAATTTCACTCTTACCCTTAATTATCCTAAACTAATAAATTGGGATAAACAAAATCACATTATACCATTGGACAAATTATAAAATGAAGAAGCACTTTCGAAGTTAATAGGATTTATAGATGGTCTACCATTTTGAGATCATAAGTAAGGATTTGAGTTCACATTGAAACTTTATTCCTACTTTGGAGAGTAGGTGAAATTATTTAGTCAAAATAAAAAATAAAATCAAACATTGAGGTCCACTAGTGAAAACCTCTCTAAGGCACTTATAGACTAGGGTAAAAGTAATGAAAAAGATAATTCCCTTGATGAAAACCTATCTCAAGCACCGATGGATTGGAAAATATATCTATTTAGGAATCATAGAGCCCTATAATTCCTCACATTATATTTGTTTCAGATCTCAATCCAAAAGAATAACATACATTTGAATGACTGGTCCAAGATTTACCTCAAGCATTTGTTGAATGTCTGTTACCTTCCATGAATGATTTTGGTTTTTATTACATGGGTGAGCTTTATGGACCATAATTATATAGATAATATGAATTCCCATCAGTGAAAACTATATTAGAGGATGGATCTACTTTTCTAATGGAAGATACCATTGAGGTCAACATTGGTACTCTAGATGATCCCAAAATGGTTAAGCTTAGTGTGTACCTCACTATAGAGGAACATGAATTAATCATTGTTATTCAATGATAATTCATTGACATATTCACATGGTATTATTCTAATATACCTGAGCTACATCTAACTCTAGTATTACACCATCTTGTTGTGCACTCAGACACCAAGCCTATTAAACAAAAATTATAAAAAATACATCTACGTATTACTATATTAGTCAAGGAGATCAAGAAATTATGGTGAGAAAAATTCATTTGACTAATTGTTTACTCATAATGGATATACAAAATTATCCTAGTTAGTAAGAAGCCCAAAGGTATTCGTCTATGAATAGACTTTAGAGATATCAACAAGGCATGTCCAAAAAATGACTTTTCATTACATAACATAGATATGATTGTAGAATCAAAAATAAGATATGAATTTTTTATATCCCTCATGGATGGTTTTTTAGGATATAATCATATTAAAATAACATATAAATATCAACATAAAATAACGTTCATGACTTCGTGAGGAATATTCTATTATCAAGATATGTCATTTGATTTGAAAAATATTGGTGCTAGATATCAATGTGCCATGACTATCATCTTTCATGACATGATGCATGATATTATTGAATATTATGCTGATTATATTATCAATAAATCAAAAACATGGGTAGGACATCATGAATTTCTACAAAGAATATTTGAATGACTTCATGAATATAAGGTGCACCTTAACCCAAAGCAATGTGTCTTTGGAGTCACCTCAAGCAAATTGATAGCTTAATTGATCCCACATAGGGATTTAATTATATCCTAAAAAGGTTTATTCCATCAAATAAATTCCTCCCCCTTATAATTTGAAATATCTCCATAACTTACAAGGAAAAACCTAGTCCATTCATCGATTCATTTCACAGCTTGCTGATCGTTGCCATCCTTTCACTCAAATCTTGAAGAAGGGTAATAATTTTAAATGGAATGATAAATTTCAAGAAAAAATTTAGTAATTAAAATAATATTTGTAAAACCCACCAATGTTGGCCCCACAAATACCAAGAAATCCACTATTACTTTATATTTAAACAACTAAACATGCCTTGGGGGTACTTTTTTCCCAACATGACGACCGTGAAAAAGAACGTGAAGTATACTATCTGAGTATAAATTTGGTCTCTTATGAAAAAAATTATACAAAAATTGAGAAGACATGTTTAGGATTGGTCTTTTCATCCCAAAAATTACATCACTACATGTTGAACAATAAGACAATAATAATTACAAAGATCGACCTTCTTAAGTATCTTCTTTCCAAAATAACATTAACAAGTTGTATGTCCAAATGTATCATGATATTAAGTGAGTTAAACATTGAATATACTAATCATAAGGCCATAAAATGATAAGTAATTATAGATCAACTCATTGAGGCACTTTTTTTAGACACCCATCCTTTGAACATTCATTTCCCCAATGAGTGTATCTTCACAATGAAAGAATCAGGTTAATAAAAGTTGTATTTTAATAGTTCCTTCATATCCCATGGTTCAATACCATGTATTATATACATTATGCCATAGGGGGATCTCATTCCTAAGGCATTTCAAATTGGTTTTCCATGCACTAATAATATTTTAGAATATGAGGCACCTATTTTAGGGCTCTACCTCATAGTGCAATGGAACATTCAATAATTGGTTATCTATGGATATTCCCAATTAATTATAAATTAGGTTATAAATCAATATCAGACCAAATGTGAGAATATTTTACCCTATAAAGGCATAGTTGACAAAATCAAACAAAAAAATGAATGCATCTAGTTTGAGCGAATACCAAGAACCAATAATAGATCAACTAATGTTTAATTGCCACTATTAGATCATTGATAAAAATGTATTACAACATCTAAGAATATTAGTTTATCATTGAAAATATTATTATTCTAGCTTAAAATCTTCAAAATAGATAAATGGTATGTGATATTATTGGTCCTAATTTCCTTTGGTACCAAGATGTATACATCTATCTCCAAGACCAAATTCTTCCCATTGACCTATCATGCAATAAAAAAAAATCATTCATTCATAATGCATCATTTTACACTTTACTCGGTGGTACACTCTATTGTAGAAGATATGATGGCATGTTATTTCATTGTTTAAACTTGAGTGAATCTGAATTAGTGCTTAAAGATGTGTAAGAAGGGATTTATGGGGCCCACACTAGTGGAATTTTTTTTCCAAGAAACTCCTTTACATATGATACTATTGGCCCACAAAGGAATCAAATGCATGTGGATATTTCAAAAAGTGCCTTAATTTCCAAAATCATAGTGATCTAATTCATGCTCCTTCATGAGATATTCAACCTATCACATCTCCTTGGACATTTTATATATGGGGGATCAATCTCATAAGAAAGATAAACCCCAGTTATTCTAATGGCCATAAGCATATCCTAATTGCCATTGGGTATTTTAATAAGTGGGTTGAGGAAATCTCTCTCATTTATGGAATTGGTAAAAAAATATCCATCTTCATTGTAAATCACCTCATTTGTTACTATGACATTCCTTATACAAGTTTCTCTAAAAATGGAAAGTAATTCAAGGATAAGGATATGAAATCCCTTTGTACATAATTACATATCAAACACAGATGGTCAAATCCCTATTACCCTCAAGGTCACACCCAAGTGGAGGCATCTAAAAATAATACTATCAAGATTATTAAGAAGATCATCAATGATGTTGGCCATGATTTAAATTTTTAATTATTCTTTGACTTACGGGCTTACCTTACTAATATCCACACACCTATAAGTGCAACATCCTATTCCTTAGTCTTTGGATCTAAACCCATTCTTATTATCAAGATTGAGTTACCCTCTCTACGTATTTTATTATAGGGTATCATTGATGATGAGAAGTATATAATGGCCTAGCTATAAGAGATGGAATCTTGGATGAGAAATGATTAGCCTAATTGAATCATCTTAAAGCACATCAAAATAAGCTATGCCATAGTTATAACAAACACATCATTTCAAGAGATTTTAAAGTTGGTGATATTGTGTTGAAAAGGAAGATTAAAAAACTAATGCAGACCATGAAAATAAAGGAAATTTTGATCTAAATTTTATGGGTCCATTCATTATCAAAAAAAAAAATGGTTTTGGAGCATACAGGTTGGATACACCAGATGTACAAGATCTAGATGAGCCCATGAACATTATACATCTTGAGAACTTTTATGTTTGATTATTTTGAACATTGTCTATGAGAATACTTGCTTGGGGTCATTCACCTAACTTCCTTTGCCATCCCTCTTCATTAATTTTTCCATTATTGAGTCAATCATTTTCTTTATCCCATGTCTCATTACTATCCTGATCTTGATTACAACCTATGAGTACTACATGTGGATTTAGAGGATAGTTCAACAAATAGTTTAGATTTGGTCATTTTTAACACATATTTGTAGGTAGAAGTTTAGAACATATTTGATTCAAAAAAGGTTTCCATAATTATTAGTCCTTGAAAAAACATATTTTATCTCTTTGATAGCATTCCCCATCCACATCACTTCATTTGTATCCTAATTTATTATTCAACAATAGTCCATTCACATCTTGATTTGCTATTGAGCTCCTACCTATTATTATTATTCCTTTACTAGATGGTATTGTTATTTATTTATATTACCCTATATATCTTACTTACAAAACAATACTTTATATAGCTTATTCCAAAAAACATAAAAACATTAGAAAACCCAAAAATATAAAAAATTTAGAAATCAAAAAATCCCAAACAAGAGATTTAAAGCCATAAAATCTTTGACCACTTTGTCATCCTATTTGGAAGTAGGTTTCCCTCTTGGTTTTATTATGGGTGGAAATATTTGAGTATTATATGAATATAATCCTTTTGGGTTAAGCATCTCATGGGTGGGAAATCTCTCATCTAAATCATGACTTCTCTATCAAATTCAATCGAATATGACCATCCTTCAATTCTAAAGATCCCATTTCCATTAGGTGTTTGCCTATGTCTTAGGAGGGCATCTTTCATTTAGTCCTCATTATATATCCATTATAATCCCATATTTTGGATAACTACATCATCCTGTGGTCCACACAAACTATATAGGCAACACTTGGATACATGGGGTATCTCAGGTTAGCTCAGCTGCTATCATTACATCATTATCACCCCATCACTTTTGTCTCTATCACCATGATTCCAATTTTCATCATCCCCTATTTGAAATTTAACAAGCTCTTGTCATTTTTTGAACCAATTAATCCACTCTCTCATTATTTTGAGAGAATTAATTTACACTCTCACCATTTTACAAATCATTTCTCTATTGCTTCCATGACAATTTCATCCTATTTTTTTATCATCACTTTTCTTCACTCCCATTTTTGAGAGAACTACATCGGCCTAAGGTCCAAATAGATTATATAATCAATGCTTGGATACATGGGGTATCTTAAGTTAGATTGACCACTTATTCCTTCTTCCATTCCCCTTTTGTCAAAATTTGTCACATTATCTTATATGAAGTTACATAGACTTAGAAGCACAAACACACATGAGTAACACTTTATCATTGCATACCAACAATGACTAACTATTATTTGTTTATTTCTTATATATATATATATATATGTGTGTGTGAATTTTTTTACTTACTTTCTTGTTTATTTGTTATTATTATTGTGCCTTAACTTAGACCATATGTGTCATTAGGGTCATCTTAGTTTTTACATATCTTGGTGAATCCTTATTCTTGTACTTGAGTCCATCCTTAAACATATGATGACAATGACATTGTGATGTTTCCATATCATGGTGTGTTTGTGTTATTTATCTATTGGATCAGGGGTCAGTCCTTACACACATTATGACCAGATCATCATGATGTTTTTTATCATGGTGCGTACCATTGTGTGCTACATTAGAAATTAAATGATTGGGGATTATATACAAGGTCATGCTTTAGTGGTAATTTCTCCCCTTGAAAAATCATGTCATATTATTTTAAGACCACATCACACCCTGTCCATCCCCTATTCTTATAAAATTTCTCCAATTTTATTCAAATCATTCTCACATCATCATTTTCATCACTTTGCATATCATGGTGTGCCCAAATTTTATGGCTTTTTCCTTCTCTAAAAACTTGTTATACCATTCACACATACACTTATGTTGGTATATCACCTTCCTGTCATTAATTAACATGATAATTTCATCCTTAATCCATGAAATAGGTTAAATTATTGAGCTATTCTTGCCACTCAATTAATTAATATATCAATTAGTGTAATCATTGATCAAATCTGCCCTACTAGGGAAAAACACTCTGTCAACCAATTAAATGTCCACATTGTTTGGGGCACATTCTCCAATCCAAGATCACTACTTTCACCCTATTTGGGAAAAATTAAAGTGTGAAACTCATTATATTAGGATGCATCCTACCTAATTCTACCATGCTTGGGGCAACTTGCTTCTATCATCCTTATCGACCATCACAATGTGCAAATATTAGCTCAAGTGGCTTCATTCTATCCATGGGTTAATTTTATTCATTTCACTTATATCCTACTTTACCTTATTTTTTGAAAGATAATATATGTCCTTCCTCCCAACATGTTCTCTTGAGGGGGCATCCATGGCATCCTAAACATCATTTGGGGCATCATTGTGAACTCATTTTTAGTAAATTGAACAAGAATCAACTAAACATGAACAAATCATTCTTCAATCATTACAAAATATTTTTAACAAATATTTCATTCTTTAAAAATCCATGAGTTTGTCTATGTATCACAATGCCATTTCAAATAGGGGAAAAATGTAGACACTTTATTTTTATCATGTTTGTATTGAAATTTTAAATAAAGTGATTTCCTGCAATAATGCACAAATTAGGCTAAAAATCACTAAAGCATCCAAATTTGTATGCACATTATATGTGCACATTCTAAAACATGTTGGTTCATCCCTATTAATGGAAACACATAATATATAATCATCAACTTCATCTAATTCATCTTTTGCATTAAAGTGCTAATTTGCAAGTGACCTTCTAGATCAATTAAATGGAACAATTATTTGATTTTCAACATTAGAAAAAATCATAAAAAATTAATCCAAGATTAATTAGTTGATTAAATTGAATCAAATGGATAATATATCCTTAATAAAAAATTCCATATCCTTTTTTAATATACACCTTCAAATAAATCATTAAATCCAATTATGATTCACATTATGACATCACTTGACAAGTGGTTGATTAAAATTACCCAAAGGTCAAACTTTGAAAAATATCATCACAAATGCCAAATATCAACATAAATTCAACCCATGATCAATAAATTGAACCCATGCCTCAATCAATTCAAACTCAATCTCAAATATTAATGGCATAAACACTCCAAAATTGATTGATCCTCAACCACACATCTTGATCATCATCCAAAGGTTGAAATCAGTTTGAGAAATCTTTAAATAGAAGGGTCATTTGACATTATATATATATATATATATTTGTTCTAGACTTAATCTATCAAAACTCATACAAAAACTTCACCAAGTTAGTCATTTATCAATTAAAACGTGCATAGCTCAAGGGGAGATGTTTCTATAATGATGCCATGACATTGATGAAGATCCTAAGCTCTATATCTGGGCCAATCAAACTTGTATGACAATAAGAGAGAGACATCCAAAGAGAAGGAAAAATTGTATTGTTTATATTCTATTACATTTTTTAGATCCCTATTGATCTTACCTAGTTTGAGGACATGTGCTTGGGTTTTATGTTGTATGTATTTCACTTGGATTTTATACTAATGAAAAACTAACTCCCTCATATTAATATGTTTACAATAATATTTTCAATTTTTACCTACAAATTTATATATTTTCTATTTACTAGTTTACATATATTTTATATTTTATATATTACTTCTTTAATGTTGGTTTTGAGATTAGTTTCTTCACAGTGTATTAATGAATAATATTTATTTCATGCCCAAAATTTCATGGTTAAAAAAATCACACAACTACACCATCATTTTCTATTCCATTTTTATCTACCAACACTCTGTACTTGCATCTAAAGAAAATAACAATAATAGCCAAAATCGTCACACACTCAAATTATTGATCATAATAGTTGGTATGACTATTTAATATCCTTTAATGGATTAAGAGATGTGTGTTGAATCTAGGATCATGATCAATCATGGGTGACTATTCAACCACATGAACTGTCCATAGATTACATAGAGATGTAAACTTATTATAATCAACATAAGAAAATAATACTAAACAAGACTATATAAAGTTTAGCTAATGAATAACTTGATCCTTTTAATTCCATAACTCTTGCTATCTAGGAAAGGTAACTCTCCAAGGTTACAATAACTTCTAAAATAAACACAATTTGGTCATATCATCTTCACAAATAAGAATGGTCATAGGCAAAAATAAACATAACCAAAAAAAATTTCTAATGGCCTTTATCTACTAACATGACATGAACATTCCTAAAAATCACAAGCATGACCATCTCTTAGCTTGATAATTTGGTTACAAAATAGCCCCAGTTTTCATATCCCAAGAAAGAGATAATTTATTTTGATAGCTATAACCAATTATCTAAATTAGAATTAAATTGATAAAGGAAATATAATAAATACATCACAAATAAAATGCCAATTTAGGATCGCATTCTAACTTAGTCTAAGTGAGAAAAAACTACCTTACCATAAATTCTTTGTAAAAAAGTAAACATCTCACTTACAAATGATTGAAGGTTCTATGGGTAATTTTAATCAATTTGAAAATAATTACAACTTATAGTTTTGAGAATACATCTCTTGATATTTCTAGTATGTCTATTCCAAATCAACATCATAGGTAAAAAGGGACAAGGATGTTTAACTCCTATAATCACCTTCTAGAATCAGGTGAGAAAAATGATATCGAATAGGGATAAATTTTTTATGGTTGTTGATTCTAAATTTTATAGTTTAATAGAATTGGTTAAAAATGTCATTTTTAGTTATTTAAAAATGTAGGTATTTAATTGAGTCAAGTTCTAAATGGATTTGTTTTGATTTCAAAAAGTGAACCAACCCTCATTTGAACTGAATCTCTCATTTAAAAATAATTTGCTTAACTGACTAGCTTTTCGACCCTAGGAAGATTATTACAACACTGCGATTCTATCTCTAATTCATTATAACAAGGATGTCATTACTCATATAAGTTATATAACATCATTATATAATTTCACCCCAAAGGTTTGTCATTCACACTAGCATATACCAATCAAGTTTAAGTTTCAAAAGTTTACTTTTCTAGATTAATTCAATTTCTATATTCAATTCACATTAGATACCTTACCACATTACGATGCAAATATCTAGGAGGATAATAACATACACCATTAATTTAACCATAACTATCCAAAAGTAATTATTCACCTATGCTATTTAATTATCCAAGTTTCATTTTGTGAAGGGTATCAATAATATTAAATTATCATTCTTTTTCATAATCCTTCCTTTTACAAATCAAGGTAATAAAAACACAATACTATTTATTATCTTTTAATTATAATTCAGTTAATTATGACCACATAGAAATATAACAAAATAAGTAACATTTCACAATAAGATAAGCAAAGAGATTACATTCCAGGTTATATGATTTCTCTACATTATGATTATTTACAATTTGAGGATAAAGACAAAAATCCTTATAATATGAATATTTAAAATCAGTTTAAATGACTTCATTTCAAGTAATCAACCTATCATAACGGATTCTCCACCTACACTTAAAATCACATATAAAATGTGTTAGTGTTAAGTTGGCAAGTAATTTTACTTCATAATGCATCATGTTATTCAAGTAATAAACATGCTAATTAAGATGCAAAAAATAAATGAATGCCCTTACCACTGTTTACATAAGTAAGCAAGTATATGGTCAATATTTATTACATGCTTAAAGCATAATAATCATTTTTAATCTATAAAAGATAAAACACTTAAAAATATATAATATTCATTCATTCATTACTTCAAGATAAAAGGAAAATTCAAATTTAAAATAAATGATCTAGATTGTCCTCAAATTCATGAATGCCATTTTGCATGCACTAAGGAAATGGGTGGAATCAGCTCATGGTATTTTGTGAGGAATGTTCTCATACTATTATATCAAACCTATATTCATTCATGCAACATTAAAAATTCGTATGAAGTCTCCTTAAAATCTTGAACCTTGAAATATGGATAAGTCTAAAATCTTGAAACCCTAAAATATGACTAAGTCTAAAATCTTGAAACCCTAAAATATGATTAAGTCTGAAATATGATAGGATCTTACAAAACCTAGAATTTTCATTATAACTCTAAGAGGTTACAAACCACTCTTAAACATCCTAAAAGTATATAAATAAAATATAAATTGAAGTATAATAAATTATGTCCCTATTTAAATTTAAACTTATACTTAAATGCTTATTATATATATAATGTTTGTTCAATCCTCCAACCATCATGCCACCAAGGCACTTTTACAAGAATGCTAACATGGGGATACTATTTCTACACCTCATTAATATGTAATTCAAGTCCATTAAAAAAAAAATATTATATTGTTAAAATAAGATGCCAAAGCAAAAGCTTATCATTCCAATTAGTTGAGAACCACTACAATTGTTGCCTTACACCACTATGTATCCCTATGCACTCATATTCAACTACTAAGAAACCAAATAAGTCAATTTCTTTACTGTTTTTAAAATCATAGATAAGGATACCATATGCTATAGTTAAAATATACTTATGAGTTAAAATGAAAAATAAATTATAAATACTTTGCATGGTAAGGCTCTACTACACCATTCACAACCAATTTAGAATGCCATACTCATACAAAAGCAAAAAATAACACCATATTTTCTAATTGTACACCCTAAAAGGAAAAGTTACACATAAATAGTATAGATATTCATTTCAAATTGAAAAATAAAATGGAATATAGTTTATAATGGCCATACACAACTAATGAGAGTTTACCAACACTAAAATTAGCAAAAGAAATAATAATATACAATATAAAATCAACAAGAGGACATCAACTTCTATTAAAAGTGTTAAACAAACATCTATTCCATGTAGTCCAAAATATAATAGGATTATTAATAACCTAAACCACACCAATTTATTGCTAAATAAGAATGAATGGACTATTGCATTTCCCACAGGGGGATGGTAATAAAGTATTTTCCATGGTGTTTTATAGTTAGAGCACATCAAGAGGACTATAAAAAAATTAAATAAAGCACATAATTGACATTTAATTAACTCTAAATGCTTATTTGAGTTACAAATATAAGAGTAAAAATAGGAAAGGCACCATTCATAGTTGTAAGAGACATAAAATACAATTAAATGGAAGGGCATTATAATTGCTAGGGGCTGAAGATAAAGAGATAAACATGATAAACTTCTGCACAACCATACTAGTGAAAAATGAAAAGATTAGAACACTAATTCATAGTTTTATAATTAATGTGAATCTTAAAAAGAAATAAAAGACACAAGGAATGTGCAATAACAAAAACTATAAATTATTTCTCTCTTGACTAAGCATGGTAGAACATCATAAGAGAACATCACTTGCCTAGTTTGATAACCACAATACTCTTCTCTCTCCTCATTATTTTTATTTGTTTTGATCTATCTCTTTATTGTTTAGGAAATTTCCTCTTACCTCCTCCTTATTCTCCTTCACAAAACATGCATCCTTCCTTTAGCTGCAAAAGGCATCCTCCCAAGACAAAGCTTCCCCCACAGTATTTAATTTCATTCAAGGGAAAATATATACACTTGGCAAGGTTGGAGAGACTTCAAAAATAAAATTAAACTCAATTTTTGATTTCCTCCCTTCATGGTGGCATACTAGGGATATCTTTAATGATTATGGGTGAAAATAATTAATGAATAATAGTCTTCTTACACCATGACACAACCCATGTGTTTACACAACTCAAATAACTTCATAAAGTGATTTGACCAAGCCATAACTAAGACAAATATGTGGTTTCAATGCCTAATTTTTTTTTAAATTTATATTTTTAACATAAATAAAACAACATTTGGATGGCAATGTTAAATACATAACCGTTATCCAAAATTTAAAACGAGCAAGATTGACCTAGGTTTGTAATAGATGCAACAAGGTAAAGTTTTCAAGATGATAATAATTATATTAATATTATTTTATGATTATTCCTCTCACTATGATTAAATTATCATCTAAAAGGCATGGTTGAATGGATCATCATCAATAATAGGATTCCTAAAAGGTAAGGTTGGTCATTAAGACTAGTGGATCAAGGATCAACAAGATCAATTTAGCCACATTATAGATAAGGTTTAAGATTCACATAATATTATACATACTGTGGTTTATTACTACTATATAAGGTAGATCTAAATATTAGGTTCAAGACAATAAAACAAGAGCATCACACATAAATATAATCACAAGAGAGTCAATCAAGTAATGAATGCATATGCCATGCTAAAATACATTGAAATCAATAAAGAAACATTGAATCATTGTGAGGGGTATTAAAATTTGTGGACAAAGGATGATAAGGATATTATGAAAGATTTTTTTGAGGATGAGGAGAAAATTGATGATATATTTTAAATTTAAATCAATTGTTTAAAATATTATTTTCATTTCCATTCTTTAAATGCCATAGTTACTCATTTTTTTTCTATTATGTACTTTGCTTACTATTTTAATTTTTTTTTTATAGGCCCCTTTATAGTATATGACTGAACAATTAGGTGATAGAATGATATACATTTATCATTATGGTTTGTTTGGGAATCTTATGGGTTATAGATTATGTTAGGAATATAGAACACAGAGCAATATTAATGAAATACAGATGAAAATAAAATGTGAAAAACAAAATATAAGAAAGATACAAATTTAATGTGGTTCACCCAATATGGGCTATGTCCACACATAAAATAGCTAGTTATTTTCTTATTCAGTCCAATAAATGAAGGGATAAACTGTAATACATCCACTACAATCTCCTCTTCACTCACACACAGTGTGCCATTGTGATTACAATGGACTCATATCAAAAGGAGGGTTATATATTAGGGCAAAAATGCACCAACATAATCTATACCATTAGATCTATGACCTAATAGTGAAGTATCTAGATTTACTACGAAATTAAAATATTTTACAATGAATTTTTTGTTTCACCCCCCCCCCAGAACCCTATGGTGACCATAGTATGGGGGGGGGGGGGCTTTTCCCCCACACTCCCCCTGTCAAGAACTAGGAATTCTAATAAGATTAGGCTCCACCATCCAATAAATTATGGGACCTATAAAGGCTCAACATGCATAGGCTAAAAGTGGCTTGTATGTCCTTCACCTTGAGACAAAAGTATGGGTGTAAGAATATATAAAATTTCTTACTAATTTATACAAAAAAATCAAAAATGTATATTGAAAGGAGGAAAAATAACATTAACCATGTATTGAAGTTGTAGGGTAATTTACAAATAAGGTGGATTATTCTGAAGTTATGCTAGAGAGATGGGAAAAGAGTTTTATGTTTAATCTAAAATTGGATTAATGTGACACTAAAAATTAATTAGATAGAACTAATAGAATAAAAATTTACATGTCAATTACCTGAAATAATAAATAAATATAGTTTTGACAAGTATATTTTGAGACAAGTAAGTGCGGTAATTGCAATGAGAAAAACAAAGGGATAGAGAAAGACTTAACTTTTTTTGGTATATTTCTATGATATATGTAGGATTATAGAGTGATTGAAGGTTATGTATGATGATTGTGATCCATTCATCCTATAATCTTAAGATTGTTTTGAGCTCAGGATAGTATTGACAGACTTGGATAGGTATGGTAATCGATCTTGCCCTTATTGGCCAATTTTTTCCTTTGACAGTAAAGTTCCAAAAATTTCCTGAGAGGTGTAGAGGATTCAATACTATTCATTTACCCTTCCATAATATCTATTTGACACACACATGCAGATTAAAAATCAAAACCATAGTTCATTTATAAAAACCAAATATACATCAAATGCAAAGGGGGGAATCGGGCAAGGGAAATCACTGAACTATCCTAAAAAAAATACCACATAATGTGAGTGCTACCTACATAGCCCAAAGGTCCTCATGATGATGTAGTTATCCCACCTATGTATTTTTATGGAATGGTGATATGCAAATCTATATGGTTATTATCCTATCTTACCCTTGACACATGCATGCAAATGTAATAGTAGTTCAAAATATAACTCTAGAATTTTAGTATAAGTAGATATGTAGCTTTTAATAACTTTTAAAATGTGAGAATGATTGTTCATATTTCCTTATATTAGCTTTATTTATATAGATATTATTATAATTTGAATTAAAAACTTAGAGGTGCACATAATGGACCCAACATAACTTAAAGGGGACTCAAAAGACTTAAGTGGGGTCTAGAGATTCATATCTTTTTAAAAATGGGTGTTAAGTCATAGAAGGTCATAAAGTAAAAGGGTAAAATATAATAAAAATGCACCATTAAGTATTTAATTATTATCCAATATATACATAAATAAAGTAATTAAAAATACATTAAAAATAAGTGTTGTGCAAATTTGGGTGTTTACAATTTTTCCCTTTTACTCTAACATTTTAGTGAAATTACAAAGACTGGATGAAATGAAAAAAGATAATGCAAACCTCATGTGAATATGTTGTTGTGTAGATGTATCATATGCCATGATAATATAAAGTGTAACTACAAAATGAGATTGTATGTAATTAAATGTGATTATTATTCAAGTAAAATAGAAGATATAACCATAAATGAAATATTGTAAATATTATTCAAGGAAAAACTACACTTTTATGCATGCCATGAAGAAAATAAAGGACTTGTAGCATCTATTAATTTCATATCTAGGGAAATGGATAAGCTTTCAAGTAGTAAAAATGATGGATATAACCATTGAGGGACACATAATACTCATTGTGCTGATTGTAGTAAATGTTGTTTAGAGAAATTTATTTTTGTGTTGAAAATTAGAGAATTGGGGTTGATCAATCCCCAATTTGAATTATACCTGTATAAAATAAATAAAACCCATTTAGGTATGTAGAGACCTCAATTTACGTCAATCTAGTTTCTATAACCCCAAGTCATGAAACACATTAAAATCCAAAATAGATTCACACACATAATGCTAGAGTGCACAATAATCTCCAAGTTATACAATATGCACCTTAAATAAATTTCCCAATACAAATGGATTATGATTTAATTATCACTTTGATCTTGAATACAAAATCAAAATATAATGATTGTCGTCCTTGCCCCTATCATGTCTATAGATAGAAAATAGTATATAGTATATGCCGTAAAATTGTAGTATGCTCTTTGATTTTGAAAATAGTATAGTGAACATGAATTTATATCATTCCCCATTGTGATAATTGTAGAATCTATAATTGTATGTTTTGAATTTAAAAATAGTATAGTGAGCATGAATCTGTATCATGCCCCATTGTGATAATTCTAGAATCTATGACTATATGTAAATGTAGATTTGGGAATTATGTTTGAATCTTGTGCATGAATATGTATCATGCACTTCAAGTTTGTATGAATTTGTACTTTATTCCTCAAATAGGGGTGAATATTCATGGTACATGCCCCCATTATCTATGCCAATGAATAGATTTTGAACTATATGTCTTGCTTTGATTTTTAAAGTGTGCCACTAATTGAGTTTTTGAACCTTTTTCATCCTTTTGTAGCTATAATGTGTAGTATTTTTAAATTTCTAATATGTGCTTTGTGCTTTGTGATTTTGATTGTATGTGCATGGAAAATGACCCCAATATTGTACCAATGTCTGAATCTGTTAGGTCATACTATGATATGATAATCAATAAAATAATAAATTTTTATTAATTTATAGATTTTACCTCCTATTAGCAAATCAATCGGATCAAAAGATATAATGAGTAAGTCTGGTCTATTATAAATGTTAGAATATTGCATAGGATTTCGAGAATTATTGATGTATTGGTCATATAGAATAAATGATAGAGTATGAGATAATTGTATTTTATTATCAAGTAAAATTGTTAAATGTAATGGTGCTTGTACCATTAAGTGTAAAATTGACCCATTTTTGAAGTTGGTATTGGTAACTGAGTAGCATTATGATGCATAATGAAATGTTATGTGTGTCTAGATGTAATTTACATCACGTGTTTTTGCTAAATATAAGCTGATCTATCTCTTGCCAATTTTTTGATTTGTTAATAGCATTAAGTGCACACTAAGCATAGTAATTGCTTTTGGAAAAAGGTCAACTCAAAAGTATATAATAGGGAGAAAATTATTTTTGCATTTTCATTGTCATTATTACATTGATTGAAATTTGAGCTATGAGTGTTCCAAGATGTTGAGTCGATGACCCTCATTTCCATTATAATTTGAGTGCTTGTAGATTTCTATTCGGATAAAGATGACATGGGATTTGGTATGTAACTAAATTTATCTCTTTTTTAGTATTTTTTTAGTTTCGGTTAATTTACATAAGTGATAATTTCACTTTTTTAAAGTTTTGATTGTTTTGGCATGTGGATATAATTGAAAATTCATAATTTGTTGATTATAACATGAAATATACACAGTGATAGACTAATGCATGATAAAATTTATTATTTCTTATTATTTTAGATGATCCTATTATTATGCCCCCAACATAATGTGGAGGGGATGAAGATGGAGTAGATGTTCCACCTATACCATAACCTACAACACAACCTATTGGTGGAGATGCCCAATTTATGGTAGTCATAGTTGAGCATGAGTATTTTGTAAATTATTGGCTTTTATATTTATTTTTAGTTGTTTAGAATTATTATTAATGTAATCGCACAATGTGATATTGTAGGTTATGCCTGTTGGTCCATGATGGTAGATGTAATCATTTATACTTTGACACAAAATGTGCCATATGACGTAGGTAGTAATTTGATAGAATGAGTTGATTAGATTGTTGGTGAGCATGCATATTTATTTTATCCTTGTGTGATCATAGTTATAACATATATAGTGGTTGGTGATGAACGTGGTGACTTATAGGTAGAACTTAATAGACAAACCACACTAATTTAGAATTTGGATTTGTATAGAGATTTGCTTACTTGATTTTATGCTTTGTTATTTTAGCATACATATGTTATGGTTTAGATGAAAAGAAAAGTTATACGATATAGTTCATTATTGCAATCACATGGATCATTCAAAAAAGATAAGGCTTATACTTCATAGGTTACAGAGCTATCCAGTAGTGATAGTTCATATATATATATATATATATATATATTTATATCATTTTAAATTTGACATGCATATGTTATATTTTTATTTTTTTGTGTGTTGATGAGTTTCATATTTTGATTGTTTTTAATAGAATATTGTAAATGTTTGGATGCGTAATGTGTTGATAATAAGCATTGAATACACACACACACACACACACACACACACACACACACACACACACACACACACACACACACACACACACACACACACACACACACACACACTCATATTGGTAACATATAATTTTAGAGCATGGGTAATTAATATTCTTTTTATAGTGCCTCTATCGAGAGCTTGAATGGCTAATTTTTATTGAATAAGAACATATTGAGATACTTTGATCATTTTAGAATATGAACTAGAAGAAGGAATTATTATAGTGGTTTATTTATATAAAGTTTGATAGACCATTTTTTCCTTAGTAGGAATGTTGAGGTATGTCCCAGTCTTCCTAGAATAACTAGTAGAATAAGTAGGAGAATATGACCTTATTGTATTTTTATCAAATGTAATAAATCCTTTGTGAGAAAGCTATGTAAGATTTTATCTCAAAGTATAACAATAATTATCATAATTCCTATTAATACCATGATATGTGCAAAATGGTTACCCTTTGATATTTTCAAATCTATGTAGTGGATGATAGTAATTTGGAGGAAGAGTAATCCACTGCTTATCTAATAATGTATGTAAGACATCATATGGTATATCTCTAAGATGATTAAACTGAAGTGGTTTTTTATTAGTAGAAGTAGATGTTTTCATTATATGAGCTATTTTGTATGCTCATTTTATTCATTTATGTAAGACATTTACTATTAGGATATAATAGATAATGAAAAATATCCTTTAAGTTGCAAAGAGAGGAACTATGAAAGCAAAAATTAAACTAGAATAAATCAAAGCAAAATAATGCAAACCATAATACAAGATTTACATGGTTCACCAATTTTTAGACATCCATAGAGAATGGTTCAACTATTAATATCAACATCAACACTTGGAGAATACAACTATGAAAACAACCTATAATTCACACATCTCCAATATCTCACACACTCATTATCTTCAATGCATACAAGCTTCAACAAGCTTACAATAAGCTAACTCCTAGATTCACATAAAACATACAAGATTCAATAAAGAGATACAAGTCTTTCACTCACACATCCACTACTTGGATTTTCTCTTGAGTTCTACATACAAAGGAATGACATCCTTTTCTTATATAATTATAAAGGAGAATGAATAAAGAGAGAAAAAAATTAGGTGAGAGAAGGAATTATGCCCCATATTTATGTGGGCCTAAAGGGATCAAAGTTGGCATGCATGACCCATGCATAAGGGTCAAAAGTAGATGGCATAGTCATGATTCCCCTTGAATTCCTTCATGTGCCTCCAAAATGAGTGAGAATATCTTTTCAATTTGTCACCCACTTCAATCAGGAATAATAACTTGATGGCCCACTATCCCATGTTCACACACATGCTTCCAAAAGATTCCAATCACCTTTTGAATTCTTCCTCATGCCTAATCATAAATATACCTAAGGGTTGCACCCCATATGTTCCTTGTCTTCCATTGTCACCAAAAGACAAAATCATGTGAATTTAAAATTGACAAAAAATTGTCCCATAATGGAGTGGTATGCCCACTCCATCACATGCACTTGATCACATGAAATATCCTCTTTGTGGGAAATTACACATCACCACCAAGCCACATCACCTTACTACATCATCTTAATCACCTACCACATCTCCTACATAGTCATCACCAACTCACCATTGTAACCTCATCACATGAATAGTGACTATGAATAGTGTTTATAAATAGTGATTTCACACTTAAAAATTCTCCCACTTGAAGTTTGTATTCATAAATTCCTACTACTGCATCTGCTAAACCAATTTCTCATTTTGATTTTCTTCATCCACAATACCAACTAAATTTGAACATAACTTCAAATTCACTTTTATAACCACATTTGTCATCATGTCTATATGATTCTCACTTGTATGTATCTTCTCCAGCTTTAGTTTTTCCTCCTCTACTAATATCTAAATAAAGTGATACCTCAACTGAATGTGTTTTGTACCAGAGTGAAATGTTGAGTTCTTAGTTAAGTGAATGGCACTCTGACTATCACTAAAAAGTATCCCTTTTACTTATTGGTGTCCCAACTATTCCATCACCCTCTATAGCCATATCATATCTTTTCTTGATTCTCTAGCAGCAACATACTCAACCTCTATGGTATAAAGTGCCACCACTTTCTATAGACATGATATCCAATAGAAATGATATCTAATTCATCACTGTACCATCCATAGTGAAAACATACTCAATAGTGCTTTTCATACCATATAAATCAACTACCATATCTGAATCAACTTATTCTTATAGAGTAACATATAATCCACCATAACACAACAATAAATCTAAGGTCCCTCTTAGGTAATAAAGAATCCACTTCACTGCCTTCCAATGTTTCTTTCTTGGATTACTCATGAACTACTCATCACTCCAATTGCATGGGAAATGTCTATCCTTGTACACACCATTGCATACATTAAGTTGCCAACCACTAATGAGTAAGGTGTCTTAGATATGTGATTCCTCTCTTTTTATATCTTGGGACATTGATCCTTTATTAACTTGAAGTGGCTTGCCAGTCTTAACCAATTTTTCATTCTACATGCTAAACCTCTCTAACACTTTCTTGATGTACTCTCCTTGTGATAATGTTAACCTACGATTCTTTATATTTATATCTATTCTCATCCAAAGGATCTATTTAACAAAAAATATTTAATTCATATTAAAATTATCTCCCAACTATATCTTGAATACATTAATATCCTTCATGTTAGAACCTGCCACCAACATGTCATCCACATACAAAAGTAGGATAATAAAGTTGCCATTCTAAAATTTATTAAAATACACACAATAGTTAGAATGACATATAAAATAGTATTGTTCCATCATAAAACTATCAAAATTAATATACCATTATCTTGGATCTTGCTTAATTCCATACAAGATCTTCATCAATTTGCACACAAACTTTTCCTTAGCATGGACTTTAAAACCTTGTGGTTGCTCCATGTATATCTCCTCCTCCAAATCCCCATGAAGGAAAGTAGTCTTCACATCTAACTATTATAAATGAAAGTACTCAATTAAAACTATAATTAAAATAATTATAACAAAAGTCATTTTAACAATAGGAAAAAATTATTTTGTCAAAATATATACCTTTCTTTTGTGCAAACCCTTTCACCACCAATTTAGACTTATATTTATTTTTACCACCACCATCCTCCAATTTTTTGGCCACTCCATCATGCCCCACTTTATCACATATGATATAACACATGAAATATCCTATTTTTGGGTCATGCCACATCACTACCAAGCGACATCACCTTATTACATCATTCTACATCACCTACCACATCTCCCACATAGTCATCACCAAATCACCACTACCACCTTATCACATGAATAGTGACTTCACACTTAAAATTTAATATTTTTTTCTTACTATAAAATATTTTTTGGAGGTTTTTCAATGATGTCTTCAAGGTGACCAAGGATGTTGATGAGGTGTCTTGTGTACTATAATGATAATGATAAAGTGTGCTTCAGTTTTCTTACATAGTTATTCAATTTTTGGCTTAAATAGGTAGATGGTGAATGTTATTGATGGTATGATAATGTTTTAGATACCATATGGGGTGTTTTTAGTGCTTGGATTTATTTTGGAAGTTAAAGGAATTCATCAGAGTAGTCATATGAAGGTCTAGGTTCAAGTAATCATCTTGACAGATAAGGCTGAGTGAGTAGATTGATGACATAAAAATTCACATATGTAAATATTTAAAGAGTAAATTGATATATGTATGGATTATAATATGAGAGGAGATAATGTGATCTAAGTTTTAGGTCATGAGGATATGTGTGGTAAAATTTATTAAGGTGTAAAGTTGGCTTCTCAAACAGGGTTCACTAAGTTCCCATACTTAGCCCTTTTTGTGATATCAAAGATCTATAGTGAGTGTTAAATCAATAAATGAAGATATATGGTGAGTGATTAATATAAATATATAAGGATATAATGGTGAGTTTTATACTTTTTATATAGATATCAATTCCAAGCATGAAGTCTATTAGTCAAAGATCTTGAGAATGAACAAGATGAAGACATATATCACATTCATGGAGTTTGAGCAGCAGATCAAGATCAACATAGCACATTAAAAAATTAAAATTAAGATAAATTGTGTGAATTATTAAATAATTAAATATAATTATTAGGAGGCACATGGGGATGCCAAATGGTGGAAGCTCATTGGAGACTGACTGCAGGGTACATAGAGGGCATGCGGGGTTGCCAAGTGGCTTGATCTCAGAAATGAGGATCTAAGATCAACAGTGAGTGATGAAATTTAAATTAAAGAGGATAAAATGGAGATATATGAATCAAATTTTATCAATATTTTAAAGGACATGAGATGAAAACATGTGTCTGTAGATGATTTTACATTAACTAGTGACTGTTGGCATTTGAATTAGCAAAAGGATAAACCAGTGCTTAGTATTTTGATTATATATTTTGATCTAGGATGAATTTATTGTTGGTGTTAAAGGAAAATTTGAATAATAATTCAGGTAACATCCAAATAATCTATTTATAAGGTTTGAATATCTATATAATCAAAGTTATTGATCTCCAAATTTGATTGAAGGTTTGACCATGTTCTGCAAGTGACCTGAGAAGGATAATTGAATATTTATTGATGGTATTTTGATATTTAAAGATAAAATAAATATTTTAGAGTGTTTTATAAACCATTATGACCATATTTATGGATTTTATAGGCTTAAAAAATCCATATTTTAGTATAGATAAAGGCTTATAAGTTGACTATGTTTATTGAATACACTGGCCGTTTGAGTAACCATCTTACAGAGGTAAGTTGAAGATGTTATAAGCATATTTGAGGAAGAAAATAAGTATGGATATTTTATATAATTATAAAATATTTATTATAATTTATTGGTTGTCATTATTTTCCCTTGATCAGTTATGGAGAGTCAAAATAGCTTGATTATATTTTGACTATATATGACTAGTCTGAATGGTCATGCTAAGAGAGTTGATTTGAGTGCTTAGAGCCTATATTGTAATGTATAAGGAAAATGGAGGTGTTTAAAATTTATTTATGGTTTAAATCATGTGATATAGTCATATGGATATGTGAAATATTTTATTTTTTGCTTCAGAAGTTTGAGACTATGTTTTTTGTGTATGAAGACCTGAAGAGCAAGGAGACCTAATTGGTAGGTTTAAGTATTGAGTTGGTGTTATAGGTGGTATGGAACAATAAGGGAGTTATCAAGGGTATATTTGAGACATTTTTGGTGTGTTTTAATGTTTGGTATAATCTGAAAGTGTCCCAAGGAGTTGAAGTTGTAACATATGAGTATGAAGGCCTAATTATTTTAGGTCTCACCAAGACCTGATGGTGGTTTGGGGATAATGAGGTATTGGTAAACCTAAGGAATGTGTGATTATTAAATTTAACATGTATTATGACCTATTTTAAAGATATAATAAGTATATTAATCATATTTCTTGACCAAGATGGGTTATACCAAGAATGTGGTATAAATATAAGGCATTATTAGCCTATTTGTGCTGGTAGTGGAAGTGTGGATTCAAACAAAGGAAATAACCTTTGAAAGATAAGGTAAAGGTTATTAAGGACCAATATAGAGTGAATAGGATAATTCATGATTGTATAATCAAGCTGATGTAGGAGGACACATAGGTCATTAAACCTAATGAGCCTAGAAGAGGCAGTTTGAGCGAGTTAGTCCTAGAGGCAACTTGAGAGAGATTGGAGGTGAAGAATGCAGACAAAGGTGGTCATCATCAATTGAAGATAAAAAATAGGTGTTTAAGGTGATATATTCAAGGTATCTATGTGGGTGCTTATTTTATTAGGGGGTTGGTTCCTCCTTATAAGATAAATCTTATTAAAGGTCTGGGTGCTCAATTAGACAGGGGTAGTAGCTCCTTATGGGATTGGTGTCTCACTAAACTAAGGGATGGGTGTTACTTGATCATTTGGTACTGGTATAAGTGTTTTATCTTGTTATTATAATACTATAGTTCATTTTAAAGGGATCAATGGGTTTTATCCCCCAAAAGGGTTTCTTACATATATCACGTGTTTTGTGCTTGATCTTGTTTTATATTCCATGTTCATTATTATGAATGATGTGTATGATTCATGATTATATGTTTTGAACAGTTAATAATTTAAAGGGTTTGGAATTTTATTGAATATATAGCATCACTTATTCACCCCCCCTTAATAATTTTACCTCTAACAATTGGTATCATATCATAACCTTATGTGCAAGTTTAACCACTAAAGGTGATCCAAGGTAAAATATGGGTAGTCATCAAATGCAAGGAGGATTTTCAACTAAGTATTCACCAATGTTTAATGGGTCCAATTATGATTTTTATAGTGCAAGGATGAATACCTATATCATGTCAATATGGGTTTACATTTAACAATCTATTGTGGATGGATATTCAACCCGCTCAACCCCTCTAACTAGTGCAACTAATAAGAAGTTGTGTGAGATCAATTATAAGGAAATTAATAACATCACTTGTCATATTTTAGAGACTAATTATACCAAGGAAATCCATTGTAAATATACCAAAAAATTATGTGATCAATTATAGATCATTTATGAAGGGGATTCAAAGGTTAAGTTGGCCAAGTTACAGACTCACTGAAGACATTTTGAGAGTCTCAAGATGAAAGAAGATGATTCACTAAAATCATTTATACATATAGTTGATGAGATTGTAAACATCATTAGAGGACTAGGAGAGGATTTTTAAGAAGATAATTTTGTGTAAAAATTATTAAGGTCTCTTACCCTCAAATTTGATTCAAAGGTTTTTACCATAGAAGAGAGTCATGATCTCACAAAAATGAAGATGGATGAATTGCATGGTACTCTCATAGCTTATTAGATGAAATCAAATGATGAAAAAACAAAAAAGATGGAAACAACATTCAAGATGTAAATGAATCCATAGAAGAAGAGAAATCAAGCTAAGGAAGTCAAGTATGATGATATTGATGAAGTTGAACTAGTTGTTTTATTTATAAGGAAATTGAAAATAGGTTTAGGCAAGTATAAGGGTAAACTACCATTAAAATGCTTAAATTGTGGATAGGTAAGACACTTTTCCAATAAGTCACCTTATAAGCATAAGAATTATGATGATGAAGAGTATGATAAAGACCAAGATGAAGGCAAGAAGACATTTAGGACTGATAAGAGGAAGAAATGATTCAAGAAGTATAATGACAAGAAGATTCTCTACACAAATGAAGATTATAGATCATCATATGAGAGTGAAGACAATGATTCTAATTTTGATAATGAATATGATGGTCCTATTGAAGATGAAGCCCTATACATGGATAAGGAAGGAAGTTGCTCATATCAAAAGGAGTCTACTTGGAGTGATACAAATAATGAAGAAGACAAGGAGGACTCTGAGACTAAGTTGATGAATGCCCTTGAAGATTTGAAGATTGAGAAGAAGAATACCAAGAATTTGAAGTTAAATATGAAGGACTATGTAGATCAATTCAGTATGTATGAGGCTAGAATGGATGGAGACTCTAAAGAGCATAAAGGTATAGTCAAACATATAAATAGTCAATTAGAAATCCTATCTACAATATTGAAAGCTAAATAAGATGAGTGTTCAAGGTATGTGATTGAAAATGAGTCATTAAAAGATGAGTTAGAAAAGACATCTAATAAGATGAAGCCATTTGTGAAGTTTTGAAAAGAGATCAAGTGATCTAATAGCATTTTGAATAGTAAAAATCATGTTAGTGATAGAACTAGATTTTTTTCCAAAGAAGAATAAAAGATTCAAACTCAAGACAACATGAAGATTAATGTGAACAAAGAAAATCAGACCTTAAGGGTCAACAATTAGTCTTGGAATGAAGATGTTGGTAGAATGAGGACAAATCAAATTAGACAACCAAATGCCATGATGTATGCAAATTTTAATGGTTACTGCTATACTTGCAATCAATTTGGTCATAGGAATAGAGAGTGTAGAAGACTTGATAATAATAAGTGGAATCATTAGTCAAATAACATGAACAAAGTTAAGCACTTCAGTTGTTATGACATAGGATACATTATAAGATTTTGTCCAAACTAGGTAAGGAAAGTTGAGTTCAATTTAAAAAGAATGGTTTGCTAAAACTATGATAAGATTAGTCACATTGATAGGTTTTGAAAGAAAAGGCCATCAAGTCAAAATAATTTTAATCAGACTCCTAGAGTGTAAGGAAGAAGACAAGTTAACTTATGGAAATTTAAAATGAAAGGTATGAGTCATAATGAGTCTAAAGGTCCAAGTGGTCTTTTTTAAAAATTAGAAGATGATACACAACTTGAATAATGCCAAGGGTACTCATTATATTCTCATGTTAATAATAAAGAAATAAAGCTCACTAAAGAGACCAAGGTATTTGAAACTTGTCCTAAGGTATCTGTAAACTTAATTAAACAAATTGATGTTATTGAGAAAGTTTCCTAAAAATAATATCAGCTGATAATGTCAAGTGTTGATGCTTTGAAATGTGAGATTGATACTTAAAGTTAAAAGGTATGCCAAGAATCTTTATTTTATCCATGTATTATCAATACCATCCTAGAATAAAAGGAAAGTCATAAAGAAGATAAACAAGTTGATTCAGTCAAGCAAAAGAAGAAGAAGAAGAATCAGTTCATGTTATTGAAGAAAGAGAGATAATATGAGATTTTGTGGGCAAATCCTAGTTTCACATTATTCTAGGACATATTGGGTTAGGGGTGTCTCTCTCTAGGCTTCAAAGATACACTTATCAACAAAATGAAGCATAATGGATACTAGTTGAGTTTTGGTTGATATTATAGAACAATAAAGGTCATGAGAAGATTTGATTGGTTAAGGGGGAGTAATGATTTTTATGTAACAAATTCAAAGTGTTATGACGGTGAGTTATCAAAATATTATATTTGCATAAAAAAGGTGTGTTGATCTTATTCTAGTATGCTCAAGTTGTGTTTAGGGTTTTTGGTTCTGAAGGTAAGAACTTGTCAATTTTTGTTGCTTAAATTGATTGGTCAAAATGATGAAGACTGAAGGAAAGGTTGGTATAGAGTACGAGGAGAATGTATTTTCATATTTTTGGTATCATGAAGAAGGTCTTAGAGTTCTATATATGCCAAATTATGTCTATCATAGAGTTCATAATCTTCTGAAGATGAGATAGTTCTATGAGAGTGCTTTGAAAAGGTTCTAAACCATGATGGCTTGTAGAGGATAAAGGGAAATTGTTTTGAAATCCATATGAGAGTTATTAATGTCTAATTTAGTTGTTTAATTTTATCTAATGAATATGTGATATCTATTTATGGTTTCATAAGGATATTGACTAAGTGTGGATAGTGTTGAAGAGTTACTGACAGACCTAGTTCATTGAGAAGACTTGTTGAAGATGATTTTGAAATAAATCATGGAGTTAGGTGGAGCTAATTTAGATAGTTAGAGAGGATTGAAGAGGTATTCATAATGTAAGGGGGAGTCCCTCTATATGTTTTTAAGGTGAGTTCAAGTAGTTTTTATTGCTCTTAAATGTTTTGTCTGCATAGAACATAGTTTGATCAAAGAAGAGTGTAGTCATGGATCATGTTTGAGAATATCATTTTAAGAAGAGGTATGAAAAATGTTAGGGTGAGTCTGTATCATCTCTCATAGGTGGTCCTTTACTATTATTGGTCTTTGAAGTCTGTTTAGGTCCATAGGATCAGAAGTTGAGCCTACTTTATCATTATGTCAAAGGGGAGAAATTTTTTGAAGAGAGAGACAAAGTCTAAGCATAAGCTTTGTATTAGTGTTGACATAAATTACAAAGGGGGATATTGTTATAGGTTTGTCAAAGATGTCTCCAAGGTGACCAAGGATGTTGATGAGATGTCATGTGTGATAGAATGATAATGAAAAATGTGCTTCAGTGTTCTTGCTTAGTTCTTTAGTTTTTAACTTGGACAAGCAAATGGTGGATATTATTGATGGTATAATCATGTTATAGATACCCTATGGGGTGTTTTGAGTTCTTGGAGTGGTTTTTTAAGTGAAAGGAATTCATCAGATTAGTCATATGAAAGTCTAGGTTCAATTAGTCATCTTGATAGATAATGTTGATTGAATAGATTAATGACATCAACATTCACACGTGTGAAAGTTTTAAGAGCAGATTGATATATGGATGGATTACCCTATGAGAGGAGATCATGTATTCCAAGGTTTAGGTCATGAGGATATGTTTGGAAAATTTTATTAAGGTGTAAGTTGGCTTCGTAGATAGAGTTCACTGAGTTTCCATACTTGGCCAATTTTATGATATCAAAGATCTATGATTTAATTGGGTGATGAAGATATATGAAAAGTGATTAATATGACCAAATAAGGATCTAATGACAAGAATTATACTTGTAAATTAAAGATCAACAATGAGCATGAAGTCTATTATTCAAAGTTTCTAAGAATGAACATGATGAAGATATGTGTCACATTCACAGAGTTTGAGCAACAGATCAAGATAGACAAAGCACATTAAACCATATAGAGGAAGATAAATGGTGAACATTAGTAAATAAGTAAATAAAATGCTTAGAAGTCATGTGAGGATTCCAAGTGGTATAATTTCATTGGAGACTGACTTTAGGGAATGTAGAGGGCACATAGGACTACCAAGTAGCTTGATCTTGAAAGTGAGGATCTAAGATCAATAGTGAATGATGAAAGTTAAAGTTATGAGGCTCATGAGGAGATCAATAGAGAACATTTGGGAAAGCTATGTGAGGAAATGAGATGAATACACGTGTATGTAGATGATTTTACATTAATTAGTGATCGTTGGCATTTGAATTAGTAAAAGGATAAACTAGTGCTTAGGTTTTTGCTTATATCTTTTGATCTATGATGAATTTATTGATGGTTTAAAAGGAAAAGTTGAAGAGGGATTCAATTTTAATCTATATAATCTAGTTATAAGGTTTGAATATCTATAAAATCAAAGTTATTGAGATCCAAAGTTTACTAAAGGTTTGACCATGTGATGCAAATGACGTGAGAAGGATCATTGAAGAGTTCTTAATGGTATTTAGATGTTTCAATATGAAATAACTATTGGAAAGTTTTTTAGACTCCATAAGGACCATATTTATGCATTTTTTAGGTTTGAACAATCCATATTTAGTATGAAAAAATGATTAGAAGTTGAATGTGTTTATTAAATACACTAGTAGTTTGAGTGACCATCTTGCAGAGGTGAGTTGAAGTTGTTCTAAGTAGAGTTGAGGAATAAAATAGGTATGGAGTTGTTCTATAAATATCAAAGATTTATGAAAAGGTATTGGTTTTCATAATTTTCCCTTGATTAGTTATGGAGAGTCAAAATAGCTTGACTGTATTTTGATTGTATATGACCAATATAAGTGGTCATTCTGAGAGAGTTAATTTGAGTGATTAGAGCCTGTGCTAGAATGTCTAAGGCACATGGAGGTGTTTCATAGGTAATAAAAAATTTACCCATGTGATATAATCATATAGATATGTGAAATATTTGAGTTGTTACTTCAGAAGTTTGAGACTGTGTTTTCTATGTATGAATACCTGAAGAGTAAGGAGACCTAATTGGTAGGTTCAAGTATTGAGTTGGTGTTATAGGTGGAGTAGAACCATGAGGGAGTGAACAAGGGTATATTTTAGATAGGTTTGGTGTGTTTTAATCATTGGTATAAGTTGAAAGGGGCCCACAGAGTTGAAGTTGTAATGTATGAGTATGAAGGCCTAATTATTTTAGGTCTCACCAAGACCTAATGATGGTTTGGGGCTAATGAGGTATTATCTAACCTAAAGAGTGTGTGGTTATTACATGTAACATATATGAGGACATATTTCAAAGGTAGACCATGTATGGTAATCATCTTGGTTGACCAAAATGGGTTATACTAAGAGAGTGGTATAAATACAACGCATTGTTGGCCTATTTATGTTGGTAGTGGAAGTATGGATTCAAGAGGTGATAACCTTTGAAAGAGATGGTACACATAATTTATGACCAAAAAAGAGTGAATAGGGTCAATCAAGCTTGTCTGATCAAGTTGATGCAAGAGGACACATTGGCCTAGAAGAGGTAGTTTGAGAAAGTTAGTCCTAGAGGTAGTTTGAGAGAGATTGGAGGTGAAGAGTGTAGAAAAAGGTGGTAATCATCAGTTGAAGAGAAAAAATAGGTGTTTAAGATGATTTATTAAATTTATTTTAGTGGGTGCTTAGTTTCCTAAGGGTTTGGTTCCTCCTTGCAAGATAAAGCTTGCTAAAGGTCTAGTTGTTGTGAGTGCTCAACTAGATAGGGGCAGTAGCTCCTTATGGGATTAGTGTGCCAATAAACTAAAGAATGGGTGTTCCTTGATCAGTTGGTGCTGGTATAAATGTTGGATCTTGTTATTATAGGACTGTATTCCATCTTGTAAGGTTCAATGGGTTTTATTCCATAAGAGGGTTTCCCACATATATCATGTGTTTTGTGTTTGATCTTATTTTACCTTCGATGTTCATTGTTATGAATGATGTGTATGATTTATGATTGTATGTGTTGAATGGTTAAGGGTTTAAAAGTTTGGAATTGGATTGAATATCTAGAATCACTAATTCACCCCCCCCTTAGTGATTGTATCTCTAACACTGTATGTTTAAAATAAATTATTAGAGATAACATATTAACCTCTTTGGTCAATTCTTTTCCTTTTTAAGCATATTTAACAAAAATTTTTCCTTTTAGAGAAGATGTATTTAATTTTATGTTATTTTTTATTAGATCATATGCATATTTGTGCACATCCATATATAAGCCATTGAAATAAATATAGGCTTAATCAATGCTATTTATTTAAGTGGAGAAAGATGACCCTTACTAAATATGAAATGTATTTCCAAATATGAGGGTATATATGTCAAAGAGTGTAAAGAATTCTTAAACCTATAACATAATCTCAAATATACTCATAGTCATGTTGTTTTAAGCCTTGTAGATGTTCCAATGTCAATTTAGGCATTTCATGATTATGAAAATATGATAAAAATATGTCTTCTAGCTTCTTGAAGTGGATAAGGAACCATTTGGAAGACTATAGAATTAACCCCAAGCTTCTCTTGTTATACTTGTATGGAAATTTTTTAACAATATGCATCCATATTTATCCTAATGACTAAAATAATGCACATATTGTTGATGAGGGTCATTGTGTCATCTTAATTTAATCATTAAGTCAAGTTGATGTTATATCAAACTAGGATCAATGTTCAATAGCAGTCAACAATAAGGTATGCAATATAATGACTAAAATTTTATCTATTTGGGGGTATTTATTGATCATTTACTTCTAAAAATTTATGAAATATATTTCTCTAGGGTTTTACAACTCTTCATTGATGAGCCTTTAGGCATCTCTATCACACTGATGATCATCATAGTAACAAGATATTACTTTTTTTCATATTTATTGATTATTTTGATCAGTAATTCACCCTTTCGGTATTAGGGGTACCCTATTTTAAATGATTGCTACCTTCCTCTGCATCTATAGATACATATAAATTTAGAACAAAAGAGCATAATAATAGACCTAAAATAGGTGAGTAATTTCATCCCAAAAGTCTTCCATGAGGTAGTGCTGATAATTTTGACTCTTCATTACCTGATGTTATTTTGGATATGCTTGAGTTTGACAAAGCCTTTCATTTTTTTGAAAATTTTACTTTGATTTCTTACTTTTTTGGTCAAGTCTCCCTTGAGAGCCTTTTGAAGCAATGGGTCCACAACCATTGACAAGGCCATGATATGAAATTGGAAGGATTCCAAAATCTTACCAAGGGATTTTTTTTTGTTTCATTTTTCAAACCCAGAACACTGCAAAACCATTATTAACCATGGGATTTGGTTTATTCACAACACTCTAGTTGTATTTTCTCATTGGACTCAATAATTTTAAGTCTCACCGTAAGAAAAGTTGAAATCCCCCATTTGGGTTGAATTTATTAGATTGCCTCTCCTTTTATGGGGTTTTATTGACCAAATCATTAAACCCATATGTTATTTAATATGACATGAGTAAATCAAGTTATTTATGGATCATACCCAAAATAAGGTTTGGTTCAAGTGGATTTATCCTAAGATTTGAAAGATTCTATTGATGTAAAAATTGGCACTAATCATTTTTCCTAGTGTGTTTTGTATATCAATCTCCTGAATACTTTTTTTTGGTGCTATTCCTTAGACCATATGATACAAGAATGCACTTTGATGGTGAATTCATCCCTACTTCTCAAGAAAAGGGTGGTTTTGAGGACAAACCAAAAAATGTTGATAATGATGGTTAGACTACCATCACCAAAAAAAAAAACAATAACTCTTCAAAAGGTGGTGATAGGTCACAAGATTTTTCTTATAGACATGTTGTGAATAACAATGCATTAAATTATACTAGCAAAACTATTTTGACTAATAAATCTTCTCCTCCACTTATGCATACTCTAAAAGTAGTGGCTTCTCTGGTTGAGATTCCACCCTCAACACCACCATCATAACCCTATCATAGGGTGAGTATTCCAGAGGAAGAATGGAGTTTTCTTACCCTAGACCACAAATCAAAGTTTTGACACTCCTGTAACCCTTCTCCATATCCCACGGAGGAGGAATATATGGATCATATGAGATAACCATTTAGAATGAATAATTACATGCCAAAAAACTTATGTTTAATTAGTTTGTTGTGCTTGAAGATCTCACAAAGGAGAATGACATATACCTCAATAATTCCCAATGATTTTTTACTCTTGGAATGTTTGAGGCCTTATTGATCTACTGCATAAGTATGTGTTCAGATTCAGTTGTTAGCTATTTATCGTCATGAAAATATTTTTTGCTTGTAAGAGGTCAATATTTTTGGCTTCTTATTGTAAAATGCAACATGAATAATTTGGCCTAAGGCCATTTGTCAGGCTATTAGGCATGGTGGGGACATCACTTTTTTGGCTCTAGAGCTATCTCAAAATATAATTTCTTAGGGCTCAGACCCCACCCACCAATTGATGTGAACTCTTTTTAATTTTAATAACTATATCATTGGAATAGTAAACTTGTACACCTATAATGATGCTATTGAATGGGCTGATCTGTAGAGGAGGTTGGATGAATCACTTCTTGATGTGCATTGGATCCTCTATGGTGATTTCAACATGGTAGAATTGACTAAGGATAAATAAGGATGACTTCTAGTGTGGTGGTGTTCTACTGAGTGTGAATCCTAGTTTGATATGCATAACAAACTCAGGGTGCTCAATACCAATTATCACTAGAGGAAAAACTCAACCACCCCCTGGTTCACTTGGTCCAATTTTTAATAGGGATAAGATAGGGTGCTTTAATGGCTTGATTGAGCCTTACTAGTTGGACAAGTTATTTTATTTTTTTCCTTGATACATGACAAACTAGTATCGATCATCCCTGATAAATTTCTATCAGATCATCACCCTATCTACTTTAATATTGAGTGGACCACACCTCAAGTTAATCCTACCTCTACTCAATTTTATATCAATAATTCTCACCTTAAACATGAAATAATAGTGAGGCACATTGTTATAATTTAAAACATAGTTCTTTGTCTAGCGGGGGATACTATCTTGATTTAATGGTGGTTGGTTGATGTTGCTCGCACTTACACCTTTCTTCAGATATATGGAAAATAAGTAGCCTAATTTAGATGGTGTTTATATAATTCTATAAATCACCTAGTCCAATTTTTAATAGGGATAATATAGGGTGCTTTAATGGCTTGATCGAGCCTTACTAGTTGGACAAGATATTTTATTTTTTGCCTTGATACATGACAAACTAGTATCGATCATCCCCAATAAATTTATATCAGATCATCACCCTATCTACTTTAATATTGAGTGGACCACACCTCAAGTTAAGCCTACCTCCACTCAATTTTATCTCAATACTTCTCACCTCAAACATGAAATAATAGTGGGGCACATTGTTATAATTTAAAATATAGTTGTTTGTCTAGCGGGGGATACTATCTTGATTCAGTGGTGGTTGGTTGATGTTTCTTGCACTTACACCTTTCTTTAGATCTATGAAAAACAAGTAGCCTATTTCAGATGGTGTTTATATAATTCTATAAATCATGAATATATCCAAGTTTCAAAAGAACTAGATCAGCCACATTTCAATGTTCACCTCCCAACTCAATTGGCACATTAGATACAAAATCTCTAAATTGAGGAAGCTCACAAGGTCAGAGGAGCTCAACTAAGAGCTTGTATGTACTGGTTGAAAATAAGAGACAAAGTCTCTAAGGACTTTTTTCCCCTTCTCTTCTCTAGGAAAGCTGATAATAGAATTAAATCCATTAAGGAAGGAAATACTCAAATTACCAAACTTCTTGACATTCTAAAAGATTTTGTTCATCATTACCATGGTGTTTTCTCAACACAAGCTTCCTCTCTAGAATGGGAGGTGACTCTCCATCAATGCCTCAAGGTGATGCCCTACAAAGTTTCCAATTCTCAAAGAGTTTCCTATGATATGCCCTTATCTCTCAGTGACCTCCATGAGGATGTTAAGTAGATGGTAGTTGACAAAGATCTAATAATTGATTGATTCTCATGTGAGTTCTACCAAACCTTTTGGGATATTATTGGTCATGATCTTCATCAAGTCTATTTTGAATCTATTTTAATCAATTATTTGGGACACCTTATAAAGTATGGCTATATTAAGTTTATTCCTAAGGTTGGTGATCTTGAAATTATCACCAATTAGATGCTTATTAATTTGGTCAACATATCCTACAAGATTATTGCTTAGGATTTAGCCCTCAGGGTCAAACACATTCTCCCCTTAATTTTTAGGAGTTAACAAACTGGTTTCATTTAGAGCATATTCATTATAGATAATGTCATTATCATTTGGGAAGGTATAGTATGGGCTCATATCTCTAATCAAAATGATATGTTTGTTAATATTGATTTTGAGAAAACTTATGATCGTATTGAGTGGCCATTCATTTTGGCCATGTTTCATGCCTTGGTTTTGGTCCCAAGTTTGTTCAGATTACTAACATGCTCTTTTAGGATTATGTGGCTTGTATTACAATCAAAGAAACCAAATATTATCAATTTTAAATTCATATTTCTATCTGAAAAGGATTCCATTTATACCCTTCTTTATATTTTCTATCAGAAGAAGGATTTAACTACCTCCTAGATAACTACACTACCAAGAGTTTGGTGAAAGGCACTTCCCTCCCTCAAACTGTTAGACAACTTTTAAATGGCCACTTTTCAGATGAATATTTTCTCACTCTTCAAGAGGAAGAAGAGTTTGTTAGGAATTCCATGGAATGTCTCCATATTTTTTTTTTGGCTTCAGGCTCATCTATCCAATAGAGGGAGACTTAATGTTACCACTAGTCTTTGGGCCCCAGACCTCCTTGGCTGGAGAAAAATCAATGGTAGTGTCTTCTTTTAGGGGTGAAATTTAAGTTTCTAAACATCCCTTTTGATTTTCAAGAATATCCTTCTATACTATGGTCTTATGTGGTGTAGAGAGTTAAAAAAAAAATCTTTTTAGATCATAAAGCCTTCTGTCTTGCTAGGAAATTTCAAATTTGTTCTAAAGTTTTGGTAGCTACTCATGTGTATTATTATTCCTATTGGGACCATTCTAATGCCACTTAAAAAAATTTAGAAAAAAATTCCAATATAGTTTCTATGGGATAACTCTAAGGGTCATAAGAGCTTCCACATATTTCCTTGGAAGATATGCTACTGACCTAAGGAAGCTAGTGGACTAGGTCTCTTTGATATTAAAATTGAAGGCCTTGCCATTGGTGTCAAATGGATTATTAGAGGTATTTTTGGGGATGAATCCTAGAATATTATTCTATTCCTATATATTTATTAGGGGCTTCCATGTGGTAGAAGGGCTTGGCAAGCCCTAGGACTTCACTCCTTTCTTATAACCCTAGTACCAGTTAAAATCAAGGGTATATTTGTGGTTTAAAGCCTATGGAAATCATAACCACCCCATTCACTTGGTATTATAATAATATGGGTTATAATTTAATATCTCCTCAACATGTTATAGATGAAATGCTCAACCTCAAATGAAATCTCCACTCCAAACATGGGGTTTGGACCAAACACTTTACCACTATGTGGAATGCTATAATTGAACCCAAAAAAGCTAATTTATTATGGTGTATACTTTATTAGGGATTTCTTGTGGGTGATAAAATCAAGAATTTAGGAGTATCTAACCCCATTTTCCTATATTTTCAACAATTAGAGACTTTTAAGCACCTTTTTTGGTTTTTTTCTCACGTGTAGTTTGTGTGGCACTAGATTTATTCCCTTTTCTAGTCATTTAAAGCTAAATTCTTCACATTGAAGATGGATCTCTTTGGGGACTTGATTCTGTTACCTAAAAAATACAACAAATTTTGGCATATATTTCAATTTGATATTTTATTTTAAATATAAAAAGCTATAAATTATGCTTGTTTTAATCGTGAAGAGCTAGACTGAAGTTTTTTTATTACTAATAAAATTAATATTCTATCTAATGTTTCTCTTTAGATTCAAATCCAAACTAAAAAATTTCACCTATAAATTAACCACCTCTATTGCTTACTTGACCACTAGGGAAATTTCCCATGCATAGTTAGCCATGAACATCCTAAACCTCCATACCATCCTATGCCTCCCTGAGGATGAGGGTATGGACCACACTAGCAACATTATAGAACCATACATAGGAGTCATTCTCCTCTTTAGTCACCACCTTGTTGGTATTATCTTCATCATGAGGGTCCAATTTTATCTTCTAGATTTGGAGGTGATGGCAGGGGCTGGGGATCTCCTCCATTATCTCATGATGGTGATATTAGGGGCCAGGGTCCTCCCCTAAGGCAAATTTATGTGACTGGCTCTAGAAATATCTCCTAAAAGAAATCAAGATGAGAAATTATAAGATCAACAAAATAATGGTTGGGAGCCCTTTCTTATGAATGAGGATCTTCTTGCCTTGGGAGGATGGGGTGGTAAGCTTCAGGACCCACCATCTTTATTGCTTCTTTTGACTTCAATGTTTGTTTTGGTTGCTTAATTATTCTCTTTATTGTTATCTATTCTTTTTTCTCTCTAATTTGCTATCAAATTATTGATATGATGTTTATTTTTATGGGTGTGGTCATTTTTGACCACTTTTAGACTTTTCCCAAGGTTTTTATGCCCTCGGTGTGGTTTTACTCATGGCGTGTGACTTTTCCACCCACTTTTTTTTGTATGATTAGTGTTGTACCATATCTTATTTGATTAATATATAGATATGATCTTCAATAATATATATATATATATATATATATATATATATATATATATATATATATATATACTCTATTACTTGTAAATAAAACACACTTACTGAATGGAAATTATTGTAAGGGAAACACACACTTTGTTGGGATTGAAAATTATTTTAAAAGAAACACACTTTCTGAAATTGAGATTGCTTTGAAAAGAAACACACAACTAATCCAAGTGTTTAACCCTAAATTGGATATGAATCCTACTATGGATATATAAGGTTAGGAATATAGAAATGAATAAGCACAAGGATGAAAAACATATCTATAGTAGGCTAATTAATTACAAAAACTTAGATAGAACATATATTGAATTTATTAGACTAAGATATGCTTAAAATGGAAAGTTTAACTATGCTAGATATTGTAATGACAAAGAAATAAGATACTTAGCCAGTTCTGATGCTAATATAAATATAGACATAGAATAGGAAATAATTAGATTAGAATAATATTCTAGAATAATTGTTAAATTATATATTTTATGCCTCTATAGTCATGAACACTTTCATCTACCTGTGACGATTGTATCAAAGCTAGTGTTTCGGTTAGATGCAAGTGTTTTATATGTAATACCTACTGAAATAAGATTAATTACCTAGATGATTTTGTATTTTTCATCACCTTCACTTTGATGTATTTAGATTTGGGTCATGGATTGTCATTTCTTATCAAATGATCAAAATCCTAGTTCTTCATCTTCATATTAGCTATGGGAAAAATGGGTTAGTGGGTACATGGTGTTAAGCCAACCCAAAGACCCATCTATTAATAAACACTACCTACATAATCAATACTCTAAATAGGGCCTTAGATTTATGTAGTTATCCCCTACGTGTTGGTTTGTGAGTGAATCATGCAATGTGTGATAAGTTAGTACCATAATGACCTAGATTGTAACTTAAAAAATATAGATCTTAGGGTACTCCTTCAATACTTGATACATGTAGATATGGAATCCCTATGATTGATATGAAAATAGGAGAAAATAGGGAAGATTTTCTCACTTGAGTGCTTGATTGAATGCTTTTGGTAAGTTACTTGGTGAGTAGGTAAGAAGTTTCTAGGTCAGGAATGAATGAAGGTTGATATCATATTTATACCAATCCATTTGGAGAATATCTAACCTAATATCACTTAAGTATACCTTTAAGATATGTTTCATTTGAAACACTTGCACTAGGTAATGACACGTGTCGATGCAAGTGTCTGAATGGGATGTAACTGTTTGGGTAGTTATAAAATAGGTGCAAGTCTAAACTTCTAGAGACATAAGGTAAGCATGTTTTAAGCATTATGAGAAAGATATAAGGCTTGGGTTATCAACATAATATTGGTCAGACTAAGATTTAGGCCAAGGGGAACAAGAAAGAGCAGATGTGATACTTGTGGAAATATAAAAGGACTATAATTAAGAGGAATAACCAAGGTTTGAGTTTTCTAAGTATACAAGACTGAGATGATATATAATTCATAGATAGTTTATAAATTCACCCTTTTAATTTAATAATGAAATTGTTGGTTTAAAAATAAATGAATGCATAATTTGGGTGTGTATAACACACCTTGTTTTTTCTTGAGTCTAATTTGAGTGATGTTTTGGTGACTGACCTAAAACCAAGAGTATGTTATAATATATAATAAATACATATAATGTAAATTTGAAAGTATTGAAATGATTTGAATTGAAAAAGATAAAGGTTTAATACACCTATATATTAATCCAATTGTCTTGCCTTTTGGTAATTTCATTTGAAATATGTTTCATTATGAATCATTGAAATCAAGATTAGGAAAAATATAAATATATAAAGTGCATATATATATATATATATAAAGTGCCTATATATATATATATATAAGAGGATGCATACCCTTAACCTTGAATAAAAATAGATCACCACTTGGTAGTTTAAAGTAGCTCAACTATGCAACCCCATCATACTTATAACCTATTGAGTGTGAGTGAACCAAGTCAACTCACACTATCAAACTAATGAGGCTGGATGATACAATCAAGTCTATCCTAAAAACTTATAAATTTTGAGTGATTTAATCATCTCAACCATAACAAAAATTTAACCAAATACTATAGTAGATTTACACAATATAATGTGTAAGAGTTTGATCTAGTGGGTGGTGACAATCCCTAAAAGTGTTTGAAATCTGAAATTTATTTGATTTTTTAATATTAGACACACATTACATATAATATGCACCTTATATGTATCTCATGGCATAATAATGGTACCAATGTATATAATTCTACCACAAATGTGTATCTGAATCATATAACTATGAATTTGGCCAATTTGAAACTTGGTAGGTGTGTAGAACATGCTTTCAAAGCATGCCCCAAATATAGTCTTAAAATAAAAAATGATAAAGTGCCAATTTTGAGGAAATATTTCCAAAACATGACCAAACTATAATCTGTAGATGTTGAATATTGAATAAGTGTGTATAATATGTTTCCAAAACATGCCCCCACTGAATATGAGTTTGTAAACATGTGAAAACCATGGATATATGACATTCCCCATTGAATCTAAAACTTTAAATGTGTGGAAGCCATGTTTCTATGAAATTCCCCCCACTAACATGCCCCACTTTGAGATGAGGGAAGAATATAAACTAGTATTTATCTTACTTCAAAGGATAAGATAACCATATAATTGTGAATAAACCATGTAACATATAAGATAACATGTCTAGGTAAATATATCATTGAAGTGCACAAAATGTGATCAAAGTAAGGCCTAAGATACTTTTAGGTTGTGGAGCTAAAAGCTTCACTAATGCAAATAGGGAAGGAGGTTGCTGAGTTGCAGAACCAGTTGCAGGGTAACCGACGTTGGTCTGATCAACTGATGTCAGTCATATTACAGTGCAGAAGAAACCGACGTTGGTTATGAGTTGGCCGACATTGGTCAGGAAGGAGCCGACGTCGGCAACCTATGTGTGCATGCAGTTTGCATGGGGGTTCCATACTGGTCTATTTTTGGACAGAGAGTTTGCATGTAAAGACTATTTTTGGTCTTAGAGTTGCGAGTCTAATTATTGTAATTAAGAAAGTCTAATTATTGTATGCATGAGATCTATATAATAGACTCATGGGCTGTATTGTAAAAGTGTGCTAGAAAGACATTGTGCTTGAAGAGAGAGCAAGAGTAGCTCCTCCTAGTTCCAAAGGGGTGCTGAGTGTGTATGATCAGGGAGAGTTGCAGGTTATGCAAGTTCTACTAGAAGATCTACCGGGGTACTGGTTGAAGAATCATAAGGACTTGGTGAGGCAAGGACAAGGGTTCTTTAGGGTGTAGAGATATCTACATGGTAAGTAAGGTCTGTTGATTTGTAGGTGGCAGCAAGAGAAGGGAAGATCTACTTGGAGTACGATTGTGTACTTGGTGTCCTGGCAACGTTGTTACTGACTGGTGGAGGTGAACAACAACTCTGTGTTTGAGTTGATTGTTGTGACCGTGATTGAGAGAGGAAAGTGTTGGAGGAGAATTACTGGTGAACCCTAGAAGTGTGGGAGATCTAGAGGTGTGAGAAGAAGTGTGGCATCTTCTTTATTGTATTTCCTTCTGGATGAATATTAATACAATTATGTATTATCTCTCATGTCCTGTGTTGTTTCATATTTCTAGTTACTTATTCATTCTGGTTAAATTCTGTGTTTAGTTGCTTACACAGAGGTAATCATATTATTCTCTAATTGAGGAGCAAGATCCTGACAAGTTGGTATCAAAACTATTTGTTATTCTAGGTGCCTAACAAGTGGTATCAAAGCTTTTGGTTGGGTTACTAACAGGTGGCTTCAGATCTGGTTAGTGTTTGTTGATTATAGGGTACTCACAGGGGTTTCTATTTGAGTGGAAGTATAGCAATGGTAGAAGAAAGTAAGCTACGAATGGAGAAATTAAATAGCACGAATGGTCAGATTGATGGAAAGAAAGAACAGGTAAAAGAAGATTGTTGGTCGGTAGAAGATTAGCATGTAGAAGCAGATGTTGCAGGTGATGTTGCACAGGTTGCTCTGGATAAAGTAGAATCTTGGTCTATATATTTTGTTGCCTCTTTCCATGCAGCGTGAAATAGAGCATATTTTCATGGGTATGTCTTTGGAGACTTTGGAGAGATTTATTTAGGGGTTGGTGAGCCTTGTTAGATTATTGACGAAGGGGAAGTGAAGCTGAAATTGTAGACAGGTAACAGATGGGTGTTAATGGAGGTCATGCAGGTTCTAGTCTTGGAGATGAGTCTAATTTCTTCAGGAAAGTTGGGTGATGAGAGATGCACAGTAACTCTCACAGCGGATGCACTTGAATTAGATGGTGGTAAAAAAGTAGGTATCCTTTATCTATATACTTATATTACTAATTCACCTTTTGTTGTAGAGATGTGGCTTTGTAGGCTTGGTTACATATGTAAGAAGGGAATGCATGTTCTTAAGCAAAAGACAGATATCTTTGACAAACTTAAGAACTGGAAAGCCTTGGTGTTCATGGAGGAGATGATGGATAGAAATCAGCTGAGGGGACTAAATTATTTTGAGCAGGGCTGTGTTAATTTGAACAAGGTTTTGATCCAAAAGGAGCTCGCAGGTAAAAAGTCATCACTCATAGGTGAACACAGGTACCGACATCAATCAAAGAGGAACCAGCATTGAACAAATAGGCACCAACATCGGTCATGTGTAGATTAACAGAGTCGATGGTGTCAAGCAATAGGAATTGACGTTGATAGAAGAGACACCGGCGTTGGTAAGGAAGAACTGACATCGGTAGTATGGGTCAGTCATAGGGAACTAATGTCAGTCGGTTGTAGATTAGGAGATGGCTGAGATCGGTCACTGGAATGGATTTTGGGTGGATAGCATGCTGTCAAGGAGTCTCAAACGCCCATGTGGAAGACTGAAAGGGTAAGTGAACCTCATATTTGTTGTTCACCTTCTTTATTATTGCTTACTGATGGTCAAGAACTAGGAAGATGTGAAGAGGCAATGTAGGTAGAATTTAGGAAATAGTGGGAGCACGGCATGAATTCTTTAGAAGAGAACCAAGCGAGAGATTTGGTAGAGTTGTCAGCAGGGATAAAAGCATTGATAGATGAATGGATTCCTATCTTAGAGAAGAGAGTGGATGGACACTTGAGACGGAAGGCCAGGGTATATGGTCTTGAGGAAGCTGCAGGATAGTGGTACAGGTTTTGACAGGTGGATGACAAAGTAGGGCTTCAGTCAATGTCAGTGTAACTATTGTGTTTGTCTTTACCAGGTTGGATGATGTTTGCAACATTATCTTTTTACTGTTCTGTGGTTTCTTGTTGCAGGGTTACACATGCAATGAGTTTTTGAGCTAAAGGTAAAGTTAGTTCAGAGGTATGTCATGGAGAATTTGGGAGTAGTGAAATTCTTTGGCATAAGAGACATGGAAGATCACAGGTTGATTTTGTCTCTAGTGGGAGCTGATGTGAAGAAGGTGTTGGCGAGGTTCAATTTGTAGGATGCAGAATCGGTAAGCACACCAAGGGCTGGACAATTCAAGCAGAGCTTAGAATAGTGTTTGAAATCACATGAGGTCTAGTGTAGACCTGAGTTTTCCCAAGCAGTGGGAGTTGTCAAAAAGTTTGGAGCCAATTCAAGAAAGAAGTACTGGAGAGCAGTTCAATGGATTCTTAGGTATTTGAGAGGGACTAGCAACAGGTTAACATGTTATGTAGGGTCAAGAACTTCACTACATGGATATGTAGATTTGGATGTGGCAGGTTACTTGGATGACAGGTAGTGCACCACAAGGCGTGTGGTGGTTGGTCTTCAAGATTGAGCTTGAAGAGGGATACAAGCCAAGAAATAATTAGACGGTGTATAGGTACAGGTACAGTGTAGTTGTTTATCTCTAAGTGGGAGATTTTTAGGTTGTGGAGCTAAAAGCTTCACTAATGCAAATAGGGAAGGAGGTTGCTGAGGTTGCAGAGTTTGCTAAGTTGCAGAACCATTTACAGGGCAACCGACATCGGTCTGATCAACCAACGTCGGTCATATTACAGTGTAGAAGAAACCAACGTTGGTTATGAGTCGGCCGACATTGGTCAGGAAGGAGTTGACGTTGGCAACCTGTGTGTGCATGCAATTTGCATGCGGGTTTCGTACTGGTCTATTTTTGGACAGGGAGTTTGCATGTAAAGACTATTTTTTGTCTTAGAGTTGCGAGTCTAATTATTGTAATTAAGAAAGTCTAATTATTGTATGCATGAGATCTATATAATAGACTCATGGGCTGTATTGTAAAAGTGTGCTAGAAAGCCATTGTGCTTGAAGAGAGAGCAAGAGTAGCTCCTCCTAGTTCCAAAGGGGTGCTGAGTGTGTATGATCAGGGAGAGTTGCAGGTTATGCAAGTTCTACTAGAAGATCCACCGGGGTAATGGTTGAAGAATCATAAGGAATTGGTGAGGCAAGGACAAGGGTTCTTCAGGGTGTAGAGATATCTACATGGTAAGTAAGGTCTATTGATTTGTAGGTGGCAGCAAGAGAAGGGAAGATCTACTTGGAGTACGGTTGTGTGCTTGGTGTACTGGCAGCGTTGTTACTGACTAGTGGAGGTGAACAACAACTCTATGTTTGAGTTGATTTTTGTGACCATGATTGAGAGAGGAAAGTGTTGGAGGAGAATTACTGGTGAACCCTAGAAGTGTGGGAGCTCTAGAGGTGTGAGAAGAATTGTGGCATCTTCTTTATTGTATTTCCTTCTGGATGAATATTAATACAATTGTGTATTGTCTCTCATATCCTGTGTTGTTTCATATTTCTAGTTACTTATTCATTCTGGTTAAATTATGTGTTTAGTTGCTTACATAGAGGTAATCATATTGTGCTCTAATTGAGGAGCAAGATCCTGACAAGTTGGTATCAGAACTATTTGTTGTTCTAGGTGCCTGACAGATACATGATAAATATAATGTAAAAATCTTGATAGTAATAGTATAGATCAACAAGCAATGAAACACACACACAAAAACACTCAAAAGTAAGTCAAAAGGTAATGGCCTAAGGAGACCTCAAACAAGGGGCATGATCAAATACCAAGCAATCAAATGGACATGACTTAGTTAAATGCACACAAAATAAAGAATGCCATATTAAAGTGTCCATATAACAAGTAATGACATATTCAAATGTTAAATAAGTAACAAAGGCATGGGGGTCACAAACATTTGAGCATATTTAAATGATCAATAGACAAGACAATAACAAGGTAAGACACTCATAGAAGTATAAAAATTAAAACATAAGAAACCAAAATAAAAATATCATAATAGACCATAGATCAAATGTGTTAGTAAAACATATCAAGTACATAGAATATAAAGTATACTATGAAATATATAAGCATGGATAAAAGCATGTGTAAGTGCATATTAACTCAAACATGATAATGTAAAGTGACCATATAATGATATAACTTGGAAGTATCATGATCAAAGAAGGTGGATGCCCCCAACATCTTTGTAATGTGAGTAGAGGGAAATATCAACATCCAAAAGTGCATAAATTTTATATTTGTGTATGCCTATATCACACTCAAATAGAATCATGAAACACATGTATGTAAATGTAGTTGATATGCTATCCATCAACATGGAACTAACATATATATGTCAAGGAGAAATAAAATATGTATATGATAATAATATTTTTAAATTTTGATTTTTTTTGGTATTTTTGGATATGTGAAGAGACTATCCTATGATCACATCAAAAATATGCTCATAGGTATCTCCCCATTGTGAACCTAATGTAATAAAATTGTGACACTACTAAAGATAATTTATAGGTGAAATATATATCATTATATTATTTGGGATGCTATGCATATGTAAAATAGGACTTTGTAGTCATGAAGAAATAATAGGACTAATAGAAGAAGGGGTTCATAGAACCCATCATTGAGTGTTTTATGGTTTATTTAGAATAAAATTAATAGAAACATGTTTAGGTGCTATGGATATCTAAATATGGTGCGTAGTAGATGAGGATTCTATGGAACCCATTGTGGATCTCTAATGTAATGTTATCTCAAGTACTAGCCACTGAATAAATGGGATTACCTATTACTTACCATTTTATGGTGGATTAGTCTTGGTAGGATTGATAATTGACTACCTGGGTATAAATTTATCTTATTCAAGGGGATGTTCATATAAAACTCCAAAATACATAATTATCCATTTGACATGAATGTATTTAACACATCCATACACTGTAGAAGGTACCAATATAAGAGTATTTATACAAGTTCATTCTAATAACATATCAAAGAAACATGTATAAGGCATAACTAAGAATGTAGTAACCATATGTGTGGGACCCACCTATAAAGGTAAATCTCACTAAGAATATATTATGAGGTCCCATCAAATGCTCTAACTGATCTGGTAGAAGGGTATAAATCATGATGTATAACCTAAGTGCATAAGTAATGTCATGGTAAAAATGTTCTCATTTACATAATTATTAGTCATAACACTACATATATGTTATTAATAAAGGTATGCTCATTTTAATAAATAACAAAGATTTGAATCATCATCCTTAATCTCACTATCATTAAAGGAAATTTTTGAACCATATAAGGTGTATTCTACATGTAGGTACCAATAATACGATCTAGTGGGTAATCATAGTGTGATGGAGGAAGATGTGTGTTGTATACTATTTTCACTTAACGATCCTGCTTAGAATGGTCTTGTAAAGGATTATTAAATATCTCCTATTTTGGTGACTACTAGGTTATGAACTTGATTCCTTTAGACAATGATCAAATGTAATATTTTGGTCCTCAATAAGGTCTTGCATATTATGCTTCAAGGTAAAACACTTATTCATATAATACTCTGAGCCTTGGTGATAAGAAAAATAAGCATTCACATCATATATTTTGGGTAGAGGTTTACTCATATCAACCCCTAAAGGATGAGGGAGAGATATAAGATGACACTTTAGTAGCCATGGGAGTAAGGAAGTGGGAGACTCAGATAAACAGGTAAATTTTCTCCTTGGTGTATTAGATAGGACAAGCTGATTATATAGTTATGAATCTATTATTTAATTATTTATACTCTTAGGCCTAGAAAGGAGTCAAACTATGTTATAAGAACCTAAACTCACCTTGGTCACCCTTCTCATATCTCTTGAAGTATTAAGGTAGTCCAAAAGGGGATCACTGGTCATAATTTCCATGCAATAGGTTCAAGTTTTTTTTCATGTAAAATAAAATCATCATGGCCATCTACTCACCCCTTTATGATCTTATGTCTAGTAATACTCTCCTTGTGTTGATTATGTGTGGTAGTCTATAATAGGCTTAGGTGGTCATAATAGTCTAAATTTACTCTCTTATGGAAGATGATCTAATATTGTAGCTCATGCCCTGTCATGAACCCATCTAGATATATTAAAAGCCTATAATTTGTAGTGAGACCAAAGGGTTAAAGATGTTTTAGGGAATGTGTGGTAACCTTATTTAGGTCTTCAACATGTTTTAAGGTCTTTTGGTAGGTATCAATGTAATTTCCATTTGATCTTCCACTTAAAATCATATGTGTTGCCTTCAATAGGGGTGTTTGACCATACAATGATGCTAGTTTGACCCCAAAACACCACCATGACCATAAATTACACCCTTAAAGGTCTCTATTTTACAAATATACCATGATCAAGTAGTTTCATATGCAAAAGGATGTCTTTTCAAAAGTCAAATGCTTTATTGTCCACTAAAGGGGCCCACATGTGGGAAACTATGGATCTTAAACTTCCACATATATAATTCATGGTTTGAAATTTATTTTCACCCCTCTTTTCCCTCTTCCTACCCACAAATAACATTTAAATGTCTAAAAACTTGAGAAAATGTAGGAAATTAGTGTTTTATAGGAGTTTTTAAGAAAGTATGGATCTGTACCGTACACACATGGATAGAAAGAGTTAGGGGTTTATAAAGGGGATTAAATATCAGCATTAGGTGAGAGAATCTAGTAGTTTCAAGCTAGTAAAGATAAAAAATTTACCCTTACTTCCCATTATCCTCCTTGGTAGCCATGGATAACACCTTAGGTTATTGTATAGTATAGATAGGAGAGAGAAAATGATGACTTAAGATCTTGTCCAGAGGAAGGGGGTATAATGGCCTTATGATCCTTAGAATTGGTTTATAACATAAGTATATATTATTTATGAACAAAGGTTAATAACTTAAGGTAGTCAGATTAGCCTTTTAAATCCACACAGGGTCAAGAATGGAATGGCTTTAGTGTACTTTTGGCATACTTGATGAAACTAATGATTATAAATGTCTTTAGCAAGTCATCAAGGTCATTTAATTTCATTATCCACCCTTTTTTCACACATGTGAACCTATGGGAGAAATAAACACCTAAGTTATCACAAGCTAAAGACTATAGACAATGTTTCCTTGATGAAGAAGATCCTCCAATGCACATATATGAGAATATATAGTGGTTTGAGGTTTGATGATGGTTTATTAAAGTTGTTTAGATCTTCTTTCCTCCTTATTAAAAATTGAGTGATTATATGGATCTTTATCTCTCCCAAAATGATACCTTCAAATGAGTATGACTGGTAGTCAATCTTCAATATAGACATGGACTGAGTGTTGCATGGCAATGGCTATTAGAGGTCATTAAAAAATTATGGAGTAAAAATGAGTGTTATGTTAATGTATAATAGCCAAGGAACTATAAAATATCCCTCTAATGCCTTCACAAACTTGTTTAATAAAGTTTAAGATTTAGTAGTAGAAGTTAAGGGTTTTGTAGAATCCTAGGTTTTAAATACTCCCTTCATATGTATGATTAGTGAACTCTAAATGCCTTACTTTTTTGAGTATATGAATAAGATTGTCTAATATACCAATATTCCATCTTGTTCAAGAATAAATGACCCATATTAACCTCTGCTATCTAATGGTTTCACCAAGCAAATTCACCTCATGATAGGCTCTGAATTCCAAGTTAAAGTTTCATGGGATCATATAACCATTGCCTATATGTTTGAACCTCTCTACCCAAGCCCAAGGCATAAAAACAAGGTTAAAATTATTCATAATACTAATAAGATCCATTTAAAATATGATAATAATGGTATATACAAGTGTGGATACTATCTAAAAGTTATGATCAAGTTCTGAAAGCCAACTCAGTCTCAATCTCCAAGAGGTTTTAAAATGATCATGTAAAACTACGTTTAAAAATGAAAAGAAGGGTCATAAAATATGAATATGGATATATTAAAAGAGTGTGATTTAGGTTCAAGGAAAGCCACTAGAGTTTCAAGTATAACATGGAAGCACTCTTCTAGCTTAAGAGCCTGCCTAAAGACCCCTTGATAGTCAACATACCTAGATCACCAAACTCAAAAATAAAAATGGTCTACATCTGACCTTGAATATGATATTTAGTATGCCATGAAGGAGAAAAATCAAAAAGAGAGATAGGTTATAAATGTCATGGCCTTGATAAGCAAAGGAATTTGAAAGGATGAGCAAGTAAGCTCACTTAGGCATGAGTAATGGCCTAAATACATTCAAATGTACCTAACTAGTCAAAATGATTAACTAATGTAACTATCATGGAGTAAAACTTTCAAATCATTCACCCTTTTAATGTTAATAATCTTCCTTAGTATCTTATGGATACAGTCAAGATTGAAACATGTGTGGCCTAAGTTAAATGCTGAGGACACACAAACCTAAGCACTTGATTATGTGAGTAAGATCTGATAGTAAAGTTAGGGAGGACAAGCCTCAAAGGCTATGATTAGATATTGAGAATATGTTACCTAAGCTTTTATTCTATCACTATAGAGATATAAAAGAGACTACTTAGGTCTAAAATACTAACTATTTCAAGCACTTGTACTGAATAGTGATGGTTAAGGTAGACCTAAGAGCCAGAGGGGTTGAGATGGTGGTATAGGCCGATGAGGTCCAATGTAAAGGATATAAATAAGTGGAAGGACATGTTATGGTGATATTTATAATATTAAACACACCTAAAGATGAATCAATATCCTAAAATTTGGTTTAGGCCTGCAAGGCCTAGAACCATCCTTGACCCTCAAGACCCATCTTCATTTTGGTGACATAATCTAAACCACATGCTAGGCCCAAGGTCATGAAGAGGTATATAATGGTGTTATAGGACATAATAAATTTGTTATAGGTAGAGGAAGGCAAAGAAGTGGCCATTTTGGTGTCAATACCTCTCTTGAACTACACTACCCCAATCTATTAGGTCAAGTTGCCATTTTAAACACTCATATCTTACATGGAAAGAGGACTCATACCTAGTGTTCTTATGGGTAGTTTGGGAACCATATGCACTCAAGATCTATGGAGGAAAGAGTGAGATTTAAGATACCAACTCTATGAGTAATCATTAATACTATCAAATTATTATCACTCAATTTTGCACATTTGGAGAGGTTGTTCAAGCCTTCTCCAAATTGAGTAAAAAACTAGATTACCTCTGAGCTTGTGGGTTACCTATAGTAGAGGTAAACCTATAGATTAAAAGGCTAGCTTCCCAGATTTATATTTTATAGCTTATCACCTATATAACTTGTTTACTTAGGTAGAGAGAGAGAGAGAAGATAGAAAAGTGTCATGTAAGTTAAAAAATTAAGAGGAGTTAGGGAAATATAATAACATACTTCCAAATCCATGTTTACATTATTTCTAGTTGCTCCATCTCTCCAAATGGAGTGGGAGGTTGAAATGCATGCTTGATACCTTGACTAGATTCTTGAAACTCTCCTTCCTGTTGACATGTTGAAGTACAAGTAGAATTCCTATAGATTAGATCAGTTTATATTGCATGTTTCATATATTATTAAAACCTATCATTTTACCCCAATAGTTTCTCCTTGACACATCACCTTTTTCTCTAACAAGCTGTCTAGAAGACTCTTCATCTCTTTAGGTCTATTTCACAAAAAAAGTCCAAACTTGGCTTTAATTACTTTATCAAATTAAAAACTCATGTATGGTCTATTAGAACAGTTTTATACCTTCATCAATCCATTTTTATGCCTCAAACTAGCCCCAACATGTCACTCTCTACTAAAAGCCTTAATTAGACCTCATTCCTTATAACCTTTTTTCCTATATTTATTCTTGTGTGGAAATTGCATGAATTGTATTGACAAACTAAAGGAATATTATAGGAACCTATATCCTATTATAGTCCCATGTAAAATTAAATGAGATGAGTCTAAGTGGAAGTCTAATTTTCTTCCCATATCTTCTACCAATTAGGCCTAATCAGGGCTCTAGCCCTATAAAGTGAATTTTGGCTCAAAACTCCTACACTTATGAAACATTTAGGAAGTGTGTGATTCACTTTACTCATGACAATAAAAATATCCATGTCATATTTGATCTTTCATAATAGTGTGATTATATCCAAACCATGAAATGGCCAAAAAATAAGCCCTTCACAACCCTGTTTAGACTGCCTTGTAAAATGGAGTTGGTTTGGTCACTTCCAGGGGTTCTTAAGAAAGTTTATTGATTTGAGCAGTTAGGAGAATTCCAAATTGACATCATCCATTTATTTTTAATCTCTCATCTTCTTTGAACAACTAAAAAACATAAAAAACATGCAAAAATAGCATATTCTAGTTAGTCCATACAAGTAAAACACATGTGGATGAACTACTTGGAGTCTAGAATAACCTCCCAAAGATTTTAGGATAAAGTTATGGCATTTGATGTGATTTAGGAGTCAATATATACAAATTATTACTCATCATATCAAAGGGATGATAAGGAGACACTTCTTGATACTCTTCTTGACAAACTTCTTAATAGGGATGCTCAACAAAATCATGATCATACAAGGGAGGAGTATGTTGAACATATGCCTGCCATGGCTCATAGGGATGATAAAAATATTGATAGGGCTATTGAGAGACATAATGTGGGTTATGATAAGGTTGGTATGGGGTTGTATAATGGAAACTCTCATCATATCTAGCCTTACCAACTTCATTAGTCAAATAAACACACAAGATATTAGAAAAATATTTCACAATAAGTACCTAGGATTTTTATAACTAGATGATTGAATTCGGAGTCACCCTTGGTGTTTGTTGAATGATTCTCAAAGTTGATAGGTAGAACACACCAAAATTTTCTTCCACTCTTTGGACCTTAGGTCCCACCAGGCATGCTAGAACTATTATCACTCAATTTTCCACCCTTAGAGAGGTTTTTCAAGCCTTCTCAAAATTGAGTGAAACATTGTATTACCTCTAGGCCTATGGGTTGCTTATAATAGAGGCAAACCTCTAGATTGAAGGGATATCTCCCTAGATTTGTCTTTGATAGTTTATCACCTATACTACTTACTTGCTCGGGTGAAAAGAGCCAGAGAGAACATAAAACAACCTATACTAAAAAGGTGATACACCAATTTTAACTTGACCACTACCAACTAATTACAAGTATGCTTCAAAAACAAGCCTAATATACATATGACACTACTCCAAAACTACCCTTGCATTAGTATCTGTTATGGAATTTTGTAAAGCTAACCTAAGCTAGGAGTACTAAAAAAATGTCATAGCATGACACTATCATAGAGACAACTCATTAAAATTATGAAAAATACATTAAAACACTTCAAGAGACCTAAAATATAATTTCAAAGTTGAATATGGATGCAAGTAAAAATAACATACCAAGGAAAAGAAGCTATCACTTAGCAAGATCAACTAGCTTGACATACACATTGAAAAAAACTCATGGAGAATGTAAATCAGATCGTTAATTATTGATTAAAGGTTTAAAATGATCAGGTCTTCACCATACTCAGGTTGAGGATACATTTCTAAGCCAAAGTGGCTCGATATATATCACAAATGTGAGAGAAGAGAAGAAGTGTGTAAGGTAGAGAAGTTAGAAACATGTGATATAAGTTAAAATAAGAAGAGGAGTATGGAAATATCATAATATACTTATAAATCCATTTTCAGCTTCTCTTCATATTTTTTAGCTCTCCAAGTGGTGTGGGAGGTTGAAATGCATACTTGACACCTTGACTAGCTTCTTGAAACTCTCCTTCCTCTTGACATGTTGAAGAAAAAGTAGAATTATTGGAAATTATATCAATTTATCTTTCATGTTTAATATTATCTTGACACCTCTCATCTGATCCTAAAAGGTTCTCCTTGACACATTACCTCTTTCTCTTGCAAAGTGTCTAGAAAGCTCTTCATCTCCTTAGGTCTATTTTGTAAACAAGTGTCAAAACTTGGTTTTAATTACTCTAGATCATCAAAAACTCATTTATGTCCTCTTAGAATCATATTATACCTACATAAATCCATTTTGAGGCCTCAAACTATCCCTAACATGTCACTCTCTACCAAAATCTTCAATTAGGCCTCATTCTTTGTAACCTTTTTTTCCTAGTTTTCTCCTTGTGTGGAAAATTTATAGATTGTATTGATAAAATAAAGGAATATTATAGGACCCTCTATCTTATTACATTCCCATGCCAAATTTAATGATCTGAGTTCTAGTGGAAGTCTACTTTTCTTCCCATCTCTTTTGCCAATTAAGCTTAATTAGGCTTCTAGCCCTAGAAAGTGAATTTTGGATTAAAAATCCTCTTGTATTTATGAAAACTATAGTAAGTGTGTATTCACTTTAACCATTACAATACCAATATTAATTTCAATTTTGAGATTCCATAACAATTTGCTTTTAGGCAAACCATGAAATGTCCAAAACATAGGCCCTTCGCAAGCCTGTTTAGACTGACTTTCAAAATGGAGTTGGTTTCGTCACTTTAAGGGGTTCTTGAGAAATTTTATTGATTTTATAAGTTATTTAAATTAAAAATTGACCTAATCCCATGATTTGGAATCTCTCACCTTCTTTGAACACTTTTAAAACACACAAAATAGGTTATTTTAGGTAGTTCGTATAGTAGTCTGTACAAGTGAAGTACATGTGGATAAACTAATTGGAGTCTACAATAATCTCCAAGAGGTTTTAGGATCAAGTTATGGAATTTTATGTGATTTGGGATTCCATATTTACAAACTAGTACTCATCATAACAGAGGGTGAATAGGGAGACACTTCTTGATACTCTTCTTGATAAGTTTCTTCATAGGGTTGCTGAACAACATCATGATCATACAAGGGAGGAGTAGGCTAACCATATGAATGACATGACTCATAGGGATGATAAAAATCTTGATAGGGTTGTTGAGAGACATTATGTGGGTCATGATAAGGTTGGTAAGGGGTTTTATAGTGGAAACTCTCATCATATCCAACCATACCAACTTTATTAGTCAAATATACACACAAGATATTAACAAAATATTTTACAATAAGTACCTGGGCTGTTTATAATCAGTTGATTACATTTGGAGTTTCCATTGGTGTTTTTTGAATGCTTCCCAAATTTGATAGGTAGAATAAAACACCAAAATTTTCTTCCACTCTTTGGACTTTAGGTCCCATTGGGCATGTCACAACTATTATCACTCAATTTTGCACACTTGGAGAGGTTGTTCAAGCCTTCTCTACATTGAGTGAAACATTGGATTACCTTTAGGATTGTGGGTTGCCTATAGTAGAGGTAAATCTCTATATTTGAGGGCTAGCTCCCTAGATTATCTTTGATAACTTATCATCTATACTACTTGTTTGCTTGGGTGAAAAGAGAGAGAGAGAGAGAACATAAAGCAAACATATAATATCAAGGTGATACACCAATTATAAATTGACCACTACAAACCAACTATAAGTATACTTCAAACACAAGCCTAATCTACATATGCCACTACTCCAAAACTACCATTGAATTAGTTTTTCTCATGTAGGTTTGTGAAGCTAACCTAAGCTAGGAAGACTAAAAAGAAGGTCATATCATGACACTAGTGTAGATACAACTCACTAAACTCATGAAAACTATATTAAAACATTTCAAGAGACCCACAATAGAGTTTTAAAGTTGAATATAGATGCAAACAAGGCCAATATGATAAGGAAAATAAACTATCACTTAGCAATATCAGCTAACTTAAAATACACATTGAAAAAAACTCATGGATAAGGTAAATCGTATCATTATTTATTGCTTCAAGGAAGTAAATGATTATTCCTTCACCATACTTAGGTGGAGTATACATTTTTAAGACAAAGTGACTCAATATATCACACAAGTGTGAGAGAAGAGAAGAAGTGTGCAAGAGAGAGAAGATAGACAAGTGTCATGTAAGTTAAAACAAGAAGAGGAGTTAGGAAACTATCATATTATACTTCTAAATCTATGTGTATCTCCTCTTCAAATGATCTATCTCTTGAAGTGGTATAGGAGGTTAAAATGCATGCTGATACCTTGACTAGCTTCTTGAAACTCTCCTTCCTATTGACATTTTGAAGGACAAGTGACCTTATGGGTGATTAGATAGTTTATACTACATGTTTCATTTACTCTTGACATCTCTGATCTGAACCCAGTAGGTTATCCTTGACACATCACCTCTTTCTCTTGCAAGGTGTCTAGAAGGTTCTTCATCTCTTTAGTCCTATTTTGAAAATAAGTGTCAAAAGTTGGTTTCAATTACTCTATATCATCAAAACCTTATGGATGGAATATTTTCATCATATTATACCTACATTAATCCATTTTGAGGCCTAAAACTAGCCCTAATAGGTCACTCTCTACCAAAATCTTTAATTAGGCCTCATTCCTTTTAGCATTTTTCCCCCTTTTTCCTCCTTGTGTGTAAATTGTATGGATTTTATTAACAAAATAAATGAATATTCTTGGACCCTCTATTGTATTATAGTCCCATGTCAAATTTCATGAGCTGAGTCGAAGTGGAAGTCTACTTTTCTTCCCATATCTTCTGCCAATTAGGTCTCTAGCCCTATAAAGTGAATTTTGGCTGAAAACTCCTCCTACACTTATTAAACCTATAGGAAGTGTGTGATGCAATTTAGCCATGCCAATACCAATCTCCTTGTCAAGTTTTATCTTTTGGAATAATGTGCTTATAGCCAAACCATGAATTGGCAAAAAAACAAGCCCTTCACAAGATTGTTTGGAATACCTTGCAAAATGGAGTCGGTTTGATCACTTACGTATGTTATTGATCAAATTTATTGATTTAAGTAGTTAGGACAAGTCAAAATTTACCTCATATTATTATTAGTAATATTTGACCTTCTTTGAACACCTATAAAACATAAAATAATAGGGTTTTTTGGGCAATCCATATAATATTCCATACAAGTGAAGTACATGTGGATGAACTACTTGAAGTCTAGAACAACCTCCAAGAGTTTTCAAGATCAAGTTGTGGCATTTGATGTTATTTAGGAGTCCATCTCTATAAACTGTTCATTATGACTCTTTTAGGTAGCTTGGACATACTTTAACTTCTTAGCAATGATTCATAAAGTTGGTCATATGAATCCTACAACCATGTATACAAATTTTACATACATTAGGGTAGTTAAATTAACCTAGGAGAACAAGGTCCCATGCATATTATCTACTCCATACCAAGTGAATCAATCTAGCCTCTCGGGTAGAACCAAGACATTCTGAGGGTTCTGAGCAAGTTTTTAGTCTATTGGTGTATGTTTTGAGTTATTTATGAGATCTAATGACCTCAATAGGTCTATGATGTCCTATTTGACATATTATAGTGTTTATATTTCCATAATATTTCATCAAACTTCTCTGCATTCTCATGTTCTAGGCTTAGGGGTTGTAAGACAAAATGACTACCATACACTAGCTCACTATTCTCTCCCATCTTCATTCACTGTCAGGGGTCTATGATATCCTATAATGTTTTTTAAAGTCTATCTACTTTTTATCAAGATTTATAATGTTTAAACTCACTCCATTTCTTAATAATGATTGTATAAAACAAGTCTGGGCCTATATATGCCATTAGTATTATAGGCATAGTTGAAACAAGGTCTAATGCATAGTATTTAACTCTTTTATGGAGTTTGTGACTTAATAAATTTTTATTCAAGTAAAATATCACATCCTCAAGGCTATATAAGTCTTCAATTCTAACTCCACTTATCATCTCTTGTTCAAGACTGCATATACAAGTCTGTATATGTAACTAGTATTGTGTATAGGTTTTATGATTGGGTTTGCCTTATTATTTCATTGTTGCCTAAGTTTGAGATTATACAGAACTATTATCATCTCATTTAAATCATCTCTCATCACCTTAATTCCTATGATCAAGAAAACATACTTGTTGAAGGCTTTGTGTGGAGCTAGGCCTTGATTGTATGTATAGATTGAGTGAGTAAGGTTATGACCATAGTTTAGTCTCTTTTCCTCTATTAACCTATCTATAAATCTAATGAATTATTTAATTAATAACCCTTCCTAAATTTCTAATATTCACACAAACCAGTGTCAGGTTTTATAGAGACCTTGATCACCTTAAATAGTCCAACAAGTTTATGTGTATACTTATCTAGTGACTCTTGCTTATAAGATTTACCTTATTAATATCTGCTCAGGTATCCTTGACCTTGATGACTTGATGACTCTAAGTCTCATATAATATTCTAATACCCACAAAATCCACTTTTCTTATTTTAGAGAGGCTTTGAGTCTCTTAGGTAGACCAACATGTCTAGATTTCCTGTGTATAAATTTAGAATGACCTATATAATTTCATGTTTTAGAGACCCTATTTAAAAAATTTAACTCTTCAAACTCCTGAGTGATATGATATTTGGTTGAATGAGTAATTTATCTTCAATATTTGAAACCTCTATGTTTCACTTTCATTCACTGTTCAATCAAACTCCAAACTAAATATAGGTGATATTCATGGCAGTTGACTGTTATATGCCTTCTTAGTTCTTAAATTTTTTCCAAACTTATTAAAGGATATGTTATGTGGTTGTTGATGTTATGAGATACTTTCAATACTTTTAATGTCCAAACCTACCACACATTCACTATTTGAGGTGCAATGTCCAATACTTGATTATAGGTGGATGTTAAAGTGGGAGTGACTATGTTCAAGGCTTTTTAGGTATCTTGAAGTTGAAATTTTGAAATAATTCATGACACATATACTATATAAACTCATCAATATGGTTTTATCCTTAATTTACAACTTCATAATTATTCTGAGAGTACCTTGAACTTTGGTATTCACTATCTTTATTGCACAACCCTATAGATATCCATTCAAGACAAGTTAGCTTACCATTAAATCATTTAAATTAAGTGTCTTATAAAATCTATTAGTTCATGGATTCTTCATCAATATCCACAATGTGATTTCATACTTGAACAACCTCTATTGATATTGATGACATGAAGTTTCATGGAATGGTAGACCTAGAGGTCTATAGGTGGCCACCTTTATTCTCATGTGTTTGAAACATTTTACAAGTGAAACATGAAATTAAGAATGGAATAAAATTTTAATTATTACATCAACATATTAATATGAAGACACAACTCTAAAATCCATAAAAAACATGTTCAAACACTTCAAACTGAGTCTGCTATACAAACATAGAACACAATCCACAAAGAGTGAATGAAGAAATGGCCATGTCTATGACTTGTATGGATTGACTGACTAAGAACAAGAATAATGATGGATTTAGAGGAGCTTAGAGGGAAATGTAAAATCACTCAAATTCATTTCACCACCTGAAAAACTTAGAAACATAGAAAAAGACTAGTCACTTCAAACCATGCATGGGAGTCAATTTTTAATGTCAAATGGACACCCAAATATGCAACCATGAGGAATTAATACATGAGAGGCATCTAAATATGTATTATAAATTATTAAAATTGGTTTAATTTAGATAATATTTCATAATCTATTCTAGAAATCTCATAAAGACCCCTATCATGGTTTATTAACAGATTTTGAACCCTCAACTTCTTAGCGATTGTTCATAAAGATAAGAAGATGAATTTGAGAACCAATGCCTATTTTTTAAATCTAACCAAGAATAAAATTAATTCCTAAATTTTTAGGCTCCCACCTTTTCTCTCGTGGTTGTACCATCTACTTCAATTCTACTTATGTGAGCTTGTGAAGGAGTTGATGAAGCAAAGAAGTGATTTTATGCAACTGTTGAAATCCAATCTTCTTTCAAAGATGTTTTGTAACTTTTAGAATATGAAAAACACTCTAAACATGTTTTATCTTACACATTCCTTTCAAAAGTCCATACAAGTTTGATAACTCCTCAAACAAGTGTTCGAAATCAAGAAAATTAAATTTATATAACAAATTGATAGGTGTGGTAGTTGAGTAACTACTCCAAGATCTTTGGAAGGTGTCTTGTATATATTTTTAAGTTTTTTAACTTTGAAAAACATCAAATTTATCCAAAAATCACATTTTAATGCATTTTGAACACCTTCAAGTTTGCAAATGGACCTCAAAGTTTTTAAAACACCATAAAACATTAATAAAAGATATTTTAGACATGAAATGACATAAATATACCAATAATTACCTATGACACAACTTGACCATGTTTTATATCTCAATGACACCCCTAGACCACTATATGACCATAAGATGACTTTACCTTAACTTCTCCAAGCTTACCTTAAACCATGATAACAAGGTTAGATGAAGACTCTAGGGACCATTTAAGGATGACACTAACATAAGACAAGTTTGAATTTATACGAGGGTGAAAAATTTGACTTGGGGTTAAATTTGGTCAATATTCTTTATGATTCACAAGGGCAACATGCCTATAATGCTAATAAGACCAGTATTTTTGCATGTACATTGGATAATGATGTATATTGCACTTAGTTTCATACCTTGACAGACCTTGAATAAGACACACCAAACTGATTACCTTCACAATACACAAAAATAAAGACAACAAGACATGAGCAAAAAAAGACACACACATGTCCTCTAAAGCACTTAGGAAACACAAAAACAACTTAAACAAACTAGACTATATACAAACTAACCTAAAAGATAACTCTTCCTCCTAGATCAAAGGAAATATTTCACTATCTTTATCTCCATGAGATGAAAAAAGTAATGAGGTAAGTTGCCTCTTGAGTCTTGGCCTTGAAGTTTTCAACTCATTCATGCTTGCCAATCTTCTTAGCATATATTCAAATGTAATGATGACAACTACAAACATGTCACCTATGAAGGTGAACTCATTTTGCACTTAAACAACCTTATCATGAATTTTTTTGATGTTTTTTGTTGTCTCAATCATGATCACTTCTTGACTTATAGGGGTAGCCTCTATCTTAGTGTTTTTAGGATTTCATGTTCTCCTTCAAGAAACAAAGCATCTCCAATAACATCTTCAAATTTCTTAATAGCTAAAATCTCATCAAGATCTTCAAGGATATTTTCAAACTCAACCCAATATTTATCATTGTCCTCCAAGAATACATCTTGTTCAAGTTCTTTGTGCACATGATATTCAACATTACAAAGACCTTCAAGCTCTTAGAGAAGTCCAACATGCTGCTACCAATCATATTTTTCTTATTTCTATTCAAGAACCACAACCTCTTCAAACTCATATTATTTATCCTTGAATAATTGATAAACTTCAAATATAATTACAACTTCAATAATTTTGGATGGCATAAGATATTCTTTTAGGATCACACCATCAAGAGTTAAGGTAAATTCAAGAGTGTCTACTAACTGACCAACAGGGTGTGTATTATTTTGAAGGCCTTCAAACTCATCACATATGTCATTAGATATATGCCACATGTCATCTTGATTCATGGAGTCATCAACAACTTCTTATTCAATGGTATTTTATGATTCAAGCTCTTGGTCATGCTCATGAATCTCACCTAACATAGCTGATGTGATGTCCTTCTTAAAAGATCATTCTTCTATGCCTTGATCAACCTCTTTGTGAATAATTTAAACACTATCAAAATCTTATCTTTCTTCTCTCAATAAGTTTGACTTGTGATTCTCTTCACTAAGGCGAGTCCCTATACTTAGTTCTTCATCATAAACACTTGAAGAATCTTCTTGATCAACTACAACTTTATCTTGTTGTTCTTCACTAATCTCCCATAGGATGGGTTCTCCTTCATGAAAAGATGTGGTGGGAGGGTGGTGAATAATTTCATGGGTTGGAAAGGGAGTATGAGGTGTGATGAAAGGTTCATGAATGGGTTTGGTTATAGAGGCTTATTGAATGAATTCATGGGGAGATGATAAGTTAGATTAAGTAGTGGGATAGACACTTTCTTCAACAAGAGTTTCACTTTGTTCATAGCTTTCCTAAGGATCTTAAATAGCTATAAGCCCATCTTTAAGCTCTTGGTTTTCCCATATTTCTAGTCTATCTACCCACCATTGGATGTAGCATTTCATTTCATGCAAATTATAATTGATGACATAGCTGGATTCCTCTTCAAAAAACCTCCACTTATTCAAAAATAATTGAATTGACTTTATCAACTTCTCTATTAGATGAATAGGGATAAAATCAAGTTATTTATCCCATTTTTTCATCACTTTTTTTTATTTTATCACATTTGGCATGAGTGCCAAAAAATACTTAGGCTGAGGTAGAATTGAGGTAGGAGGATGAGGGTAATAGTGGGTATTTTGGTGAGCTTCAATTTTTTGAATTAGATATATAACTTGAGCTTGTAAGAGTTTATATATTGCTTCTCAATATCTTTATTTCCAATCAATTATATCACCTGATTCTTCATGACAAGGCTGATATGAATCAGACTGAGGTTGATATGGATCATAAGGATGATAGGGATAGAATTCTTGACAAACTTCTTCATAGGTATTCTCAAAAACATAATGATCATACAAGGGAGCATTAGGTTCACTATATGACTACCATGGCTCATAGGGATGATAAAAATATTGATAGGGATATTAAGAGACATAATATGGGTCATGATAAGGTTGGTAAGGGGTTATATAGTGGAAAATCTCATCATATCCAGCCATACCAACTTCATTAGTCAAATGAACACACAATATATTAGAAAAATATTTCATAATAAGTGTATGGGATGCTTATAAATAGCTAATTACATTTGGGGTTGCCATTGGTGTTTGTTGAATGCTTCCCAAAGTTGATAGGTAGAAGAATAAACCAAAATTTTCTTCCACTCTTTAGACCTTAGGTCCCACCAGCATGCCATAACTATTGTCACTCAAATTTTCACTCTTTAAGAGGTTGTTCAAGCCTTATATAAATTGAGTGAAACAATGGATTACCTCTAGGTCTATGGGTTGCCTATAATAGAGGTAAGCCTTTAGATTGAAGGGCTAGCTCCCTAGATTTGTATTTGATATCTTATTACCTATACTACTTACTTTTTTGGGTGAAAAGAGAGAAAGATAACATAAATCAAACCTATAATAACAAGGTGATGCAAAAAATTTAACCTGAACACTACCAACCAACTATAACTATGCTTCAAACACAAGCACAATCTACATATAACACTAATCCAAAACTACCCTTGTATTAGTATTTCTCATAGAGGTTTGTGAAGACAACCTAAGATATGAGGAATAAAGGTCATAGAATGACATTGGTATAGAGACAAATCAATAAAATTATGAAAACTAGATTAGAACACTTCAAGAGTCCTGCTATAGATTTTCAAAATTGAATATGGGTGTAAGCAAGGATAACATGTTAAAGAAAAAAGCTATCACTTAGAAAGATTAACTAACTTAACATACACATAAAAAAAACTTATGGATAAGTCAAATTAGATCATTATTTATTACTTCAAGGCTGAAAATGAGTATGTATTTACCATACTTAGGTAGAAGATACATTTGTAAGCCAAAATGGCTCAATATATAATACAAGTATGAAAGAAGAGAAGTGTGCAAGAGACATAAGATTGAAAAGTGTCATGTAAGTTAAAACAAGAAGAAGAGTTAGGTAAATATAATAATAGACTTCAAAATCCATGTTTAGATCCTCTTCATATGCTTCAGCTCTCCAAGTGGCATGGGAGGTTGAAATGCATGTTGATACCTTGACTAGTTTCTTAAAACTCCCCTTCCTGTTGACATGTTTAAGGAAAACTGGCCTTATTGGTGATCAGATCAGTTTATATTACATGTTTACTCTACTATTTACACCTCTCATCTGAACCTAATAGGTTCTCCTTGAGACATCACATCTTTATCTTGCAAGGTGTCTAGTAGGCTCTTCATCTCCTTAGGCCTATTTTGTAAACAAGTTTCCAAACTTGGTTTTAATTAATATAGCTTGTAAAAACCTCATGGATTGCATAATTACATCATATTATACCTTAATAAATCAATTTTGAGGCCTTAAACTATCCCCAATAAGTTTGTCTCTACCAAAAGCCTCAATTAGGCCTCATTCCTTGTAGCCTTTTTTTCTATTTTTCTCCTTATGTGGAAATTATATGGATTTTATTAAAAAATAAAGTAATATTATAGGACCATTTATCCTATTACATTACTAGGTCAAATTTCATGATATAAGTCCAAGTGGAAGTCTACTTTTCTTCCCATCTCTTCTGCCAATAAGGCTTAATTAGGTCTCTAGCCCTAGAAAGTGAATTTTGGCTCAAAACTCCTCATACACTTATGAAACCTATAAAAAGTGTGTGATTAAATTTAACCATGACAAGACCAATCTCCATGTAAATTTTAAGCATGGAATAATGTGCTTATAGCTAAACCATGGAATGGCCAAAAAATAAGCCCTTCATAGGCCTGTTTAGACTGCCTTAAAAAATAGAGTTATTTTGGTTAATTTCAGGGGTTCATGAGAAAATTTATTGATTTTAGAAGTTATTAAAAGTACCAATTAACCTCATCCATTTATTGAGAACTCTCACCTTCTTTGAACACCTACAAAACAAAAAAACATGGGAAAATAAGATATTCTATGCAGTCCATACAATAAGCCATACAAGTGAAGTACATGTGGATGAAATAATTGAAGTATAGAATAAAATAAAAGAATTTATAGGAGAATTTTTTCTCATTTTATGTGATTTAAGATTCGATCTCTACAAACTGGTCATTATGACTCTCCTAAGCAACCTGAATGTCCTTCAACTTCGTAAAGATGATTCATAAAAATAAATGTATGAATCATCCAACCGATTACACAAATTTGAACTAAATTATGGTAGTGAAATTACCCCATAAGCACAAGGTCCCATGTATCTTATTTTATTCATACCAAGTGAAGTAATCTATCTTCTTGGGTAGAAACAAGGCATTCTAGGGGGTCTAAGTAAGTTTGTAGTCTATTGGTGTATGTTTTGAGTTGTTTCTTAGCTATAATTACCTAAATAGGTCTATGAGGTCCTATTTGACACATTATAGTTTTCATCTTACCACAATATTTCATCAAAATTATTTGCACTCTCATGTTCTAGGCTTAGGGTTTACAAGCTAAAATGACTGCCATGCCCTAACTCAATGTTATCTCCCATATTCATTATTTGTGAGGGGTATGTGACATAATGGAATGTTTTTTCAAGTCTCTCTCCATTCCATCAATATTTCCATTATTTAAACTCACTCCATTTCTTAATACTGACAACAAAGCAAGTCTGGGCATGTGTATGTTATTAGGACTGTAGGTAGAGTTGAAATAGGGTCTGATGGATAATATTTGAATCCTTGATGGAGTTTGTGACTTAATATAATGTTTATTAAAATAACATATTACATCCTTAAGGCTCTATAAGTATTCATTTATAACTCCACTTTTCATCTCTTGTACAAGACTACCTATACAATCCTGTATATGCAACTAGGACTGTGTATAGTTTTTATGACTAGGTCTACCTTATTATTTCATTATTTCCCAAGTTTTATTTTCTAAGGAAATATTCTTATCTCATATAAATAATCTCCCATCACATTACTTACTCTAATTGAGTAGATATACTTGTTGAAGGCTACATGTGGAGATAGGCCTTGACTGTATGTATGGACCGAGTGAGTAGGGTTATGACCCATATTTAGTCTCTTTTACTCTATTACCTTGTCTAAAACTCTAATAAATTTATGACTTAAGAACCCTTCTTATATTTTTAGTATTCATAGAAACCACTATCAGGTTTTATAGAGACCTTAATCACCTTAAATAGTCCAATAGGTATGTGTGTATACTTATCTAGTGATTCTTGATTATAACCTTCACCTTGTTACTCTCTGATTAGGTCTACTTAACCTTGATGCCTTGTTGAATCTAATTATCATATAGGCTTCCAATACCCACATGATCCACTTTTATTGTTTTGGAGAGGCTTTGAGTCTCTTAGGCAGAGCTACATGTCTAGACTACTTGTGTGTATACATTTAGAATGACCAATAGACTTTCATGTTTTAGAGACCCTATTTGTAACATTAAACTCTTCAAACCCTTGAGTGCTATGATATTTGGATGAATGATTATTTCATATTAAGTCTTTGAAACTTTTGTGTTTCACTTTCATTCACTGTTCAAGCAAACTCCCAATTGGCTGTAGGTGATGTTCATAGAAATTGAATGTTATAGGCCTTATTAGATATTAAAAAATCTCCAAAATTATTGAAGGCTCTATTCTATGGTGATTTATGTTATGAGATAATTTCAATACTTGTAATTCCAAACCTATCACACATTCACTGTCTAAGGTTGAATTTCCAATACTTGACTGTAGGTGGATGTTGAAGTGAGAGTGACTATGTTCAAGGATTTTTAGGTATCTTTAAGTTGACCTTTGGAAATATGTCATGACACATATACTATCTAAACTCATCAAGAAGGTTTTTCTCCTTAATTTATAGCTTCATAACTATTCTAAGAGCACCTTGAACTCTGGTATTCACTATCTTTATTACATAACCCTGTAGATATCTATTTAGGACAATTAGCTTACCATCAACTTATTTTGACTCAGTGTCTTGGAAAATCTATTATTTCATGGATTCTTCATCAAAATCCACAATGTGATTTCATTCCTGAACAACCTCCATTGATATCGATGACATGAAGTTTTATGGAATGATAGACTTACATGTCTATAGGTGGTCACTTGCAATCTCATGTGTTTGAAACATTTGAAAATTGCAACATGCAATTAGGACTCTAAGACTATTTTAATTATTTCATAAACATATTAAGATGAAGACACAACTCCAAACTCTTTGAAAAACATGTTCAGACACTTCTAACCCCATCTGCTATGCAAACATAAAACACCATCCATAAAGAGTGAATCAAGAAATGGCCATGTTTATGATTTGTATAGATTATATGACTAAGGATAAGGATACTAATGGATTTAAATGAGATTATAGGGTAATGTAAAATCACTTAAATTCATTTGACCAACTAGAAAACTCAAAAACATAGAAAAAGACCAGTCACTTCAAACCATTAAGAAGAGTCACTTTTTCATGCCAAAAAGAAATCCAAATGTGCCACCATGGGGAATTAATTCATGGGAAGAATATAAATATGTATTAAAAGCTATTATAACTAGTTTCATGTAGATAATATTTCAAAATTTGTTTTGGAAAGCTCATAAATAACCCTATCATAGTTGACTAATAGATTTTAGACCCTTAACTTCTTAGCGATTGTTCATAAAGATGAGAAGATGAATCTACGAACCAATGCCCAAATTTTTAATATGACTAAGACTAAAATCAATTACAAAATTTTTAGGCTCCGTCCTTATCTCTCTTGGTTGTACCATCTACTTCAATTCTACCTATGTGAGCTTATGAAGGAGTCAATGAAGGAAAGAAGTGATTTTATGTAACTTTTGAACTCCAAAATTATTTTAAATATGGTTTATGATTTTTAGAATATGAAAGGACACTCTAAAACTATTTTATCTTACACATGACTAACATAATTTTGTACAAGTTTTATGACTCCTCAAATAAGTGTTGAAAATCAAGAAAATTAACTTTTTCTGACAAGTTGGGAGGTTTGGCAGTTGAGTAACTACTCCAAGCTCTTTAGAAGGTGTCTTGTATATATTTTGAAGTTTTTTAAATTTTAAAAACATCATAGTTAACTAAAAATCACATTTTAATACATTTTAACCACGTTCAAGTTTAGCAAATGGACCTTAGAGTTTCCAAAACACCATAAAACATTACTAAAAGATATTTTAGACATGAAATGATGTTAATAGAACCCTAATAACCTATGACACAACTTGACCATGTTTTATCTCTCAATTACACACCTTTACCACGCTATAACCATAAGATGACTTTACCTTAACTTCTCCAAGCTTACCTTAAACCATGTTAAAAAGGTTAGATGAAGACTGTAGGGATCATATAAGCATGACATAAACACACGCCAAGTTTCAATTTATAGGGAGGTGAAAATTTTGACTTGGGGTTAGATTTGGTCAACACAACCCACCCATAATTCTTGTAAGGAGCTCGAAGGACACCAAATTTCACCCATATTTCATCATACAGTCTACCTGGGACCAAGAGATATTTAGGAGATTTGAAGGGGTCTGTGGGCTAGATATCAATGGTAAAAGGTTTTGGTTTTGGGGTATGTACTCTATGAACCATCATTAATATGGTAGGCCACTAAAAACCTCTCTAAACCCTGATGAGGAAATTACACCTTAAAATGCATCCAAATGAGGAAATTAAACCTTAAATTAGTATTGATTGTCTCCCCAAGTCAATGGGCACCCAAATAGTTTGATGGTTGGCATGTGTAACATGTGAAGTTTAAAAATCAGGCTTAAAAGAGTTGCTTTAAGCCTATATACAAGAAATTAAATGGGTATACACATCCTATATGTTTTTGAGGAAGGAAAGGGTTCTATAGGTCTCAAATCATTTCCTAATGGCGACCTATAGGGGAATCCATATCTAATAGTCACTTGCATGCATGCCTAGGTGCCTAGGTAGAGGATTATGTGCACACAAAGAAGAGGTATATGGATTAATCAATATATAATAGATGATATATAGGTCTTAAGGGATGGATTACATATTAGGAAGGGTAGATAAGTGATTCATAGCTCTAATTTGGAGTTAAAACTCATAAACTCTACCTTTAGGCCTATTGGCCTAATACCTTCCTCAAAGTAATGCTACTTGAAGACTAAAACAAAGGACAAAAAGGGAGTTAGATAAAACCTCAAAAATAATGAATATGTTTTTAAAGGACTTTTTGGTTTGTAAGTAATATTAGTTTGTAGAGGAAGGATCAAAATTGGTCACTGTGGCTCGAAATTACCTTGTGGGTATACAAAATGCATAATTATCACTCGAGGAGTAGCTTGTTGAGCTCATAAATATACAAAAAAATTTAATGGGGATATAATAAATTTGGGAGAGTTAATGGGTCTTTCATATAAGAAAATATTGTCATTGGTTCATAGGTTAGGGTTCTAACCTTTATGAACCATTGCTAAAAACCCAAACCCCCTTAAACCTCCCTAAAACCCTAATAGTGACTTGATAGAGAATATATTGAAAAATTTGAATCCAAATTTATTTTGATGTCCTATTAAATAATTTTATCTCATATTTTATTCTTAGGATATCCCATCCATTGCATTGGGATATATGGATAGTTGTATCAACCTCCCAAAAACACTATTTTGGAAAAGTTTAAGGATAAACCCAAGGTGCAGGCCTTAGTCAAAGGTTGTAAATAATTTAAGGAGGTAATATGAGGTATATTTAACCTTTTAAAATCATTAAAAACTCATAATTATGATTTTAAATAATCATATAGGTTTTTGCCAAATAGGTAGTCTAGATGTGCTAAAGAGAGGTGACCAAGTCACCTAAGTAAGGTAGTGTTGCATGTGTGGGATCCTTGGGAGGTATGGATAATGGTATATTATGTTACTTATAATTTAAATATTCTCACTCACTCATATTTATTGTTTTATTAATTATCCATATCCACCCAAACAACGAGTAGTTAAGAGACTAGGCTAATTGCCTAATTGGCCTACTTGATCAACAAAGAAGATGCTCATGGGCATAGAAGGCTACTATGGAGTAAATACATGGTTATGAATTCTTTTTTAATTAAATTATGAGGTTATTAGTCCCATTTAATATCCACCATGAAGGTTTGGCAATTTTATAAGTCATATTAACATGCAATAATGTGGTGGCTACTAAATGCTTCATGCAAGGGGCCTAATTGAACTATTTTGATGCTTTGTGACTTTCATGAGGATATGGAATTGACAAATTTGGAATGTATTTAATATATGTGAGGTCAAAATTGGCCAAAAATATACTTAAATTCTTTAAAATTTCTCATTGAAGGCCACTCATCACCAAAGTAATGCATGGGAGAAGTGTGGAGGCTAGTTGTAACTATCACCAAAGCAATGCATAGGAGAAGTGTGGAGGCTAGCTGTAATTGTCATTTGAATGAATGGTGACCATTATGACCTATTAATGACCTTTCCATGTGATATTTCCTTCTCCCTCTTGTTAATTTCTTCTATAAATTTAGGGTTTTAGGCCATTATATCGATCCCTCAATTGGGTATGATGAAACTCAACCCAAATTATATCTTGTAAGCCTTGTGAATCAATAAAGAAGGACTATATGCAAATTTATTTTCTAGATTAGTGTGTTATGTGTTTTTTGATTTGAAAAAGTGTGAATTTTCATTCTCCTTTATATGTGATTTCCCTCACATAGTTGCTATAATGTTATCCTATGTATGTCATGTGATGTGCCAAAGTGTTGGTAGTTGTGTTTGAAGAGAAATCTAGTTGATAATGTCTTGAACATTAATTTTATCCATTATCTTCAAGTTTTAGATATCCATAATATCCTTCTCATGAAATACTTATTCTTAAGAGCTCATTGAATTTTTTTTTCAATCATTAATCTTTACTTAGTTCACAAAGTGTTGATTAAGGATCAGTTAGAGTGGATAAGTCAATATTGGTGTATCACCTCATTAGGTTAGGTTTCTTTCATGAATTTATCTATCTATTTTAACCTTAAAAAATTAGTAGGTTTTAGGAAGTGAGCTCAAATTTATACACTAGGGGAGTTAATGCCATAAACTAGAGGTTTAGCCCATCCATAGGTTACCCACAACCTTGGGCTAATCCCATGTTACCCCAAACTTGGAGAGGTATAAACTATATTTTCCTAAGGGTGAAGTTTGGAGATTTAAAATTTATAGCATGCCTAGTAGGATGATTTATTCAAGTGAGTTAAAGCATGCCATTATATACTTAGATGACATAAAAGAGCTTCAAGCACTTTAGTGGTAGATATGAAATCAAGTTTCATGATAGAAGTGGTCACAAGGTCTTCATCAAAAGGTAAGAATGCTGAGTTTGTTGAGTTATATTTGGATTTTTCTCTAAGAAAGAGATACCATAGGTCCAATCCTAATACTAAACCCCCTAATTCTCCTAATCCTTCTCAACAAGACACTACTACAACCCATACACCTCTAATGGTTAGGCCTAAACATCAAGGTTTCATGCCCTTCAATGATGGCATCCCCTTAAATTTGAACCAATTTGATGGTATAATTACTATTGCACTTAAGAGCCTTCCCTATTTCATAGGAGAAAAATCAACCAACCTTGTGGAACATATTGAAGATAGATAATTTATGCTCTATTCACAATGTGACCCAAGATAATATGACAATGAGGTTATTGACCAATTACTTGAAGGGTAAGGCACTTCAATGGTATAGGGTATTAACACCTGCTTCTATCAATATTAGGATGAATTTGGGGAACACCTTTACAAACATTTTGAGGATATGACTGACCATTTGTATTTAGTAGATAAACTCACCATAGTTAAAAAGGCTCCCTAAGAGTTTCTGGTAGATTTAAATTATAGGTTTCAAAAAGCCAAGGATATGATCCCCATGATAGTCAAGCCCACTCCCAACTATGCCTTTTTGTAATACTTGAGATATCTTAATTTTGATGTGGTAGTCATGATACAATCCATGGGAAGGAATACACTATCAGATGCTTATGAGGTGGCCATAAGGGTAGAAAATTGTCTAATATAAGTAGGCAAGCTTACCCTAAGACCCCTTATGCCTTTGTTCCTAGAGATACAACCCCCTATGCCTACCATTGATGCCTTACCAACACCAACCATTCATGATCAGGTAGATGTCAATCAAGTAGATAGAATGGGCAAGATTGAAGGGCTGCTCAAGGCATAAAACAATAAAATAGTGGCATTGGAGAGGCAAAAAATTCCACCCCATAGACATTACCAAACACCCTATCAAGCCCCTTACTAGCCTTATCAATAAAATAAACCTCGATATCAACCTAATCCACAAGGTCAAGGGCAGATCACTCAAGCAAGGCCCTATAATAGCTATAACCCCAATTTTACTAGCACTTCTAGAGCACTAATCCAACTCAAAACAACTATGTTCAAGAAGTTTAATGGCATACGTAATAGGGGAAGTCACATGAGATGTCAATTAGTTCAAGTGGAGATTTTTTCCAAGATTATTTCATGAATCATAATCAATCTCCTCCAATACATGATAGTTAGCCTCATACACAACACAAAGAAGGTTCAACTATATAACATGGAGACACTCCCTTCATGACTCAAGATGAGATACCAAATCAATAAGGAATAACTGGAATTTAGGCACCATATGAGGCCACTTTTGTTAACTTCTAAGAATGAGAACATTCCTTTGAGAAGGTTGCATCCAATCATATTGAAAGTGTAACTAAAGTAGATAGTCTAGTTGGAACCCATATAAGGTATAACATAAGGGAATTTGGTGATGAACTAAAAGTTTGAAGGGCAACCCTCCACCATATCAACCACATCAAGAGGCTATTGGACAAGGTGCAGCTCCTAAGACTCCACCAACTTAGAAAATTCAAGATGTGAGAGGGTAGAATCATAGTGTTCCATTCATACCTCAATTCACATAAAATCCAAGTGGTACTGATGCTCCTAATTTTTAGTCAAAGGATGCTAGCTCTCATATTAGCATTATGGATCAGATGAAGAAGGCCCAACTTACATTACCTATGTGGGATACCTTTCTAATTCTAGGTCAAAAGGATATTCTCAAAGAAGAGCTATCCAAACTCCACATCTTAGACAATTAGGGAAAAAAGGTGGGTACAATCCTAACCAATACCAATCAATTTCATGAGTCTCAAGAACCCAAGGTAATCAAACCCCCTCCTTTCTATCTATTTTTCATTATAGGTGATTTCCTAGTACACAACTATATGATAGATAGTGAGGATAGTACTTATATCATGTTTAAGTATATAAAAGATAAGTTAGGGATAAAGTATGAACCTAATGCTAAAGGGGTATTACAACTATATGGGTTTCCTAATAATACTATTGGTGTCCTTAAGGATCTAAACTACCAATTTTGTACCCACATGCTCTGAGTTGCTCTTTCCTATCAAATATTTTGCACAAGACTCATGGCTTTGTTATTTGTTGTTGGCAACATCCTAAATAGGAATATGGTTCCAATTCATCTGAAAACACCTTCCAATTCCAATCCAATCAAATTTATGACCAATAACAAGGCATTATGATCAATTTGGGTAATTTGTACACAATGTGCTTAATCATGCTCAAGAGTTAATTAACCCAAATCAAGGCCTAATAAAAAATTCCATGGTAACTTGTTGAATAAATTTTTTATGAAATGAATATGGAATATTTGCATCATCAAGTGACCTTATTTATTAGGAAGATATACCTAGGCCATAAATGCCATAAATATCAGGATTTATGCCTCCCATGCCTCATCAATGCCTTCCATGATGCCCTCCATGCCTCTTAATTACCCCTTCTAATGTCATGATGAGGATAATTAAAAACTTAATTCAAAAAATTGAATTAATCCTCAACCACACATCTCAATCTTGAGATGGATGGTTGAGGTTGATTCTGATCAAATCCAAAAATCTATAAATAAGAGGCCTCACAACATCATTTCTAAGCTTAATTAATGAAAAGTTATAATGCATAATTGGTTCTAAAAGCTTCAACAATCCATTGTTACTAGTGTTACCATGCCAAATTTATTCCAATCTAAGCTAATCCACAAGCCAAAGGTGCCAAGGAGAGATGTAGGTAGTCAAGCTTCCATTACCAAGGACTTCATGAGCACAAGCTGATCAAGCCACTACTATAAAGGCATTTGGAGCATCCAAGGAAGGTGAAGGAATTCTTGTGGTTGATTCCTTGATTTTTAGTTGTGATTGTCATTTTATTTTGTTAACTAAGATCTCCCTAGTGTCTAGGCCTAGAGATGTTATGCTATTAATGTGCTTATTTCACTTTGTTTTCATTTTATAACTAACACCATACTAACCATCCTCTCTTGAGTCAAATTCCTAGATAACAAATGTAATAGATAAATAAATTTCATATGATTTCATCAAAAAGTCAAAAATATATGATCAATATGTTCAAATGGTAATATTCTAAATTAATCTCATGTCCTTTCTATTGATAATGATGAATAAACCTTTTGGGATGACTTGGAGAGTTTTTGTGTAAGGATTGATAGTCCATTCCCACTTCATGTGGAGATTGAGGAATGTATTATAGAAAGTACTATTGCAAATATTATTCAAGAAGGAAATGATATTATAGAGATCCAAAAGCAAGATGAGTTAGATCCTAATGAAGACATCAATCCAAGTATACCAGTTGAGTTCACAATACAACCATGGAAGGAGAATGAGATAAGACATGATCAGTCTTTGAATGAAGTAGATCTATCTTTCCTGATGGAAGAAAGAATAATTTGGGAAGAAGATGATTGGATCTTGGATCCATATATTCAATCCATAAACTTGAGAATTTAGGTGGGAAGTCAAGCTATATCATATAGAAGACACAAGAATATAAGTGCTCCTATCCACAAGAAGGGGCCATTGAATGGAAGAAATCATGTTTCAAGGTTCTATAGTAGACTAAATAACTTTCCATTTGATCCTAAAGGTAGGCTATTTATGGAGTTAGTGTAGGGATTTATATTATTTTCTTTCCTATTTCTTTCCTTCCTGTCCCTTATTTGTAAATAGTGTTTGTAAATATTTATTTGCTTGTTGTTTATTTGTTTGGTGTGTTTGCTTTTTCCTTTGCTTTGTTCCCTATTTTCAATAAGTCTTTTCAAAGATAGTTTTTAGGCTCTAAATTCACCTAAATGCTCAAGGGGCTTCTCAAATCAAGAATGCATGTATGACTTTTAAACATGGTTGATCATGGATTTTAGAAATTTGAACTTGATGTTATGATTTGGATAAATTGGTAAAGATTGATATCTAGGTTAATTATTCCTTAAAATCTTAAACCTTATTTTTTTCTAAATTTTATTTTAAGAAGGATTTCACATGTTGGGTTAAATTTTAAATTATTGAAACACAATCATGTTTGGACTTAATAAACATGCTTGGGATAATGTTTTTAACCAAGGATGACTGTCTGAAGATCGAACACTTGAACACATCCCAAAATGTGGCTAACCTGGTTCCCAATCTTTGTTTAAAAGTCAAAATGACTTGAAAAATACAAAAAATAAGATCCTTATTGCAAAATTCAAGAGTTCTAAGCAAAGGTGATTCTGGTAAACTCTATTGGGGCTATGGACACTTGGTTGGTAGTGGAGCAAGGCCTTGAGTGATCAAAAGGCATCTATTTTGGGCTATAAATACTTGGTTGGTAATAAAGCAATGTCCAAGCCTTCCCTAAGCTAAAGCATGATCTTTAATGCACATCCAAATATGATATAAGTCAATGTTAATGGTTGAAGTCATGAAATCTAGAAGTTGTTCCCTAAATCCCATGGTAAATAATAAATAGAATCAAAGCACACACACAACATGGATGAGTTTTGATGTTTGGGCTGAATTCTACATATGTAAGACTTATTTTAATTATGAGTTGATCTTAATAATGGTACTTTATTATATAGGATGATTTGTTTGGTTATTATTAAACCAAGAGTATCTAACTTCTAACATATTATTATGTTTCCCCTAGAAGTCACCATTTATTGATGTCAACATACCCCTATTCTTAAAAATGGGGATCCTTTTTAAATTATTTTCAAATTTGTACTTTAAAATTGAAAATTTATTTGATCAGAGTACTATTAGAGTGTTTTGCACATTATTTTTATTTGAATATCATCCACACCATGGTTGGATTGGGATATTTACACATGATTCTGGTTTGATCTTGTTTAAATTTGCTAACATTAGATCTCTGTGTTTCGAGTTACATGATTAATGGAGTCCATATAAAATAGAAGATGTCTAGGTTTCATGATTTAATGTTAATTTGATCTTTTTATAGCCTTTGGTCTATTAAAAAATAAGTTGAATCAATGTTGGTCATCTTAAAACCCTCATTATGATTACCTTAGATCAAGTTAATTTGAATCAAATTCAAATTGATGTAAGAAAAATTTATGCGGGAATAGTTAATCATGTCATGAGATTAGTTTAGTTTTTATCCTAAGGCTTAGTCATGTTTATTAATACGACCAAACCTTAGTCTAAAAAATTAAAACTTGGTACTTTATATTTCCCAATCCCCCTTAGCTCCTTTTATCTCCAAATGGCCTAACTAATCATAGGGTCTGTTTTTTATATCCTAGACTTGGCCTAAAGCCTTATCCTAAATTTTTAATTATATTTATTAATACAATAAAAACCCTAAGCTAAAAATTTATACCATGTTTTTTATCATTTGTGGGGTCCCCTTTATTATGTTTTATAACTTAGCTTAAATTTTATCCTAAGGTTTTATCATGTTTATCAACATGAATAAAACCATAATATAAAACTTTAGCTTCAATTATTTATCTTTCCATCATCCTAACTTAACTTTCATTGACCATAGGCTATAATTAAACCCAAGGGTGATAGGTTTCAAGATCACGGGAGCTCAAAAGGAGATCAATGATGTGCGTGATCAAAATTAAAAGGTTGAAATGTAAAAAAGATATAAGATTAGTGCAAGAGTGACAAGTGTCACCATCTTGGAGGAAGCTCGAAGATATAATGGAGATCAAGGGTCAAAACTTCAACAAAGCCCCGATACAAGCATAGATTTGCCAAGTGGTAGGATTACAAAGCTCAAAGACAAGATCAAATAGAGTGCCTTCACTCAGGTGGATAAGATCCAACAAAACCTATTGTATAAGTCAACATGAAGTAAAGGTAGACTCTTCAACAAAGCAAAAATAAATATGGTTGTGACAAGTGTCACAACTGTGATGAGTAGAATGAGAATCAATAATCCATGTTCAAGCATACAGAAAAAAAATCTAAAACAAACAAAGGGTTGAAGATTTAATGGGCCCAGATCTAACATGAGTCTACCACATGGCATAGAGGCACCTGAGAAATGAAAAGATATCAAATAAACCATAAAGCTTCCAAGTGGCATGCTCACATTCAATCACATATAAGTAAGATCCAATGGCATGTGAAGTAAAGAGCATGATCCAATGGATTAAGATATAATAGAGCACATTCATCTAGGTAAGGATGATCCAATGATGTGATCCTAGGTGGAATTTTTAAAGATCCAAACCTAATGAGGTGTTAACATTTGTCCTCAGGGAAATAGTCACATTATAAATTAATAAAAAGAATGACATGGCATTGACACATAGATAAAACATGTGGATATTTTGGCACTTGAGTAATACTTATCATCAGCCATTATGTTTCAAAGTTAGTTAGATAAGGAATATTCCTTTGGTAACTAAGCTTGTATTATATTTTGAGAAGGAATATTATTTTATAAAGGCATGTGTATCTTATAAAGCATGTGGCCTATAGGTGAGTCATAGTTAAATAGTGTGATTGGTTCTAAATCATTTGTAAAGTGTTATTTGTCTATGACACTTGTCCAGTTGCATTTTGACAAAGAATGAGCAACATATCTCATGAAATGTCTATATAAAGAGGCATTGTCCATTGTGAATGGGAGGGGATTTATTTGATCCAAAATTACTTTGTAAACTTGGAGCAAGTAGTACAAGCAAGGAATTATACAAAGTTTTTCCAATATTTGTCTGTGTTTGTTATCATGCCTACTTCCTCAATTATCCAGTTTGGTATTTAGATTTGAATTAGTTTTATGGATCCTAGATGTGCATATGCTAATGTAGAGTTTTCAATTTGTGCTTATGCTAGGTTGATTGAAAGATCTTAGGTTCATTTAGTTCTATTTTGATTTTCTTGAAGATGTGCATAATCTATTTTCCTATGGAAGTAAACCTTTAAAGTGATCTTGATTTCTTATTTGCATTACCTTTCCTTAGACATTTGTCTAATACATAGTAGGATATGTGCCTATGCAATTTAATGATATATATTGGTTTAGTGCATGTCTTGATGAAATTTGAACTCCATCATAATGTCTGGATGGAAGATCAAAAACACCTTCTTTTTACCCTACCCTCCCTTTTGGTCCTTTTTGATCAAATCATTGTAGTTTAGATTTTCACTATAAATATTCATGCTAGATTAGGGTTAGAATTTAGGGTTTGGACATCATTCATTAGACTTAGTTTATATTAATTTAATTTTAATAAAGATTTAGGACCAAAATTGCTCTTAAAAACCATTTACATGTTCCTTTTATGAAATAATCATTTAGCTTGGCTGTTACTCCACCATAGATATCAAGAAGATCACAACCAAAAACTCATATAATGAATTATTTGAATCTAGAAATGAGAAGTGTTTCTTAAAAACTATATGAACCTATTGATACATTTAGGTTCATAAAAAATATCCTCATTAATAAATAATAAACCTAGCTCATTTAATCCAAAAACATCTTCCCCATCAAACACTCTTAATGGGTGGAAAATCTTGTGCCTGTAAGGAAGAAGAGTGGGGAGATAAGGTTATGTGTAGACTTTAGAGATTTCAACAAGGTGTCATTGAGAGAACACTATCCTTTTACATCCATAGATAATATTATTTAAAAGGTTTCAGGTTCATAAAGGTTCTCTTTGCTTGATGGATACTTAGGATATAATCATGTGTTAGTGAGGGAGGACGATCAACACAAGACTGCCTTCACAACTAAGTGTGGTACTTATGCTAACAAGAAGATGCCATTTAGAATATCCAATGCAAGATACACCTTATAAAGGTTAATGGATGTTTCCTTATAAATGATTATCAATGAGATGGTACTCGTCTACCTTGATGAAATCATAGTATTCTATAAGGATCCTAAAAATCACTTGACACACGTGAGGCTAGTGTTTGATAGGTGCAAATAGTATGGGGCATCCTTAAATCCCAAGAAGTGTATTTTTTAGTCTATGAGGGTAGAAATCTAAGACATGTTGTGCCAAAATAAGGCCTCTCTATAGACCCTTAGAGGATAAGTGAAATCCTTGATTTATCACTACCTACACATAAGAAAATATTGTAGAGTTTCTTAGGCAAAACGAACTTTATTATAAGGTTCATACTTGGATTTGAAGAATTGGTAAGGAATTTGATCCTCATGCTCAAGAAACATAAAGAGTTTTCATGGAATAATTAAGGGGAAATAAGATTTGAAGCCATCAAGAGGACCATTTCCCAAGCTCCCACCCTCCTCAACCCTAATTTCTCAAAGGACTTCTTCTTGTATGCCTTCTCAACTCATGATACTATTTATGCCATGCTTATAAAATAAAAAAATGAGGGTATTGAGAAGCCCACAATCTTATTTAGCTAGGCATTATAGGGGAATGAAGGAAGATATAATTTTGGTGAAAAAAATGTACTTGCACTCATGAGAGGTCTCAATAACTTTAAACACTAGGTATTTAATAACAAAATCTATGTCATGGTGGTCTACCCTAGCATCAAAGACTTCATCCTTAATATATACTTGAGTGAAGGAAGACAAGGAAGTGGTTTTGGTAATGTAAAGGTATCAATAAGTAGCTACACCTACATCTCTTTCCAACTAGACCCAAGATATGGTGAGGTTTCTCCAAATGGGAGAATGTCTTATAGGCCTAAATAAGACAAGAAAGAGGTACTTAAAACTAAAATCCATTCTCTATGTCTTTTTTGATGGGGTAATCTTCAAAAAGGACCTTGATGGCATGATCTTTAAATTGACAAACTCATAGACCATTTTTATGATGGGATTGCAAGAGGGCACTTTGAATCCAAGACCACAACAACAAGGATCATAAGAATAGGCTATTTGTGGCCAATTTTGTTTAAGGACTCTCATGTTTGGGTTAGGAAGTGCCAAAAATGTGTTATGTTCATAAGAAAGAAAATAATAGTTGCCTTGCCTCTTAAGCCTATACAAGTGGAGTATCCCTTCATGCAATGGGGCATAAACTATGTAGGTATGATTCATCCCCCATCTAGTGTAGGACATAAGTGGGTTTTAAATGCTACTGATTGCTTTACTAGGTAGGTGGAGGTGGTTTCAATTCAAGAAGCAAATGAGAACTCAATTTTAGAGTTTTATGATAGTCTAGTGACCAAATTTGGGGTCCCCTATACCATCATATAAGACAATACACTAGATGTTATTAGTGTAAGGGTAAGTGAGTGGGAAATTTACCATGGCATCTAACTCAGTTCTTCCTCCAATTACTATCCATAGGGAAATGGACTTACAGAGTCCACCAATAATAATTTAATTAGGATAATCAAGAGGAATATGGAAGATAACTAAAGGGAGTGGTATACCAAGATAAGGACAACCTTATAGGTAGATAAGATTATTCTCAATAGGTCTATTGGTCATTTTCCATAGCTTCTTTTTTATGGGAAAGAAGCAAGGCTACCCATATATCTTAAATTGTCAACCTTAGAACTTACACACCAACTTGAACTCATAGAGAATGATGCAATGGAGGTGATAATGAATGAATTGAGAGAGATAAAAGAGATAAGTGATGATGTTTTTCTTTCCATGTGGTCCCATCAAGATCAGTTCAAGAGATCATTTGACATGATAGCTTCTCTAAAGACCTTCCAACAAGGTGACATTGTACTCAAGTGAGATGAAGACCATGCCAAACTAGGTCAACATTCAAAATTTGATAGTATTTAGAGTAGACCATATGTTATTACTAGTTTCAAAGAGAATAATGCCTTCTAATTGTCCAAGATGAGTGGTGAGGAACTCCCTATCCCTATCAATGGGGTGTTGCTTAAGTATTATTACTAGGAATCTCAAAACTATATTTGTACATAATAGTTTAGGTTTCCATCTTCGAAGTGTTATAGCACATGCTTTATTGGTTGCTTATTTGGTTGTGTTCTTGTTACTTTATATTTTGTGTCATTATTTTTCCTTTGTGTCTTTTTGTGTGTTTTATAGATATTATTATAGTCCTTGAGGTCTGCAAGGTTTTAGTCATGGGGTATTAGTTCAGTCAAAGATTTTTCATCTAAGCATGGGTTATATATAAGAGATGTTGGGTCCCCTTGACCAAAAAGTAGGTCAAGCCTTTAGAGTCAATATTAATGTTGACTTATTTCTTCACTTAGGCCTAAAAAGGAGTCAACCTATATTATAAGAACCTAAACTCACGTTGGTCACCCTTCTCATATTTCATGAAGTATTAAGGCAATCTAAAAGGGAATCACTGGTCATAATGTGAAAGTATCAAGTTCAAGTGTTTTGTCATGTAAAACAATACCATGGTGGCCATCTACTCACCCTTTTTTGAGATTGTGTTTGGTACCTATTGTCATCAGACTTGCACCCATGTGAAGGTAGTTTCAGGCCTTCACAGTTTGCTGAAATATGGAAACAATCATACACTGTGGGTGACCTAATCAGTGGATTGAATCTCTAGATTGTAAGGGCTAGCTCCCTTTGGTGTATCAATTAGGATATTTGATCTACATTACAAACTACTTGGGAAAAGAGAGAAAGAAAACTTAAAATAAAATCCTATCTAATGATGGTGATACACCTAAATGATTGGTTGATCCACTCGATTAAAGATCTTAAAAACATTGATTTAGTCAAGAGAAAGGCTGAAATTTTAACTCCAGTCGACCAATATGCATAAGTATTTTATGAAAAGATTATATCTCATGATCAAAGCTTGAGGGAAATGATGGAATAGGCCTAATTCAAGGCACTAACTAGCCACTTTCATCCACTATAAACTCAACCAACAGACATTAAACATAAAACATGACCTGCATAATGTAACCAATTAGTAACTAGGTAAGAATCAAGACTTGACAAGGAAGAAAAATCTATCACTTATGCAAATCAATGACATAAATACACTATACCAATAGTTAGAATCTAGAAACAATATTCCTATTAATCTGAAAAAAGGTTACAACTCAATCTTTGGCAAAATTTTGTCTTGCCAAAAGAGGGATACAATTCAAGGCTGAAAAGCCAACTTATAGAAAACATACAACAACCAAGAGGTTGGAATTGAAAATAGAAGAAGAGGATAAATACCACTTTAGCCCAAGTCCAATTTGTTTTATCACAACCTTCTAAATTTCTCTTTTTCCTTGAATGAAAACTCTTTGGCATTGAAAAATAGATGATGGGCTTAAGCTTGGGATATTTTTTTTTCATGCATGAAATCTATGCCAACTTTGGATGTCTTGACTTAAGTTTGAACCAATTTAAAGCTGAGTTGGAATGTTTGAAAGGATTTCCTTTGCATGAAATCAATGAGTAGATGTGGCACTTGATAACCAGTCAACACTATAACTTAAGAACAATCAACTCCAAAAATAAGAATAGTTAACTCCACATCCAAATTTAGAACTCCACTTGAACTACTGGAATGTTTGAAAGGCTCAGACTAACAAGAGTGCATGCATGAAATTAACATTAAGCTCTACAACATTTAAACTCCTTGAGTCCTTCACACAAATGAGTCTCCATTTTTAGAACTGATAGAGTCATGTTTAAAATGGTTACACATCTTGGACGTGTCTAATCTTGTTTGGACCACTTTTCATGCTATATAAAATGTTAATATGTTCATTGGCTATTGAAATCTCTTGCATTTCTGGTTCTTCATTTTTGTGTATTTCCTACATAGTTTCTTTTGGATTTTCCTTTAGATTATCTCTCTCAGAATTATTGTCTTTGGATTTTGTCTTTGTCACTTTGTTTCCTTCAAACAAAAAGTTTGAAGGAATTATTTCTTCATCTTCTTTGTATATCTTTTTCTTATGGGCCTTTGTTTTGGTCTCTGGTTCCTTGTTTATTTCTGTGGGTAAATATTTCAAAAGAATTATTTTAGACTTTTTATCCCTCTCTTTCTCATAGACTATTTTTCCTTGGAACTTTACTAGACTTCTTCTTTAGGTTATTTCCTTGTTTATTTCTTTAGAAAAAAGTCCAAAGGAATAAAGTCTTTGACTTTTCCTTTGTCATTTTCCTTGTAGAAAATTTGTATGGATTCCTTTGTAAACTTCCTTCAAAAAAAGGTTTGAAGGAATTCTTTCATGTGCAAATTTCCCTTTGAGCTTTCTAATACTATCCTTTGACATTTTGATAAGTGACTTTCCTAAAGGGAAAGTGATCCCTCAGCATATGAAATAGCCCTTCAGGATTTTTGAAATGGTCCACTTAGACAACTTGAAGGTACCCTTTAGAAAAAATGTATTTTTCCACCTACCCTTTGGACTTTTTGAAATGGTCCACTTTTCCATGGAATTGACCCTTTGGATTTTTGAAAATGGTCCTTCGGCCTTTTGGAAGTGAACTTTCCCAAAGGGTAGATACCCTTAAAAATCTCCAATGAAGCCTTCAGAATATTTTAAAGAGGACTTTTTTGAACAAAAAAAGCCCTTTGAAAAAGTTGAAATGGTCCCTTAAATTTGAAATGGCACTTTCCTTCAAACAAAAAGTTTGAAGGAATTCATGTCCTTGTTCACTTCCTTCGAATAAAAGTCTAAAGGAATTCTATCTTCAAATTTATTGGAAAATAACTTTCCAAAATAAATTATACCCTTTAGGTTTTTTCCAAGTGACCTTTCAATCTCTTTGAACTACCCTTTGGGCTTTTTGGCAAGCCCTTCAAAATTTCCAAGTGGACTTTTTTGAAGGGACTCTAACTCTTTAGAATTATCATAATGAACTTTTTAGAAGGGAAAGTTCCCTTTGGGTTTTTTTTAATACACCTCTATTCTTTAAAAATAACCCTCAGAGCTGTGAAAGAACCCTTCAGGTTTTTACAAATGATCCCTCTGAAAGGATTTTGATGCTTGGATAAAACACTAAGTCAAATGAAATAGTTGATATGACAAAACCTAAAGTATTATGTGTAAGCTCAAAGTATTCTTTTTTTAGTCCCTTTTTGAAAATGCTCTGAGCAAAAGCAAACTAGAAATGGCATGAAAACCTTTAAATGATAAAGGTGGCAATTTGACCCGTGGGGTCAAAAAAATAGTTGACTATTCTTATCTTTAGAGTTGACTATTATTAATTTATAGAGTTGATTGGTTATCAAATGCCCCATCTACCCATTGATTTCATGCAAAGGAAATCCTTTCAAAAATTCTAACTTAGCTTCAAATCAGTTCAAGCTTAAGTCAATATATCCTAAATTTGCATAGATTTCATACATAAAAAAGAATAGCCCAAGCTTTAGCCCACTGTCCACTTTTCAATGCCAAAGATTTTTCATGCAAGGAAAACAACAAATTTATAAGGAAACCACTTGAGTTTATAGTGGATGCAAGTGGTTGGTTAATGTCTTTAATCAGGCCTATTCCATCATTTCCCTCAAGTTTTGATCACAAGATAGAACCTTTTCATGAAATACTTATGCATATTGGTCAATTGGAGTTGAAAGTTTAATGTTTTTCTTGTCTAAATCAATGTTTTTAGTAGATATAATTGAGTGGATCAACCAATAATTTAGGTGTATCACCATCATTAGATAGGATTTTATTTCAAGTTTTCTTTCTCTCTTTTCCCAAGTAGTTGTAGCGTAGAGCAAAGATCCTAATTGATACACCAAAGGGAGCTAGCCCTTACAATCTAGAGATTCAATCCACTGATTATGTCACCCATAGCCTAGGATTGTTTCCATGTTTTAACAGACTGTGAAGGCCTAAAACTACCTTCATAGGGGTGCAAGTCTAATTGACAACAATTTTTGGCATGCCTAGTGGGACTCATTAGAACTGGTCGTGATGAAATTATAGTTACAATAATGTTCTTCATGAAGTATTTGGTGATTCCAAACTCAAGAAATTGCTTCTAATAGTCCAGGCATGGTTTCCATTTAAGTCTATTATTATTTAATTATCATGAATGTCAAATTTAGAAGGCCACGATAACACAAATTGGACTTGGGCTGAAGTGGGAGTTGTCTTCTTCTTCTATTTTCAATGCCTACCTCTTGACTATTGTATGTTTTCTATATAAGTTGGCTTTTTAGCCTTGAATTGTATCCCTCTTTTGGAAAGACAAAATTTTGCCAAAGATTGAGTTGCAACCATTTTTATATTAATAGAAGGACTATTTTTTTAGATTCTAGCTGTTGGTATAGTGTATTTATGTCATTGATTTGCATAAGTGATAGAGTTTTTCTTCCTTGTCAAGTCTTGATTCTTACCTAGTTACTAGTTGGTCAGATTATGTAAGTCATGTTCCATGTCTAATGTCTTTTGGCTAAGTTTATAGTGGATGCAAGTGGTTGGTTAGTGCCTTGAATAAGGCCTATTCCATCATTTCCCTTAAGTTTTGATCATAAGATAGAGCCTTTTCATGAAATAATTATGCATATTGATCAATTGGAGTTGAAAGTTCAACCTTTATCTTGTCTAAATTAGTGTTTTTAAGAGCTATAATTGAGTGGATCAACCAATCATTTAGGTGTATCACCATCATTAGATAGGATTTTCTTTCAAGTTTTCTTTCTCTCTTTTCCCAGGTAGTTTGTAGCATAGAGTAAGATCCTAATTGATACACCAAAAGGGGATAGCCCTTAGAACCTAGAGATTCAATCCAATTAGTAGGTTACCCACAACCTAGGATTGTTTCCATATTTTAACAGATTGTGAAGGCCTAAAACTACCTTCACAAGGGTGAGATTCTGATTGACAACATTACCCTCCTTGTGTTAGTTCTGTGTGTCACTCTATAGTAGGATTAGGTGGTCCTAATAGTCTAAATTTACTCTCATATAGAAGATGATCCAATGTTACATCTCATGCCCTATAATGAACCCATCTAAATATGTTGAAAGCCTACAATGTATAGCAAGACTAGAGGGTTAAAGATGTTGTAAGGAATGTGTGGTAACCTTGTTTATGTCTTTAACACATCTTAATGTCTTTTGATAGGTATTGAGGCAGTCTCCATTTGAGTTTCCACTTGAAATCATATGTGTTATCTTCAAAAGGGGTGTTTGACCATACAATGATGCCAGTTTAACCCCAAAACACCACTATGACCATAAATTATGCCCTCAAAGGTCTCCATGATTACCATAATACCATGATTAGGTGGTTTCATATGCAAAAGGATGTATTTTCAAAAGTCAACTGCTTTATTATCCATTAAAGGAGTCTACACATGGGAAATAATGGATTTTAAACTTCCCCATCCAAAATTTATGGTTTTAAATGCATTTTGACCACTCTTTTCCCTCTTCCTTAACACAAACAACATTTCAAGGTCTAAAAACTTAAGAAAATGTAGGAAACTAGTGTTTTTAGGAGTTTTCAAGCATGTACAGATCCATATAGTATGAACATGGATAGAAAGAGTTAAGGATATGTAAAGGGCATTTAATATAGGAATTAGGTGAGATAATCTAGGATTTTCAAGCTAATAAAGATAAAAAAATAACCCCTCCTTCCAGTCATCCTCTTTGGTAGCCATGGATAGAACCTCAGGTTCTTGTACATTACAGATGGGAGAGAGAAAAATATGACCTGGGATCTTAGCTAGAGGAAGGGGGTCTAATGGAATTTTTATCCTTGGCATTGGTTTATATAATAATGATCTATGATTTTTGAACAAAGGTTAATAACTAAAGGTAGTTAGATTAGCCTTCTACATCCACACAGGGTCAAGAATGGAATGGTTTCAATGTAATTTTGGCATACTTGATAAAAATAATGATTTTACATGTATTATAAAAATCATCAAGGTCATTTAATTTATTTATCAACCCCTAGTTCACATGTGTGGACTTATAAGAGCAAGAAACACCCAAGTTATCATAAGCTATAGACTACAAACAATGTTTCCTTGATGAGGAAGAGACTCCAATGCACATATATAAGAATGGATAGTGGTTTGATTTTTGATGGTGGTTTATTGAAGTTGTAAAGATCTTATTTCCTATTTATTACAAGTGGAGTGATCAGATGGACCTTTAGCTCTCCGATAATACTACCTTTAAATGTGTATGATTAGAAGTCAATTTTTAGTACAAACATGGACTGAGTATTTCATGGTAATGGATATTAATTAAAAACTATAAAGTAAGAAAGAGTATTGTATTCATATATAAGAGTCCATTTATCATAATAAGCAATCTTCATTATGGCCCTCATATCCAAGAAACTATCAATGATCCTTCTAATGCCTTCACAAAATTATTTAGCAAAGTTTAATATTCATTAGCAAAAGTTAAGGTTTTCATAGAATCCTAGGGTTTCAAATATTCCCTTCATATGTATGATTTTTGAACTATGCCTTACCTTGTTGAGTGTATGAATAAGGTTTTATAGGGTCTCCATAGGCCATATTGATCAAGAATAAATGACCCATTTTAAACTCTCAAGGAACCTTTGCTATCTAATTATGGCTTCACAAATAAAATTGACCTCATGATAGCCTCTAGGTTCCAAGTTAAATCTCCATGGGATCCTATAACCATTACCTATAGGTTTGAGCCTCTATACCCAAGCCCAAGGCATTGAAACTATTTTAGAGAAATTTTTCTTATATTCTTTAGAAGATAGAGAAAATAAACTTGAGAAGGGTATGGTAGAAAAACCTGATATATTGTGTGTGCATTGATTTATATGGTTGTAAATACTCCTCTTTGGCTTGGTAGAAATGACCTACAGATAGGAAATCACTAAAAATATAGTTGATTAATTAGATAGTACAGTGGATTGCCTAGCAAGCTAGATCTAAGAAGCATGAGCTTCCTTGGAGGTTGTCAATCCACACTTTTAAACAATCAAGTTTTGAAAGTGAAAGATAAAATACTTGCATATATCATAAAAGATACTGAAATCAAATATAAGAAGTGATTGATAAATGAATAAATGAATTTGACTAATTATAACAATAAATACATTAATATTAATGATAAATGAATCAAGTGTGGTTTAGAAAATAGGGTAAGGCTCTGTGATCAGGTAGAGGGGTAGAAAGTTGGATTTGGTTGAGGTCTAGTGGGTAAAAATAACTTGATATTTATTTGTCACATAGTGACCATCAACAGTTGGGGTGACTGTCGATGATTAAGGTGACCATCAATGGTTATGGAAAGACCATCAATAGTCAGGGTGATCATCAACTATTACTATGTTTTTTGTCTGATTCAAGAAATGGATATGATAAGGTTTCAAAATGCGATTCTATAAAGTGGGTTTGGGATAGGTTGGTTGCTAAATAGAAATAAAGTAACTAATTAGTGAAAATAGATACTTAGCTCATAGGTTACTGATTTGAAGGATGTTGAGGTGGCTAATAACTTGTTCGTAGATCCTAGGGTAATTATAGTAGAGTAATGATACTTGGCTATTGGCTAATGGATGACATCACTTTGGATCTCTATCACACTTGCTGGTTCATTGGAAGAAAACCTATAAAAGGAAGTAATTATGCAAGAGGCTTTAACTTTGGATGTGGATGATGATATATTGATTCATTGATCCATTTTCACCTCATCCTCTTCTCTTTTTATAAGAGGTAAGGAGATGTTAAATGATAAGTTAATAATAGGTTTAATAAGAAGTTTAAATTTAGTTTTCATAAGCATTGGCTTGCACATAAATTAGACAAGTTAAATATAAAAAATCAAGCTAGAGTTTGACTAGATTTGACTATTTAGGCAGTTGGAAATTGGTCATTAGTGGTCAAGCCCAACTATTAGAAGTTAGGGTGACCATCAGTGGTCGAGGGTAATGTTAAGTTTGGTCAAGGTGGGTTAGCTAGTCAATTTAGTTAGTCAACTAAATTGACTCAAGGTTTATGATCAAAAGGTTACAGAAGAGTCCCTAGGGGGTTCCAAGGTGGTCTAGGTGTTAGTTCGACATCTAGAACTATTGTGTGTGGGTTTTTAGTGTCTATATTTTCCCCTTTTTATTATTCAAGTTGTATCAACAAATTAAAAAATAAAAATAGATTATAGGTCGAAGGTTAGGTTGCCCTGAACATAGGAGGTGTTCTCCCTCAAACCAATAATTGATGAGGTAAAATAGAATCAGGTATGGGTTTGATGAGTGGGTAAGTGTGGTGAAAAATTTCATGATAGTTTGGGAATTGAAGTGAAAACATGTGCATAAAGTGTAACTAAGTATGCTAGCCAAGATCGCATAATGACTAGGTTATTATGGTTGGTAAAATAAAGGTTGTCATTATAAGGATAAGTGATAAGTGGAACATGTGACTGTATGTGATGATTGAGCTACATTTGTAAACTTAAGTCTCCTAGATAAGGTTAGTATTTTTGTGGGTATCCAAGGTAAGAAGTGCTCCTATGAAGACACAAATTGGTCAGGTGTACACAAGGTAGTTCAAGTTTAAATTGTTCAACTTGGCAATTTTGTCAATGCAACCAAAATGACCAAAGCAAGGTTATTGAAAAATATGCAATAGTAAGGCCAAAATGGCCAGTGGTGAGGTTGATGTGGTTTAGTTGTGTTTGTTGGAGAAGGTAATCTCTATTGGTGAGTAGTTTGGATATAGTTTTGGGTTAAAAAGTGCTTGAGAAATGTGGGTGGTAGGAAAAAGCCTTAAAATATTGACCATCAATGATCATGGAGGATCTTTGGGATCGACTGTCAATGGTCACCAAGACCATTGGTGGTCATATGTCAACCCTAAAAGGGGGTAGATAAAAGAGTTATTAAGGGATTTATGGCCTCGTTTAGAAACCATCGATAATCAGTCTCTAGCATGTTGAGCAAAGGAGTGATGATAGTTCGAGATTTACTGAAAGGTTGGAGTCAATGATTTAGTGGAATGAGAGATTTGTTTGAGGTTAGATTATATTAGGATGTAATATAGATGTGGAAAGGTGTGAGGTTAGGCAGGTGCCATCCCTAGGGTTCCTCCTTGATGATAGTAGAGGAATGAGGTAGGTAGTGTTATTGAAGTGGTAGTTTGGTTTCACTTATACAAATGAATGATTATTTGAATTTGGGTGTTTGTTGATTATTTGACATAGGGCTAGGGTTTTAAACTAGGTGTATATTTGATATTTTTTTTATAGATTTGGGGTTGGAAATGGTAGGTTAGATGTAAAATTTATGGGGGTAGGGTAGATAAAGGAGGGTAGAGGTAATTTTAGGTAGTTTTTTAGATGACATTTTTGATGGGTAGGGTTTAGGTTTGATAATTGGTGATCACTTTATAGTGACCATTGGTATTTTTTTATAGCCATCACCAATCACTACTGATCATTAGTAGTCGATAACTGACCATTGATAGTCACCTGACTATCATTAGTTGACTATAGGAATAGTCGACCATCGATGATTGATCTATGACTTGAATTTTTTTAAGAATAGTTTTAGGGTTTGGGTAAATTATTAAAAGTTGGAAGGTTAAAAGGGTAAGGTTATGGTTGTAGTTTAGGTTAGGGGGTTAGGTGAAGGTGATGTGTAATGTTTAAAAAAAAAATTAATGATGGGGTAAAGTAATAAGTATAGGTCAAATGTTAGGTAAATGTTATGAGTTGAGTAGATTGGAATAGGGGGTAGGTGTAAGTGGTAGAATGCATAAGAAAAATATGTCAATGAACTAAGGGTTTTTTTTGTTATCAAACCTTGTAGGCATGAGAGAGGATATAAATGAGGGACAAGGTACCCTAGATACTAGATGAGATTTAGTATGAGATGACTGATGATGATTGGGAGCACATAGAGGACAAGGGCCTTAGAGGTATGAGGTATTATCAACATGTACCTCAAGATGTAGTGATTTTAGTGGCACTCATCAAGAGATGGGACCCTATCACTAACAACTTATTAATTCTTATAGGTGAGCTGGCTATCTTGCCTGAAGACATATATAAGATCATGTGGTTACTTATTTAGGGTAAGTTGATATATAATATTGAGAGTGATGATCATGATGGGTAGATGGAGATATTTTATGGAGATGACCTCAATTTTATGAGGTGGTACTTAAGAGGATTCTATTACATGTCACTATATCAGAAGGAAAGGGATATGAGGTAGTTATTCATGATGATGATGATAGTGGTGATGTACTATGTATTACCAAATTCTAGCAGTGGGAGGTTCCATTACTTATTGTTGGGGGTGATTGTGGAGATGTGGTTAGGTTTCATAGTTTTTGCATGCACACCAATGTTATTGGTTCAAATTTATCGAGAGTTATTGGGATTTCATGCCCATAGGAGATATGGGATCAATGTCAGTTTTATTTTTCATTACTAGGCTTATGATCACATCAGGGTGCTGAAAGCTATGGGGCTACCCTAGGATGGATTTACATAGGTGGATTACATGGTTAGATAAATAAGGTGGATAGGTGACTATGGCCTCTTAGGACTAGGAGGAGGATCACATGATATAGATTGGTACAGGGGCCAACTAGGTGCCTTAATCATGGGAGATGTGATTTGGAGAACATATGTTAGGTTTCTAAGTTGGTCATATTATAAAAGGCATACTATGTATCTTTAGAGCTACAAATGGATCTATGGTAGGTGAGATCATGAGATAGAGTTCATTCCATTTGATAGGGTATATAGGTAGTTCAACCTTGTTTAGGATATACTTGGGGCATTTTTGAGATACAAGAGGGAGGATGTAAAGTTTCTAATGCCTGATCCATATCTAGTCCATATTTTCATTGATCATAAGGAGTTTTCTATGAGGATAGACATGGATGATGAATGTGTTACAATTGGTTATCCTACATGGTACTAGTCACACTATACTATGGCTAATTTTTGGGGTGATGATGGTGATCGGTAGGACATAAATGTCAATGCTAGGGAGACGGTCAACAAGCTCAAATGTAGGGGGTTGCCCAAAATGTATAGGTAGTGACCACAAAGAGAGACCAAGAATGAGTAGCTCTAGCTATACCTCAGGCATCTCTAGTAGTGGTAAAAGCATCCTAGGTAGTAGTGTAGGGTTAGGTGGTCACTTTGATAGGGGAGAGAGATCAGGCTAGGTTTTAACTAGCTTTGGTGATGTAGGAGAGAGATTTTCTTTGATAGGTAGGAGGTGGAGTATCAATAGTTATAGGACCAGTAGGTACTATCTCGATGTAGAGATATGTAGAAACAGTGGAAGAGATGTAGTATTATTAGGCCTTGGTCTTTAGGAATTTACTAGATGAGCCTCGATGGGGTGAGTATAGGGTTGGGATTGTAGGAGGTGCTAACATGGCAACACTAGGTTAATGGGCTGCATCTATAGACAAATAGGCATGTATAAAAGGGTAGGTTCTAGGGGTAGTGGTGCCCCAAGATGATAGTTTTATTATGAGATATGATAATTGGATGCATTATATGATTTTGATATCAGTGTACAAGCTAATGCAATGAGATGTATATTTATGAGAGATATAGATATTTTGTAGACACTATGATGATTATTTATGAGATATAAATGTGATCCTTTGTTTATGGTTTATGGTTCATGGTTGTGATATTCATGTTGATTATTGATGATGCCATTTTGATATGATTATGCTTATGAGATGTTGATGTGGACTCACCTAGCTAGGCATGTGATGATATGTCCCTTTAATTTATGTTTATGATGATGTTTGGGATGGATTAATGTTATTTATGTGATAGTTATGGATGACTATGATGATCCTAATATGAGTATGTGATGCTACTATAATGTTTATTGATGATTAGGATGATGGTTATGACACTATGATTATGGTATTAGATGATGTTATTTATGGATGTGATCATTTAATTTCATGTTTTGAGATGATTATGATTATGATATTGATCTAATTATGGTTATGGCTACTGATCATGCTTATGTGGACAAGGATAGGATGTGCTTATTGTTATGGTTATGGATTATGGATCATAGTTATATGAATGTGATAAATGGTAGGATGTTGATGATGTTTATGATGTGGTTATGATCATGGTGTTCATGATGAAATTTAATGAGTATTAGTTATATTTAGACATGTGTTGGATATGGTATATGTGATTATGACTTTATGATGGTGATAGTTGATTTGTTTATGGAGGTGGTGATTATGATAATGATATGTATTTTGATTTATGATGTGATGATGATATTATGTGATGTGGTTATGATTATGGTCATTTTTGTTTAGATTAGGGTGAAGCACATAAAGTAAGTTAAAGAATAAAACCAGATGTGAGAAGGAAAAGACAATCTAATTGAATGTATCAACTAGTCTGAGAGAGTAAGAAGGAGGCACAATGCTTCTTCTTTGGTAAGGACAAAAAAAAACTAAAGTTGGATGGGCTTAAGGAACATAATCCCTTTGAATGCTTCACATTAGTGTTTGTTAGTTTAAAAAAGTGTCAAGTAAGCTCAAAATCCCTTGCTTATATTGTATAAAGGGGAGATGGATGAAGGTAGAACCTTTTTGTGAGATTAGCTTGCCTCTTCTAGAGGTTACCAAAGAGTCAGTATAAACAAGTCCATGTCATATAAGGTGTAGACTGATAAATGTGGGAAGTCTACTTATGAGAGATGATTGCAACTTTCAAAATTACTATACTATTTATGATGTTTGATAATGGGTCTTTTGATATTTTATTATTGCTTGAGAGGCTTAAGGGAAGCTGATCAATGTGGGAAGCTTCTAATTTTTTTTACTATGATATGACAAATGCTTTACTAAACCATCCTTCAAGGGAGTGGTATAAGTATTGTGTGATCTACCTTATCTTGATTAATTTTGATATGTTTGTGCAATTGTCTTTCAAGGTGGCAATTTGTGAATGTTAGAGAGTGACCCATATGGGTTTACTATTATTATTATTATTATTATTATTATTATTATTATTATTATTATTATTATTATTATTATTATTATTATTATTATTATTATTATATTTTTTATTTTGATGTTTGATTTTGATGTCATAGACTTGATTATATAGGCTTAAGGGTCACCTTTTATGAAGGCAAAACTAAAATCACAAGAAGGTTGATTATGTGTAAAAGAGGTTTAGGTGATAATGACCATGTGAATCGATCCTAAGAAAGGGGTGGAAAGTACCATGAGAATCATGCCATGGGTAGATCCATGGTACCCATTGTTCAAGATTAAGATATGGTTGTGATGGATAATCACATGATTTAGTTTTAATCAATTGTTCCTAAAATAAGGAGATGAATGTGGTTTAAAAACAAGGGATGAGATTAAGTTGGACAAAAGGTGAGTTTGATCTTGTTTTAACAAAAAATGGATGAAGATACAAAGCATTGAGGGGATCAGGTTCTGGGTTCCCTTCAAAAGGGGATAATCGGTAAGCTCCTAATCCATACTTGTGCATGATGATATAAGTTCCAAGCCAATTGAAATCAAACTTGCCTTGCTTGATTTTCTCCATATTAATGACATGTTGAGTTTATTTAAGGATGAGGTCTCTGATATTAAATTATTGAACTTTAAGGTGTTTTTTATAAGCACATTTGATGCATTCTTGATAGACACAAATATGATTGAGTGCTGATAAATGATGTTCATCAAGTACCTCAAGTTGGGCTAAAATTTCTTGATATAATCACTCTCAGAGATGAGCACTCATAAGAATATGAAAAGAGAGGGAGTTTGGACTTTGAGAGGCAAGCCAACCTCTACTCCAAAAACCAAAGAGATAGGGGTAACACTTGTAGTGGTTAAAATGTTAGTACAATATGTCCATAAGGTGAAGGGGATGTGTAAATACAAATCTTGACCAGATGTATTAACTATTTTAGTTAGCATGTTATTGAGATTTTTGTTAAAGGTTTTCACCTGTCTATTAACTTGTGGACAATAGGGTGAAGAGAAACTTAACTTGATATCGAATGCATCACAAAGACATTGGAATTTTTTATTTTTGAAAGATTTGCCATTGTTGATGATAATTTCGTGAAGAACACTAAAATGATAGATGATATGATGGTTGATAAAGTTGACAATATTTTTGGCTTTTGTTGAGATAAGGGGAATAACCTCTACCCATTTGGTAAAATATTCAATTGCAGTGATGATAGAATGATGTTTCTATGAAGAATGAGGGTTAATTTCACCAATAAGGTCTAAACCCCATTATGAGAAGGGCCAAAAATCTATGGATACATGAAGACTATGGCTAGTTGGTTAATGTAAATTAACATGTTAGTGACATTTGATGCACTTTTTCACATAATGACAACAATTTTAGTTAAGGGTGGCTAATAATAGCCAAGGTGAAGGATGCATTTAGCGATGGCTAGGCCATTAAAGTGTCCCCCATAGATCCCATCATGTATTTCCATGATAGCACAAGAGGATTTGTGACTATATAGGCAACAAAAGAGGATACCATAAAAGTCATGTTTATAAATTATTACCCCTAATGTGGTATAATGTGAGGTACTATAGATAAATGCTCATTGAGCATCCCTAGAGAGATCAAAATAAATAATGGTAAGGTTGAGATAGTTGAAGGTCTGCTGATACCAAAGGTTAGGTTGGGTCTCCTCCACAATGAAGATGGTGGGAGAGTTTGATTTGACATAAGAGGGATAGGTAAATTGATGGATAACATCATATAGCTTAGATTCAGAAGGTGCAAATGAGATTTAAGAAGTGAGGGAAGCCATTGTATCGATAAACTTGTTCATAGATCATGAGGTGGTTTGGATATAATAGTGTTCAAATGATACTATGAGGATGTTAGATAATTATTTATACTATTACAAAACATCATTATTATACTAGTAATAGCCATTTATTTGATTGACCATGAGTTGAGATTCATAAAAAATGTTGATTGTTTTGACTCCCAAAGCTAATGTAGTTTAGAGGCCTATCACTAGGGCTTCATACTCAGCCATATTGTTGGTATATTTAAATTCTAGCTTAAAGGATAATGGAAGAGATTAACCATCAAGGAGAATAGGGATGATGTTGGCTCCCCAACCATGTTGACACTTTGATCTATCAAAGAACATGGTCAATTGATAGGTGAAGTTTGCCTGAGAGAGGGTTGTGATAGACTCATATGGAAACTTAAGAGGATGAGGTTGATTGTCTATTAATGGTGATTTAACTAATTGGTTGAAAATTAATTAACCTTTAATTGAATTTTGTTGAAGAAACTTAAGGTCAAAATTAGCCAAAATCATGAGCTATTTGGCCATACATGGGTTTTAGTATGGCTTGGAGTGCATATACTTGAGTGGGTTGATATTGGTTATGACATAGGTCTTGTGGTTGAGAAGGTAGTGGAGAAGTTTGGTGGCCATAAATAACAAATCTAGGAAATGTTTGTCTATATGGGTATACAAATTCTCATACTCTACAAGTGTGTGGCTAATGTAGTGGATGACTTACTCTTTATGTTGCTCATCCCAATGAGCCAGCATTACCCCTAAGGAGTAGTTAGTGGTGGAAATATAAAGGTAAAAATGTTGATCTTACTTGGGAGGAATGAGGATAGGTGGGGATAGAAGGTACTCTTTAAATGAATCAAAGGATTTTTGATAGTTGTTGTTCCACTTAAAAGATACATCCCTCTTCAAAAGGTGGTGGAAGGGTTGGCATCAATCTAAGAGTTGAGAGATAAAGTGACAAATGGATTGGAGCTTCCCCTACAAGCTATGGAGTTGATTAAGGTGGGCAGGAGGAGGCATGTATAGGCTTGATTTAATTTTAGCAAGATCAACTTCAATTCCTTGAAGGGAGATGATAAAGCCAAGGAGATTTCCTAAGAAAACCCCAAAAATACACTTTTTGGGGTTAAAGTAGACATGGTAATGGATGCATCACTCAAAAATAATCTTAAGAATGGCCAAATGATCTTTATGACATTTGGATTTTCCAAGAAGGTCATCAACATAGACTTCTATGGTTTTGTGAATAAGGTTGTGGAAGATGTAGGTCATAACACGTTGGTAGGTTACACCAACATTATTTAGTCCAAAAGGCATGAACCTATAACAAAAATTTCCCCATGGGGTGATAAAGGTAGTTTTGTGTTGATCTTCATGGGAAATTAGGATCTAATTTTAACCCAAACATCCATACATAAGAGATAACATCTCATGGCTAGTTGTAAGATCAACTAACTAGTAAATGCTTCGTAAAGGAAAGTCATCTTTTGGGAAAGTAAGGTTGAGGTCATAAAAGTCCACATCAATGCATAGTCCCCTTATGGCTTTGGTGATAGGTATTATGCTAGAGACCCATTGGGGATAGTCAATGGGTTGAATGAAATTAATGGACAAAATATGTTGAAGCTCTTCTTTAATAAGAAGGGCTATATGAGGGTGCATTCATAAAAGTTTTTGCCTAAAAGTCTTGGCATCATGATTGGTGACTATGTTATTGGTAGCAACGGAGGGGTCAATTCTTAGCATGTCATTGTAAGACTAAGCAAATGCTATGATGTGGTCTTGTAGGAAGGAGGGGAAATTTTGAAGTTCCTTAGAATTTAATGATTATCCAATTTTAACAATACATGGGTTATCAAGAGTACCCAAGTTGATATACATGGTGGATTCATTTAACATGGTTGAAGTCTTAGGAGGAAGATATTTATGGATAGAGGAATCTTCTACACCAAGATAGGTGAGAATGAAAATGCCATCCTGACACTGAACGGTATTAATGGTAGGAGAGTCATCTCCTATCATCTAAGGATGGGATAGAGGAATGGTTATGGTTTCCCCATCTTTTATATAAGTCAGGGGTATGAGGTTGATCATGTTGAAATTTTTTTTTAGGAGGGATGATGTCAATATCTTTAGTTGTCAATGGTGGAGTGGATGGTGAGGATGGGATTTCTTCGTTAATGATGGTAATAGGAGGTGGGCTAGTTGGTTGTTTAGGTGGCATGAAATTAAGGCCATGATTTTCATGAGGTTTTCAAGTTTTATTTGGAATCAACTTGTGCAGCCCGTGTTCATACTGATCTAGACCAAATCCATTCCAATCACACCTATATAGGTATGTTTGGGCAAACTCTAGTTTATATAGATAGGAAAAACTAGATGTGAATGGTCGAGGTGAAAAAGAAGTGGTGGAAGTGTGAAGGGTTTTATCAAGTCCCCCATAGATGAAATTGGTTTGATAAGTTGAGGGCTTGAAAGGAAAAATGGTTTCAATATTGGGGTCATAACCAGGTTGTTGGTCAAGGTTCTCATACTCTTGAGGACTGGGAAAATTTTATAGTGTCAAAAGGTGATATACCCCCAATGAAAGATGTTAGAAGGTTGATTACAAAGGGTCTATTATGAGGATTTATGTGGAAAGAATTGATGAACTGGTAAAGGCTTCAATGGTAGAGGAAGATGGAGCTTTGTTTTTTATTAGTGAAGGTTTGTTGGATGGGGAAAGAGAACATCGTTAGGTCAGTACGTTATGTTACATGATGTGAAAGGAATTAGGTCTACTTGTATGGTAACAACTTGAACTTCATGTTCAAATTTAATGCATCAGTGTAAGGTGGATGGCACACAACCCATTAAATGGATCCAAGGGCATCCCAACAAAATCTTGTATTGGAAATCACCTTCTATGACATAAAAGAGCTTAGGAACCATGCAGGGTCGTAGATGAATGTGAAGGAAAATAGTTCCTAAAGTCATGGCCATGGTATCATTGAATGATTGGAGAAACATAGAGGTTTTTGACATAATCTTCTTGGGTAATTTGAGTTAGTTTTAAGCCTGGGATGAGATAATGTTGATACTATCTCCCCCATCAATCATAACCCACTTGATGTAGGTTTGGTTGATGTATGTAATAATGAAAAGGGGAGGATCTGGGTCATCTGGATGGATGGAAGATATTTTTAAATCCTTGAAGGTAACAAGGTTAGAAAGTTGAAGAGCTCCAACAAAGGATACTAGAGGTTGTGGGTCTTCCGATTGGACCTCTATAGATTGAAAAGCCTTTATCATCACTTGGAAGTGATGGGGTGAGGTATTGATTAGTTTATAAAAACTCATCTTTACCAACATTTGGTGAATCTATTTTAGAACTACTCATTGGATTGATTCAGATAGATTGGATTAAGAGGGTACCAATATGGACACTTTGGGTTTGGTTAAAGGTAAAGGTGCTTGGTATTCGCTGGTTGGTTGGGCGGTGGAAGAGGGATATGTCCATGGAATGGACACCTTTGCCTTTATCTTATCCTTTGGTTGGGATTGTGATTGAGTGACCACATAGATGGTATAGATTGGGGGAGGATTGAAGCTAGAGGATTGCTTTGATTTTTCTTGACTTTGAGGTGGGAGTGGGGGAGTAGGTATATGTTGGTCGATGGTTGTTTGTTCTTGGATCAATGTCAGATCATGGGAGGCTCATCTAATAATAAGTCATATTCATGATACAACTAATGGGATAATACTTAGAGAGCCTTTAATTTCTCATTATCATGCCTAGGTGTTATGGTATGAGAACTCTAATTTGCCATTGTACCAAGATGGTTTAGGATTGTGTGGGTCAAATGGTCTGATAGGTGGTAAGGTTAAGCAAGATGATTGAAATAGCCTTTGTAAGATGGTTGAGTAAGATTCAAGAAATGGTGGTAAAGGTGTATAGGTCTTAGGTTTGGTAGTTGAGGTGGAAGCTTTTTTAAGAGTGGGCTTGGTGGTAGAGGTTTTGGGAAAATGAGCATTCTTGGTAGATGGTTTTGGTTTTGGTAGAGAGGTTGATAGTTTGGGGTTAGAAGGTTTTGTGGTAGACATTTCGGAGATAGGAGGTATGTTCATGGGGGGTTTAGTGAAAATAGGTGTGGATGAAATTAGGAGTGATGGAATAAAAAAAAGTGGTGGTTGGGTTTTGATTGGGATGGTTGGTTTCCTAATTAAGGTAGACAAATGAGGTCCCAAAATAGAGGGAAAAGTGGAGAGGAGAGGTAGAGTTTTGGTTTTGGGATTTTAGGTGGTTTTGCCTTCTTTGTTATCTTAGTTTGGGGTTTGTTTGATAGGTTTAGTGGGATTAAATCCAACTTTACCAATAGGTGATTAATGTTATGAATAGGTTATGCCAGGGTTCTTGGTGGGTTTGGTTAGAATGGTAGAAGGTGATTTGGTAACTTTGGGTGAGTTTGGTTCTGATGGTGATACTATAGTTTGATGGGTAGAGGTGTCTAATGATTGGGTTGTGGTGATAGTGTATTTTATAGTGGAAAGGTTAGGTTGTTCTAATAAAGAAGGCTCCTACTTGGTTTTACATGGGAGCCCAAGATATTTCCAAAAGGTGGCTTGATCTAGGTTAAGGTCAGATATGAATTTTAAGTTTTTAACCAGTCTAGAGAAAGGTTTATAGATAGGTCTAAATCCATTGATAGTGGATTCAAAGGATAGACCTAGGGGTTGAGGGGGATAAATGATTACCTCATCCTTTTCTTGATTAAAATGATCTAATATCTAGGAAGGTAACTCATCGATGGGAGGTGTAGGCAAAGTGGTTTCTTCCTTATGAGTGCTTTTTAAAGGAAGAGAGGATTGTTATATGATTGATAAAAAAGGTATAATGGTAGTGGATGCCTCCTATGATGTGTAAATCAAAGGAGATGTTGGTGGCTCTATTTCCTCAATAAGTGGAGTAGGAGAAGAGGTGATTTGGTCAATGGTTTCCTTAGCAATGAGTTCATGAAGAACCATATTGATTGTATGGGCCTCATGATTATGAGAGGATTCTGCTTTGTTTTCATTGTTGGAAAAAGGAGCATGGTTGGGAAATGGTTGTTTGAAGATGTAAAGTGATTGGTTTAGGGGTGCATTGGGGTTGTCTAACACAAGTTCCCCCTTGTCAATGAGAGTTTGGACAATGTTCTTGAATGTATTATAGCTACTAACACCATGTCTAATGACTCGATGAAAGGTGAAAATTCATTCTCCTCATACCAACTAGGTACAAGATGAAAGGAATCAAATTTATATAGAGGTTTGATTAAGGGAAGATGTATGATATTGGCCTTTTAATAATTTCTTGAAGAATGAAGCATATGACTCTTCAAACAAAGTAAATTACTTTTGGGTGTTGCAGTTTGGGTTCTTAGTGTTTTTATTGGAGGAATTAGAAGAGTTAGATTGGTTGACAATAGGAAGATGAGTGGTCTTAAGTACAACCACATTCATAATTCCCTTATTTTTGGAGTTAGTGTTGGTTTGATTATTTGGTTTGGAGGAGGGGGTCTCATTTGATTTGAAAGTGGAATTCTTGTTTCTCAATGTCAACTTCCCCTCATCAATGGCTATGTTCTCTAGTTTTTGTGCCATGGTGAAATCTTCATCAAAGGTCCTAAAGATTTGAACCTATAAGGTATAAGAAATGTGTTTGGCATAAGCCTGAATAAAGAGTTCAATCAACTTGGGTTGGGGTAGAGAGAAAGAGAGTTGGTTTATCAAACTTCTCCAATAGGATACAAAGTCAATAATGAACTTATCATCAAATTTCCAAATGGAGTAGAGATTAGTGATGGAGACTTTCTTAGAGATGTTTATGTAAAAGTGATCCAAGAAAATATGTTCTAGTTGGGTGAAAGAATAGAGGGAGTGCTTCATTATAACACTGTACTAATCTAGTGGTGGACTTGATAGAGACATGGGGAAGGTATGAAGAAGGAGAGCATCATCATAGGCAATCATATAACATGAATGCCTAAATTCTCTCAAGTGATCTTGAGGGTCCTCCTTAATCTAAAACTTTAAAAACTTTGAAAGGTCCCATTGAGGACGATATGGTTGAATGGGGATGGATGGGTGAATTGGTTCATTATAAATTTGGTCATATGACAAAATATTATGAGCTCCAAAAATAGATGACTCCAAAGTAGTCATTTTTTCTATTAACATTTTGACAAGGTTAGTATGGGGTTATGCACCCCTGTAGTTGTAAAGTAGGTTGTGTTGGTCTTAGGTAGGTGTAACATATATATAGTTGGTGGGGGGGTTGAGAGGCTGCCACATGTTGGTATGTGGATATAGTTGGTTGGGATGATGCCACATCTAAATATGTGGATATAGGTGGTTAAGTGGAAGGTATAAGTACATAACCTTGTGGTTTAAATATGTAGCTTAGGTTTAGTGCAATGGGCACTTATTGAGAGATTAACGTAGGTTGGGTTAAAAGATAGAGGGTAGGTGGTAACTTTGGTATTGATGGGTAGAAGGGTGAAAGCTATGGGAACCACAAAGATCTGAAATGGAGTGGAGGTAGGTAGGTTAGAAATGATAGGAATGGTGGTGATAGTAGTAGAGGGTAATCATATGGTAAGGGAAGTGTTGGAGCCCAAAGGATAGGCTGCTCCTATACTAGGAGGGTTATTAGTTGGAGAAGAACGTGTTTTGGCATTTCTTGATTAAGTGGGTTGGTTTTGGATGGTGGTATCAGTAGGGTTATTGGTAGAGGATGATGCTAGGGTGACTAAAGGTTAAGTGGAGATGGTGGCTATATAAGTGTTGCCCATAAGGTCAGATGGCATGCCATAAGGTGGGTCAATAGGTGGAACCAAAGCAAGGGTATGGTGTTGAGGTAATGCTAGAGGGTTATGGGGTTATTATCTATAAATGTGGTAAAATATACATCACCTTGGGAAACTATTCAAGGGATGGTATGACTCCTAGAAGGATGAGTAAAAATCTATGCATCTGAGATGTACTCCATAGATGAGGAAGTAGAGGAAGAAAAATGATTCAGAGGTGGGTCTTAGTTTGATTAGTTTCTTAGTTATTGCCTGGTTAAAACCATGCAGATAACAAAAGAAAGAAGTCAAAAGAAATCTCACAACTCAAACAAAGAGAAGAAAATAAAAATTCAAGGAATTGAAACACACACTAAAGCACGTTAAATCCTAGGGTTCTTTTTAGTCTCTCTTGTGGCTTATGCCTTAAGCTTTAAAAATTGTGTGACTCAACTTGGATTATGAAGTGGGTACTTAAAAAAGAAAGTCTATGGTTGGTTTTAGGTTGGTTTTAGGCTCTCAAAGTGATATACATTATAAATTAGTACATGGCTTGATATTGGGACCTATCCCCTCACTTACACACTGCAATGATAAGGGTATTGATTGCTTAGCCAAGATATATTGATTTCCAAAAATTATAATCAATCAGAGAGCTAAGTTATTTTTTCCCTTAGTGATGAAATCCAAGTAGGATGGTTGGGAAAGGTGACCACTATGTAATGAAATCCTAGTCAGTCCTTATGTCAATGTTTTTATGCTTGATTAAGTGTAAGTGGTTTGATCTTGTATGTGTGATAAGAGTGAAACTACAATTGATTCACTTGATTAAATAAGCTATGTGAGCTAAAATAAGTAAGTAAATAATGGATACAATCAATTTTAAGCCTAAAATAAAATTTTGATTTCATTGTATGGGCAGAATGATAAGAAGTACCTAGATCCAACTATGAATTGAAGAAAAGAGTCAAGGGTCTCACTGGGCATGCCAAAATGTTTTAGATAATTTTTTTTTATATTCTTAAGAAGAAAGAGGAAATAAAATTGAGAAGGGTGTGGTATAAAAACCTGATATATTTTGCACACATTGATCAAGACGGTTGTAGATACTCCTCTTTGGCTTAGAAGGAATGACCTACAGATTAGAAATCACTAAAGAGATGGTTAATTAGTTAGATAGTAGGGTGGATTACCTAGAAAGCTAGATCCAAAAATCATGAGCTTCCTTTGAGGCTATCATTCCACACTTTTAAACAATAAAGTTTTGAAAGTGAAAGATAAAGTACTTGCATATATCACATAAGATACTAAAATTAATTACAAGAAGTGTTTGATAAATAAATAGATGAATTTGACTAATTACAAAAATAAATAGATTGATATTAATGATAAATGAATTAGGTGTGGTTTAGAAAATAGGGTGGGGCTCTATGATCAGGTAGAGGGATAGAAATTTGGATTTGGTTGAGGTCTGATGGGTGAAAATATATTGTTATTTATTTGTCACACAGTGACCATCAATGGTTGGGGTGACTATCGATAGTTAATGTGACCATCGACGATTATGGATAGACCATCGATGGTCAATGTGATCATCGATGGTTACTATTTTTTTGGTCTAGTTTAATAAATAGGTCTAATAAGGTTGAAGAATGGGATTTTATAAAGTAGGTTTGGGTTGGGTTGGTTGTGAAATAAAAACAAAGTAACTAATTAGTGAAAATAAATACTTATCTGATAGGTTGCTGATCTGAAAGATGTTGGGGTAGTTGAGAACTTGTTGGTAGAGCCTAGAGTAATTCTAATAGAGTAATGATACTTGGTTGTTGGCTGATGGATGACAACACTTTAGATCTCTATCACACTTGCTAGTTTCTAGTTACCTAGAAGAAGATTTGTAAAAGGAATTACTAATGCAAAAGGCTTTGACTCTGGATGCAGATGATGATGGATTTATTGATTGATCCTTTTTCACCTCCTCCTCCTCTCTTTTTATAAGAAAGGAGAGGTGAAATAACATGTTAATAAGAGGTTAAATAAGCAATTTAAATTTAACTTTTGTATTCATTAGATTACACATTAATTAGACAAGTTAAATATAAAAAAACAAGCTAGAGTTTGATTGGAGTTGATTATTTAGGTGGTTGGAACTTGATTGTCAGTGGTCAAGCCTAACTATTAATGGTTAGGGTGACCATTAGTGATCGAGGGTAAGGTTAAATTTGGTCAAGGTGGATTAGCCAGTTAGTTTTGATATTTATCTAACTTGACTCAAGGTTAATGGTCTAAAGGTTGTAGAAGAGACCCTAGGGGGTCCCAAGGTGGTCTAAGGGTTAGTTTGACATCTAGAAACACTATGTGCAGATTTATAGTGTCTAAAAAAATAAGGTCTAAATGTTGTATAGTGATACTAAGAGCCATTGAAACTATGATAAGAATGGTCTATACAAGTGTGGATGCTATCCATAAGTTATGACTAGGTTCTAAAAGCCAACTTAGACCCAGTCTCTAAGAGGTTTTAAAACCATCATGTACAAATGAGTTTCAAAATGCAAAGAAGGGTCATAGAATGTGAAGATATCTATATTAAAAGAGTGTGATTTGGGTTCAAGATAAGCCCCTAGAGTTTCATGCATAACATGGAATCACTCTTCTATCTCAAGAGCCTGCCTAAAGACCCCTTGATAGTCAACAGACCTAGATTACCAAATTCATAATAGAAAATGGTCTACCTCAAACCTTGAATATGAGATTTAGTATGACATAAAGGAGAGAATGTGGATAGAGAGGTTAGGTATAGAGGTCATTTCCTTGATAATTAAAATAACTTGAAATTATGACCAAAAAAGCTCACTCAGGCATGAATAGTGGCCTAAATGCATTCAAATATACCTAGCTAGTCAAAATGACTAACTATTATAACTAGCATGGTAGCCAATGGTAAAATCATTCCCCATTTTAATGATAATAATATTCCTTAGTATCTTATGGATATGGTCAATATTGAAACATGTTTGGCCTAGTTTAAATGCTCAGGACACACAAACCTAAGCACATGACTGTGTGAGTAATATTTGATAGTAGAGTTAAGGAGGAAAAGCCTCAAAGACTATTGTCATAGCTTGATAATATGTTACTTGAGCCCTGATTATATCACTATAGAGAGACAAAAGAGACTACTAAAGTATCCAATACCAACTATTTCAAGCACTTACACTGAATAGTGATGGTTAAGGTAGACCTAAGAGAGAGAGAGGGGTTGAAATGGTGTTCTAGGTATATGAGGTCAAATGTAAAGGGTGGAAATAGGTTCAAGGGAATGATATGGTGATATTAATATTATCAAACACACATATATATGACTCAAGGTCCTAAAAGTTGTTTTAAGCTTGCAAGGCCTAGAGCCATCCTTGATCCTCAAGACCCATCTTCATCTTGATGACAAAATCTAAACCACATGCTAGGACCAAGGTTATGAAGAAGTATATAATGATGTTTTAGGCCCTAAGAAAGTTTTTCTAGGTAGAGGAATGCAAGGAAGTGGCCATTTTGGTCTCAATACCTCTCTTGAAATGCACTACCCTTATTTTCCAGGTTAAGTTTCCATTTCCCACACTCATACATTAATTGGAAGGAAGACTCAGGCCCAATGCTCTTAGGGAGAGTTCGAGACCCCTATGCACTCAAGATAAATGGATGAAAGAGTGGGATTAAAGATCCAAACTCTATAAACAATCACTAAGATTGTCAACCCACCCAAAATGCTTGTACAGAGCCCAAAGGACACCAAATTTAACTCATATTTTACCGTAAGTCTGTATGGGACCAAGGTCTATTAAAGAGATTTGACTGGGTCTATGGGATAGATATCCATGGCAAAAGGTTTTAGTTTTGGTGCCTATACTCTATGAACCATCATTAAGATGATAGGTCACCAAAACCCTCTCTAAACCCTAATTAAGACTCAATGAGGAAATTACACCTTAAAATTCATCCAAATGAGGAAATTAAACCTTGAAATAACCTTGATGGTCTCCCTAGTTCACATGGGCACCCAAATAGTCTTATGGTTGGCATGTGAAAGGTGTTTAGTATATAGATTAGGCCTACAAGAACTATTTTAAGCCTATATGCAAGAAATTGAAATGGGTTTTGTTGGGTTTTTATTATTAATAATGTTTTTGGTGGTGAAGTGTAGCCCCAATGAACTAGCACATTATCCCTTCACACAATACTATGGTCTAGCATGCTCACCTAAAGCGTGCAAAAAGAGACTGATTCTTATGGGTTTTGTTTCATAGTAACATATTAGTCATATTCTTTAGGTTAATACTTATATTTGATTATAAGTTACATATAAAAAGAGATACACTACTTTGATCTTAGTATCATTATGCTCAAAAACCATAATTATGCAAATGAATGCCATGAATTTAAAAAATGGTTAATCAAAAAAGGTAAAAGTTTTCATAGATCACATATTAAGTATAACTATAAGTACTCAACAAAAAACCATCACAGATGTATAACTACTAGTTAATTAGATCATGAACAACCAAAATGTCTATAATATTTAGAACTATTATATCAAGCTTCAGCAAAATGATATCCAAAATGCATCACCTATAAGGCTTTCATATAGGGGTATTTATACTTAATGTTCTCTAACCAAGTAGTTACAACATAAATGTACTTATTTTTATTTGACCAAGTAGTTACAACATAAATACCATGAGTACATGGCCAATGAACTCTCTATGAACTTAAAGTCATGGTGGTCTATTAACTAGTTTTTCCTAAAGGCTTGGACCTTTATGCCCCCTATATACTCATTCTATGATGTATCCTTGCTTCTATGTGTTTATCTCCTTATTGGTTAGTGCAAAACATGGGATAGATAAGGTCTAGGTGACCCTTGAGAATCACTCCTTGATTGACTCCCATTTCCCATGTGCTCCCTAAGTCTTTCATTGGTGTCCTGAGTCCTATGATCTTGGGTTCCTCATGGCTAATTCTCCTCTTTGATTGGGTCTTCTCACACTGGTGCTTTTATGCCTTTGTTTTTTTACACCTTACTAGTTTTAAACCATGGTGCTCTCACTCTAGTCATGTTATGCACCCTAGTATCTCTTTTCTATACTCCTTTCACATTGTGCCAATCCACACCAAAATACCAAAACACTTAGCCAAATTTTGGGGTTCAACATCACCCCACACTATGCTCTTAGTCCATCATAGACTAAGTCTTGGTGGTGGCCTCTGCCAAGAATTTAGGCCCCATTTTCTCAATTTGATTCTTGACATTATCCCAATGTGACAATGTGTTGAGTAACTTTGTAGTTATTTATTTTATGGACACTTTTGATTTCTTCATCTCCTTGGGTTGTTCAAAAATCTCATTGGCCTATTTAACCAATTCATCTAAGAATGTGCTGACATCCTTTTGGACTTATTCTAATGTCAAAAATTCATCGATAACCTATCCTCAAAGGGCTATAAAATTGGCATTCAATTGCTGTCAATGTACATTTATCTTCTCTTCCATTGTTTTGACATCTTTGAATGCCTTTGCATGTTCAACATGATCCCTTATTAAGAGGGTAAAATCAACAATTTGCTACCTTTGGGATTCCTTTGTATGAAGATGAGCCTTCGAGATTTTATTTAATCATGTGAGCCTTTCAAAAATCCCATCCAAGATGGGGATTACTTCCCTAACTATTTCGAAGGTGCACTTGCATACTTTCACCACCTCAGTAAATTATTCTAATAATACTAGTGCTGAATTATTTAGCAAGGGATACTCTTTATAGTGCTTCAAAAGGAGATTTAATATGGTATCCATTTGATTTATTACATCCCTATGGAGAGACACTCCATCTTCTAGTATTGGATCTTGGCCCAAAATTGACTCGTACAAGTTCAGGGTTTTTACCTTGGCCTCCATGGCCTCCTTTATTTTCTTTTTCAAAACAACCATTTCTTCTATGAGTGCCTTTTAGGTGACAACCTCATTTTCATACATAGCTACCACCTAGCCATGTTTCTTATTTTCATCATGCACATCAAAGTCTAACATCATATTTTGGCACGTGACTTCAAAAGCCATCTTCAAGAAAACTATGTTGGATTGTAGAGGAGTGATCTTTTGGGGATAAACCCATAGTGGTTTTGGTAGCACTAAAGCATCAAGAGCTAAGAAGAGGCTATCTTGAGGGAGCTCAAAATGGTGGTCCTCATTGTACATTTCTAATAAGAAGGACATCTACTACCTTGTATCTAGGGTTGTATTTTGGGGGAAGAAGTATGGCCATAAGTATAACATCCTATCTAGGTTGCCTATTTGATATTAGAAGCACAGATTGGTCGATGCATCAATGGAAGATTATTCTTCAGACCTAATTGACTCCTTCCCTTTGTTCAGGTTGTAATCTAATATCTCAACCTCTATATCAGTAGCTAAAAAAGTGATATCGATAGCCATTCCATTTATATGTTGATTTTTTCCATCCCCCTATTCACCATATAGAACCCCAATGTCCAATGGAAAGTCTTTGAAGGTGGTTTCCTCCTCTTATGCCAAGAAAGGTTTCTTCTCATAATCATAGTTAGATTCCTTTTTGACTACATTATATTCTTACTTTGGCTCTATTTTTTCTATTCTATATTGTAAAAACCTTGATGATGAAGATACCTATGAAGTTTTAGGAGGATATGGGGGTGGAGGAATGTGTGGAGGAGAAGGCAGTGGTGGAGGGACCTACAAAGGTGTAGCTTTGGGTGGGGAAGGTTGAGGTGGAAAAGGTCAATGAGGATAAGGTCAAGGAGGAAAAGGATGAGGCAAACTAGGGAATAGTGCTTGGGTAGTCCTCTAACATTTTGGAGGATCTTATTGTGAAGTTGTGTTGGCATCATGCCCAACCCACTTCTTATTTGCCAGAGGAGGTACTAGTAGGAGTTTTTCTTATGTATGTTTTGTACCCTTTGAGTTCTTCTTCTTGGGTCTCAAAAAATAGAACAAAATTATACACCTATTCTCCCATCATGGTCTACTTGACCTTGATGTCCATCTGGTTAGTATCCTTATTTTCCCTATAGTCCTTCTTGCTTAGATAAACATACATTTTCTAGAGAGTGTGAATATCCAAGTCGATTTTGTCTACCTCCAAGGTGATATGCTAGGCATCATATATGTGGTTTATAGAGTTGATGAAATAGCAGACTGAAAAGACATAAGGTAACTTCAACCATGTATAGATTTATATAGAAGGGACCATTTTGATATGCACCAACAAGAAATTTTACTTCACAATGAACTGAGCTTGCTCACTAGTTAGTGTGGGTAAGTCTTTTATTCCTGAATGTCTCCTTCATTCCATCAAATTAAGACTTCATTTTTATTTTTTATGTGGGGGTGATTTACTCTGAGCACATGAACACCTTATATCTCTCATTAGGGGACTTGTGCTCAGGTGGGTCTACCCAATTTAGTGCTCTCGTGGTGTAATTAGGTATACCGATCTCAGAAAAAACCATTGATAATAAAAATACTCCCCATAAAAACTTATGACCAAGTATCTGATAGGTCTTATCTACATCCATAAAAAAATTTTGGGAAAAATACATAGCTCAATTATACTTCAATCCCTTAATAAATTGGTGGGAAATATAGATGTGAACCATATCTACCTCTTTCCAAAAATTGGTACCACTGATCTTGGTCATTATTATGTTTGTTGTAACCCAAAAAGAAGTATCCTATATGATATTGATGTGCATGGTGTGGTCTTGATTTTGATATATCAACACTATGGCGATATTTTATATCTCACCAAAGTCCTCTAAGTCAAATTATACATCCATTCCTAAATACTACAACCCTCACAATGTATTTATCCTCTCAGGCATGATCTTCATGCTACACTTGGAAAAATAAAATTAATCCTCATGGATATGCGAGAGTATAAAATTGATTGCCTTCAAGGGTTTTCCAAATTAAGGTAGATTTAATAATTGGAATAAGCTCATAGTGTCCAAAGTTTTGATATCTTGAGTTCATACACCAATTGGTTCTTGGTGTTCTAGTGCTCAACTTGGTATTCATTCTACAATTCAGCCTCTTTCTAAGGTTGACAGTGGCTATAATAATATTTTTTGCAGGTGGGTACCTTTGATACCTAGTTATCCACACATAGCACCATATTTAGGTACAGAATTTATTTGATCATCAATGGTGGGGGTAGAGATGATTTCATCTTCTTTGCTTGGCACACCATACTACGCTCTTCTCCTTTCACATGTTGTGCCTACTTTTTAGGTGTTTCTTTCTTGATTAGTACTACTTCCCCTCCAAGTATTTCTTCTTCCTATGGTATTATTGGTAATGGATCAGTCCTTAAGGCCTTCTTATTAGGTTGCATCACCCTCTAAGGAGCTTGAAGGTTGAGGTATAGCCATCCAATGCTCCCAAAGGATGTTAGGTTGTGGAGCTAAAAGCTTCACTGATGCAAATGGAGGAGGTTGCTGAGTTGCAAAGCAACCGACGTCGATAGGCCAACTAATGCCAGTCATATTCAGTGTGTAGAGTAACCAACATCAGTTAGGTGTCAGATGACATCGGTCAGACAGGAACCGACATTGGCAACCTGTGTGTGCGTGTGTTTGCATGTGCTTTCGAAACTGGTCTAATTTTAGATGGACAGTTAGTTTGCATGTAAAAGACTAATTTTATTCTTGAGTCTACATTTCTAATTATTGTAATTAGGAAGTCTAATTATTGTTTGTATGGAATCTATTTAAGAGACCCATGGGGCTATATTGTAAAAGTGTAGAATCATAAGGACTTGCAAAGGCAAGGACAAGGGTTATTCTAAGGTATGTAAGATCTAGGTTTGCAGGTGTGCAAGACTAGGTTGATCTGTAGGTTGTGTAAGATCAGGTAGAAGATCTACATGGTAAGTAAGGTCAGTTGATCTGCAGGTGTGTGTGTGTAAGGTCAAAGGAGATCTGCGGGGTAGTAAGGTCAAAGGAGATCTGCAACACAATAAGGTGTAAGATCATGGAGATCTACTTGGAGTACGTGGTGTACTCAGTTGGTAATAGAAGTAGGTAACAACGGTTGAGTTGATTGTCACTTACTGGTTGGTGTACTGGCAGTATTGTTACTGACTGGTTGAAACAACTTTGTGTTTGAGTTGATTTGTTTGTAATTAAGAGAGAGAACTCTTGAGGGAGAATCATTGGTACGCCCAAGAGGTGTGGGAAGAGTGTGATTTATTCATGGTATTTCCTTCTGGAAGAGTATTAATACAAGGTTGTATTGTCTCTCATATTCTATGCTATTTTTGAATTCTAGTTACATTTTACTTCTGGTTAAATTCTGTGTTTAGTTGCTTATACAAAGGTAATCAAGTGTGCTCTTTAGTAGCAAGGATCCTGAAAATTGGTATTAGAGCTAGGATCACCAAGTGATACCACTGACAATTGGTATTAGAGCTTGGTTAGGTACACTAACAGGTGGTTAGAGTGTGTTAAGTGTTTGTTTGATTACAGGTCACTCTCAAGGGTTTCTGATTGAGTGGGAGTAAAGCAATGGCAAAATAAAGTACACTAAGAATGGAAGAACTCAATAGCAAGAATTCTCAATTATGGAATTATGGAAAGAAAGAGTAGGCAAAGAAAGATTGTTGGTTGGTAGAAGATCAGCATGAAGGAAATGAAGAAGTAGATGTTGCAGGTATTGTTGCACAGGATGCTTTTGTATGTTCCTTGGATAAAGTAGAATCTTGGGTTTTAGATTCTTTTGCCTCTTTCCATGCAACCCAAAATAGAGTATTTTTCCATGATTATGTCCATGGAGACTTTGGAAAGATTTATTTAGGGGTTGGTGAGCCTTGTCAAATTATTGGCAAAGGGGAAGTGTAGCTGAAATTGCAGACGGGCAACACATGGGTGTTGAAGGATGTCATGCAGGTCCCAGTCCTGAAGAAGAGTCTAATTTATATAGGAAATTTGGGTGATGAGGGATGCACATTAACTCTCATAGTGGAATCTTAGAAAGTTTCCAAGGGTGCACTTGAACTAGCATGTGGTAAGAAAGTAGGTACTCTTTATCTATCTACTTGTATTACTGATTCTCCTTCTGTTGCAAAGATGTGGCTCTATAGGCTTGGTCACATGAGTGAGAAGGGAATGCATGTTCTTAAGAGGAAGTTTGATGTCTTTGACAAACCTAAGAACTGGAAAGCCTTGGTTTTCATGGAGAAGATGATTGATAGAGATCAGCTTAAGGGGCTGAATAATTCTGAGCAGGGCAGTTTGGACAAGGTTATGATCCAAAGTGAGCTCGTGGGTAAAAGTCATCACTCATAGGAAAACACAATTACCGACATTGGTTAGGTGAGAACTGATGTCAAATAGGCAGGTATCGATGTCAGTCATGTGTAGACCAGAGTCAGTGGTGTCAAGCAGGTGAATACTGACGTCGGTAAGAGAATCAACGTTGGTGACTAGGTGGACACCGATGTCAGTCAGGGAGCCGGCGTCGGTGATCAAGTGGATTAGACATCGGTCAGGTGCAGACTAAGGTCAACCAGAGAACAAATTTTGGGTGGATAGTAAGCTGTTAAGGAGTCTCAAATGCCCATGAGGAGGACTGAAAGGGTAAGTAAGCCTTAAATTCATTATTCCCCTTATTTATACTACTTGAACTTGTTGCTCACTGATGGTCAAGAACTATGAAGTTTTGAAGAGGCAATGCAGGTAGAATCCAAGAAATAGTGGGAGCATGGCATGAATGAGGAGATTGATTCCTTGGGAAAGAACCAAATGGGAGATTTGGTAGAGTTGCCAGTTGGGATGAAAGCACTGAAAGACGAATGGATTCCTAGGTTAAAGAAAGGAGAGAATGGATAGGTGAGACAAAAGGCTAGGTTATATGGTCTTGAACAAGCTCCAGGATAGTGGTATAGGTTTGACAGGTGTACGACAAAGCATGGCTTTAGTCAATGTTAATGTAACCATTGTGTTTATTTTACCAGGTTGGATAATGGTTGCAACATTATCCTGTTACTGTATGTGGATGATATGCTTGTTACAGGTTCATACATGCAGGGATTTGCTGAGCTAAAGGTAAAAGTAGCTCAGAGGTGTGACAAGAAGGATTTAAGAGGAGCGAAAATCCTTGGCATGAGTATTTATGGAGACAGGGAAAGTCACAAGTTGATGTTGTCTCAAGATGATTATGTGAATAAGGTAGTGGAGAGGTTCAATATGCAGGATGCAAAACTAGTTAGCACACCTATGGATGGACAGTTCATAGAATAGTGTCCCAAATCACATGATGAGGTTGAGTACATGAGTACTAGACCTGATATTACCCAAGAAGTGGGAGTTGTTAGCAAGTTTGTGGCTAATTCGGGAAAGGAGCACTGGAAAGCAGTTCAATGGATTCTCAGGTATCTAAGAGGGACCAACAGTAGGGATTCATGCTATGCAGGGTCAGGCACTTCTCTACATGGGTATGTAGATTCAAATATGGCAAGTTACTTGGATGATAGGGGAAGCACCATAGGATATGTGGTGGTTGGTCTTCAAGATTGAACTTGAAGAGGGATACAAGCCAGGAAACAAAATTAGATGATGTATAGGTATAGGTATAGGTGCAACTATTTATCTCCAAGTGGGAGATTGTTAGGTTGTGGAGCTAAAAGCTTCATTGATGCAAATGGAGGAGGTTGCTGAGTTGTAGAGCAATTAACATCGATAGGCCAACTGATGTTGATCATATTTAGTGTGCAGAGCAACTGACATCGGTTAGGTGTTGGCCAACATCGGTAAAATAGGAATCGACATCGACAACCTGTGTGTGCGTGCATTTGCATGAGCTTCTGGAACTGGTCTAATTTTAGATAGATAGTCAGTTTGCATGTAAAAGACTAATTTTAGTCTTAAGTCTATGTTTCTAATTATTGTAATTAGGAAGTATAATTATTGTTTGTATGGGATCTATTTAAGAGACCCATGGGGCTATATTGTAAAAGTGTAGAATCATAAGGACTTGCAAAGGCAAGGACAAGGGTTCTTCCAAGGTATGTAAGATCTAGGTTTGCAGGTGTGCAAGACCAGGTTGATCTGTAGGTTGTGCAATATTAGGTAGAAGATCTACATGTTAAGTAAGGTCAGTTGATCTGTAGGTGTGTGTGTGTGTGTGTGCAAGGTCAAATGAGATCTGTGGGGTAGCAAGGTCAAAGGAGATCTACAACACAACAAGGTGTAAGATCAGGGAGATCTACTTAGAGTACGTGGTGTACTCAATTGGTACTAGAAGTAGGCAATAATGGTTGAGTTGATTATCACTTACTAGTTGGCATACTGACAATATTGTTACTGATTGGTTGAAACAACAACTCTATGTTTGAGTTGATTTGTTTGTAATTGAGAGAGAGAACTCTTGAGGGAGAATTACTGGTATGCCCAAGAGGTGTGGGAAGAGTGTGATTTCTTCATTGTATTTCCTTCTGGAAGAGTATTAATACAAGGTTGTATTGTCTCTCATATTCTGTGCTATTTCTGAATTCTAGTTACATTTTACTTCTGGTTAAATTTTGTGTTTAGTTGCTTATACAAAGGTAATCAAGTGTGCTCTTCAGTAGCAGGGATCCTAACAAAGGAATATGTGATTGTTGTGTTGGTGACTTAAAATTTTCATGCTTTGTTACCCTCTAATGGTGGAAGTCTACCTATAAAACTTCCAACTATAAGTTTTTCTTACTGTGGTCATGTTTTAGAGTTAGCCCTATGTTTTAACTAGCTTGATGCTTGGCTCAATACCTCTTTATAGACTTGTGATGCTCATTTACTCACTCTAGAATCACTTTAGTTTAAATGATTCTTTGGCTCTGTATTTTTAAATGGAAGCAGAGGTAAAATGTAAAAATGAGCTTACTTGTATTTTTATAGGCTTGAGGGGGTTAACCCATATTTACTACACCCTCTCCTTTTATCCATCACTTCTACTCATTAATGCCTTTTTAACTACCATCATTCTTTGACCTTCCCTTCTCACCATAAATGCATTTAATGGTATAGTCTTGTCATGATGTTAGCACATTTCTTGGAACCACTATGTTTTCACATTAATGACATGTCTCATCCTATGCCTTCCTTTGAAGTGGAAGATAACTATGTCCCATGATTTTCTTGGAGTGGAAGACATATGTTCTATTTATTTTTTAATTTCAAACTATTTGGTGGGAATACCCTATTAGGGGGCTATAAAATTTGCATGCCTTAAATAACTTGCACACCTTAAGTAACTTACATGCCTTAAGTAACTTGCATGCCTATACTTAATCAAGAATCTAGATACCTTTTACCCCACACTAAAATTGAGTCATGGTCCTCCATGAGAATACAAGTATAAAACTCAAGATATTCTATATTAAAATAAATGTTACATACAACAAGGTAATGCTTTTATTGAAAAAAATAAATCCTAGACTAAAATGACATAAGCCTTATTGTTACAAAATGTTAACTGTTCAGAGGTGAAAAATGGCCAGAGATGACTTACATTGTAATGCTTAATAAGAAATTAGCCATCCAACCTTTGTAATAAATAAGTGTTTATTGGTCAAATGATATGAATTAAAAAAGGACCATCCTAGTGAATTTGAAGTTTTCTAGAATGGCATGCAAACTTAGAGTCATAAAACAAATCTTTCATTCTAGGGGTGAATGTTTTATGCTTGATGTGTCGATCATGCCATGCTTTCTATTTGTATTTCTCCACATCCTAACTCTAATGAGCAAGGAAATGGGTTTTATCTATCTTTAATAAAGTATTTAGGCATGCCTTCAAGGATGATTCCTCATCCAACTATCCAATGCACATAATATGAAGAGATGGTACCAAAAACTTGAGTGGTAGGATTTCCTATTTTACATATACTAAATTGAATGGTGTATTCTTGTTCATGCACTTATAAGTTGTTTGATAAGCCCAAAGTATGACAGATACTCTATCATCCCAATTAGTTTGGCCAATATTACAAATTTTTGTCAATGTTATGCCTAGTATTTTATTGAATGCCTCAACATTCCTATTGGCTTGGGGATTATATGGTGTTTTTTTGTGATGAAAAATCATGAATTCTACAAGTAAAATGAAAATATTTTCATTTAGGAAGTGGGTGCCATGATCACTATTAAAACTCAGTGGGTATCCAAACTAAGTTATAATATGTTCCCAAATGAAGCACATAATAGTAATACTACTACAATCCCTCATTGGTGTAGTTTCAACCCATCGTATAAGATAATTAGTTACTGTGATGATATACCGAGAACCTATTCATCTTCCAATTAGAATTATGGGGCCAAAAAAATCAATGGCCCACTTTTCAAAGGGTTTTTGAGATAGAATTGGATGTAATGGCATGGCATCCTGATGATTAGGCTTTCCTACACACTGATAAATGTCACATTTTTGAACATATATCTTAGCATCTTGAAAGAGAGTAGGCCAACATAATCCATACAACAAAACCTTGTGTGTGGTAGCCTCTCCAAAATAGTATCCACCTATAATGCCTTCATGAAATTATTGGAGTACCTTGGAACCCTCATGTTTCATGACACAGTGCCAAATAATTTCATCTCAGCCAAGCTTGTAAAGGTCCCCTCCTATGAGCTGAAAGGGTGAGACATAGACCATGAGTTGTTTCTTGGCCTATAGATTTAAATATTTAGGCACTAAGCAAGTAGTTATAAAGGCTATGATATCTTACAACTCCTTATATACATGAGTAACTTGAAAGAGTTGAACATTAGGCAAGTCATCTTTAATAGCATGTGGTGGTTCTCTAGAATTAATCTAAGAAAGATGGTTAGGGCCACAATTGGTTTTTATAAGTTTAACCATAATAGAGAATTAAAACTCTTGGAATAACACTATCAATGACATATTCATCCATACAACAAAAAATTGTTTACTAGGTAATTTAAAGCCTCATGATCTATATAAAATACAAAAGGAGTTGCCAATAAGTATTGTCAAATTTTTTGTAGAGCATAGACCATTAATAATTCTTCAAACTCTATGGTAGTGTAATTCCACTCAACTCGAGTAAGTTTCTTACTAACAAATTAGATTGGGCGATCAAGGTGACTTTCACTTGGTTGTGAATGGATTACTCCAATTACCATTATAAAAGCATCAACATGGACATGGAATGGGCTTGTGCAGTCTAGGAATTGGAGGATTATAGTGGTAACTAGTTTGTCCTTTAAGGACTCAAAAGCTTCTTAGTAGGATAAAGTCTAGACGGAGTGTTTCTTATGTTTTAAAAGTTATTCTAGAGGTGTAGTAATATTTGCATATCCATGGATGAATTTACTATAATAACCTATATGTCTTAGAAAGGTGTGGACCTCATGCTAAGGCTTGGGTGCTGGAAGGTGAAGAATGATAGACAATTTTTCTAGGTCTACTAGAAGTCCATCTTTACAAATAATATGTCCTAGAAGAACACTGAAAGGTGTAGAAAATAGACACTTCTTTAGATTTAGTGATATTTTTAGGACTTGGCAATGCTAAAACATGAGCCAATATTAGAGCAATGGTCCTTAACCAAGCCATAGACTATTTAGTCATCCAAGTAGACTTGAAGAAACTTATGGATGAAATATTTGAAGGCTTCAATAGCTATACATGAGAACATAGCTGGTGCATTATTTAACCCAAAAGGCATGATATTATATGTGAAGGATCCCCATTTAGTGGAAAATGTAGTATTAGGTTTATCTTCCTCAATAATATGGACCTGATGGTACCCTAAAAATCCATCTGTGAAAGTATATATCTCACACCTAGTGATGCCTTCAAGTATTTCCTTTGTGAATGATGTTGGGAAGGGATTAGTGATTTAAGATGCATTAAGTACCCCATAATCAATTTAAATTATGATGGATCCATATATACTTATTACTATAGGAATGAACCACTTAGATTCATTAATTGGGGTGATTAATCCAATGTGCAACATATTATCAATTTTTTCTTTTATGCATACCCATAGATTCAAATTCATTCTATATGGCCTTTTCCTAACTGGTTGAACATCATCAACCAATTTAATATGCATCTTACCTAGGGATGGATTAACTCCTTTCATCTCAATATAGATTCTTGGAAAGACATCTTAGTATTATTTTGACAACTCAAATATCTTTGAAACTTCTATGTTAATCTAATAGTTACCTATAATAGCTAATTTTGGTTCTTCCTCTGTGTTGATGTTACATTGAATAGTTTAAATGAGCATAGAGTAAGGGTGATCTATGTCAGGACCAGTATCATGAAAAACTCATATGCCATAGTTTTTAGGAATATCCAAGTGGTTTGAAAAAGGGTCAAGTGAGTTGGACCCTTCACCTTATTCTACCTAAAACACTAGATTAAGTTTTCCTAGATGTATCTCTTCACATTTGTCCTGATCAAGGACTGGTTCTAGAGTGGAAACAAGTTATGCTGATGGTTTATTGAAGAGAATTATACCTTCTTTTGGGACATTATGGATATATCTCAGGTAATATTAAATGGGACTAGGGTTACCAACAACTATTTCATGCATGGCTTAGAGTGTGAGGCACAAATCCATTCTTGGAGAAGAATAAGATAACATTGAGTTCATGTTCTCTTTTAATATATGCCAAAACCTAGTACCCATATGTTTTTCTTCATGAACATACCATGCCCTCATCCAGGTTTGTAAAGTTCCATGGGTAATCTTGTAATTAAGACTCTTCATCTTTCCACATTGATTCACATGCCTTTATATGGGGTTTAGGTGCTTATACTCCACTATAGTTGATTGTTCCCTTGACTCAGTTGTTGTGATGGAATCTATGATTCAAAGTAGAGTGAAATTGATACCACTAGATAAGTCGCTCATTACGGGTTCACTGCCATCTTAAAATTATGTTGTCAAAGAGGTGAACTAAGGATCATATATGATCATTGTCAGAGTGATAAAATTATTCAAAGCACTAGATAAATTTGCAAACTTCCATTTGTATATGAAATTGAGGGGCTGTATCAAGTTTTTCTAAAGGTACATATATCATTGGTCCCCTTATGACTTGGAAAGTAAGAAGGTGAACAAACTTGTGGTGCTTATGAGACTAGTGTAGAACGTTCTCCTAGTAACCAATGGCACTACATACTCTTTTAGTGAGGTCATAATCACTATAAGACCAACAATTACAAGCATCACTTGTAGTATCAGAAATGGACTGAGTGTCTATCCATTAAAGGATGCCATCAGGAGTAGGATCACATTGCTCACCATGTTTGGCAGTGACATTATAGATTTGGTTAATTTCTTCTTCCACATTTATAGGTTTTACATATGGGGGTCCATGTGTTTGATCTAGGGGAATACAAATGCATTGTTAACATTATCCAAATTGATGTAGCTTTTAAAAATTAAGTTTGCATTATTTTCATAACACCAAGGTCACCCCAATACCTTTGGGAAGTCATTGACCTATGCTAACTTGAGAAATTCAAAGTTAGCTTTGAAAGGTACTCCAAGGATATCCACTGTTACATTATTGAGGACACCAATTAGTAGAGCATGAGTTTTATTAGCCATAAATAATATGTGCACTGAAGGTTTTAATTATAGACTAGCCATTTTATGCTATGCATATTTAGTGAAGACATTAAATTTAGTGCCATTGTCAACTAAGATGTCCTAAAATACCCAACCATCAATGGCAATATTTGAAGGGTAAGAGGAATATGGGTATCTTGATATTGAGCATGATTAAACAATAATCCTCAGTCTATCAAGTCATTTACGATTGAGAATTTATTGGTGCTTGTGCCTGATTTTTAAGCCAAATGATTAGTTATGGGATAATGTCCTCATTTAACATACACTTTCAAAGCTCTTGGAAATTATCTCATACCATGTTTTGAGGTTCTACTACCTTCTACATATTAACACATTACATTACTTATTGGTCCTTAATAAATTTAATTTCTCCTTGTAGTTCTTGTACTAATGTCATAATGTCCTAGAGCACATCCTTCTGTTACTAAGCATTAGGATACTTTCTTTCTCGAGGCTCTTCACACTGTACATTCTCAATAGGAGTATATGTAGAATGAGATTGTCCTCTATTATGCATAGTGATATTCACTCATTGAGCTATTGGTGTGCTTAAACACATTCACCAATATGGTTTATCAATATGGATCATACCTACACCCTTTTCATTTCTCTCCTTAGTGATGGCCATCTACAAGTCAGGATACTCTTCCAACTGATGGTCTTTTTTATAAATAACACATGTAGGGTAAATTATACAATCCCTTTGGTAGTGGTCTAGGGATCCATAATTATAACATGTTCTTGGTGGGAAACTACCCCCACCTCATCCTCGTCCTCTACCTTAACCATGATATCCATCATTATCCTGATTGTTAGACGCAAGGGTTTGATGCATACCATGAGTGTATGTTTCATGGATATAAATAATCAATCAACAATAAATTGTGTCATGGGTGTTGGCATCACATATTTTAAAATATTTAGACACCTTAAAATGTGTGGCTCACTAAAAATGAGGACATGAGCATACATTGTGCTCTTTATGGTATATTTCACATAATTACTTTAGTACAACATGAATGTTTTTGCATGAGAAGTTACTTTGGTTATGTCCTTAAAACTCACAATTAGTGCACCAAAGACTAGTACGAGTATCATATGCATTGATTTTAGTTATTTTTACAAGTTGTGATGCCATTAATGCTATTTAGGCTTTTATAAAAGGACTAATCCTAGTGAAAATACTACCAATAACTTCAACATAGAGGGTGGATTCCAAAGCTTCATGCGAGCTAGTAAAAGTATTCTAGGATAGTGTTCATTAAAAAGGAAGTAAAAAACCTCACACAAACCACTATACATTTTGAATAGAATTGATTTCAAATGATAGCTTTGATAAAGTGTTTTGAAGCCTACTTCATATTCCCATACACTTTCAATAAGTTCCTACTTTATATCCTTCATCACAACAATACTTTGTTACTCAAATTTGGGAATGTTAAATTCTTGAAGGAATGTTATTTTGAGCTGATCATAGTCAACAAGTACTTGTTGAGGGTTGAACTTTCTATTCCACTTATGTACTCTCTCCAAAAGTGTAGTTTCAAATTATGTGACTTTTCGCTCAAATTAAGTGATGCCTCATGCCCTCCAAATAATTTTGCACTTATGGATGTGTTCTATAGCATTCTCCATGCCTCAATATTTAGGTAGGTGAAGTGTCATTTATAATATAATATTGGTAGTTTTGGTGCTTGTGTTGGTGGTTATTGAAAACCTCCAGATCCTATCCCTTAAAGGGGAAGTCCACCACTTCCTCCCATGCCACCTCCTAATCCTCCTTTAGTTCCTCCAAAAATAATGCTTATGTCATGGGGAATGGTATCTAGTTGGTTAATTAAATTTAGGCTTGTACTTTATCTACTTTAAATGCTAGGCCTACAAGCATCCCAAATTGTGCCATGAAATTCCTTCGAAAAGGGAAAGAAAGTGTTAGGTTTATATGAGTTAAAATTGGCTCAGTTTGATATCCCTTATTAAATCATCTTCTTATTCCATGTTATCTATATCCCAATTATGTATACATAATTCATCTGATTTAAAATCATAAGCATGCACTATGGTTGGGGAAATTGGTTGGTTAAAACTTGGTTCTTTAGTTTTTTTTGTCTAGATAGTTTCTCCTTCATATGATAAAAGTGGTATGGGGCATGGTTCAAAAGTGATGGGGGTCCTCTTTGTGTGTTTCTACTTCCCTGTGGATCATAACAATACTTCTTGAGTCCTCCTAGTCCCTTCCTGCATTGCTTACTCCTATGATCTTCTATCAAGATTCATCATATTTTTGCTTTTGTAATACCCACTAACTAGCTACCATTCCAAACTTAAAATCCTTAAAATTTATTCTATTCCCCTCCAAAATGTGTAGCTCATGAAAAGATGGATTTATCACTCCATTGGCATAGTTTCAAACCCATAGTCAATGAAAAACTTAATCTATAAAGAGAAATGTCTAATATATTAGCCTCATGATTCTCTAAGGAACTAGAACTTGGATTCTTCAGGATAATAATATGTAGTTACATCATGCTCTATAATGTAGCCATTCAACACTTCTCTCCATCAGATGTTAACAATTCATGTCCACAGTGTTCTTAGTCATGCTAAAACTCCTTATTGTTATAACGTCCAAGACTATCTTCTCCTAAAGTTTTGTGATTGATTTTAAACATACACAAATAGAAAAGTATGCAAGTGAACCAAGATTTAAACAAATAAAGTTTCATATAATGCACTCTAGAGATTCTTTTTCACCTACTAACATGTGAAAAATCTTGGTTCAAGGTAAGGAGTCACAAAATTATCCTCAACCCTATTAATGCATTGCTCAATACTCACAAGGGTGATATGTTCAAGCATATTCCATTATTGTGCAACAAGTGTTATGGGTCCCAACAACGGAACTAAAATGTTGGGTTTTTATTCTTAATAGTGTTTTTGGTGTTGAAGTATAGCCCCAACAAGATATCACACTATCCTTTTATGCAAGATTATGGTCTTGCATTATCACTTGGAGCATTTATCAAGAGATCCATTCTTGTGGGTTTTATTACGTAGTAACATATTAGTCATATTATCTAGGTTAAGAATTATATTTGATTACTAGTTACATATAAAAAGAGATACACTAATTTGATCATAGTATCATTATGCTCAACAACCATAATTATGCAAATGAATGCCATGAAGATAAAAAATGGTTACTCAGAAAAGGTAAAAGTTTGCATAGATTGCATATTAAGTGACAACTATAAGTACTCAACAAAAACCCACCACAGATGCATAACTACCAATTAATTAAAACAAGAGTAACCAAAATATCTATAATATAAGAAACTCTTATATTAATCTTCAACAAAATGATATCCAAAATGTGTCACCTATAATGCTTTCATATAGGGGTATTTATACTTGTTTTTCCCTGACCTAGTAGTTACAACATAAATTACATGAGTAAATGGCCAATAAAATATCTATGAATTGAGAGTCATGGTGGTTTATTAAATAATTTATCCTAAAGACTCAAACCTTTGCACCCCCTATATACTCATTCTATGCTATATCCTTACTTCCATGTGTCTATCTCCTTATGAGTTAGTGCAAAACTTCTGATAGATAAGGTCTAAGTGACCCTTGAGAATCATTCCTTAACCAACTCCTATTTCCCATGCACTCCCTAAGTCTTTTTCTCGTGTCCCAAGTCCTATTATCTTGGGTTATTCATGGATAATTATCCTCTTTGATTGGGTCTTTTGGTGCTATTGCTTTTGTACCTTTATCCTTTTATGCCTTTCTGGTTCCACACCATGGTGCTCTTGTGATAGTCTAGTTCCATGCCCTAGTATCTCTTTGCTATACTCTTTATGTTCCATGCCGATTCCATGCTAAAATACTAAAACACTTAGCTAAAATTTGGGGTTAAATAGGTCTACACATTCTATATGTTTCTAAGGAGGGATAAGAATTTATAGGTCTCAAAGCATTACCTAATGGCCACTTACAAGGGCCTCCATGTTTAATAGTCACTAATAAACATGCCTATGTGCCTACGTGGAGGACTGTGTGCACACAAAGAAGAGGTAAGTGGCTTAATAAATATATCACATATGATCTGTAGGTCCTAAGGGATGTATTCCATATTAACAAGGGTGGATAAGTGCTTCATAGCTCTAGTTTGGAGTCAAAACTCAAAAACTCTGCCTTTAGGTCTATAGGCCTAACACCTTCCTTCAAGCAATGATACTTAGAGTCTAAAATAGAGGAAAAAATGGAGTTATATATCACCTCAAAACATCATGGATATGTTTTTTAATAAATTTTATATGTTTGAGAAAGAGTTGTTTGCAAAGGAAGGATTAAAATTGGTCATTGTGGTTCAAAATTGCCTTGTGGGTACACATAATGCATAATTATCACTTGAGGAACAACTTGATGAGCTCATAAATATTAAAAATAGTTGTATGGGGATTTGAGCACTTTGTGAGAGTTGAAGGTTCTTGTCTAAAAGTAAATAATGTCATTGGTTTATAGGTTAGGGTTCTAACCTTTATGAATCATTGCTAAGAACCCTAACAATGACCTGATAGAGAATATATTGAAGAATTTACATCCAAATTTATTGGGATGGACTAGTACTTGGATGTCATATTGAACTCTTAGGATATCCCATCCATGGCATTGGTCTATATGGATAATTCTATAGACCTCCTAGACACACTATTTTGGTAAAGTTCAAGGATAAATCCAAGGTGTATGACTTAGTCAAAGGTTTAAAATAATTGAATAAGGTACTATGAGGTATATTTCACCTTATTAAATAATGAAACACTCAAAATTATACCTATAAATACTTATATAGGTATATGCCAGATATGTAGTCTAGATGTGCTAAAGAGAGGTGACCTAGTCACCTAAGTAAGGTAGATTTGTAGGTGTGAAATGTTTAGGAGGCATATATCATAGTATAATATGTTATTAATACTTGTAATAGGAACTAACACTCATCTTGAGGGTTTTATTCAATCTCCATAGCCACCCAAGTAGCAAGTAATTAAGAGATTAGGCTAATTATCTAATTGGCCTACTTGATCAATAAAGAAGATGATCATGGGAATAAAATGCTGCTATGGAGTAAATTCATGGTCATTAAACTTATTTAATTTCCTCATGAGGTGATCAGACCCAATTCCTATCCATTATAAAGGTTAGGGCAATTTTCCAAGTCATATTGGCATGCAATAAGGAGGTGGCTACTAAATACTTCATGGAGGGGGCCTAATTGAACCAGTTTGATGATTTGTAACTACAATGAGGAGATGGAATTGACAAGGTTGGAATATATTTACTATGTATGAGGTCAACCTTAGTTAAAAATAGACTTCAACCCCAAAAAATGCTCATTAAAGGCCACTCATCACTAAGGTAGTATATAAGAGAAGTGTGGAGGCTGGTTGTAACTATCATTTAAATGATTGGTGACCATTATGACCTCTTGATTCCATTTACATGCCATATATTAATCTCCATCTTATTCATTTATTCTATAAATTTAGGCTCTTAGGCCATTGTATCGATCCCTTGGTTGGGTATGATGAAACTCTACCCAAATTGTATCTTATAAGCCTTACAAATCAATAAAGAAGGTCTATTTGTATATTTATTTTCTAGTTTAGTGTGTTATGTGTTTGTTGATTTGAAAAAGTGTGAATTTTAATTCTCCTTTTCAGGTCCTTTCCCTCACCTAGTTGTTAGCATGTTATCCTATGCAAGTCATGTGATGTGCCAAAGTGTTGTTTATTGTGTTTAAAGAGCAATCTTGTTGAAAGTGTCTTGAACAAGCCTTTTATCCATTACATTTAAGTTTCATGTATCCATCATATAATTATCATGAAATAATTATTCTTAAGATCTCATTGGAAAACTTATTTTAGTCATTATCTTTACTTAGTTCAAAAAGTGTTAATTAAGGATTAGTTAGAGTGGATAAATCAATATTAGTGCATCACCTCATTAGGTTATGGTTATTTCATGCATTTTATATATATTTTAACCCCAAAAATTAGTAGGTTTTATGAAGTGAGATCAAATTGATACACCAAGGGGTCTAACCCCATAAACTAGAGGTTTAGCCCATCTATAGGTCATCCACAACCTTGGGTTAATCCCATGTTACCCCAAACTTAGAGAGGTCTGAATTATCTTCTCCTAAGGGTGAAATTTGGATAGTTAACATATAAATTAACCATGGTGGTTTTTTCCTTTTTAGGCTTAGGAGGTATTAACTTATAACTTGGTTTGATTGTAAACTTGGCATTGGATGTAGATGTAATCGGTGTGTTTGATACATACTTAAGTTTATTCAATGAAATAAGTTTCATTTTATGGTCTAGAATAACATGTCACAAGTCATAAAAGGATTTAAACTTTTTAAAAATGATAGAATAATGTAAAAGAGAAAGAAAACTTTGTTTGGATATGTCTTTAAGTTATTTATCTAGCATAATATTGGTCATTTTAGCCAACCTTATCTTGTACCACAAAACATATTCATTGGTTCCTTGGTTGATTATTTCAATTTGGTTATAGGAAATTTTTTTGGTAATATTAATAGATAAGTGTTTCTAAAAATATGATATGTAAGAGTTTTTAATGCTTTTATGAATTGGAAAGGTAAATCATAGAACCACCTAAAAGCATAGTCTTTAAGGCTTCTTGGAAATAGTTTGTTTAAAACTTTATCATTGGAGGCATAATCAAGACATGCCACATAGAAATATTGAAGATATTTTTTAGGATCACCCTTTAAAAAATAAAATGGGAATTAGGTGAAAATATATCTCAAGTGTAATAAGGTTATGTAACACATCTTATAAATCAATAGCATGAGGAGACATTAAATCCTTTTGTTCAATGTTTGTAACCTTGTTATCAATTGAAGGAGTGTTTGAACTATAGATCCATTAGGGTTTAGATTATCGAGTTGAGTAATCACTAATGGAGATGTACACATGGTTTTGGTAGTAATAGGCATTGAAACTAGTATTTGAGTTGAAGTTTTTGTTAGCCCCATGGCATATGTAGCAATAGTAGTTTTAAGAAACAAAGGTTGCAAGACATAATATGTGCCTCCACTAGATGTAGGTAGATTTATTGGTATGGAATTAGTTTTATTACCTTTTCAATACTCACCATCACTAGGTGAATAATCATTAGTTTTACAATGCTTACTTATTTCATCTTGTGTAACATACAAAAATGCATCCATTAAGATTTTATTATTATTGAGATGAGTGATCAATGTTTATTTATCTTCCAATTGCAATTGGGTTTTTAGATTAAAGTTTTATATTAATTTTACAAATTAAAAATTCAAAATTTACAACAAAGTACAACAATTAGGAAAACATAAAAATACAAAACCCTAAATCATCTAGGGTTTTGAGTTCAAATATTAGGTTCACCAAATGTTTAATCCTAAATTGGATATGGATCCTATTATGGATAGATAAGGTTAAGAGTATAAAAATGAATAAGCACAAGGATGATAAACATATCTATAATAGGGTAATTGATTATAAAACTTAGATAAACCATATACTAAATTTATTATACTGAGATATGATAAAAATGGAAACTATAACTATGATAGCTATTGTAATGAAAAAGAAATAAGATGCTTATCTAGTTTTGATGATAATATAAATATGGATCTAGAATAGGTAGGAAATAGACTAAAATAATATTATAGAATAGTCACCAAATTCTTGATTTTCTACCTTTGTATCTACAAACACTTATGTCAGCCTAGGATGGTTGCTTCAATGTTAGTGTTTAGGTTATATTTAGGTATCCTATATAGAATACCTACTAAAACATGATTCTACCACATGAATTATTCTATTTTTTTCATTTCCTTCACTTTAGTGCATTAATATCTAGGTCATAGACTATCCTTCTTTGTCAAATGATCAAAACCCTAGTTATTCATCTTCATATTAACTATGGAAAAATGAGTTAGTGTGTACATGATTTCAAGTTTCCCCAAAGACCCCTCTATCAATGAGTTCTACCTATATAACCAATAATTTGAAGAGGTCCTCAGACTTATGTATTTCTCCCCTATGTGTTGGCTTGTGTGTGAATCATGTAATGTGTGAGAAGCGAGTATAAAAGTGACTCAACTTGTAAATTGAAAAGTATAGATCTTGATTTCCTCATTTATTACTTTATACCTATAGATATGATGTCCATATGAGTGATATGAAAATAAGAGAAAATAGGGAAGCTTCTCTCACTTGAGTGCTTGATTGAATGCTTTTGGTATGTTACCTAGTGAGTAGGTAAAAATTTTCTAGGTGAGGAATGAATGAGGGTTGATATTATATTTATACCAATACCTTGAGATAAAATCACATAATATAACTTATGCTTACCATTTGGACACATTTAATTTTCAAATTAGATGATATTTAGGGCATGAAAACTTGTATCGAGTAAGTACACTTGCATCGATGTAAACATTTGACTAGGACATAAGTATATAGGCTATTAGAAAATAGGTGTAAGTCCATAACTTGTAGAGACATAAGGAAAGTAGGTTTTAAGCATTCTAGGTAAGATATAAAGCTTAGGTTATGAACATAAGACTAATTAGACTAAGAGATAGGCCAAAGAGCACAAGAGAGAAAATGCAAAACTTGGAGAAGTAGAAAAGGTCTATAATTAAGAGGAACAACCAAGGTCTAAGTTTTCCAAGTGTACAATACTAAGGTGCTATATAATTCATAAATAACATCTAGATTAAATTGTTTCAATTGAAATTGATTTGAAAGGGAAATGCTTTGAAACTCAAAGTGTTGAAAGTAAATTTGATTGAAACACACATGTATAAAAACATATACCTATAGGTTAAACATATAACACAATACTTTGCATAAAAGAATGAATGATAAAAATACATAACAATATGAAATAAAAATATAAATACCAAAATAGTTCTTGCCTCTTTGGTTGAGTGGGCCCTTGATTTCCCTTGGAATAGGATTAGAAAAAAATAAATTTTTTAGAAACTTTATGAAATCAATTTCTCAATAATTCTAGAAATACTTAAAATTTAAAAATGAAAAGATTTATGTCTATTATTTAATTTTTCATACTTTTTATTATACCAATTCTCTACTAACTTACTATAAATGATGAGGTTGTATTTATGATACAAGTTCTTTAATAATTTCTTGTTTAAGAGTAACAACTTAACACATTAGTTTAGAACTGATTTACTAATCCTAACAACATAACAAATCAGTTTAGAACTGATTTACTAATCCTAACAACATAACAAATCAGTTTAGAACTGATTTTCTATTCTCAACAACATAACAAATCATCTTGAAATTGATTCTTATTCTAAACTAACTAACAAATTAGGTTCATACATTATTTGGAGAATATCAACAATCCCCATTATTCAATAAGAAAATAGTGGGAAGTGATATATTCAAAAATCCACCATCTTTTAGTTTGTTAGAGAGAATATAGGTGCTTTATTTTCTTTCCAACAACTTCTAATTTTATTGGAGAGAATCAATCACAATCTTGGTCAATTCAATTTCCTCCAACAATTTAATGTTTGAGATATTTATAGTAGTTAAAATACTATAAATATCTTGTCTTATTTAGAAATACTTATTTTTAAAGATAACATAAATAGATTTCATATAAATACTTTTTATAAATAGATATCAATCATCTCTAGAGCTCTTTGCTTTCATATTTCCATAATTACAAACCTCTATAGTTGTTGATATCTATTTTTAGAAGTTTCTATTTATATAATTTATATATATAGAAAGAATATAAAACTTATTCCAAAATATTATCTCATTCCTTATTAAGTCTTCGAAACCCCAAAATACATTTTGGGCATATTTGGATCCAATTATGTGTATCTTAAGAGCTAGGACTATGCATCTTTGGACTTAGGACTGGTGATCTTTAGAGCTAAGAATGGTGATCTCCAAAGGTAATATGGAGAACTTTGGAACTAGGTAAAATGCTCATAACTTTTGCATACGAACTTGGATCAATATATTTTTAAAATTATATAGTTTTTAAAAAGGAATCCAAATATATAATTAGATTTAGATTTAGGGATATTATTGATAATTTTTTTTTCTATTTTTTAGAACATTTCTATTTTACCCTTACACTTTCACATGCCAAAAAAAACCAAACCAACACAAAAACACAAGACATTTTTTGGTTGATACCAAGTTGTTTGTATGCCTTATATAATATTTAATCAATATTTTATCTATTAAAAATATAATTGAATAAATTTGGAGATAATTTATGTGGGACTTCAAAGCTACTGATGATCTCTAAAGGTACATGAAGGTTGTTCCTAATTTATCATTTTAACACTTCAAACTTTACTATCTACATTGATGTCTCATTTCAACTTGTATAGACAACATTTGACATCTATTTTTTAATAATTTGTTATAAAATATAAACAATGTAGACTATAATAAATTATCATGAATAAACTAGATATATGTCCCATATTTCATTCTAAATAAGCATAAGATATTAAAACTAAATCTAAGTCCACTTTAAAATAGAATTTATGAAAGATAAAATGATATTATTTACTGATATGATGAGATATTTTATGGTTTCATCATCTCTCCCACATTTAAACTCATACATGTCCTCATATATGTTATTTTTTTTCCTACAGATTTAAATTTTTCAATAATTTATTGTAGCCATGTTCCTTGTAGAAATTGGTCTACTTATTCAATCCAAAATCAATATTTTAAACCTTTCAAAATATTCATAGGCTTGTTCTCTTATGCTAACCTATGATAGGATTTTTGAGGAGTGGAAATTTGTATATTCTTTTGATCCACTCTTTTTATCTTCTATGACCATTTGATTTATTAAAAGATATTTTTTGTTGGGAAGATTGACTCTTTTTTTTCAATGAATTAAGTAATTCATCTCATCTCTTATTGCAAACCATATAAGATGAATTGGATTTTAATAATAATTATTTTGAATTCAAAAATACATTTATTGAGTGTTTGAAAATAACCTTTTGAAATCAATAATATATTTATAAAAAAAAATTGAAATTAGCATTGCATTCATTAAGTTTTGAAAAGATCCATCATTTACTAGTTTTTAACTCTTTCATTCTCTTCTCTTCCAGACTTAGATGTATGCATGTCCTTATGGATGGGAAGATTCTTTATTTTTTCTCTCTTCAAAATAAGTTTGTTAAGTTGACCTATTTATAATTAAAAAAATTATAACTATATTTCAAAATAAAATAACACAATAAATACCTTAGTCATACTCCTAGTTGTATTTTGCTTCCTTCAAGTTATTGTGGCCAAAGTTCTTTGATGTTGAAAAAGAGAAGAGAGACAAATTTAATTAGGTACAACTTTATTGTTTATTTAGGAAAAATATCCATTTGTTAGTTTTCAATTTTTTTTTCATTATTTATTTATTTTATTTTTGTCATCGATCAACCATTTATTATTTTTGTAATCAAGGCTATTTTATCCAATACATGATCATCTAAAAAACCAATTTTTTGACCATGACCATCAATAATACTTGAGAGTTTTCATTGTTGAATTTTCTATTTTTTCTATTTTTTTCTATTTTTTTTTTTAAATCTAAAAAAATGATAATATGACGAAAAATTAAGAAGTGGTCGTTTCAATTCTTATACAACACTCAAATAAACTATAAAGTTGATTGTAATAATAAATATCTTGTTTTGTGAGCCAACTTTACCAAAATTAATTTATATGTAAAAGTAGCTAAAAGAGTCTCCCATTATACTACAAAAAAATCAGATTTTATGTATCTTGAGTATTCTTAATTATCACATGAATGTTGTACCATCTATGTTCTTCTATTTTTCATGGTCAAACATCTCTGAAACATAATAATAATCTATTTTCAACACCACCTTTATAATAAATATTTATATGTATCTCATTAGTCTTGAGTTTAACTCAAAATCTGCTCTAATCTATTTAATTATGATTTTGCTAATCAAAACAAAATTTTGTGAAGACTATGTTGCATTTAATTTATTTTAGAAAACCAAAAAGAGTTGAAAAATATTATAAATAATACTTGTAGACTATACTCAATCATCATATGTTAGTTTAAATAAATATGTTAATATGACAAAAGTTTAACAAGTTTTCAAAAAATATAGGCTATTTAAAATTCTCTCTGATATCTTACTTGCATAATTTAACATGTTTACTAAGGTTTTTTATTCAATCATGCATAAAAAAATAAATTGAGGAGCAATGAAGAAACCTTTATTATAAATGAATATGACTTAGGGATTATTTTATTCATGAGTAATGGAATATTTATTATGACATTAAGAACTACCTCAGATTGATTCTATTATTATGGTTAATTATGGTTGTGGTCTTATCACAATCCTTGATTATGGATGGAATTTAAGAGGTGGAAAAGTTATCATTTAATTACTACACATTATTTATTTTATAAATTCTCAATGCCAACATAATATTAATGATGGGGTGGAGGCAACAATGAATGAGCTTGCTATTGTATCAATTAAATGAGTGGTTATTGAAAATGATTTGAAAAATATTAAGATGGTGGAGGTATATTGTTCAAGATATGAAATTCATATTCATAAGAAACATATTTATATTTATATGAAAATAAAAGATCCATATTTAAAATTTCTTTATTTGGTGTCCATATTTCTCATTTAACAAAAAATGACACTTTCATCCTTCCTTTTACATCTATTAGTTCTTTATATATTTTGGCCTTGTTTATAAAAGAAAACCTAAAATTCATACTCAACATATTTAAAAAAACATTTAGTTTAATATTTTTATGCTCTTTGTTCTTGAAATATCTCTCTTAGTAATTTGGAAATTATACTGTCTTGTTCATCAATTAACCAACTATTTATGTTTAACATTTTTCTTGATTAAAATGTAATTTATTCTATCCATAGATAACTTGAATTAACTTGTTTAAATTCACTTATGAGATATTTCAAGGGGAAAGGATGAGGTTTTAACATGTTTAATGTAGTTAAATGTTTGAAAAAATACTTTCCTTCTAAAATCACACCCTTTTAGTGGACAATAGGTACTTGAAAGAAAAGATTCTTGATTTTTATGTGCCTAACTACCAACACTCTATTGGAGAGATGTGTGATTATAAATTTAAACATGAGTATCATCATAGTTTTTTTGTTAACCTTATATAGATAGTTTAATAGTTTCTTACTTATGTTCGGTCATCTCTATAACTCAACTTGGTATCTCTGGAGCCAAACTGGTGATCGCTGGAGCTAGTTTGGGCATCTCTAGATCCAAAATTTCCTCTTTCATATAACTTGTTAACTCTTCCTCTAACTATTGAATTTTTATTTCTATTTAACATTCTCATTGGGAGGGCTTGAACTTCATTTTTATTTAGGAAACATTAATTATAGTGTGTGGAGAAGGGTTAGTTAATGTTTTTATTGAATACAACCAAACATTACTATAATCTATAACATTAACTCCTAAAGTTATTTATTATTCAGTTCCATAGATAAGGGATGCTTGTATATTTTTAGGGTTTAATACTATTATTGCAAGTAACTGAGGCTAAATTACTTGTTTAGTTTATGGAGGTTAATTTTTAGGAGCAAGCATCAACACTAGTTGAGGTAAAAACCTTATTTGTTGATTGAATTCTTATTTAGGTATTATTTCCACTTTGAGTTGTGACCTTTAAGGAGGTTTTTCAACTCTCCTCACTTAATTGATAAAATGAAAACACTCCTAGACTGTGAGTGGTCTAAAAGGTAGAGTGAGTCTCTAAAGAGGGTTGGCTCCCTTGATGCTACACCTAAACTAACACTACACCTACTTAAATGTAAGGAAAAAGGAAGGGAGAAAGAGAAAAAACTAAAAATAAAATAGGGTGATTCATTAGATGCTTTGATATTCTCTACTTATTTTAAGGTGAGCAATGGACCATGGGATTTAGATACACATACACAACTCTTAAAATAACTTTTTTGCATAAGTATTTCAATATGGAGGTTATAGATAATACACCAATCAAGAGTGATGATCAAGAGGTCTAAAAGAAGACACAAATGAATATTTTATATATTTAACCTTTGAAAAATACTTGACACACACCATATGACTTGAAAAAGAGACTTTAAATTGCATAGAGGTGAGAAAATGAGACAAAAATTGAAGGAGAACTGTATCATCACATGATAAGATCAACCAGTCCTAAATACACACTAAACATAGTCATAAGATAAGGTAGAAATCAATCATCTTTTAATTCAAAGGGATTACAAAAGGAGTAGGGATTTACCATACTCACATGGAGAATCCTTTCAATGTCTTTTTCAAAAGTATATATAGGATAATAGAGACAAGAGAGAGAAGTTGGATGTGTAGGAGGTTCATGATGGTTGACTTCCAATCATGAGGTTGATTACAACATCGAGAAAGGTGATAAAATAGTCCTCTAACCTTCTCAACATGCATTGGATTTGTGTGATAATTTATTCATGAAAAGTGGCATAGGTTTGCTTCATTTCCCTCTATGGATCACTCATTTTTACTTAAAACTAACCTCCTATCTTGATCAATAAATTACAAGTCATACTTGTATATAACTACCCTTAATATTCATTACACCTTGTGAACACTTGTATAACCTTAAGTCTGGTGTTACAAGGTTGTGTTAGATCTGTTTAGGGTTCTTCAGGGAAATGTTTAATGCCACAAGGTCTCTATGAGAGACAATTGATGAAAATAAGCTTCCAAGAATCTTCTCTAGGTCTCTTAGAATAAAAACATGGTTCACTTAGCTATGCCACTCATCACTACCTATGTCATTCATCACTACCTGCAAAACCTTGGTGTAGAGTTGAATTATTATGAGAACAAGCTTGAAAAGATTGGAAAATGATTGTGTTCATCTTGAAAGCTCCCATCACTATAAAAAAAAAAATTGCCCATACATAAGTCCCCTAAAAAATGCCTACAGTCAAATAAATTAAAATTTTTATGACTCAAAGAGTTATACAAGGGTACTATTAGGTGTTTACCAATATGCTCTAAAGATTCCTATTGCCATTGATTACCTTAAGAAGGTCTATAACTTCATCTCTTTAATATGAATAAGAGGACAATATTCAACTGGGATTGTTTCTTATTTGTTATCCTACCTTATGACCTTGAGACCTTCTAAAGAGTGTTTTATAAGGTTACAAGGCCTTTACCCAAGCTTATCAAGCTTCTTCAGTTGGTCAAGAGACTCTCACACACTCAAACACCATGCAAATTATTCAAAATATGTAGTTTTAGGCCTCTCTCCTATGTTTTTTCTCCACAATGCCAAATTTTAACCCAATATATGCTTATGAAATGTACAGGTGTTATTTATAGGTTTCCAATATGATTTAGGTCTATTGGAGTCACTTAGAAGGGAATTTGTAACTATTGAGCTCTCTTAAAGGTTTATTGGTAGTTTTGTGTTGTTTAAATTATTAAAAATTATTCATAAAGTATAATCCCTTAATGGATTTATCAATGCCATGAAATTAGAGTGAATAGAACTTATCAACATCCCCTAAATCCATTTTCCCCATGCACCTACTTAGCTGACTTCTCATGTGAGGAAGATGACCTTTTTGAGCATATAGGCCTGAGGTGAAGGTCAAGATAGGTTTTTTGGACAAAAAGGTCATAAAATGATTGTTTTTGTATTGGAAAAACATACCTTTGATATAATACATGATATATGATATTTTTACCTAGTTATCTATATCATTTGATTCCCCCCACTAGTCTTAAAACCATTATTTAGACCATGCTTAGGGTATATAGGTAGTTTATCAAGTTTGATTTAATTATAACATTTGTCATTACACTATCATGCTTTAAATATCTTAAATACACCTGATAAACTTGTCACATCACTCTCCAATTAGTCATTACTATCTTGTAGGGGTCTACAAGCTTGTTACTTATTTTTTCACACTTGAAACCTTGTCTAAGAACCCTAACTCAATGGCCTCCATGGCCTGTCACTTAAAAATTCTTAGCAAAGATAATCATAGAGGGTTTTAATTTTTTTTGGATACTTTCTAAGTGTTCCATACACTTCCTTTTAGGTGTATCAAGCCTTATCTTGAATGGATCACTCTCTCATTTGGGGCCTACATGCTTGAACCACTTCTAGAAATCCACTTTGGATATGAGTACAAGCTTGAGGAAACATGAAATTGGATGTGAGGGATTAGTGAAAGTGAATATCACGTGTCTTATAATTTTTCACAAGACCAAAACCTCTTAATAGTATCAACGTAGCTTAAAACTTGTATTTTCTCAATGTCTATAAAATTATTCCTTTATATTTCACTCATTCATGCATTGGAGGCTTGTTTGGAGATGACATGGGAGGACTATTAGACCCTAGATTATCTCTCACAACCTTTCCTTTACATCAATTATCAAAAAAATTAATTCAAATTTCCCAAACTTGATCACTTAGGGTTTTGAAGTGTTTTAGAGGTAGTAGACTTGTTAGAGATGACTCATAAAGCCTATCCCCTTAAAATATAAAACATTACCATGGATTGGAAGGTCATATAGTATTATCATTACCATAATATCACTTGCACTAAAAATTTTCCTCCTCCATGAGCCTTGTTCAACAAACTGAACTTCTTTACTCTACCAATGACCTGATGGAGTTTTTGAGTGGGGTTTTGCCTTTTTTAAACTTGAAAACATTTTATAAGCTTGATTTTAATCTTGAAAAGGTTGGATGAGGTTTTATTATCATCTTATCACATAAGTCCATGCTTTACTTGGATCAAGACACTTGATCTAATGTATAAACCTACATAATCTCATTAAAATGTGCCTTCTTTACTATGAAACCAACTCATTTTGAAAGATTCCTTGATATAATTATGTATAAGATGGCAATGAAGTTATTATTGACTTGATATAATGATATTTTAATGTATAAAGGACTAGTTTTTCCTACCTTTCTTTCCATTCATCACAATATGCTATATTTTGGAGTTAAAGCAATGAACAAAGAAGTTTAAAATGTGAGTATATGTTATAAATGAATGGAAATGACATATTGGGTAAGTTTAAAATAGAATGAAGTAAAAAATTATCTTTAAAAAGTTCTAAATGGCTTAAAGGACCTCTTTATTCCTCTACACATGGTGTTGACTCCTCACATTTGATATCCCTCAAAGGAGTCACCTTCTAAATTTACAACAAGTAATATAACAAAGTAAAGTGAAACCTTAATTTCCATAAAAATACCTTAAAATATGCTAAGTATTGAAATGGAAATGTTTCCATCTTACCATATTTACTTTTAGATCCAACATCTACTATAAAACACTATGTCATCTTGCAAGATCATAACATCAATTATTTTCATCATGGATCAAACATACCTTGGCTTGAAAAATAACCTTAAACTCTCCAAAATTTCATAATACCTATTTTAGAATTTGAATCAACTTGTTTAAAACAACAAATCACACCATGAAAAGATTCTTAACAAGGTCATTTATGAGGTTAGATGACATAGATACTTGGTTTTGAAGATAGAGTAATCTATGGTGGCTAATTTGGCCAACAAGTACCCATTATTGATTTGTCTATAGTTATTGATTTGGATGTGACACCCATGGTTGTTATGATGTCCAATATTGTGGAGAAAAATTTTGTGGTCCCCATGTTTTTGGAGGTGTTTTTATAGCCCATTGAATCATTCATGGATTAGAAGGATCTATGGGAATAAATTGATTCAAATTTTGATTCTAATAAAAGTTGTTCCCTTGTATTTGTATATAATTAAGTTTTATGTTAGTTGTATAATCTATTTTAATTATTTTTTAAGGACAAGAATGAGGATATTTTTTTTGTTTCATGGTAATTTTCATATTAAATACCACACATATCTATCCTATTTAGAGGGTAGTCTTGGAGACCATGTTTCAACCACACATTTTAGGAAATAAATAGCTAGAGGTTAAGTAATGACATTATATTTTTATTGAAAGCCATATAATGTGGGGTTTAATTGAAAAAATATTTTTTTAAGGTTTAAAAATTCATCCATGAGAGTCTTATATCATTACTTCCTTTCCCTATTTTCAACTTCCTAATACTAGTTTTTGTCTTTGAATTGTTCCTACATAGTTCAGTAATTATATTGAGAGTTATTTTATTTGAATATCCTTTTCCAATTAGTCTCAATAAATCTTGAGCATCATCATTTAATATATAAAAAAAAACTATCTTACTGAGGTCTTCATTCAACTCATTTCCATATCTTCTATGGACAAAAAGGAATTGGTCTATATAATCTTACATAGTTTCATCTTCTTGTTGTTTTATATAAAATAATTCCTCTATTAGATCTCTTACCCTAAAATAATATTTATATTTGTCTAATAATCCATTTTCCATTTCATTCCATGAATGAATGTAATCTTACTGTAAACCCATAAACCACCTCATAGCTAAATCTTTAAGTGTGAAAGGAAACAATTTTAGTTTTTAATTATCTATTTTGTAGTCATAGGCTTGACATAATTATTTGAAATCAAATATGTATTAGTTAAGATATTATATTGGCATCCACTTAAAATTATGTAGTATGTATGTGGATATGTTATTCATTGGGTAATTATCATCTGGGTCTATGAAAATAAGATAGGTAAAATTTCTTTCTATTGGTTGAGTTCTCTCTACCCTAGGCCTATTTTGTGGATTCAATATATTTTATAGATTATGCCCTAGGCCTATTTTACAGATTCAATATATTTTATAGATTATCTCCCATGTTTTCCTAATTAATTTTATAAATATTTTTACTAGGATGGGGTTATTAGGAATGTATCTTCCCTTTAAATCTCTTGGTTTATTCATAAGTTTATTTGATTTATGGGAAGTTTGTCTTAATCAATTGTCAACTTATGATTTTGTATCCTACTAACACAAAATATCCCTAAAAACGGTGCAAAAAATGATAAGGGTTATTTTGTCCTCTTTGTTTAATGAAATAAGTCAAATTAATTTCATATCAAACCAACATTGGTGTCTAATAAAAATCATTAGTAAGGTATGTAGGATAATGATTAACAATTTATCTGTTTAGGGGGAGTTATGGATCATTTACTCTTAAAGCTTTAATCTACTTGATTAAATCAAAATCTACTCTATTATTTGTGAAGCAAACACACTGAGTGTAAATACTTGTAATGGGAATAACTTTGGTATAATTGAAAATGATTTTGAAATAAACACACTTGTTGAAATTGAGATTGATTTGAAAGATACACACAACTAATCTAAATTGATGGAATTGAAAATGCTTTGAAAGGGAAATACTTTAAAACTCAAATTACTAAAAGTAATATTAATTGAAATAAACATGTATAAACATATATACATTCAAGTTAAATATATAACATAATACTTTACATAATGGAATGAATGATGAAAAAACATAACAATATGAAATAAACATATACATACCAAAATAGATCCTACTTCCTTATTTGAGTGGGTCCTTGTTCTCACTTGTAATATGATTAGAAAAACACTTAGCTTTATATAATATTCATGAAATAAATTTATCAATACTTATAGAAATTCTTATAATCTAAAAATGAAAATATTTATGTCTGTTATTAAATTCTCCATACTTTCTACCTCTTTCTACCAATTCTCTACTAACTTACTATGAATGAGAAGGTTTGTTTAAGAAATTAACTTCAAAAAATTATTTTTTGGGAGTAAAAACGTAACAAATTAGTTTAGAACTGATTTATTAATTTTAATAACATAATAAATTAGTTTAAAATTTATTTTCTATTCTCAACAACATAAAAAACCAGTTTGAAACTAATTCTTATTATATGCTAACTAGTAAATTTGGTTCATAAATTATTTAGAGACTATCAACAATCTCTATTATTAAAGTAAAAAATAGTGGAAAATTGTAGATTCAAAAATCCACCATATTCTAGTTTGTTGGATAGAATAAGTGTCATTTTTTTCTTTCCAACAACTTTTGATTTTATTGGAGAGAACTAATCACAATCTTATCCAATTTGATTTCCTCTATCAACTTGATGTTTAAAATATTCATAATAGATAAAATATTATAAATATCTTACCTTCTTTAAAAATACTTATTTTTAGAAATAATATAAATATATTTCATAGAAATACTATTTATAAATAGGTAACAATCATTTATTGAACTCTTTGCTTTCATGTTTCCACAGTTGCATACCTTTGTAGTTGTTGATATCTATTTTTGGAACTTTCTATTTATAGAATTTTTATATATAGAAAGACTATAAAACTTATTCCAAAATATTCCCTCATTATTTAATTAGTATTCTAGACCTAAAAACCAATTTTAAGTATATTCAAAACCAATTATATGCATCTATAAAGCTACAACTATGCATCTTCTGACCTAGGATTGATGATCTTTGGAGGTAGGATCGAGATCTTTGAAGCTAGCTAAAATGATCACAATTTTTGCATACAGACTCAGATCAAGATGATTATTTTTTTGAACTTATATAAGTTTTTGAGAGGAATCCAAGTATACAATTATATTTAGGTTTTATGGATATTCTTGATGACTATTTTTTTTAATTTTACAGAACTTGCCTATTTTATCCTTATACCTTCACATGCCAAAATAAAAAAACCAACACAAAAACACAAGACCTATTTTGGTTGATACGAAGTTTTTTGTAAGACTTATCTGATATTTAATCAATAATACATCTATTTTAAAATAAATTTAATACACTTAGAGATGATTTATATGGGACTCTGAAACAATTGAAGATCTCTAGAGCTATATGAATGTTGTTCCTAATTTGGTATTTTAGCACTTCAAACTTTGTTATTTGTATTGATGTCTCATTTTAGCCTACATAGACAACATTTTACATATATTTTCCATAAATTATTATGAAATAGAAGCAATGCATATTGTAATGACTTCTAAAGAATAGAATAAATATATATCCCATATTTCATTCTAAATAAACATAAGTTCTTAAAACTAAATCCAAGTCCACTTTAAAATATGGTTTATGAAAGCAAAAATGATATTATTTACTTATATAATTAGACATTTTATGGTCTCATCAATTATGTCAAATGGGTGGAAGAGTCTCTATGACCAAAAAATAAAGGCAATGTAGGAATGATAAATTCTCTTAGATAAGAATACTCAAAGATATTTTATGCAAAAGGTTGATATTTGATAGTGATATTCTTAATATTAAAATTACATGATAACAGTTTTAATTTGAGAGTTTAAAGTTTCTTTTGAAGGTCTCCTACAACATTTATCATAGATATGATATGACTAGTAGGAATGGTTGAAGTTTGAAAATGTGTACTCATGGGTTGTTGTTTACCATATATTTGAAACATAGGGATAATTGAGTCATTATAACTATCATTGCATTCTAAACCCACATCATTACATAATTTAGAAATTTTTTATAAAGGAACATTGCATAATTTATAATCATTGTATAAAGGAACATCCATATCACATGAATTTTGTACAGAAGAAATTATATCATTTTGAATGTCACAAAGATTTGTATGATTATTACATGAATTTTTAGAAAGAGATAAATATGTACTTTTCATGTGTATCTAATTGTGTTTCTAGAGAGAGAATAATTTCATTTATTTATTTTATAGGGAGAATAGAATAATCAAATTTGACTTTTTTATGATCAAGAGAAAGTAAAGAATAATGAATTTCAATTGTTGTAACATTTGTATCAAAATGAGAAGCACATTCAAGTGTTTTCACATTTGAATCATTTATTAAAAAGTGACTTTCAATTTTTGTCGAATTTGCATCATTAAGAGATAAAGAAAGATAAGTAATTTCAATTTCTATAGCATTGACATCATATATAGAAATATAAAAGGAAGAACTTTTAAATTTTTTTAGCATTTACATTTTCTAATAAAGAACAAGAATTGTTAATTATGGAAACATTTGCATCATCTAAGGAGAGAGAAATCAAATTACTTTAAATTTTTGTAATATTTAAATTATTTAATGAAGAGGAAGTAGATTCAAATTTCATAACATGTGCATCATCTATTAAAGGTAAAATGTATTAAAATTTTGGCACATTTGCATCATCTAGTAAAGGAATGAATTCCATTTTTGTATCATGAGAAACATATATGCATGTACGAATAAGGACCATTTTTTTTATTATAATTCATAAAACATATAATGCATAAGAGTGTGTAATTTAACATTATTTTCCTCTTTATATAAAGGGTGATCAAAATAAGTTTGAGAGGGGTAATGGAGGTGGGGTTTTCCATTTCATAGATAACATGTTGTTCCAGTTCCTCACTATCATAAGCATAGTCATAATCATTTCATTCATAATATTTTTTTTTATCATATGCATCATTATCTTTTTTAATCATAAAATAATAATCATTAGTCCATTATTTATAATAATCATGTGGTATAAAATTTATATAAAATTTAGAATCTAAAGGATGAGAACTATGAGAAATACATGCATTAGAATAATAATATGGCATAAAATTACTAGAAAATATAAGATAAAAATGATGGGGGATATTATAGGTTGTAATTTTAAATCCTAAGATTTGAAAGGAAGAAAAATAATAATGATTATCCAACAAAACACTCTTATATGTGTTGTCCCCCAAAAATATCACTCATTTTTGGGACAACATTTGAACTATTTTGGTCTTACAGACCAAAATTGTCTCTTCCCTTTTTAAAATTTGTCTTGGGCATTCAAATTCTTCATTTTTCAAGCTTTTCAAAAATCTACAAACTCTACAGGCTTAAATATATAGACTTTGTAGACCAAGTTCAATGGGCTTTACAGGTTGATTTCTACAGACTTGATTTCTATGGACTCTGCAAGCAGTTTCATTTCTACAAGTTCAACAAGCTTCACGGCTTTTGCAGACAGGTTCAATCAAAAGAATCAGTTTCTAACACTTGCTCATTTTTAGGATTGGTTTAGTGCCTTGGTTCAAATAGAAATCTCCATCATCAAACATCAATAGCAAGTTCAACATTTGGTTCATCCTTAGGTTCAACATCAAATGGTTCAAAGGTAGGTTCAATCAAGCAGTTCAACACTTTGTTTCACTCATTTGGTTCATCTGCTTTGTTTCAATGCTTTGATTCATCCTTTGTTTCAATCAAATGGTTCGTCAATCAGTTCAAGGCTTTGTTTGAACCTTTGAACCAAAGCTTGGTTCAATGGTTGGTTCAACGAAGAGGTTCAATGTCTTGGTTCAATGGAGCGTTTCATCAGCTTGGTTCATTTAATTGAACCATCAGCTTGAACCATTTTGGTTCAAAGCTTGGTTCAACCGATTAGTTCAACGAAGAGGTTAAATAGTTGGTTCAAACAAAGGGTTCATCGGCTTGAACCATTTTGGTTCAAAGCCTAGGTTCAACAATTGGTTCAAAGCCTTGGTTCAATGGAACGGTTCAAAAATTGGTTCATCGCCAAAGTTCAAAGGGCCTCACGAAGGACAAGTGCCCTTGCGGAGGGCACTTGGTCAATGAAAATACCCTTCGAAATGGTCATTTTCAAAAAGACTAAGGCAAGTCTAAGGCACAATTCTTTCGAAAAAAAAGTCTGAAACAATTTTGAGAAGTCACGGAAGCAAGAAACCCAAAGGAATTTGCATATTGGCAAACAAAATAATTTTTGTGGACTTTTTGTCTGCGGGAAATTTCAACAGATAATTTGTCTGCGATAATTATTTATGGGAATTTGCCTAGGGAAAAGCCTGGGGAAAGTACCTACGAGAATTATCCATGAGAATTTGTGAAGGGCTGCCGAAGGACCCCGAAGGGTAGGTGCCCTTGCAGGGGACTCTCAGCTGCCAACTTAAAGGGCACTTCCTGAAGCCAAAGGGTCACCTTCCCTTCGGGAAGGATGTAAAACAAGAAGCCTGAAGGCCATTTAGGGATCATTTCTTAAGGCCTGAAAGGGCAAGTCCAATCCAAAAAAGTGCCAAATAGAGAACTAAAAGAGGACCAAGGGGTGATGCACCTAAAGACGTCAAAATTTAACACATCAAACTAACCATTGAAAACATAGTGATGGGTGTGCGAACATCAAATTTAAGATAGCAAAATAACCATTGATCCTTTGAACCTACAGACTAGAATGCATTCACAGACTTCAAGGCTAAGACCAGCAAAAAGTGAGGAAAGAACAGAACAACAAACTAAATCTAGGACCTGATTCAATTAACCAAAAAAGGAGGAAAGATGAAGGTAAGATCAGATCGCCAGGTGGACATTGAAAGTTGCAAACTTTCAATAAGCATGACTTGTTTCCTTGCATTGATAAAATCAAATGGGTAAAACACCCCTAAGTTCTAGCCTATCTTCTTAATAGATTCCAATGCAACATGATGTGTTACTACTCTTGAGTCCTTCTTAAAGTGGCTATATGAGGGACTCTATTCTATTGTAAATGATCTCTTTTTTGACAATCAGAATGAAACTTTGCCCAAATTGAAAGGCACTTTGGAGACTTTGAGATCAGTTTGTTGATCATATTTTGTTATAGGAATAAGAAAGCAAGTGACTTTTCAGACTTTGTGATGTGATATATTTGTTGTTGAGGAAATTATTCTTGTCTTTTTCCTTGATTTATTTTCTATTCCTTTAATTCAACAAGCAGGATTAGTGAAATTAGTCAGAAAGGTGTCCTGAAGAATCAACTGTGGAGAGACTTTGTGCCCCCATAATTGCCTTTCAGTGTGTTTTCTTTTCATTTTTGTGTAAAGGACTTTGGGAAGACTTTGTACCCTCATTGTCCTTTGTATCTTACTCTTGAGTGATTCAGGTGGAGACTTTATGTTGCATCTCAATTTGCTAGTTATTACATCTTTTGCTACATTTTGCTGTTACTACCTGGAGTATTCTTGTGGCTTACTAAATAGTACTTTTGAAATAAGAGGAGTGATTTCTATCATTTTCCTTGAGTTTCTCCTATGATCTGCTTACATCATCTCTGAAGAAAGAGAGATGGATGGTTTATCCTACCCTTGAATATTATTTTCTATTTATATATATATATATATATATATAGCCTATAGGGAACCTCCCCTTGATGAGAGGAGAGATCAATCCCCTTCTGATGTGGTAAACCTACACATTTGGATGACTAATCTTCCTATTTTGGCTGATCAAACCTATTTTGTTTATCAGTATGCTGATTGAAAAAATATTCAACCAACAGTTTTTGGCAACTCGACTGGGGAATATAATATTCATTATCCATTTATAATCTACCCATTCACCTCCACACTAATTGGGAAAGAATGCATAGTTTAAAGCCTCAAGCTTTAACTGAAGCAAGGTCAATTCTTCTCCATTTTTGTTTCACAATCTGGCAGATTCAAGGTATACACAAAGCCAAAGGGCTAAAGGTATCATTGACCCTGTATTCGAGTTGGTACAACAAAGTGATTTTGATCTATTTCCTTCACCATCTCATCTCTAATGAACCAAGAATTTTCCTCCTACTAAAGTCAGATCTCCATTGCCAGATAAAGTATCTAATTCTGCTATTGATAAAGCTTTTCCAATAGTTACCCCTCTAAGATTTGTTATCCCTCCTTTTCATAATCTTACAATGATAGTTCAAGGCCCCTGGGGTAATGTTTTTGGTCCTCTCAATCTTACTCCACCTCTACATGAGCTTCCATGCAGTTCAAGGAAGAACTTCCCCAAGTTCTATGGTGATGGGAAAGTTCATCTTGATGAGCACATTGTAGCTTTCAACATAGCTTGTGGAGTAATTGGAGTAGAATTTGAAGACGTAGTAGTCAAGATTTTTATAAAAACATTACAAGGTGCTGCTGTAGATTGGTTTTATCATCTACAGGCTCGATCAGTAACCAATTGGAATAATCTCAAAGCTAAGTTTGAAGCTAGATTCAAACCTATAGAAGATGCACATACACTTTTGGCTCAACTTACACAGATGAAGAAAGAGCCTCATGAGCCTATGAGAGACTTCATAGCCAAATTTGACAAACTGAGAAATAGAATCCCTGTAATTGCTCAACCTACAGCTAAGAATTTCAAATGCTTTTTCATTAATTCTTAGCTACCTGAAGTAAGTTTTCTCTTGAGACGTGCTGGTCAAATAGATCTTGATGTAGCTCAACTTTTGGCCACTAAGGTAGAAGATGATCTCATCTTAGTAGAGAAGATAAGAAGAGATCCAAATAGAAATAGAGCTTCATCATCTTCTAAATATGCATCTATAGGAACCACAAATCCAATGGTGCAAAAATTGGCAAACGAGTTGCTTGGTCTCAAAAAGCAAATGGCTCAAATAATGTCTTCTGCTCTTTCATACAAAAAGACATTCCCAAATTAGTCATATCAGGGCAATGTTATTAGGAATCAAGGGAAACTGAATCACCTTCCTCCCCCACAAGGGAAACTTACCCTAGAAGCTCCTCCAACTAATTCAGCAATGGGATTTCTTAAAGTAAAATCAGAATTCTCTTTCTAGCTTGAATTGAATCAAGAAAATGATGCTGATCTCCTTAAAGAAAATCAAGAAGAATCAGCTGGCGACTCCCATATTGGTTTCCTAAACTACCAAGATGAACTTGAAAGCAAAGGAGAAGCTTTTGATGGATCATATGCAGTGTTTACCAGGTCAAAAAACCAATCAATCCAGCAAGCTGATAAAGAGAAGATAGAAGAGCAACCACAACTATCAGTCACAATTGCTAAGCATGGAACCATTCTACCTTTTTAGTCAAAGGACCCGGTAATCACCCAAAAGACAAATACATCAATCTTGCCTTCCCCTTCTAATTCAAATTTGCAAACCAGCCCACCTCCCATCCCTCCTAAAACTCAAAAAGTTGAAGTACCTTTCTCTGTACCTAGTTCTATTCAGCCATTTGACATAATCGATCATGTCAAAAAGACAAAAATTCAAATGTCTGAGTTTAAATATCTACAGTCCAATCCTGATCAATTGAATAAGCTGGTCCAATATGTCAAAAACCAAAATGTCCCTACAGGATAAAAGGATAAAAAGGTAACTCATAATTCTTCAAAGAACATGCCTATTCCAAATAATCTGGTCATTACTCCTCCAGCTGCTCCTAGAACAATATAACCTTTCTATGTTTCCCTATTAATTAATGGCCACAAGCTGAGTAACTGTATTATAGACTCAGGTGCATTTGATAATGTCATACTAGCTAAAGTAGCTGAGTCTCTCTGTCTCACATTGACCAAAACCTTTGGGAGATGTTTCTCCATGGAGAACAAGAAGGTACCATTACTGGGGAAAATCAAAGATGCCCAATTTGCATTTGCAACCTTTCTAGACAAGAGAATCAAGATGACTGTCTTGGTGGCTGATGTCCCAGCATCCTATGGCATTTTGCTCAGATGAAATTTCTGCAAGGATGTGGGAGGAGAACTAAGCATGGATCTATCTAAGGCAAGGATCCCTGTCCAAGGCATGATGAAGAGGTTGCTCCCTGAAAAGAAAGCAAAGTATGTGGTCACCTAGACATCAGCCCCTGAAGCTCAAATTCTTTTTGAATCTATAGGTATGGGTAACTATTTTCTATCTATAGATGAAATGCATGAAACACTTGAGAGTATCAACTTAGAAATTAGTTCAACAAGAATAATAGAAAAAATAGTAGGCTATAGTATAGACTAAGAAGGATCCTCCATCTCTGATGAAGGAAAATCTAAAGAAAAATCAGTATCAGATGAGATATGAACTTTAGAATTTGATGGTAGCTATTCTTCTACTAGTTCAGGAGATGGAATTGTTTTGATATCTCCACAAGGAGATATGTTTCCTTCATCTTACAAATTACAGTTTAGCAACACTAACAATACAACTGAATATGAATCTCTGTTGCTTGGCATGAAAGCTGCTCAAGAAAAAGGCATCAAATTTCTTCAGGCCAAAGGGGATGCTAAATTAGTGTTTTGTCAAGTGAGGAACTTATACCAAACCAAGAATGAAATATTACACCACTATCATAACTTGGTTTGGGACCAAATTGAAAGCTTTGATGCTTTCAACATTTTTGCCATACTCAGAGAGTCTAATGACAGAGCTGATGCACTTGCTATTTCAAGAACTCTCTTAGTTCCTCATTTAGATTTCAAAGAAGATAGGTATACCATTGAGCTGGTCTATAGACCAAGTGTTCCTGGCAATGCTGATCATTGGCAAGTATTCAATGATGATCATCAAATCATTGCCTTCTTAGAATGAAAAGATAATTTTGAACAACTATGTTTTGAAGGTAGTGAATCTCAGAAGAATGAATCTGTGTCTGAATCTAGCTTAGATATAAATGAAGAATTCTTATAGCTAGAAGGAAACAAAATTCCCAAAGGCCTAGTTTCTCTTGAAAAGTTGTTTGACAAACATGATATATTCATCAAACAATAGCAAATAGACTTGAGTTTCTCTCAGGGATTCAATCAAGTGAATCTGACTACTGAAGAAAATCCCAAAATGGTCAATATTGGTAAGTGTTGCACCCTTGAAGAAAGATTCAAGTTCACCTCTTTACTATATCAATACATGGATGTCTTAGCATATTCTTATGAAGACTTGAAGTTTCTCATACCTGATGAAATCTGCCATAACATTCCTCTCAAGGATGACTCCATGCCCTACAAGCAAAAACCTAGATGGTATAATCTAAAAATATTAGGTACTATTCTGTCTGAGATACAAAAAAATATTAAATGCTAAAATCATCTTCCCAATCCATCATTCCACATGGATTGCAAACATAGTGCCTGTAAGGAAGAAGAATTGCAAAATTTGCATTTGTGTAGATTTCAGAAATCTAAATCAAGCATCTTTGAAAGATAATTATCCTTTGCCAATCATAGATCAAGTGCTTCAAATAGTGACAGGTGCAGAGATGTTACCAATGCTAGATGGCATCTTAGGTTATAATCAAGTTGAAGTTGGTGAAGTAGACCAACACACGACTGCATTCACCACACCTTGGGGTACATTTGCATATAGAAGAATGCCTTTTAGTTTAATAAATGCTGGTGCTACCTTTTAGAGATTTATGGATCTGGCTTTCAAAGATGAGATTGGTAAATTCATAGTGGTATACCTTGACGACTTGAATATCTTTTCAAAGCATCGATCTAATCATGTACGCCACTTACAACAAGTGCTGGAGCGCTGCCGCTAGAATGGTATTTCCTTAAATCCTAAAAATTCTATTTTTGGAGTAACAAAGGGGAAACTCCTTAGACACATTGTGTCTAAAGAAGGCATCAAGATTGAATCAGACAGAGTCAAGTCTATTTAAGAACTTAATTTGCCTATAAGTAAGAATGTTGTTCATTCTTTCTTCGAAAAGGTGAATTTCTTACAAAGATTCATCCCCAAATTTACTGAGAAGACTAGACACGTTGTGAACATGATGAAAGGGAAGACCATCTTCAGCTAGGCTAAAGAAGGCAAATCAGCATTTCAAGATATCAAGACCGCCATTACTCATGCCCTACATTGGTTTGTCTAGATTACAATAAAGATTTCATCATATACAGCTATGCATCTGAACACACTCTTTCAGCAATTCTTGTTCAAAAAGATAAGGAAGGTATGGAATCTCCTATCTCTTTCATGAGTTTCCCTCTTAAAACCCATGAGATGAAATATTCAAATATAGAGAAGCATGCTTATGCCTTGGTGAAAGTAGTCAAACATTTTCACTTCTATATTTTGAATTCACATTCTACTGCCCTAGTGCCTGACACTACATTCAAGTCTATATTAACTCAGTAGGAGTTTGGCACTAAAAGAGGTAATTAGATTGCAAAGATCCAAGATTTTGATTTAGACATCAAGTTGACAAAGCTGGTCAGGGGTAAAGGCTTATGCCAATTAATTACTGACAATAAGCTAGAAGATACACAACATGAAGAAACTGAAGTGGAAGAGACACCAACAATCCTTTTTATCTCTACTATCAATGAGTGGTATTCAAGTATCACTCATTTTCTTACTTATGGTGAATGTCCTACTCATTTGTCTTATAAATAAAGGAGGACTATCAAGTTAAAAGCTACCAATTTTGTCCTTTGGGACAACGGCTTGTACAAGAGAACCATAGATGGAGTATTCCTTTGCTGTGTAGACAAAGAGAAACAAAGCTAGCTTTTGAAAATTTTCCACAATTTGGCCAGTGGAGGACATTTTTTTACTCCTGTGACTACTCACAAGATTCTGTGAGCTAGGTATTACTGGTCAACTCTTTTCCAAGATGCACATAAGTGGATGAGAAAATGTGAACTCTATCAACAATTTGTTGGAAGACCCAAGTTAGCTGCTATGCCTCTCAAGCCAGTGATCATAGAGGAACCTTTCCAGTAATGGGGACTTGATTTCATTAGAACAATAAACCCATATTCAAGTGCTAGACATGATTATGTTCTTACAGCAACTGACTATTTCACTAAGTGGGTAGAAGCAATCCCAACTAAGCATGCTACTTCAGAAGTTGTATGCAACTTCCTCAAAGAGAATATCATTTCTAGGTTTGGAGTTCCCATCAAAATTATTACTGATAATGCAACTTGTCTCACCTCTCAGGAGATTACACAATTCTATTTCCATTATGGAATTACACTCTCTCACTCTTCTGATTATTTTCCACAAGGGAATGGACAAGCTGAATCCAACAATAAGAATATGGTAACTATTGTCAAGAAGCTAGCAGATGATAATCAAAGAACATGGCATAAAGCATTGGTTGATGCTCTGTGGGTAGACAAAATCACACCAAAGAGGGCAATTGTTGTGTCTCCTTTTCAACTTCTTTATGGTATCAATGCAGAGATACCAATCACCTTAGAATTTCCAGCCTTGAAATTGGCAAAAGCAATTGAAGATCAGACATATGAAAGTTCTATTGACAAAAGAATCATGTACCTAGCTGAGCTAGAGGAACAGAGAACTATGGTAGTGGATATAATTGCTGCTCATCAAAGTCTGGTAAAGAAACTCTTTGACCAAAAGGCCAAAAATCATGATTTCTAGATTGGGGATCAAGTCCTGCTATGGGACAAATGGAGAGAACCAAAGGGGATGCATGGAAAGTTTGACTCCCTTTGGAGAGGCCCATTTATAATTTATCAGCACATTGGTGAAAACACATTTTTATTGAAATATCAATATGGCACACTCTTTTCTTTACCCCACAATGGGCAGCATCTAAAACATTTTAACTCTTGAAGTGTCAGATCATTCCATCTGTATATATGTACATTTGTATAGTTTTAATTCTGTTTTGTTTTGTTTGTTTCCATTTTTTATGCCTTTCATTTTTGGGTAGCATGAATCCATAACCCAATGGTACACATGAAGACACTGGAGATTCTAGATTCTACTCCTTTCAATTCTTTTTGCAATCTACAGAAGTTCCCCAATTGGAGCCAGCTATTGTCCCCCAAAAATATCACTCATTTTTGGGACAACATTTGAACTATTTTGGTCATATAGACCAAAATTGTTTCTTCCCTTTTTAAAATTTGTCTTGGGCATTCAAAATCCTCATTTTTCAAGCTTTTCAAAATTCTACAGACTCTACAAGCTTAAATCTACAGACTTTGCAGACTAAGTTCAATGGGCTTTACAAGTTGATTTCTACAGACTTGATTTCTACGGACTCTGCAAGCAGTTTCATTTCTACAAGTTCAATGGGCTTCACGGCTTCTATAGGTGGGCTCAACCAAAAGAATCAGTTTCTAACACTTGGTCATTTTCAAGATTGGTTTAGTGCCTTGGTTCAATAAAAAATGTCTATTGGCAAGCATTCAAGCAAAAGAGGCTTGAACCATTGAACCATTGAACCACTTTAGTTCAAAGGTTCAACGAGTTCAAGGTTTAATCATTTCAATGCTTTCAGTTTACTCAGTTCATCCACTTTGTTCAACAGTTAGTTCATCACTTTGGTCAAGTCAATTGAGCCATCGGTTTGAACCATTTTGGTTCAAAGCTTGGTTCAACTGATTGGTTCAATGAAGAGGTTCAACGTCTTAGTTTAATGGAGCATTTCATCAGCTTGGTTCATTCAATTGAACCATTGACTTGAACCATTTTGGTTCAAATCTTGGTTTAACGAAGAGGTTCAATGGTTGGTTCAAACAAAGGGTTCATTGGCTTGAACCATTTTGGTTCAAATCCTAGGTTCAACAATTGGTTCAAAGCCTTGGTTCAATGGAACAGTTCAATAGTTGGTTCATTGCCAAAGTTCAAAGGCCCTCCTGAATGACAAGTGCCCTTGCAGAGGGCACTTGGTCAATGAAAATACCCTTTGGAAGGGTCATTTTCAAAAATACTAAGGCAAATCTAAGGCATAATTCTTTCAGACAAAAAGTCTGAAAGAATTCTGAGAAGTCACAGAAGCAAGAAACCTGAAGGAATTTGTGTATTGGAAAACAGAATAATTTCCACAGACTTTTTGTCTGCAGTAAATTTCCACAGACAATTTGTCCACAGGAATTATTTACAAGAATTTGCTTGGGGAAAATCCTAGGGAAATTACATGTGGGAATTATCCATGGGAATTTGCGAAGGGCCGTTGAAGGACCCCGAAGGGCAGGTGCCCTTGCGGGGGACTCTCGACTGCCAACTTAAAGGGCACTTCCTGAAGCTGAAGGATCACCTTCCCTTTGGGAAGGATGTAAAACAAGAAGCCTGAAGGCCATTTAGGGATCATTTCTTAAGGCTCAAATGGGCAAGTCCAATCCAAAAAAGTGCCAAATAGAGAGCCGAAAGAGGACCAAGGAGTGACATGCCTGAAGACGTCAAATTCAACACAATGAACTAACCGTTGAAAACATAGTGACAGGCATGTGAACGTCAAATTCAAGACAACAAAATAACCATTGATCCTTTGAACCTACAGACTAGAATGCATTCATAGACTTTAAGGCCAAGACCAGTAGAAAGTGAGGAAAGAAGAGAATAGCAAACTAAATCTAGGACCCGATTCAATTAACTAGAAAAGGTGGAATGATGAAGGTAAGATCAGATCACCAAGTGGACATTGAAAGTTGCAAACTTTCAATAAGCGTGACTTGTTTCCTTGCATTGATAAAATCAAATGGGTAAAATGCCCCTAAGTTCCAGCCTATCTTCTTAATAGATTCCAATGTAACATGATGTGTTACTATTCCTGAGTCCTTCTTGAAGTGGCTATATAGGGGACTCTCTTTTATTGTAAATTATCTCTTTTTTGACAATCAGAACAAAACTCTGCCCAAATTGAAAGGCACTTCAGAGACTTTGAGCTTAGTTTGTTGATCATATTTTGTTACTGGAATAAGAAAGCAAGTAACTTATTAGACTTTGTGTTGTGATATCTTTGTTGTTGAGGAAACTATTCTTATGTCTTTTTCCTTAATTTATTTTCTGTTCCTTTAATTCAACAAGCAGGATTAGTGAAATTAGTCAAAAAGGTGTCCTGAAGAATCAATTGTGGAGAGACTTTGTGCCCCCATAATTACCTTTCAGTGTGTTTTCTTTTCATTTCTATGTAAAGGACTTTGGGAAGACTTTGTGTCCTCATTGTCCTTCGTATCTTACTCTTGAGTGATTCAGGTGGAGACTTTATGTTGCATCTTGATTTGCTGGTTATTACATCTTTTGCTACATTTTGTTGTTACTACCTGGAGTATTCTTGTGGCTTGCTGAATAGTACTTCTGAAAGAAGAGGAGTGCTTTCTATCATTTTCCTTGAGTTTCTCTAGTGATCTGCATACATCATCTCTGAAGAAAGAGAGATGGATCATTTGTCCTACCCTTGAGTATTATTTTCTTTGGGACAACAATATGTAAACCTTAAGATGTGCAAAATAAACATTTACAAATTTAATTAGTTTCGTTAAATATTTTTGAAATTTGGGAATTATTTTTATATAAAATTATAAAATAGATGAAACCTAGAAATTAATGCAAAATTGGATACACCTTTCATCCCTTAATCAAAAATTTATTGAAAATTATAAAACATCCATACAATATTTATGCAAACAAAAATAAATATCTAATTATAACATGAATAGAAAAAACCTCTGAAATTATTGGAAATTATTATGAATCAAATATGAGCCAAACAATATAAAATGAGACAAAAGTATAAACAAGAAATCCATAAAAATAGGGGGTATAAACCCCATGGCAAAAAATAAAGGAATTATGATTTTCACCAAGAAATAGGAGAAATCAAAGATCAGATCTGAAACCCTTGTGAAAATTTTAAGAATCTTAGAAATAAGGTTATAATCCTAAGGAAAGTTAGGGTTTGGAAATGTTCAAAGCATAATACAGGCTCACCAATATATTTTATCTAAAATTATATTAATGGGACACTAACCTTTAGTTAGATAAAACTAATATAATACAAAATTTCATGTATATTGATTGACATAAATAATTAAATATAATTTTGAAAAGTATATTTTACACCAAAAAAATTGACAATTGCAATGAGGAAAGCAAAGGGTCAAATAAATAATTATCTTTTTTTGGTATATTTCGCTAATTTATGTAGGTTGACAGACTGATATAAGGATGTGTAGGATGATTTTTATCTTTTCATTCTAGAATTTGAAGACTTTTTGAGTTCAAGATAGAATCAACATAATTAGACATGTATGGTAATCAATTTGGTCCCTATTGGATGATTTTGTCCTTTGACAATAAAGTCATAAAACTTGCTTGAGAAGTGTAAGGCTTCAATACTATTTATTTCCACTTTTAAAATATCTATTTTTCATGTACATGTACCTAAAATATCAAAAACTTGCATAATAAATTAACCACCCCAAAATATCTCCTATTCAAAAAAATAAATACAAATACTATTTTTTATTTTTTATTATACATTTAATGTTTGTTTTAGTGAGTTTCAATAATAATTTTGAATTTAAAAAGATTTTTGGTAACCACATCCTAACCCAAGTATTAAATTTCATGATGTTTATTTCAATGATAAGTCGACCCATTTTTAAAAAGTAACCATTCATTTTTTAAAATAATGTAAAAAAACAAAAACAAAAAAAAAAACAATTTTTTAATAAAATAAAACCAAATTAAAAAAACCTACCCATAACATATGTGCACCAAAATACCAAAACCAATGCAAATTCACAGTAGGAAAACCCATGTATGTTATGACATTTTTTTTTTAATTTTTCAATGTAACAATTGATTTTGAAAATACCTGAATTTATTTTGTATTTTTTTGGTTTAATGTATATTTTCATAGCAAGAGATCAATCAATGCTATTTGTATTCTAGGTATTCATCCCATTTGATTATTTTCTTGATGCATTTCATTTTTTAATTTTTGATCAAAATCCTAACAAATATTTTTATAGACTCCATTCGTTTCTGACCATTTTTTTTTATATGAGTTTTTTCAAATTTATTTAAAGCTTTATAATAGATCGATCCAATTTTAATTCCCATTGAGGTATTTTCATTTATTTTTTTATTCCTTAATATTATAATATTTTTTTTAGATAAAAATGAACAATGACTGTCTTTTTAACCTAATTCTTAATGTAATGCTTTAAAATACTTTTGGTTAGTCATGGGTAGTAATTCACAAGTTATTCAAGAAGAAATTTGATTTTGTATAGAATGTTATGCCAATAATTTTGATAGATTTGAAGGTACTAAGATTTTAGATGATGCTACTCTTTTGGAGTTTTATCAAAAGTGAAATACATTTTTAACAATCAAATTTATATCATTTTTGGGTACTAATGAGATCAAATATGATGCTACTCTCTCTGTATATTTTCAATGACAAAATAAATCAAGAATATCATTGGTAGACCATAAATCTTCCTTTGAAAATAACATCACAAATTTCTCAGGTGGTGATTTAAAATTGAAGGAAATGAGAATCCTATGTCATACCACCTTATTTCCCATCCTACCAACTATTATGTCAAGGGATCTATACCAACATTTAATACTATTACTCTTCTTAAAGATGATGAATATGGTTAAAAATATATAGTCATTTTCAAAGTATTCACTAGTCTCACATAAGAATATTGGATTGCCATAATTGTAGATGATGATATTAACCTTTACATCCTTGATATGAATGATTCATGGCTGAAGAGTATGCATAAAATCTTATTGGTGCATATGGTTTATGCAAGTGAAAAGGGAAATTTTATGATACATGATCCATCATATTATGAAATACAATATCTATTCACTTTGATCAATTTGAAAAAAAATAATGACAAAACATATAAGAAACTAGAGTAACTAAGAATGATATTACATTGGATTCAATTTAGATGTTCCCCCATTGGAGAGAGCAGGTTGTTTTTTTAAACTTGATAGGAATAAACTCATTTGTTTAGAGGGGTTTGTGATCCTTGACTTAAATCCAATTTATTTTACCATCAAATCGGGCATTTATGTTTACATTTATTAAAAAAATTACCTAGCTTTATCTAAATAAGCCTTATTGAGCATTCCAAATATTGTATAAGTTTTTTAGTGTTTAGTAGATGTTTCCATTGGACAAGAATTTTATTGGGTAATAATTTTTGAGAGTCATAAATAAATTATTGTTAAAGGTCACAAATTTATCAAGGGTGTAAATTCTCACTTGTACGAGGTGTTTTACACAAGACAAGGGTTACTGATATCTAATAAAATATTGACAATATGACATTGTGTTTATTGTATGTTATGTTTCATTTTGTATTTCAAAATTATAATTTATGACCGAGTTTGATGTAATATTCATATCAATGAGTTTTTTAATGTTGCATGCATTGTTTTTTGGTATAGGTTCTATTTATATTTTTTATTGTTAGTTCTATCAGAAGGTGGGGTCTAACTAGTTAGATCAGGGAAATATTCTTTTTCCATTTTTTCACTACCATTAATGAAAATCACATATTTTTAAAACTTATTTAAATGAAATTTGATGATGACATTATCACTAATATATTATCTACCTCTACATAATATGGTATGAAAAATTAATTACCTTCATACCTCTAAGTATTGAAACCTCATCAAGTGCATCATCACAATATTCACCTTTTATCAAATAAAATTTCCACCATCTAAGAACTACTATAACATGATTAATAATGAAAATTTTGTGAAAATACCTTGTTTAGATGTTATTCCCTTAACATATAGTGTGTCTAGGGATATGTATGGCTGACTTGTGGCTTACACACCTTCATAATAGTTTATTGCATTTCTTGATGTTCTTACTATGGTCGACCTATGGAATAACCATGACTAAGTAGAATATATATAAGAAGTAATGATTAGTATTTTATCATCATATTGTTATTTTTGTTCTTATTTAATTATTGTGGAGGTTTACCCCTTGAAGTGGCTCAGTCATAGTATTCAAGTATTTCATTTTTTCGATAATTGTGTTGTATATCTACTTATTCTACTCTTAATTATATGATATATAATTCTATTATTGCAAATCATCTAAGTAATCTCTTTACATTAGATGAAAGTTTCATGGTTACCTATAAGATTATTGCTATGCATCATGTGCCATCAAGTATTTTTAGGCATAGTAACTCACTAAAGTTCACTTTGGAAGGTTATGAAAATTTGAAGGAATTAATTTTCTATACATGGCCAACTTTCCTTGATAGATTTCATATAGCTTTAGGTTCTCCTAATCAGAACCAACCTCTTAACAATTGGTGTGTGGGACCAAAATTTAGATTTTAATATCTTCATAAGAGTCTACATCCTCATGTTATTATGTAATTTTAGCAGGTTGTGCATAAATGGGACCTAGCTTATAATTTTTATGGACTAAGCATGAGGATTGATGCCCCCCATTAAGAGTTGTAATAAAAGTATTTAATAGATGAATTCATACAAAATTTTTATTCTAAATTATTTTTTACAATAAATAGATCTCATAATTTATCATATTCTCTTGTTAAGGTATTTAATTTGCCACAATATTTTTTGTAAAGCAATCTTGAAATCTCATTTTTACAAAATATATTGATTTGTCTTGAATATTTATTAACTTTTAATTGTATCTAAGTTTGTTTTAATTTGTATTTATTATTGATTCTATAAAAAATTCTGTTATTGATTCTGTAAGTATGTTTTGTTAACATTGTAAAATATACAATTACTTAAAAAATGTTTACTATAATTTTAAACAACTCAACTCTATGTATATCAGAAATAGAGTATCATGCCATACTTTCAAATATTGGAGTGCATCATCTCATTAATAAATAATTAAATTAAGTAACCCTAAATTATTATTTTGATAATCATCATGACAAACAATCAGAGAATAAATATGTATATACATATTTCAAAAAAATATAAGATTTAGAATACCAAATATTTTTCATTCATGATTCAATATAACTGACTCAATCTTAAAATAAATCATATTAGTAATGTGATTGTGTCTATTACAAATCATTACAATCAAGACAACATTAATATATATGATTATCCCCCATTAGTGTTTGAATGATGTCTCTAATTTTATACTCTATTAACCTTAAAATTTTGTGGTTGCCTGATTCACTATAGTGTGCATCCCCCATTGCATGCTAGTTAGGAATTTTTCACATTAGTTCTATTTTTTTGAAATTTTATAACACTTATTTTTTTTTTTTTTAAAATCATTTTTTTACTTAAGTGTTTCACATGAAAAACACATTTATACATATCAATGGTTAAATCCTCTAAAGTGTTCAACATTTGCATTATCACTACTTCCCTTTCTTGGCTTTGTTGTTCCAAATTTGTTATATATTTTTTATTTTATACAATAGATCTTTCCAATCCATGTATATTTTAGTATTTTTCTCTAAGCAGCTCATCCCTACATACCATTGAGTCATTAACATTCAATTCTAGGTCTAAAAATGTTCTTTCTAATGCATAATACTTATTTTCAAACACCTTCCTATATACAATATCATTAGCCATATAAGTTACACTTTCCTCCAACTTAATTATTTTTTGTTGAAACTTAACTTATGTATTATATAGTTTGGCTTCCAGCCTTTTGACATGAATTTCCTTTTGTTCCTGGCAATTTTTGAGAGAAGATATTTTTCTCCTTATAATTTTAATTGTGTTTACAATTTCATAGTATTTTATTTCAACTAAATCATTTTTTATTGTATGTTTCCTATCAAAATGTTTTGTTCTTCTATACATTTCCTAAGAGACAAGTTTTTCAAGTCTTCAAACTCATTATTCACCCTAAAACTGCTCAATATGTTCACTATTAATTCGATATTTTTGCTTGAATCTTCACTCATTTTTTTTCATGATCTATTAAAATCTATATGATAGATGTGTATTATCTCCTCATAGCTACCATTTTTCCATTCACTCACAATTCATTTTATATCCCAGGAAAAGTAGCTTGCATAATTTAATTTTTATTGTTTAAAAATAGTGCCTAGTACTAGAAGAACATATGTATAAAATCCACCAAGATGTTTGTTTTGAAAAACATACATTTTTACCATAACTATAGTCTCATGCCATGGAGAGTGTAGCTATCCACTAAAATAATTTTGAGTTGAAGTTATTTCCTCTATTTCCTCCTTGGTATCAAATACCTCATAAAGTATTTGAGTGAATTGATATTTCTTAGTCCTCTAAAAATTTATTTATAGATTGTCCTTGTTATTATCTAATCTTACAATTTCAATAATGTTGTCTATAAACACTATATTGGTGACTCTTTCCTATATTTTACCATCTACAAAGTCATCCTTTCTAGTGGAGATGTAGTTTTATACAAACTGGTGAAACTCATTTTCATTGACATCCACAACCATCATGTAATAGTTATTTAGAGTGGTTGAAATTAATGAATTTTTTAATTCTTTGGAACTATGAATTAGTACCCTACCATATTCTTCCTTTCTGATTGTAGGCAACCTTCTTTTCCTTTTTCCAATACTTATTTCATTCATTAACTACAATAATTGAGCACTTTCCTTAACCTAATTATTCTTCCCCTTATTTCTTCCCATTGATTAGATTATTTTCAAAATAAAGGCTTTAGTCTCATGATAATATGTTAGACATTTATTTTATGGATCATTATTCATATTTGTAATATCTTCATGTGATAAGGTAGATTAATATGTGAATTAATTTAGACTATATCATATAAAGTGTGTTTATAATTATATATTTATTTGTTAGATAATATTTAGTGTAAGTGCACAAAGTTGAGGGACAAAAAGGGACCTGCCTATGGATATGATTTTCCTAAAAATTGAAAAATATGAATTTCTATAGATAATTTGATATGGCTACCCTTAAAATTTGAGGATGGTGTAAGAACATGAATTGTAGAATTTCGAGTCTAGTTTCTAAAACATGAATTTTTAAAAAAATGGTTAAGTATAACTATGTCAAACATCTAAAATTTGAATAGAAACTCCTAGTTTTTAGAAAAACATAGTAGATAGCTCGTCGTGCAAACCCTCATTTTTTGAGCATCGTACACTATTATTTAAAATAATGTGGTGAAACTTTAGATAAGATCATCTAGTTTGCAGCCTACATTTTATTATAATTTTTCAATGAAAATGTTTTTTTGTTAATTTTATAAGTAAATAGATCTTGAAAACTAACAAAAAATGGATAATCAGCTGTGCAACTCCCCTAACTATCTCAAAAAAATGAAAACTAGTTGTTTTTGAATGTGTGTATAATTATTCCTAGTTTGTAACCATATATATATTTTTTTTCATTTGGATCAACAAAAAAAATATACACAAACATATATAGGCATGTATATTTATGTCATGTAGTGGCCTAAAAAATCTATAATTAGAAATCAACATAGATTAAAACCTTAAAATAGTCCAAAAATTATAAAATATAATAAATCTAGAAAGAAGAGAGCATGTTCATCATTGTGTTAATAATTTTATGAATTTTTTCAATGAAATTCATAGTGTATTTGGTGATGGAATTTGAATTTTATTATTTTATTTCAAAACTCTCAGATTTGATTGTGTTGATAGGTCCAAGCCTTTGGCTCAGGAATCCAAGCCATTTTTGATCTAAAAAGCTTAGTTTTTTTAATTAAATTGAGCATAATGCGTACACATTATGTTTTTACAATGTCTAATTTTTTTTTGAATACTTTTATGTGTTTATACTTATCTATAAATCATGATATACACTTATTTATATTTATTTAGTTCACATTTATAATTTTTATAATTTTATTTTAAAGTGGAGTGTGTCAAGATATAAACTATCACAAAAAGGACATAATAGATAAATTGATGTAACTTTGGTAATTTTGCACCCATAATCATAACTTTGATTATATAAAACATGATTTACAGTTCAACCAAGCCCAGTTTCATTAAAAATGATTGAAAAAGTCAATTATTTTAATGGTGGAGGAAATTATGATCAATTTGAACCTCTTAAACATAACTACATGTATAAGATCTTATTCAAAGCTAAATTAGCTTAGATTGAGTGAATTGGTGTAATCAATGATACAATTTAAGTGAAATTCAACTTTGTGAATCTAATTTTGATTATAAAAGATTTAATTTAGGCATGTTGACCCCATTGTCATAACTAAATAAGCCAAATAGTCCAATGGTTGAATGTGAAGTTAATTGGAGCTAATTTGAGCCCCTTCAACTAAGTGCATGACTATAAATTCTAATTTAGGGCTTGATTAGCTCCAATTTCATCAAAGAATGAAGAAAATAGTAATTTGGTTTAATGACATATGCAAGTTTGAAACATATATGATGTGGTTTTGGGCTCAATAAACTCAAATGTCATCATATAAGGAATGGAATAATTAATTAGTTTAATTATGGAGGCAATCAGGGTGAAAATGAGGCCCTTAAACCTAATTTTGCCTATATAATGTGATTTGAGGTTAAATCAGATTTGATTTCATTATAAAATAAGTTAATTAGTCAAATGGTGTAATCAGTGACATGATTTTTAAAAATTTGACCCTTAACAACATATTTTCTATTATCTATGATGTGATTTGGAGTGAAATTGACCTTAATGTCATCATATAATGAACTAAATAATTTTTCTTTCAACAAAGATAATTTTGAGGCTAATTTGAGGCCCTTCAGCATAACTATAAGAAAACTAAAGGAACATGGGCTATACTATTTATTCTCATTTTGGCATATCAATTTCAAGGGATCTTAGCCCATTAGGAAAAAAATGAAAAGAGTTTAAAATGTGTATTTTTGTGTGATCAACATTGGAAACCTATGAAATCCTATTACAAATCTACAATGAAAAAAAGGAGAAATGATGATTATTCATTCTTCATTTCATCAGATTTAAGATTGTATAATTTTTTTAGCTAAGTTTATGTAAGTGTTTTGTTATTTTTAGGAATAATGGAGTTTTATTCCTATTTCATAAACAAGTATGACTAGTATAAATCAATAAATAATATTCCTAATTAAATCTACTAATTTTTGAAATTAAATTATAATTAGAACTTTTCTAAAAATAGTAGTGAGAGAGAGAAAATTAAACTTAGCTTATTCTAGACCGTTCTGATTGAGATAGGGTCTAGATATTTGAATGCAAGACTGGGAAAATATCACAAATAGGTTCCTAAACTTCATTTCTTTATTGGATAAGAACACCAAAACTAGACACCCTAGGCTCTAGTGCTGTAGTCATTCCCTAACTCTATTATCCTCAGGATCTAAGCTTTTTGGGTTTTGTTTACCTACTCAATGTGAGTTTGTATACCAATTTTTAGGTCCTTGCTATCAATAGAGATCCTCTTAGAGATGATTCTTCATGTACTTGTCTTTTTTATGCAATTTAATGAACTTGTAAAAATAGGAAAAAGGGGTTAGTGTGTGTAAGATGAACTAGATGTGATTCACACCCCATGTGTGGGCATACTACCTAATGCCAATACTCTAAGGAGGGATCAATCCATATGTAGTTCTCCATTTAAGAGTTATTAGTGTAAATAGTAAATGAAATGAAAGAAATAATAAAAGTAGGTATGATTGAGATGGCTAGAGACTAATCTGAAGGCTTGATTTAGCTTGAAAGTGTATAGGATGGCTATATGTAGAGAATAGGGAAGATTGCTTGAGTGGTCTTACTTGTATCCTTTATTGCTTGAATGATATTTGCCAACCATCTCTAAATGATATTTTAATGGGATTTATAGGGATATTTTGGTCATGGGTTAGATGAAATTGGACTAGGCTGACATAATGGACAAGAGAAATTAGGTAAAAATGGTAACCTAGGCTCAAAATGTGATTAGATAGGAGTGATAAAAAGGGGACACCCTAGGGTCCAGTGCTACTATCCAACTTTGGTGATATTTTTTTGGTAGATGAGACCTAGGGGGATGGATTGGTCATAAAGAGAGGGTCCTAGCTTAGTTGGGGTCAAGTATAGAAGGCCACAAATGATTGGGAATTAGTGAAAATAAACCTGAGAGGGTCTAGAGAGCAAGCAAGAGGAACCTAAGGATTGGGTGTATTTATCCATGGTCAAGTTACTATTTTTTGAATTTGATATGACTACATTCACCGCCCCCTTTATTTTAGTGATGCAATAAAATGAAATACTAGGATAAAGAAAAAATAGAAAGCATACCTGAACTTACCTATAAAGGTGAAGCCCATGAAGCTTGTGTGATGCTAAGTAATACTGGATGGTACATAGAAAGCATGCTATGTAAGTGTGAATTTTTGAAAGGAAATAAAGATTAGATCAAATATTATTATATGCAATATAAAATACAAATTTACAAAGATGGGTAAGAGAGAAATAAGGGAAGAGAAAGGAATAAATACACCTCACCAGGTACAAAAACCAATACAAAACCTATTGTGATACTAGGTAATAATGAGTAATGTTGTATGATTCCATACCAAAATTTATATTTTGAATGGAGTTGAGTGCTCAATTCCTTGAAAAGTGGCTCAAAAGTGTAAAGGTTATACCTTTGGTTCCATCATTCCCTACTAAGTGAAGCTAGATGATCATACATGTGATAATTGATGTCTGGACTATGTGTCCAATACTTCTAAATAGGTGGCTCAAGAATACAAAGGCTATCCCTTTGGTTCCATCATTTCCCACTAAGTGAAGCTAGGTGGTCATACATGTTTTGATCAGTGTTTAGAATATGTGTCCAATCCCTTTGAATAGGTGGCTCAAGAATACAAAGGTTGGCCTTTTGGCTCCATCATTGCCCCATGAAGTGAAACTATAAACTAATACTGGTATGAAGAAGAATGTCATATGAGATGGATCTTGAAGCCCATGAATGTTCTATATATTTAAAAATTTGTCATGGATAACTAAATATGTATTGGAAACTAGACCAATGTTGGTCAACTCAGAAAAGACCGAGATTAGGCTTGTATGAAAGCCACTCCAAAACTAAAAATTTGGCTTATGTGAAAGCCACTCAGGAACTTGAGAATGTGGAGGTTAGGATTGTATAAAAGCCACTTTGAAATGATTCCAACCACCTAAAAATGGAATAAGGCACATAAATTGTGAGAATTCCTAAGTAATGCCAAAAAATGAAAGAAAAGAAGCAAAAAGTGCTATGCAATCTACCCCCAATCACTGGTGTCTAAAACATGGATTTTGATCTGGAAGCTATACCAACTACCTAATTTGAAACTATAAGTGAGGACCAATCATGTCACCCATGATGCCCCCTATGTGTATATTCTTTGAGAAAATTGTACTAAAAACTACTGCTTTGAACTAGTTTGATTATGCAAAACTATAGTTGAACCTACCTTTCTACATGCTTCTAGAAAACCTACTTTTTTTTCTATTTGGATAAGAGCACTAAAAGTAGGAAACCTTGGTGTTCGGTGATATAGTCCAATCTTGGTGCTATTGTCCTAGGCTAAAATTGATCATTGTTCTAAAATTTTGACTATCTGACTGGTTTGTTTTGAGTGGTTTGATGACTGGTTATTTTGAAACTAGATTTTTTTGATCGATAGGAGCCTTGATCTCTATATCAAAACCCCTATTTGTTTCCCCCTCTTCTAAGGGTAGGAATAAGTATGCTAAAATGACTTCCCTCAGAAGAATAAGCCTTGCAAGTGTGTTAAGCTAGAAATATGCATGATATAGTAATGATAATCAATAAGATATCTCAAGATATAGCATGGTTTGATTTGAGATATTGTTAGATCAATAGGGGTATGTCTAGAGAGATGTAATAATATAATAACATGTGAAATGTGCTGAATTGGAATTGAAAATGTTAGTTGTTAGATGTTAGTTTGTTAGTTGTTAGTTGGAGGGATGGAGCATGATGTCCATCATGGCATCCAATAAAATAGAAAAAATGCATGATAGGGATCATGACATTACAAGCAATCAAGAAATAAGCACAAAAATCAAAAATAAAGATGCATACAAGGGTGACAAAGGGGCTAAGCAAATAAGGTAGATGGACACATGTTACTCAAATTGGAAAAGAAGCATACAAGGCATGTTCAAATGCCACATACACATACAATTAAAATAATCAAGTTGGTATGGAATCCATAATCATGTAGAGGAGTACAAGCAAAGGATATTGGAAAATGTCCTAAGGCACACACATGAATAGAAGATAAGGACATTGGAAAATATCCTAAAGCACATACAGGAGACAAGCAAGAACTGGAAATGCAATCCAACAAGCTACACTAAGCAAGAAAATAAAGCATGTAATAATTAAAAATATAGAATCACATCTGGATAATCAAAGCAAGAGTGAAAATATGCAAGACATGTTTAGTACAAGACTAGGTATATGCTAAGAGATACACAAGTGCTAGATACTAGTGAAATGTCAATATAGTAATTTGTGTAATCTAGTAATTAATATACATCAACACGATAATGTAGAGTGTGTAGTTTAGGAATAACATAACATGGATGGTGTAGTCATGTGAAAGATGCCCCTAGTGGGGATGTATATCTAAGTGTGTCTCAAATGTAGATGTAGGTTGCCCCCTCAAATGGGTAGATTGGAGCAATCAAAGAGCTGGATATCACTACACACACACAAAGAAGATCAAGTAGAGCATGGTAATGTAGATAAATCAACATACAATAACATAAAACAACAAATGTAAGTCCTAGAATAGTAGTAGAATTAGTGAACATGGATGATGTATACAATCAAAATGTTTTTGGTGATTTGACATTTTTGAATGTTTTTGGATTTTGAAATGTTATATTATTTTTGTATTTTTGAAATGTTATATTGTTTTTATATTTTTGAAATTTTGAACTATGTAAAATCAATATAGAAGAAACTATGTACAATCAATGTTGAGGAGAAATAATAATAACTGATGAGTCTCATGCGAGACTCCCTATCATGGTGTCCTATATCAAAGAGTGGAATCATGTGTGATCATGAAGTATGATGAAAATGCTAAGACTATGGCTCTGAAAGATGTATATGTTGTAAATGTTCTAAAATATTTGAAGTAGAAATTGACTATGGGGTCCTTATATAACTCGAAGAAGTGGATGTAACTATAAGGCTCTTAGGGACCCATCTAGAAGTAGGATAAGCTCTCTAAACATGTGATGTATGTGTAGATGCATGAGATCTCAATGAAACTGCTCTAGGTGTGAATACTATAACTAGAAGCTATCTAGAATATTGAATCTATATAGGTGTATGAAACCTATGTACTGGTAATAGATACATCAACTGTGTCTGAATCTAAAGTGAAAGAGGAACTAAAACTAGAGGAGAAGCTGAAAATAGTGGAAAAACTAAAACTGGTGGTGAAAGTGAAACTAGTGACTACAAACTGGTAGATGGCTCTGAAGTGGGGAGTGGTAACTCATATGGAACTCTAATCACTGTAATAACCTAATTATCGTGAATGAATTTCATGCATCTATGAACTATAGAAGGTACTTCTCTAAGTTTTTGAATCCAACCAAGTAACATATGAAAAACTCCTACACTAGGAACTATAGTTAATGGTATCACCACATGTGTAGGACCAACCTATAGTGGAATTATTATCTCACCCAATGAACTCTATATATACCACCACTGATAACTATGTATATTAGAGTGATATCTTACTCTGAATAACCCAAATGTTATATTATTGTCAAGGTGCACATGTTAAGACTGAAACCATGATCAATAAGCACACTGTGAATAGGTTGATTATGAATACGAGCTTTGATAAAGAGTGTATGATAATATGAATCATCCTTGATGATATCTTTCTCTAAGAAGGAGATATAAGGTATAGATGGAACTATATAATTGTATACTCTGATCATGTTTCTCAAAGGATGTAACTCAATTGAAGGTGTCCTGTATGTATCTAGTGGTGGATGTGCATGATATGCATAATGAACCCCTAATGCATCCCTTGTATCCTATTTTGAATGTTGTGGAAATGGATTTGAGAAGATTTTCAATGCTTTATCCTATGTTTAATTTATCAGTGGAGCCTCAACTAAAGTGATAAGATCAATATCATTTGAATATATTAGGTCCTATATCTTATGCTTTAAACTGATGCACTTATTTGTCATATGGCCTGGTGCCCTGTGGTAGTAAAAAAATGCCTATTGATCATATCCCTTTGAAAGAGGCTTTTTTGGATCAAATTCTCTAATAAAAAGGCAAGATCTAATATTAAAATCCAAAAGCTATTGTAAAACCTTGGCTAGAGAAATTGGAAGATGTGAAAAAGTACGTCAAGGGGGTGCTGACAAAACGATTTACTAAGGAGGCTCTGAAGCAGCATTAATGTAGGTTGATTCTGCCCTTTAGGATCATTGAAATTGACCTTATATGGGACTTTGTTGTTACTCTTATTAGTTGTGTTTGATGTATTAGTGTACTTTAGTTTGCCCATTAAAATTAGTTTGACTTCTCTTTCCTTTAATGTGTGACACAATTCAATAAAGGAAGAGAATATTTTGAACATAATTGATTCATGAAGTGTTGGTAGAATACTTTGTTTTAAAAGGTCTTATAACTCTTGATTTGCCATGGGGCAAGTCATCTTAGCCAAGATGGTCTTATAACAAAGAACATAATCTGTGATATGTTCATTTGGTCATTGTTTTTGTTGAGCAATTAGAGCATATGAAACCTTATCACCAATGTTGATACTGAAGTGTGCTAAGAACATGTCAACTAAAGGATTGAATGCATCGGTCGACTGATTTGGTTGACTATAAAACTATTGTAAAGCATAATCCTTTAGAGTCCATGGAAATAGCTTGGTAAGTATTTAGTCACTTGGTACATAATCCAAGCATGCTGCACGAAAATCTCTCAAATGTGTCTCTAGATCACCCTTGCCATCATAAAGAGTAAGCTTGGGTTGAACAAAACCTTGTGTCAAGGGTGTAGAAGCAATGTAGTATGCCATTGGTGTATTTAAAAGAGCAAAAGAATCCAAATCCTACATAGGTCTAATGGCACCTTGCTCAAGATGTATCACCTTGGATTGAAGAGATCTTATCTCTTGTATAAGGTTTTCCACATCAGGAGATAGGAATGTATTAGTTATAGCTGGTGGTATAGAGGTAGGTTGGGTTGCTATAAGGGGGTTATTGAGACATAGATGTCCCCATAGTGTCATTTATACTAGTTGCTCTATGGTTTAAGAATATTGACTGTTGTTCACTTTTGTTGTTCCTCTTGTAGAATACTAAGCATGTCATCTTGCATATCAAGATGTTTGGTTAAGAGTTATTGAAGTTATATTTTATCAATTTCATCAAAAATGGTATATTGGGTCATTGTTAAAGTAGGAAAATAACTTGAAATGTGTTTAAATGTTTTTTAGTAAGTGTTAATAGGCAATGTATTAGAAAGGGAAAGTATCGAATATAAGAAAAACAAGGTCCTAAAAATAGTGAATTAGAATTTGTTCAAAAAGGATACTGAGTTGGCAAATATGAAAGGTGATTACAAAGAATTTTTAAAACTAAATTTGAATTTTTGATTTAAGTATGCAAGTAAAAATTTATAAATTTATGGGAAAGTGTTTGATTTAATGGGGCCTAGTAGATGCAAATAGGGTTTTTATTTATTTATTTTGAAATTACTATGAATTTTTAAAATTTGAAGTGATTTTTTTATTTTAATATGCAACTAAAGATTCAAAAAATGATTGGAAAATTACTGGGATCTAGTTGAAGCAAATAGGGTTTGAAATAAATTAATTTTAAAATTTACTATAAAATTTTAAAATTTGAGATAAATTTAAAATGTATATGTACAAGCAAAAAATCAATAAATTATTAGATTAATGCTGGAAAATTATGGGGACCTAGTTGATGAAACTAGGGTTTGAAAAAGAAATTATTTTAAAATTCAGTACTAAATTTTAAAATTTTAAATGAATTTTTGATTTAAATATTGAAGTGAAAATTCAAAAAATTATTTTGAAATAATAGCTAGGAATTTACCCTAGGGGTTTTAAGCACAATTCGAAGTAAGTTAGGTTTACCAAATGATTTGTTATTTTTATGAATAATAGAGTTTTATTCCTATTTAATAAACAAGTCTGAGTATGATATATCAGTAAATAATATTCCTAATTAAAACTATTGATTTGTGAAATTAAATTACAATTAAACCTTTTCTTAAAATAGTAGTGAGAGAGAGAAAATTAAACTTAGCTTATTTTGGACTATTCTAACTAAGGCAGGGTCTAGAAATTTGCATGCAAGACTAGGACATTATCGAAAACAAGTTTTTGAACTTCATTTCTTGATTGGATAATAGCGTCAGAATTAGAAACCCTAGGATTTAGTGTTGTAGTCCTTCCCTGACATTGTTGTCTTTAAGATCTAAGTTTTTGGGTTTTGTTCACCTACTTAATATGAGTTTGTGTACCAATTTTTAGGTCCTTTATATCAATAGAGCTCCTTATATAGCTAATTATTTATGTACTTGTATTTTTTATTCAGTTGAAAGAACTCAGGCAAATAGGGAAAAGGGGTTAGTGTTTTTAAGATGCATTAGATGTGATTCACACCCCATGTGTGGGCACACTGCCTACATATCAATACTCTAAAGAGGGATCAAGCCATATGTAGTTCTCCATTTAAGAATGTTTGGTGTAATAGTGAATGAATTGTAAGAAATGCTAAAATTAGGTATGCTTGAGATAGCTAAGGACTAATCTGGAGACTTGATTTAGCTTGAAAGTGTATAGGTTGGTTATATGAAAAGAATAGGGAAGATTGATTGAGTGGTCTTGTATTCTTATTTTCTTGAATGATATTTTCCAACCCTCTCCAAATGATCTTTGAATGGGATTTTATGGGGATCTATTGGTCATGGATTAGATGAAATTGGACTAGGCTGACATAATGGACAAGAGAAATTGGGAAAAAATGGTAACTAAGCTTAAAATGTGATTAGATAGGAGTGATAAAAAGGGGACACCCTAGGGTCTAGCGCTATTATCCAAATTTGGTACTATTGTCCTTGGTACATGAGACTTAGGGGGATAGATTGGTTATGAAGAGGGTCCTAATTTAGCTGGGATAAAGTTTGAAAGGCCACAGATGATTGGGAATCAGTGAAAACAAGCCTAAAATGGTTTAGAGAGAAAACGAGAGGGACATAAGGATTAGGTGTCTTTAGCCATGCTCAAGTTACCAATTTTTGCATTTTATATGACTACAATAAGTATAATGAGCAATTTTTATATAAAATAACCTTGTTTGGTATTTTGGGTTAGTGATTTATTTAATATGAGTGTCTACAATGAGTTTTAAATTAAAAAAGAGTGACCAAATGAAGTATTATTATATCCATGTTTAAAGGGCTAGATTGGAAGTGCATTTGATTTTTCAAAATGTTCATGGATTGAAAATGAGTGATGGATTACACAAGCATGTTTCATCATCTTAAATTTGGGCATAATGAAACATTGTCACTGTAAATGTTTTGTATGTAGGAAAGGGATAATGAGCATGAATGAATGGAAACCTACACTAATATTCCCAAGGGATGAATTGGTCTGATCGTATCACTTCACAAGTGGTCATGAGGGTGATATTCAGGTAACATGTTATTTATTAATTATTTAATTCAAAATAAAGTGTTATATTTATTATGATATAAGAGATTGGTTCAGAGATAACATCCTAGTTTTTATTCTAAAGGTATGATAGATATATGCTAGAAGCAATACTCTAACCAATTAGTTGATTGTTTCAACCCTAAAACCTAAATCCAAATGCAATACCTAGAACCCATTATATCAAAAATGTAAACATGAAGGTAATTGGATCCAATCTGAACCCATTTAACCTAATTATGAGTATATAATGTGATTTGTGTCTAAATTAGCCCATATTTCCCAATATATTGAGCCAATTAGTCAATTGTTAGAATTAGTGATGCAAGTTATATATGAAATTGAACCACATGAACCTAATTTTGTCTATACAAGATATAATTTGGGGGGTCAATTGACCCCAATATCATAAAAAATATTCCATGAATTTATTCATGAAGGAAATTGGGGCCAATTTGAGCCCTTTCAACCTAACTACAAGAGCAAGATGTGATTTTGGGTTAAACTAAGTTTGATTCCATAATGAATTGATCTAATTAGTTAATGGTGCAATTAGAGATGTGATTTGGGAAAAATTTAGCCATGTGAACCTAATTTAAGGGTTACTAATTAATTGTATAGGATGAAACATATGGTTTGATAGACCCCAATTTTATGACAAATGCAAACATGAAGGTGATTGGGGCCAATATGAACCCCTTGAACCTAACTATGAGTCTATGATGTGATTATAAAAGAATTTATAATCCTCTTCAACCAAGATCTCTCTAATAAGACATTACTACATCCATGAAAGTTTCACCATACACAAAATAAATAAATCAACTATATTTTATTATGTATGTTATATATTACAATAGCCTAGTGAAGAGAAATATATAAGAGTAGGGGAGTTTAACTCACATGAGAAATCAAAATCACACTAAGAATAACTTATTATGGAACTCATATGAGAATGCACAGTGGAACTTAGTTAAAATTTAGGTGCAATTCTGAGTGGAAATCACCCTCTCACCCACTTACAAGTAAGAAAACTAAAGCTGAATGTGTAGGTATAATTCATAAATAAATAAAATAATAAATATCCTACACTAACACCCATCCTTAAGCATAGGTTACATAAGAAGAAAATAAAAAAAGGATCCCAATAATAAGGCTTGATGAGGTACCTACATACAATGCAACTCTAAAAAAATGGAGTAAAAGGAGAAAACCTAGTGGGAAAAACTCCTTCCCCACAAAAGAGAGACAAAGAAGGTAGTACTAGAAATCCCCCCAAAGGTGATGTTGAAGTAGTCTACACTCCAAGTACTCAAAGTCATTATGGAACTCAGTTTACACAAGTGGTCCAAATCCACTAATCGATCACAAAAATAATTGACACTAGGATTCACTAGAATAACTCCAATCAAGAATACTATTAGTGGTGTTATAAGTAAAAAGAAGTATTGTATGTGTAAGGAACACTCAAAACCTAAGAAGCATGAATAGTCTATAAATAACTATCAAAGGATGATTTCTATAATGTTGAATGTTTTAGTTTATTTTCCTCATTTATTAATTTAAAAATTAAATAAAATAAATCTAGTGATTAGGCTATGTAAAAGAATACTTATTAGAATGCACATGTGAATCCAAATGAAAGCGAGATCTCCTCTTTGGCTAGGAAGGAATAACTTTTAAGTAGCACATATACTTGAAAGGGGGTTGTTAGATGGTTGGTTGAGTAGATTACCTATAATACTCTAGATCCATGAAGCACAAGGCTTGTTAGGAGGATGTCAATCCAATTTTATAATAATCAAGTCTAAAATGATAAAAGATGATATTTGAACTCAATGATAAGAAAGTAAATATGTGTTAGAAAGTAAGTGATAACTTGCTTATTAAATAAAATGATCAAATTTAGATGCTTAAATGGTTAGGGTCTAGTTTAAAAAATTCGGAAGGGTCATGTGATCAGAAAGAGACATAGAAAGTGGGGTTTGATTGGAGGTAGAAGGGTGGAAATTGATTACTAGAAAACACTGCCATAGGGAACCATGGATGGTTACAGTAAACCATCAATGGTTGAGGTAAACCATCAGTGAATGAGGTAAATTGTTGGTGGTTGCCTATGTAAACTTGAAAGTGAATAAATCAAAAAGTATAGATTGCGGATTTGGGCAAAGAGAGGTGGATATGAGGCTAGAATGTGGAAAATGAGGGACTGGTGGACTAGATAAGGTAATGGTATTGAAAATAGATAAATAAGATAAGTGAAAGATATCTATAACAAAGTAGAAGAAGTTTGGAGTGATGTGTCTAGAATGATAGTTCTTCAGGCCTTCCAAAGTGATTTTGATAGAGTTTCATATCTCAAGTGATGATGCTCACTCATTGATATGGACACTGAATACCTACAAGAAAGCTTGAATACCTGATAACTGATAACTGATGATCTCTTTCTCTTTCTCCTCTACTTCTTTTATAGGCAAAAGTTACTGAATGGGATGTAAGAATTTGCTAATTTGATCAAGGGTAAAGCTACCTATTTTTTTAGCTTTAAAAACTTTGTTTTAAAGATTAGTTGTCATTTCTAAAGTTGATAATCTTGCACAAAGAGTTGGTATGCTTTAAAGTTTGAAAGTTGAAGGTGGGTCCTAACCATCGATGGTTAGGGGTAACCATCAACAATTTCCCTAACTATCAATGGTTCATGGGTATATGGGGAAAAAGAGTAAAAAGAGGTAATTAAAGGGTGAATTAAAAAGTGGTTTGGTAAATTTAGGTTCATAAATGAGCTTAGTTATTGGTCTGAGGGTAGGGTGACACTAAAAACTATCATGTGTGGTTTTTAGGTGTCTACATTTTGTCCCTTTTTATTATGTAGCTTTGAGCAAGCTGTAGAACAAAAAATGGAAGCCGGTTAAGGTCTAGGTCTAGTTGCCCCAAGTTATGAGAGGAGGTATCCCCCTCAAACTAGCAAATGATTGAGGTGCATGAAAATTAAGTCATGGTTTGATAGGTGAAACAAGGTGGTTAAGTTAGTTACTGATATGTGAAATCATGTATAAAAAGTGATGAAGAGCAATATCAATATCATGCAATGACTAAATTTTCCAAAGTTTAAAAATAAGGTTAGGGGATAGAAAGATAAGAGAGGGTAACTAGTTGACAACATTTGTCATAGCTAATCGGGTTAGGCATGTTAAGTTATCTAGGCAAAGTTGGGTAGGTTACAGGTATCTAGGTGAGGAAGTACTCTCACAAAATAACTTAAATGGTCAGGTCATGCATGAAGTGGTGAAAAAATCAAATGGTCAACTTGGAAAAAGTTGGTCAAAATGTTCAAATGACAATGCAAAGGTGGCATAAAATATGTGAAAGATCTTATCAAAACAAACAACATCAAGGAGGATGTGGAAAGGTAAGAGGGGTAGGGTTGGGTTGGAGAGGTGGCCGAGCTGAATCCAACTACATAAGTCAAGTGGATGATACCTACATAGTTCCCTAGAGCCCATTATCCAAAAGAGCTTCAGGCCAAATGTAGTTCTAGGAAAAAGGGTAAGTTGAAGGGGAAAGGGTTGGTGAGGAAAGCAAGAGGAAAAAGAAAAAAAGAGAGAAAACCTAACTGTGGATGGTTAGGGTACCCTAACCATCGATGGTTAAGGGTAACCATTGATGGTTCCATAACCATCAATGGTTAGGGTAAAAACCTAAAAATCCACAAGGTAAAAAGGAAAAGTAAAGAATCATTTTCACACATTGACTTTGGTAAAGAGTGTCTAGTTCTTTAGTGATTTAGAGATTGCTTAGAGCATGGAACTTACTGAGGTGGAGATTGTTGAGTGGGTGAAGGTGGGTGAGAGCAATGGATGGGTGACAAGGACACATCCAAGCCAAGGGGGCTCTGACTGTGACACTAAATGTGAAATGAGGTAGGTTCTATCTTCAATTGGATAGAATAGGAATAAGTTGTTGATTGGAAAAGGTAAACAATGATAGGAAAAGTCAAAAAGGAGAAAATGAGGGAGGGAAAATAATAGAGATGGGCTATGATGCCCTAGGTTTTGATAGAGGGAAATTTGAAAAAATGAGGAAGAAAACAAAGGGGAATTTAGATTTATGGTAGTTAAGTAATAAATTTATAAGAATTATATGATCCTTAAACTAATTTGGGTAGTAGATTTGGGGTTTTTGGAGGAAGAGGTAGTAGGGTTTTACTGCTAGTGGTTACACACAGTAACCATCAGTGGTTAGACCCTAACCATTGATGATCAATGTGAGGGGTCAAATAACCCCCTAGAACCATTGATGACTCCTTGAACCATCGATGGTTAGCCAAAAAAAGGGCTAACCATGAAGGTAACCAAGGCAAAAAGGGTTCAAAAGATAGGTGTTGATGAAATGGTTGAGTGTAATAGAGTTAGAGAGGTCTAAGAGGTAAAAAACATGGGTTAGTAAGGTAGGTTAAATGACATGTGTGTTAGAAAATGTCAAAGACATAGGTTATGAGGTCCTAGAGGGTTTGAAAATGGGAAATAATAGGTCTTAGATAGAGATTAGAGGGTAAGAGGTCAAGGGTAAACAATAAGTAATAAAAGTTAACATAAAAATAGTAGTAGTGTTGGATTGTTGTGCAGGCATGCGAGCAGATCCAGATGAGGGATTGAGTCCCTAAGATATTCATAGACTACCAAGATAGTATGATAGACATAGAGTAGAGGTAGATGGAGGTGGTTGGCCTAGGTGCCATGTGACATTGCTAACACTTACCATGAGATGCATTGATGATTGTTTCCCTCATCAAGAGATGAGACTCAGCCACAAACACCTTATTGCTCCTGACTGGTGAGATGTCAATTTTACTAGAGGACATCCATAGGATCATATGGATACCAATTGAGGGGAGCCAATATACCACATGAAGAGTGATGAACAAGATTATTTTATGGAGTGGATATATGGTGATGACTAATAGGAGGCTAGATTACATATAAGAGGATTGTGCTATAGACCATTATACTAGAGGGATATAGATGATAGGTGTTTGATTATGATGATGATGATGATGATGGGTATCTCCTATTTCATTGTTTTGGATTGAAATAGTGGTGGATTCCTAAGTGTACTATTGGGAGTTTGGATAGAGATGCTACCAAGGGGCATAGTATTTGTATGGCTCCTAGTACTACTTATATAGATTTATAGGGAGTTCTAGGATTTCAAAGTGAGGAGATGATACAACATCAATGATGGGTTTATGCCCCATTTCTGGATGTATGAGCACATATAGGTGTTAAGACCAGTTAGACTTTTATGGGATGGAATTGCACCTACTGATTACAAAGTTGATTTTATGCAATGGTGTGGTGATCTAGAATTATCAGGGGATGGTGGTAGAACCAAGGATGTGGAGTGGTTTTGGGATCAATTGGAGGGTTTGATTGCTACTAATATCATATGGAGGCCATATTTGGATTGGTCAACATGGATAGGGTATAGGTACCATACATTATCATTATAGAGATGGTGATGGGTGTAAAGTAAGTAAGATGGGGAGACAGAGTGGATCCTCATAGATTGAGTTTAGAGATAGTTTGAGCTGCTACAAGATATACATCCTGATGTTCTACACTATAAGAGGGAGGATGTAGAGTAGGATTTTCTTGAGCCACAACTAGAGGAGGGTTTTCCTATTTTTGAGGAGCTACTAGTTAGAGCTCCTATTGATGATGGTACCAAAAATATCCATCATATATATATATGATGGTATTAGACTAGATATGTGGCTACATATTTTGGTTGGGGGGATGATGGGTAGGGACCTATGGACATGGATCCTGCATAGGTACAAGGTGAAGGTGAGTAAATGATGTTAGACCTTACCATAACATAGGCCCAAGTGATTGGTTTGTAGGCATATATTTCCACCTTACAGGGATAAGTTACCACTCTGATAGGTGAGTGGGACTAGGCAAGGGATATCCTCATTATGATCACTTAAGATAGAAATACTTTTTGGTAGAGGGTAGGGGTGATGATTGTAGGAGGAGGAGATCCTAACATAGTTTTAAGGATGTGGTATACAGCTACCATTAAGGAGCTGAGATACTATGAGGCAATTGTATTCACCTAGTTACCTGATATTATGAGATATGGTGAGTATAAGACTATTTTGGTAGGGGGACCATCATTGGCTACACCAAGTTAGTGGGCAATGACTACAACATAGGGAGGTGCATCAGGGGGTCCACCAACAAATGATGGAGTAGGTGCAGGTCGTTCTAGTTTTGGTGCTAAAGGCCCATGATGACACTTATATGATGTACATTATTTTTTGATATGTATATATGTATTTTTATATCAGCCTACATGTCTAAGATGAAATATGTACTAATGAGAGTGAGAGAGACATAGAGCATGTGTATCATGTTATTTTATGATAGTCTAACTTTATGATCATATACATGGATTGTTTAATGTTTATGGCACATTCTCTTGTTTTCTTGATGAGATGTTAGCATAGGCATGATGATGTTGTTATGATGTTATGGTTGGATTTGATTATGATGATTACATTGATGATATTTATGATGGGTCTAATTATGTTGTGGATCATGTTGTTAACTATGATCATTATGCTTATGTGAGTTATGAGGTTGATTATGAGATGTCATGCTAATTGTCATGTGATTATGGTTATGATGATATGATAGTGGTTATTATTTGGATGATGTTGTGTTATGTTATGTATGAGTGTAAAGTCTTATGATGCCTATGATATTGATTATGAGATATGATTTTGATGTTGATGGTATGATGATGTCATTATATGTTATATGGATGATCATTATGGGTATGTGGACTATTACTATGATGATTATGATGTTATGTTATTAATGATTTTTTATGATGATTATGTTGATATTAATGTTAATGTTATTAGGATGATTATAATGATATGGAAAATGAATTTTGGATGCATGAAGTTTGATTAGGATGTGATGATAGGTGGAAGTACAAGAAAATGACCATGTCAAAAGAAACACTCTAATGGCTCCATATGTCCCAAGAAGTGGTTAAGAAATAGGTACATTATTTTGATTAGAAAGAACCAAATAAGAAGAATTCATAGTTGGATTGGCTTAGTGAACATAAGTCGATCGGGTGCTTCATAAAACTGTGTTTGAATTTATAAAAAGATTGTCTTGATCACTTCATATCAAGTAAGCTCATATTCCCTTGAATTCAGAGAGGAGTGAAGGCAATAGGGGTGAAAGGTGAATGGTTTAAGGGTGAACCTGATGTGGGTTAGCTTACCTCTTGTATAGGTGACTAGAGGGATGTATTAGACAAGTCCATGCATAATAGTAATGTGTACTGATCAATGCAAGAAGTCTACCAATGCCATGTATAGAAGCCAATTGTGGTGTGACAATATTAAAAAATTGGCATTGTTAAGAGTCGATTTTAGTGTACTTATTCAAATTCTTGATAGAATTTGACTCATTACATTTTTTATTTGAGTAGGTGGTTGAATATGATCAATGCGGGAAGCTTCAAATGTTTTTGTGCTTGATTAGCCATCCTTCAAGGGAGTGGTCTAAAATTTTGATTTTTATAACTATCCTTTAACGGAGCAGTCTATTTTGAATAAATTTGGAATTATATGGGAAGCTATCCTTTGAGTGATTATTCTAAATTTATTTGAGGATTTTTTTATTTGGAAGGCAATTCATTTTGACATGGACAAGTTTATTAGGCCAAAGGGTCCACCATTATGGAGGCAAGATTTGTGCAGGGTAAGAGGTAAATGATAAATGGAAGGAAGGAGTTTAGAAACAACTGACCATAGGATTCTATCTATTGAAAGATAAAAAGTATCCATGAGAACCATGTTATAATTAGATCCATGGTACCCATACTTAGGATTGGGATTAGATGTTTATGATAGATAAATCACATGGTTCTTTGTTGAAATCAAGTGTTCTAAAAGGATAAGTGTAAATGAAAGGGAGGGTAGAATCTTGTGAACCAAGGGATGAGATTAAGTTAGACATAGAAGCAAGTGTAATCTTGTTTAGCAATAGAAAGGATGTAGATTGAAGTGTTAATAGGCTCAATCTCTAGTTTACCCTTGAGAGATGATAAACGGTGAGCACCAAATCCATACTTATGGGTTATAATATAGGGTCTTAACTAATTAAAAGAAAAATTTCCCTTCTTGGTTTTTTCCATGTTGGTGACATGTTGGTTTTCATTAAGGATAAGGCCTCTAATGTTTAAATATCATTTTTTCAAATGCTTGTTGTAGGTGCATTTGATTCACTCCTGATAAACATGTAGATGATTGAGGGTGGCCAAGTGATATTTGTCAAGAAGTTCTAGTCGTACGAGGCATTCTTAGAGATAATCACTATAAAAAAGGATTTCATGTAAGGATACACATAGTGAAGGAATTTAAACTTTGAGAGGAAGAATTACCTTAGCCCCATAAACAAGGGAAAAAGGTGTATCTCTCATGGTGGTTCTAATAGTAGTGCGATAAGCCCATAAAGTGAATAAGATATGGAGATGCCAATCTTGACTAGAGGTACTAACCACCTTTGTGAGTATTTTGATAAGGTTTTTGTTGAAAGCTTATGCCTATCCATTGGATTGTGGTGATAAGGTGAAGAGAAGCTTAAATTGATGCCAAAAGTTTCACAAAGCACTTAGACTTTTTTATTCTTGAAAGACTTGCCATTATCAATGATAATTTTATGAGGGACACCAAAGGGGAAAATGATGTGATGATTGATGAAATCAATGATTTTTTTGTCTTTTATTTATATGAGTGGGATGGCTTTCACCCACTTGGTGAAGTATTCCATAGCGGTGAGGATATATTGATGTCATTGTGAGGAATGGGGGCTGATTTACCTGATAAGGTCAAGACCCCATTATGAAAAGGGCCAAAAAATTGAGACACTTGAAGACTATGGTAAGGTGCATGATGAAGGTTGGCATGTTGTTTACATTTGATGAATTTATTGACATAATCACAATAGTCTTGGTTAAGTGTGGACCAATAGTAACTAAGGTGAAGAATACACTTAGCAATGGTCATACCACTAAAATGTCCCCTACATATTCCATCATGAGCTTCCTTGATGATGTGAGAAGATTCATAACTATGAAGGTAATGAATAAGGAGGTTGTTGAAACTTCACTTGAAAATTATGCCTCCTAGTATGATATAATGATAAGTTCCTTGGATAAAGGCTCTTCGAGCATTTTTTAAGAGATTGGGAAGGAGAATGCCAAGGTTAAGATAAGAAAAAATTTGGTTATTACAAGAGTCAGAAAGGAAGGTCTCCACTTTGTAAATGGTAGGAAGATTAGAGATAATATAAGATGGGGTAATGAAATGGTGGATGGTAACAAATAGTTTGGATTTGACAGGCTGAGATGGTAATTGGGAAGCAAGAGAAGCCATGGTATCTATAATTTTTTTGGTTGATCATGGAACAGATTAGATAGCATAATGATTAAACAAGGTCAAGACTATGTCCACAAGTTACTTGTATTTTAGGAGAACATCATGTTTACATTGATAAGCTCCTATGAATTGGTTAATGACAAGTTGAGAATCCCCAAAGATGCAAATTATTTTGATTCCCAAAGCCATGATAGTTTGAATACCTATGACTAATTCTTCATATGCAACCATGTTATTGGTGCAGTCAAACTCAAGCTTAAAAGAAAGGGGAAGTGGTTATCCATTAAGTGGGATAAGAATCACTCCAACCCCCCACCATTTTGTAATTTAGAGCCATCAAAAAACATGGTAATTTGGTAGGTGGGATCCTCTAATGAAAGAGTTGCTATAGATTCATCTGGGAAGGTAAGTAGAAAGGGTTGTTTGTCAGGTAGAGGGGATTTAGCTAGTTGGTCAGTGATAACCTACCTTTTTATGGAATTTTATGGGAGAAACTCAAGATAAAACTCAATGAGAAGCATGAGCCACTTTTCCATACGTTGGTTTTGATATGGCTTAGAGTGCATAAACTTGAGAGGGTCAGTGTTAATGATAACATAGGTTTTATGATTAAGAAGATAATGATAGAGCTTGAAAGATAAAAGGACTAGGGTAATGAAATGTATTTAGGATGGGTATATTGGGTTTCATATTTGATTATGGTATGGTTAATGTATTAAAAATCCTAATCCTTATTCTGGTCATTGTGATGGGTGAGCATGACTCCCAAGGAATGATCAGTGTCAAATATGTATAGATAAAAGGGTTGATCTTCTTTAGGGTGAATGAGGATAGGTGGAGAAAGAAGATACTCATTGATTGCATCAAAGGCTCATTGAAATTCATTGGTCCAATTGAAGGAGACATATTTATTTAAGAGATGGTGAAAATGTTGACAATGATCAGATATTTGAGAAATAAAACATTGGATTGACTGAAGTTTACCTTATAAGCTACAAAGTTACTTCAAGTTAGTGGGAGGGGGAATCTCCAAAATGGATTTGAATTTGGTAGGGTCAAATTCTATTCCATGAAGGTAAATGATAAAGCCCAATAGTTTTCCTGATAAGACCGTAAGGATACACTTCTTGGGATTGAGCCTGACATGATAGAAAATTAGCCGTTCAAAAATTATTGCAAGAATAATTAGGTGATTTTTTTGATTTTTAAATTTCTCAAGAATATCATTGACATAGTCCTCAAAAATATTATGAATGAGGTCATGGAAGATATAGGTCATGGCCTATTGATAAGTGTCTCCAGTGTTCTTTAGGCTGAATGGATGACCCAGTAGAAGAAAGTGCCCCAAATAGTGATGAAAGAAGTTTTATGTTGATTAATAAGAGTGATCAGGATTTGATTGTACCCTAAGAAACCATCTATGAGGGATATCATTTCATGGCCAACCATGAGATCAACAAGTTAGTCAATGTTGGGAAAGGGAAAGTCATCTTTTAGGTAAGCAAGGTTAAGGTCACAAAAGCCATGCAAAGGTGAAGGCCCCCTATAGGTTTGGTAATAAGAATGATGCTAGAAACCCATTGTGGATAGTCAATGGGTTGAATGAAATTAATAGGTTAGAGGCACTAAATTTCTTATTTGATAATAAGAGCTATGCAGGGATGCATGTAACAAAGTTTTTTTCAAACTAACTTAACCTTAGGATGGGTGATGATGTTATGGAGAGAGATGGAAGGGTTGATTCCAAGCATATCTTGGTATGAACAAGAAAACACTATGATATGGTCATAGAGGAAAGAAGGATAGTCTTGATACTATTTAGGAGTCAAATATTGGCCTATTTTAATGATATAAGGATCCTCTTGGGTGACCAAATTAACATTGATAGTTGACTCATTCAACATGGTTTGGTTTTTAGGAGGGAGAGATTTATGGATAGAAGAATCCCCTATATTTAGGTAGGTGAGGATGGAATAATCATCTTGGCATTGGATGGTGTGAATGGTGGATGAGTCATGATCAATCATCTTAGGGTGGATGAGAGGAAGGGTTTTAGTTTGGCCACCTTATTGATAAGTCAGTGGATCTAAACTAATGGTATCGATAAAAAACGTTATATAGGATGATATCAGAGTCTCCAAATTGGGAAGATGAGTTGGGTGAGGATGGAGTCTCTTCTATGGGGGTAGCAATGGGTTTCAGTGATGTGGGTTCTTTTGGTGGTTTAAACCTAAGCCTAAAGAAATCATGAGGTTTCTAAGTTTTGATGATAGGAAATTCATGAGGTCCTTGTTTGTAAAGGCCCATACCAAATCCTTTCTAAGCATAGTGATGAAGATAGGTTTTGGCAAAGGTTGGATTGATTAGATAAGACAAATTGGAGGTGAAATGTTGAATATATGGAGTTATGATGGGAGTGAAGAGTGGTCAATCAAGTCCCCCATAGGCAAAATTTTCTTGATTTTTGGGGAACTTAAAGGGGGTGATGGTTTTGATGTTGGGGTCATAACAAGGGTCATTTCATAGATTCCCATATTCATATAGAGTGGGAAGAGCATCTAAAGCCAAAAGTTGATATTCCCTAAGTGAGAGACATTAAAAAGTTGATTTCAATGGGTATTCAACCAAAATTTGAGAAGAGGGAATGGTTGAATTAGTTGATGTTTCATCATTGTTGAAGGTATAGGTATGGAGGTTCTAGGTTGGTGTGGATGTTTAATTATAAGTGGATGGCATGAAAGATAAAGAAGGAATAAGAACATCATTGGGCCATTATGTCATATTAAAAGAGGAAAAGGGAATTAGATTGGATTTGATTATAATAATTTGGTCCTCATGCTCAAACTTGATGCATCAGTGTAGGGTAGAAGGAATGTAGTATATAGCTAAAATCCAAGGGTGTCCAAGTAACACATTGTATTAGAACTCACCTTCAATGACATAGAATAGCTCAAGAATGGTATGAGGTCCCAAATGGATATGAAGAATAGTGGTCCTTATGACGATGGCCATGGTATCATTAAAAGAGTGAAGGACCACTGAACTCTTAGAAGCAATGTTTTTAGGTAGTTGTAATCGATCATATGCATGGGAAGAGATGATGTTGATGCTCTCTCCCCCATAAATCATTACCCATTTGATGTGAGTTTGATTAATGTATGCTATGATGAATAAGGGAGGGTCTAGATATTTTTATTAGAAAGGTGAAATCTCAAAATATTGAAAGTTGACAAGGGTAGAATGGTAGAGCACTCCAATACAATAAGCAAGAGGTTCTAGATCATCTAGCTGGACCTATATAGAATGTAAGGCCTCCATTAATGCTTGGTGATGTTTGGGTGAGGTACTGATTACATCATAGAGGCTCATTTTTGTTGGTGTTTGGTGGAGTTGTTTTGACATGAGTCATTGGATGAGTGGAGTGGGTTTGGAAGGTGGGGATCCCATAATAAAGACTTTAGGTTTAGATGGTTGCAAAGGTGAAGCTGAAGATTCTTGGGTTTGGTCGATAGGTTGATAAGTTGAAGGATAAATCCAAGGGATGGATACTTTGGATTTCTCTTTTTCCTTTTGTTTGGGACCGAGAATGAGTCACCATATAAATGGTATGGATGTGGGGTTCTAAAATGTGCTTCTATTGTTCCTCTTCACTCTTAGGTGAGGGGAAAGTAGTTTGTTAGATAGGTGAGTTAGATAATGGAGTAGGCATTAGAAGTTCTTCTAACATATTGTCTTCATCCAAAATATTATGGACAAGTGCTTGGAGAGCCTTATATTTATGTGTATCATGCCCAAGAGTCCTATGATAAAGACAAATCAAGTTATCATTGAACCAAGTTGGATTAGGATGAGATGGGTCAAATGGTTTGATTAGGGGTAAGTTAATAGAAGAAGTTTGCAATAAACTTTAAAAACTAGTCTTATAATATTTTGGTGAAGGTGAGGTAGGTTTTAAGATTGGTTTATTCATGGAAGTAGTGCTTGGAGGAGTGATTTTGGTTTATGGGTGTGGTTGGGCTTGCTTAGATATGATTGGCTTATGGGTTGAAGATTTGGTTGAAAAAGTTATTGATGATGAAGGTTTGGTTACTGGTGGGAGAGTAGACAGGGACAAGTTGGTTAAGAAGGATGAAGGACTATAGGGTTTGGTGATTAAAGATGGAAAATAAGAAGATGGTTTGATAGTGGAAGGATGTGGTCCTAATATAGAAGGTAGATGTGAAGGAGGTGGTATGGGCTTAGTTCAAGCTAAATTTTTAGGTAAGCTTCCTTATTAATGAAATTAATTAGATTTGGCTTTAGTGAGATTGAGGGAGTTAAGTCTAATATTAAAGGAGGGTGAGAGGGACTAGGTGTGGGAAGAATCCCCAAGTTCTTGATTGGTTTGGTGGAAGAAACATGAGGCAAATTGGCAATTTTAAGCACATGCTTTTGAGATGGTTTATTTATGGCTTTAAAAGAGGTAACTAGTGATAGGGTGATAACGGGTGAAAGGGTGGACTCAAATGGAGTTGAGGACTCAGATTTGCTTGGATAAGGAAGGCCTAGTTGATGCCAAAAGATGGCTCAATCAAAGTTAGGTTGGGACATGAATTTCAAACTTTGAACTAACCTTGAGAAGGGCTTATAAATGGGTACATTTCATTGATCATTAGTCTCGAAGCATAAGCCCTTATAATAATAAAAGGTTATGGTGGAAGGTATGATTTTAGTTTTGGTAGGTGGTTCTAAAAGTGGTGGTTGGATGGACAAGGTAATGACTTCTTGTGGGATGATTTCCAAAGAGGGTATAGAAGAGGTAGGTGTGGTGCTTTTAGATAAAGTTTCTATTTTGGCAAGAATGTCCAAAGAAATTGGTGATTCTCCCGTTTGGATTGGTAGAGTAGAGGGACTGATTGAATCAGTAGTGGACTCTTTGGGTATTTCTATCAAAGGAGAGGATGAGGCTATGGTTTGACTATTTGAATAAGGAGAGGCAATGTGTTCCTCTACTTGGGTCTCAAAAGGAATGGATGGTAGAGGTAGAAGTTTCCTCAATAATGGGAACATTACTGATAACATTGATTGTATATGCTTCCTATGAGTTAGATGATTTGGGCTTACTATCATGATGTTGTGTGGAAGGAGGGTGATTTGGAAAAGTCTTACTGAAAATGTTGAGAGATTCATTAGGGGGATAATTGGAGTTATCAAATACTAATTATCCACTATCAATGAGATTTTGGATAAGAATTTTAAAAGTATTACATCTATTAATGTCATGTCTAATAGTTCAATGAAAAGCGCAGTGATCATTTTCATTATACCATCCAGGTAGAGGGAGAGAAGAATTGAATTATTGAGGTGGTTTAATGGGTGGAAGTTGGATAAGACTAGCTTTGAGCAGTTTATCCAAAATAAATGCATATGATTCCCCAATGGGAGTATATTGCTTTGGAGATGCTCAATTTTGGGTTCAATTTTGTTGATAAGGAGGTTTGGGAGAGTTTTTTTTATTGGATTGGTTGATAGTTGGAGGTGGAGAAGTTTTAAAAACCATTGAATTTTTAGATGCCTTTGCCTTGGTATTAGGATGATTAGTATTTTTGGTTGAGGGAGAATCATTAGGTTTAAAAGTGGAATTCTTATTCCATAATTTTAGTTTCCCTTCATCAATGGCATGGTTTTAAAGTTTACATGCCATGGTGAATGATTCATCAAATGTTCAAAAAGTTTGAACTTGAAGAGTAGGTGAAATATTCTTAGCACAACCTCTAGAGAAAAGTTTAATTAATTTAGGTTGGGGTAAGGTGAAGGAAAGTCAATTAATGAGGCCTCTCCATCTAGCCACAAAATCAGCAATGGATTCATCCTTAAATTGTTTGATGTAGTAGAGGTCAGTTATGGAAACCTTTTTAGTTGTGTTGATCGAGAAATGTTCTAAAAAGATTTGGGCTAGTTGGGAAAAGGAGAAGATGGAGTGAGTAGGGAGACTATTATACCAATCAAGTTTATGTCCTGATAAAGACATTGGTCATGTTCAGAGGAGGAGAGCATCATCATATATGATTAAGTAACAAGAATGATAGAATGCCTTCATATGTTATTGTGGATCCTTCTTGCCTTGGAATTTGGAAAAGTTCAGAAATTCCCATTGAGAAGGATAAGAGTGAATGGGAATGGATGGGTGGATAGGTTTTTTGCAGTCATAGGATAAGATCTTATGAGAGCCAAAAATTGATGACTCCAAGTTAGTCATTTTATCCATTAGCATTTTAATCAAATCCAGTTGAGGTTGGGAAGATGTATAATTGAAGGGTGCAATGTGTTGGGGCTGAGAAGCTGGTATGTAAGGGTAGCTAGTGAAAGGCATTGAAGAGGCCACATATTGATATGGGTCTACAAAAGGTTGAGATGGAGGCACATATGAGCCAATGGGTATGAATGGTTAAGTAGAAGGTGGTATGTTATCATGTTGATAGGTTGGGGTAGGTAGTTGTTGGGGGAAATATATGGGCATGGTTGAGGCAATAGGTTGAGATGGGGTAGATTGAAGTTGAGTGGTGACCCTACTATGAATAGGTAGGAGGGATTGTGGTATAGAAAACACCAAGCCTTCTAATGGGGTAAAACTTGGTGGATTAGTTGAGATTAAAGGAAGGAATGAAGTTGGGGTAGAAAATAATCCCAAATTAAGTGGGGTATAGGTAACCAAAGGTAGGGATGAACCCACATGTGAAGTATGGGTGTGGTAGAAGGTGTTTGGTTAGAAGTTAGAACATTTTATTGACTTTGGGTAGTGGTGAATGGAATGTTGGAAGAAGGTGGAGGGGGGGTTAAAAAACTTTGGTTTAAGGTGGAACCCACCATAAGATGAGAGGGAATTCCATAAGGAGGGTTGGTAGGAGGAACCGAAGCAAGGGAGACTCAATGGGGCATGGTGTTAAGGTAGTGTTGAAGAGCTTCCTGATTATTGTCAAGAAAAGTGGTGAAATTAGCATCACCTTTAGACACAACCAAAATTTTGGTAGGAGGGGAAAGATGAGGTGACCCCCCATCATTAGAATTATACTCCATAGAAGAAGAGGATGAAAGTGGTTGATGAGATTGATTTCTCAATTATTGTCTAGTAAAGACCATATGAGAAATTAAGGGAAAGTTATGATGAAACTCACACCCCAAAAAAAGAGAAATAAAAAAGAATTCAAAGCAACCATGCATCCACTACAAGTGCATTTATCTTAGGATTACTTTTAAATCACTTTTGGCTTATGACTTAAAATGTGAAGTAAGATTTGGCTTGTAAATCAAGTAATAAAGAAATAGTCTAAGGTTGGTTTCAGTTTGTTCAAGCACTCAAGAGAGAAAATCTATGTTGAAATTTAGTACATGGTTTGGTATTAGGGCCTACCCCCTCACTTCATAGTCCCACAGTGGTAAGAGTGTCTAGTGCTTAGCTAAAATATATTGAGTTCGGAGTTTATACTCAACTATAGAGCTGTGTTGGTTCTTTCCTTAGTGGTGACATCCAAGTAGGAAAGATGGGAAGGGGCAAGGTTACTTCTAGGTGATGAAATCCTAATCGGGCCTTGTCTTAGGTATGTTTGATGTGTTGATTGTGCAAGTGGTTTGGTTTGTGTAAAATTTATGGTTCTATGATTAATTTACTTTACTTAATTAGTCTAGATGAACTAAGACAAGCAAGAAAATAGAACAAATAAGATGCAATTAATAAATAATCAAATAATAAATAAGCAAATAATGTATGCATTTAATTTTAACCAAAAGCAATTTTTTTTATTTTTTTTCAATGAAAACCGAATAATTAAGATGCAATTAAATGCAATATGAAAATGTAATCCTAATCCTAGTATGGATGAAACTATATATATATATATATATATATATATATATATATTTGATTTTATATAAAGAAAGAATGAAAAACAACTAAATGAATTTTACTAATGCAAATCTAAATGTCTTAGAACATCTATGAACCCAAGAAAACTCAATGGTCCCACTAGGCATGCCAAAATGTTTAAGTTTATTTTCCTCATTTCTTAATTTTGAAAGTAAATAAAAGAAATATAGTGATTAGGGTGTGTAGAAGAATACCTGGTAGAATACATGTGTGAATCCAAATGAAAGTGAGAACTCCTCTTTGGCTAGGAAGGAATAACTTGTAAGTAGCAAAAATACCTGAAAGGGGGTTGTTGATGGTTGGTTGAGTAGACTGCCTCACGCTAGATCCAAGAAGCATAAGGCTTGTTAGGAGGTTATCAATATGATTTTATAAAAATCAAGTCTGAAATGATAAAAGATGATATTTGCACTCAATGATAAGAAAGTAAATGGATGCTATAAATTAAGTGATAACTTGCTTATTAAATAAAATGATCAAATTTAGATGCTAAAATGGTTGGGGTCTAGCTCAAAAAATTAAGAAAGGTCCTGTGATCAGAGAGACACAAAAAGTGGGGTTTGATTGGAGGTAGAAGGGTGGAAATTGCTTACTAGAAAACATTGCCACAAGGAACCATCCACAATTAGGGTAAACCATTGGTGGTTGAGGTAAATCATCAGTAGTTACCTATGTAAACCTGAAAGTGAATAAATCAGAAAGTATAGAATATGGATTTGGGCAAAGAGAGGTAGGTACAAGGTTGTAAAGTGGAAAATGAGGTACTGGTAGACCAGGTAAGGTAATGGTACTAAAAATAGATAAATAACACAACCAAAAAAACCTATAACCAAGTGGAAGAAATCTAGAGTGATGTGGCCAGAGTGATGGTGCTTTAGGCCTTCCAAAGTGATTTTGAAAAAGTTTTGTATCTCAATTGATGATGATCACTCACTGATATGGATGATAAATACCTATAATAAAGCTTGAATACCTGATAACTGATAGTTGATGATCCCTTTCTCTTGCTCCTTTGCTTCTTTTATAGGTAGAAGTTACTAAATGGGATACAAGAAGTTGCTAATTTGATCAAGGGTAAAGATACCTATTTTTTTAGATTTAAAAGCTTTGTTTTAAAGATTATTTATCATTTCTAAAGTTTCTAATCTTGCACAAAGAGATGGCATGCTTTAAAGTTTGAAAGCTGAAGGTGGGTCCTAACCGTCGATGGTTAGGGGTAACCGTCGATGATTTCACTATGGGCCTATGGGGAAAAAGGGTAAAAAGAGGTAATTAAAAGGGAATTAAAAATTGGTTTGGTAAATTTAGGTTCATAAATGATCTTAGTTATTATTCTAAGGGTAGGGTGACACTAAAAACTATCATGTGCGGTTTTTAGGTGTCTACACTGAAAGAAGAACCTCTTCTAAAATCAAGATGAAGATCACGATCAAAAACACAAAAATAAGCATGAGTGCCCCAAATGATACTAATAAAACAATGATCAGATGGAAAACTAAGGAAAAATATTAAATTTTAAGATACAGATGGAACATAAATTTGCATGAGTGACCCCAATGACACTACTCAACCAATGCATGGAAAACTACAAGTCAAAAATATAGGTGCCAATAGTCTAAATAAATTGATCAACTAAATATGGGAAGTCACCTACATAAAATGGAATGTAAGAGTGTTTATATGGTAAATGTCCCATCTCACCAAAATGTATGGGTAACCAACTTCTACATCTGCCTAATACATAGTAACAAAAAATAAATACATAGCTTACTCCAAATCAAAACCAAGGAAGCATTAGTATCAATAGTATGATACTGAGAAGAACCTCCTACAAAATATTACCTCCTAAAATAGATTTAATCAAAATATGCGAAAATAAAATAACTCTTACCAATACAGAAACACAGAAAGCTTATATTGATCACATGCCACTTTGAGGGGGCAACCTCCTTTGAGCAAGCTCAATACAATAAATTCATGGATGCCTTCATTGGGCCTCAACACTTATTTACTAACTCTATTCTAACAACTACTACTTCCCTTGTATGTGGGACAATTCAAATATGCTCTAAGGGATGACTTACAAATCATTATTACACTAATACTACAAAGATAAGGGTAAGGCACAGGTTCCTAACATCCCCTCCCTCTTAAAAAAAGCTTTGCCCTCAAAGCTTTATATGTGGGAATTGTTGTTAAATCTAGAAGAGTGGTTCCCATGTTGCATCTTTTGGTTGCATGCCGTGCCATTGGATTAAGACCTCTATGATGGAGTGGGATCAAAGTTGGTGGGTGCGCCTGTCTAGGATTGGTTCTAGCTTGAGAAGGATGGAACCTTCATTATCAAGTGCTGGTAAAACTGTCTGCACTTGGATGTTGGATCCAAGAACTTGTTTCAAAAAGGAGACATGAAATATGGGATGAACTTGGGAGGAAGGTGGAAGCTCTAACTTGTAAGCAACTGACCCAATATTTTGGAGAACCTTATATGGCCCATAAAACTTTGGAGTAATATTTTGGTGCCCTTTTAGTTTCAGTGATGATTGCTTGTATGGTTGAAAGGTATGCTCAGAGTGGTGTTGATCAGCCTGCTGCTTCATTCAATTCTGTGCCATGTGGAGATTGTCTTACAAGGTGTGGAGAATCTGATCCTAATTTTGGAGAGTAGTGTCAACTGCCTGAACTAGTGAGCTCCCAGGATTATATGGAAGAAGTGGTGGTAGTGCTTGACCATAAATTGCTTCATAGGGAGTCATTTTGGTGGAAGTGTGGTATGAGGTATTGTACCACCATTTAGCTAGGGGAAGCCACTTGGCCTATTGATGTTGTTGTTCTAAAGCAAATCAATGAAGGAAGGTCTCCAAGCATTTTTTGACTATTTCTATCTGGCCATCTATTTGTGGGTGGTACCTAGAGCTCATTATCAATTGTATGCTTATGCAATGAAATAGTTCCATCCAAAAATGGCTGGTGAAAGTGGCATCATGATTTGAGATAATTGAAGAAGGAATGCCATGAAGATGGAAGATCTGATCCAAGAAAACCTATGTGATTGTGGAGGCTGTGTATGGGTAGTTGAGTGCACAAAAATGACTATATTTAGAAAGTGGGTCGACTATGACTAGGATCACTATCTTTCCCCCAGATTTAGGGAGGTCCTCAATGAAATCCATGGAAATATTTGTCCAGATCCTAGTAGGAATGGGCAAAGGCTTGAGCAAACTAGGAGTCAATTTCATTTCACCTTTGTTTCATTGGCGGGTATCACATTCGGCCACCATCTATTTAATTTTGGGTTTCGTGCCTTTCTAAAAGAAATGTCAATGTGCTCGCTCATAGGTTTTGAGAAATCTTGAGTGCCCTACTGAGGGGGAAGCATGGATTTCATAGAAGATAGACTGATGCAAGTCTAGACTTTGGGAAAGCACCAGATGACCCTTATATCACAGAGAAGCACCATCCCATGAATAATACAGTACTGTAGAGGGGTTAGTGGCCAATTGATGAATGAGGTGGCATAAGGAGGGATAATTTACATACCCTTGTTGGATAGATTCCAACCATTTTAGAATGGGAATGGAGATGGCAAAGAGGGAATGCTGGTCCTCAAAGGTTCTTGAGAGAGCATCAACCACAACATTGTCTTTTCCCTTCTTATAGGTGATTTCATAATCATAACCCATGAGTTTGTTGATCCACTTCTGCTAAGCTGGGAGACCTATTGTTCCAAGAAATATTTCAAACTCTGATGATTAGTTTTGATGTAAAAATGGTTTCCCAATAAGTAAGGTCTCCATTTTTGTACTACATGTAAAATTGCCATCATTTCCTTTTCATATGTAGACAAAGCTAAATTGCAGCCAAAAAGGGCTTTGCTAGTGAAGGCAATTGGTCGGACCTCTTGGAGAAGAACAACACCCAAGCCGATGCCACTAGCATCACTTTCTATGGTGAAAGTTTTGGTGAAGTTTGGCAGTGCCAAAACTAGTTTGCTACACATAGCCTATTTGAGTTGGACGAATGCTTGATCAGTTGTTGCACCCCAGGTGAAAGCATCCTTCTTCAATAAGGAAGTCAAAGGAGTCATGATCTTTCCATAATATTTGATGAACTTGTGATAGTATCATGTCAGGCCTAAGAAACCATGAAGGCTCTTAAGGGTGGTTGGTTGAGGCCAATTCTACATAGCACTAATTTTTTTTGGGTTCGTGCGAACTCCATTGGCTGAAACAATGTGCCCCATATAGTCAATTTCATCTTGACTGAATGAACACTTGGATTGCTTGGCACATAATTGATTGTTTGCTAATAGTTTTAATGCCCTATCAATATGTTGTAGATGGTCGGCCCATGTGCGGTTGTAGATCAAAATGTCATCAAAGAAAACTAAAATAAATTGATAGAGAAGAGGATAAAATATTTTATTCATGAGTGCTTAAAAAGTGGAAGGGGCATTTGTAAGGACAAATGGCATGACAAGGAACTCATAGTGACCTTCATGCATATGGAAGGCTATCTTAGGAATGTCATCAAGATGCACTCAAATTTGATGATAGCCAGAATGTAGATCCAACTTGGAAATTTTTTTGGCCCCATGGAGCTCATCAAGAAGCTCATCAATGATAGGAATTGGGAATTTATCCTTGATAGTGAGGTGGTTAAGGGATTGAAAGTCAATGTAAAGGTGCCATGACCCATATTTTTTGTGGAAAAGAAGTACTAGGGAGGAATATGGGCTAGTGCTGGGGTGAATAACTCCAAACTTGAGGAGTTCTTGGACTAAGTTCTCAATTTTAGTCTTTTGCAGATGGGGGTAACGGTATGGCCAGATGTTGGGTGGGATGCTTCCTAGAAGGAGAGGAATGTGGTGATCTTTAGGGTGTGAAGGGGGCAAACCTACTAGTTCTAAAAAAATGGTTGCATGCTTATCGAGTATGGCTTGTAAATCTGTAGGGTGGTTAGTAGTAGCGGGGGGCTGGAGTTGAATGGAATGCAACTGTGTAATGACCCCATGTGAGCCTTTCTTCAAAAGTTTTTCCATGCGATGAGAATTGATGATGCTAGTAGATCTTGGTAATAACCCTTTTAAGGTTTGATTTTGACCATTATCTATGAACTACATCTAAATCTTAGAGAAGTCCCACAAAATAGGTCCTAATGTGCGAAGCCATTGTGCCCCCCTAAAACCACATCACACCCTCCTACAAGTAGGGCAAACATATCAAAGTGAAAATTATAATCTCTAATTTTAATATGCACATTTCGACACTTCCATTCACATGGAAATGTGCCCCCATTAGCAATCATGACTTCAAAGCTAAAACAATGGTATATAAAGCAGTCTGCTACCTTAGCAATGTGAAGATCGATGAAATTGTGAGTACTGCCTGAGTCAACGAGGATTGTGAGAGGGATATTTTTGAAGCACCCTTTAACCTTCATGGTTTGGGGAGTGGTGACACCTGCTAGTGCATGCACTAAAATCTTAGGTTGAGTCTCTTGAACCACTGGGTCTTATTCAGTGCTAGGTTCTTCTTGAGCATCTTGAAATTCTAGAATATCAGGCTCATTGTCTTGCTCTGGTGGTGACTCCACATCTAGAAAGTAAAGTTTTTGTTGGATTCACCTATGACCCTTAACCCATTTTTCATCACAATTATAACATAATCCTTTCTCTTTGTGATCCCACATCTCTGCCTCAGTCAAGCGCTTGATTGGTGTTGTTATGGTTGTCTGCTGATTCACTGTGTTCTTTGCTTGTAAAAAGTTGGGAGGTTGACTCTGTGTGGAGAGTTTATCTTATAATAACTTAGCCAAACCCAAAGCATCCATCATATTTTTAGGTCAAAATATTTTTACCTCCAAGTGGATTGGCTCTCTGAGGCCACTAATGAAGCAAATTTTGAAGAAGTCATCTGACAACCCGTCAGTGGGATTAGCGAGTTTTTCAAATTCAATCTGATATTCATGAATAATACCTATTTGATGGAGTTTGATGAGAGCTCTTGTGAAATCCTCAAATGCTGAGGGACCAAACCTGCCCAAAATTAAGGATGCAAAATTTGACCAATTAGGTTCATCATTTGTCTTAAGATACCAATGGTACCACTGAAGTGCTTCTTGTTCCAGATGAGAGGAAGCAATTGGGACTTTGTTTACAGAATAAGTATTATGGAGGTTGAAGAATTGTTTAGCTTGATATATCCATCCTGTAGGATCTATACCATTAAACTGTGGAAAGTCTAGCTTAGGTCCACGTGAGATGTTGGAAGCAAAGGAGTGATGATCTGAAGAAGACTCCTCCTTCTACACTCTATTGAGCAAGATGCTATTCTATTGATTTAAGCCACACATCATATTGGTTAACTCTGTAACCTAAGATTTCAATATGGTGATTTCTTCTTCCATGATTTTTGTGCTTGCATGAGTGGTGATTTGTTTTTTTTTGCTGCTATTTTTTTTTACAGCTACTTCAAAAATGGATTGTCTGCAACTGTGTGGTTGGAAATATCCTCAACTATGGATATGTTATTGTTTGCTCTCTGAACCTGATAAGTTGGATATGGACCCTAGGTTTGTTTGGCTTCCTAAAGGATTTTTTTAATAAAATTCTCTCTAGCCACCAAAGCTATCTGATCGAGTACCACTCTCTAGAAATTTTTGGTCGTGGGTTTAACTCTTAATGATAGCTTTTGGTTTACCTCACGGGTGGGAACTAGTCAATCAGGATGGGGCCTTTGCCCTTTTCGCTGGCTGGTCCTCTCAATGAGCCAGCTACTTTGGGGTTCCTGTGGTACTCCTCATAATGAGTTTTAGGGCTTATACCCAATAACTTCCTACAATTAAGTGGATAGGTATTTACCCAATCCAAAATGATGGAACCTGCAATGAAAAAAATTCTTGATAAAAATGGCACAGCTCCTAAAAAGCCCTGCTTTGAAAAAAAATTGCTCCAAATCTACCCACAAAGCCAAGAAATCCCTTTGATACTAGATGAGAAGAACCTCCTACAACATATTACCTCTTACATTAGATTTAATCAAAATATGTGAAAATAAAATAACTCTTACCAATATAGAAACACAAAAAGCTTATATTGATTGCAAGCCACTTCGAGGGGGCAACCTCCTTTGAGCAAGCTCAATACAATAAATTCATGGATGCCTTCATTGGGCCTCAACACTTACTTATATACTAAATCTATTCTAACAACTACTACTTCCCTTGTATGTGGGACAATTCAAATATGCTCTAAGGGACGACTTACAAAGCATTATTACACTAATACTACAAAGAGAAGGGTAAGGCACAGGTTCCTAATAGATACCCCCCCATAATGATAATAAGGGAGAGATATGATAGGTCCAATGAAACTGTGTTAAAATTTAGTGCATGTATAAGAACTAGCTACATCAAATGGGGCATTAAGAAGTACTAAAAACTAAAAAATGGTGTGCAAACACAAGGCACACTCGCATGAAGGTAGACTAGGTTATGATTTAAAATAAGAAAGCTCACACAACAAACCTCTCATGAAACTTCATAATTTTTTTTATCTTGATTGCAATAGAAATGGTGAAACCAATGAAGGATAAAGTTTGTTTTCTTGTGAAGGGGTTTGGCCACCTACCAAATCGAGCCTCACCCTCTAGTCTTTGACAAATGAGATCAAAAAGATGGTATATATCCAAGGAATACAATATCTCCTTATGTTTCCTAAATATAAAATATCATTTTTATTAAAAACAATCAAAAACTCATCTAAGGATATTGTTTTATAAAAAAACAATTAAAAAATCTCCCCACGAGGATTTTTATTTTGAATAGTATTGCTCATTAAAATTATGTAACTTTTTCAATTCTTAATAAGATTTAAAATTTTAAAATGTTCTAAAAATTTGAGATTAAGGTGCACAAAACTCAAAAATGGGTTTGAGTGATCAGTTAAAGTTTTCTCATAATTAAATAAATAAAAGTCATATTTTTTCTAAATAGTACTACTCAATAAAACAATAATAAATTTTGAAATTATTAATGAAATTCAAATTTTAAAAATATTATAGAAATTATAAAACAAGGCACACAAAATGCATAAAAATTTCTAAGAGATCATCTATATTTTTATCACAATCTAAAAAATAACAATCATTTTTAACCAAAAATTGATTTAAAAAAAGCTTTTAGATCTTGCCTCTGAGATCCAAATGGAGTTAAATTTGAGGTGATCATGTCTTTCTCAAATAATATGGATACATTGGTGAAATTTTATTTACTCCTTCAATCTCCAAAATTTACCTACAATAACAAACACAAAAAAATAAATTCCTCTAAAAATAGATGTTTAGTAAGGAAAAGCTAAGATGTTGAGTAATGATTGTTAAAGACCACTTTGATACCATGAAAGAGTTTGCAATACTCTTCAGCCAAGTTCTCTCCAATAATCCATTCCTACATCTTAAAAGGTTCACCATACACACAAATATAATAAATCAACTGTATTCTATTATGTATGTTATATATTACAATATCCTGGTGAAGAGAAATATATAGGAGTAGGGGGATTTTAACTCATAGGAGAACTCATAATCACACTGAGTGTAACTCATTATAGAACTCATAGGAGAACTCATAGTGGCACTCAATTGAACTCTAGGTGAAACTCACCATCTCACCCACTTACACCTAAGCAAGCTTAAGATAATGTTTAGGGATAATTCATAAATAAATGGAATAATTAATATCCTACACTAATAGATTCAAGGGGATAAATTAGTTTTTTTTCTCAACATATTTACCCAATTTGTCTATTATTATAATTATTTTTGCAAGTTAGATGAAATTGAACATTTTGAACCTAATTTTGACTATATGGAGGTAATTTGGGGGTAAATTGACACCAATATCATAACAAAAAAAGCACAAATTTCATCAATTCAATATATGATCACATAGACATTACACACACACACACACACACACACACACACACACACACACACACACAGAGACACACACGAGCTATAAAATGTATACATTATTATCTCAATAGACAAAAAGTCATTGTCTAACATTTATTTTTTTAAAATTTTGATCCCATGGACATTCTTTGTATCTTTTTGTATTTTCCATGGTGAAGACAAGAGGAATCAAATTAAATTTAGGTCCCCCACTATCAAAAGGAGTCAAATTTTTCTTTGCCTAGTCATGGGTGATGGAGCTCATTCAAAGAAGAGGATGAATTTAAAGAACAAAACATCAGATCAATTAGAAGATTTGAGAGAAAATATATATATATATAAATGCAATTATTTCACTTGAGACAAGGTATGAACACTATTCCTAATGAGCCAAATGTCATAGACAATGATGAAATTGAATAATGATGATAAATATTTACCTATAAGTCTAAATTATATTATGTATACACATAATATTATCAAAAATTCATCACTTAATCATGTTATTTATCTTTCAATAACCCATCAAGTCTCAATCTCTCTGAGTGCATGCCCTAAGGGGTGCACTGAAAAAAGGGTGGGCAGACTATTGGTGCTTCACATGATTGTTATCCCTTTTGCCACTTGTTATCTACACAATTATCTCATAAAAAAATTTATCCCCAAGATTTTTATTATCTATTACACATTCCTTTGTCATTTCTTACCTTTTATACCCCTTTTCCTAACCTTAATCCCCTTTTGATTGTTAACTCTACTAGGTCGCTAGGTCGACCCTGTATTGTTTTGACAATCAGCCTACATTACCAACTTAGTTCATTTTCAACATGGTTCATTGTCAAAAATAGTACTAAGTCAACTAGGTCGACCCTGTTGGCTAGAACATTTGAAAGGGCTTAGGGTTAAATCCACCTATATATACAAGTTCATTTCCCCATTATTTAGAGAAGAGAAGAATAAGTAAGAGTTATTATGCATATTCTTATCCACCATTATAATTGAGGACAAAGCTTAGGGTTTCATACTTTATTTGGAGATACGAATCTTATCTTTTGGATTCATTGATAGGTTGTGTATCCTAGAGCTTATTTGTCTTTATCATCCTTACATACCATAACAACCTCTTGTGAAACATCTTGTATAATGGAGAGAGTGAGGCTTGACAGGTTCATCTTCAAGGTAAGTATTCCTAACTTTGTTCCTCCTTTGTAAGAGTATATATATATATATATATATATATATATATATATATGAATTTTTACTGCTCTTACATGCATTAGGATTCTGTATACATTGATGTGAGTATATGTCTCTTATGCATGTTTACTTTTGTTGTTTATTACCCCTAATTTGTGCCATAAGCTTTGGTGAGCACTAGATTAGAATTTAATTTACTTGTTATTAGTTTAGTGAATATAAAACATAGGACCTAACTAGGGTTATTGTGTGATTGTGCTTGATTGGAGGCTTTGTAACCCTTCCTAACATTGTGTATTATGATAAGAGATCCCCTTATTGGGTCTAACAAATCCCCATATTGGTCATATTATTGATTATCTAATATATCCCTAATCAGAAGTGTATGGTATGATCTATCTTTTATGAATTATGATTGATTTATAGACATGATGAATTCATGATTGCATATATTCTGGTGAACCTAATGTGAATCTAACCCTTACAAGTTTTATCTCACATTTTCATTATTTTATCATTTTATTTATTATTTTTCCATATTTATGATACTAGGTTGATAGTTCCCATATAGTTATAACTTTTGTGTGTAGGTTTAACACACAATCACATTAGTATAAATCTATTTTTTCCTATGTAGGTCATCATCAGATATAGGTTACTGTATTGAATAGGCTGACATAGTATTATGTTTTAACTTCCAAATAACAAACTAGGTCAACCCTGTCAACTTAGTTTTATAGACAGCTTCTAGATAAAAAAATATATTAACCCTATTGTCTTATTTATTTTTATAGGCTTTAGTAATAAGGATTTACAAAACTAGGTCGACCCAGTCGACTTAGTTGGTAGAAATTTTAATTAACTTAAATAGAATTTTTTCAAATTATAAGCATCTTCCAACCCACCAAGGTTCCATTCTCTCCTTCTCTATCATTTCTATTATTTATTATAATTCTATTTTTCATAGTTTATAATCTTTAAAACTTCCCTTAAATGCAAACTAAGTCCACTATATTGACCTATTTCTGTATTCTATCTTTTTTTGTATAAAACTAGGTCAACATTATCAATGTAATTTTTTTTACAGGCCCTTGCTTCAATAGTACAATATAAATATTGTCAACTCTATTCTATAATCTTTTCATACACTATCATCTGAACCAACATTGTACTATGTTTCAAAGTTAGAATTAACACTTATATGTTAGTAATTAGCTCACACTTTCACTTTTAGTTGCTTTCATGCTTAAAATATATCACATAGTCTAATTAGGTGGTTTTTCAACACACCATTTAGTTTCACTATTTTATATTTTTTTTCACACACTACCAAATCACATAATCTTAAAATTCATTTAAACAATTGTCCACCTAAGGCCTACCTACTTAGATTTTATCACCAAGGGGGAAGTCAACTTGTTTTTTTGGCCAAATATAAACATGTGGTTAATAGTATATATTGAAAAATAAATATATACCTTTATCATTGTGGTGTGTGAAGTGAAAGGGTAGGCCCCAATACCAAGCTAGTACCATTTCCAACATAGATCCCTTTCAACCTAAACATCTTGAAACCATCAATAGTTTACTTTCTAGTTCCTTAATTATAGCTAACTTCTTATTACATCTAAAATCATCCTTTAATAATCTAATAACATTTAATATGACCACTTAGTTATCATTTAATTTCCAAGTTGACTTCTTTCTCTATGCTCAATTGTATGTTGTATTACAAAAACTTGCATTGGCCAGTGTTGGTGCAAGGTTTTATGTTGTGTGCCTCAATTAGATCATCTTCATTGACCCAATTGATTATGTGTTTACTTCCATTTCTTTCTTTCAAAGTACATTACAAAAAAAATCCTATTTTTAGAACACTATCATCTCTATCGACATAGCCTTTTATAGACTGATTTACATGTGTCCTTAGCATACTAAGTTGACTATGTCGACTTAGTATCATTCAAAACTATGTCCTTAATATACTAAGTCAACTACATTGACTTAGTATCATTCAGAACTATCTCCTTAGCATAATAATTTGACTATGTTGACTTGGTATCATTCATAACTATCTCCCTAATATATTAGGTTGACTATGTCGACATAGTATCATTCAACATTATCACTCTTTTTTTCCAAATTTGTCCCTATTTTTCCTCCTAACTTTTTTATATCCACTCCTGATTGGGATCATGAAGCCTCTTATAAAATTCTTTCTTGATAGTCTCAACCCATTCTAAATATATATAGGTTGTTCCCTCCTACCCCACCTATCCACCATAGAAGACAACTCTTTATGGTGCATCTCTTCACCACATGGTTCTAAATATTCTCAATCTCGATCTACTCCATATCATTTAGTAGATCTAGAGTATCCTATTAAAAAAATCCCAAACCATGAAAATCATATACCTTATACCAATTTTACACCTTCTAAATTACTTATAAGTTGTAAACTCATCAACCCATCTACATCAAATGTTGGAACCTCACATTATGTTCCACCTCTTATAACCAATGTTCACAATCCTCTTGTTACACCCATAACAAGATCAAAATTCCTTATCACTGATCAAAGTAACATGGTTGAAACCAATCAAATTGATAATCGAGATGATTGCCAATTATTCAAAATCCTTGATGATAATACTATTTACACTCCTAGCAAGAACAATGGCTTTACCAAGCTTCCTTCTTCTTCTACCACACTTAAGATAACTAACACTAATGTTGGTAATCCTCTACCTATAAATAATCCTCCTCCTAACAAAACTAATGCCCCACCTTCAAATACTAATACACAAATCAACACAACTCAAATTCTTGCATAAATAGTTCAAAAAATGAACATCATATAAACAATTAATCATTCCCAAATGATGCAACTACAACAAAATTTATTAAACGACTCATCAACCATCTCAAGTTATCATGTCTCAACCAAATCAAAATTTTGTCCCTCCTTTTAGATATGCCAAATAGAATATCATCCCTCAACCCCCATTTAATAACAAAATGCTTTGACATCTTCAAAATGAACCTTTATCTCCATTCATTGCATCCATAGATATTAAAAACATTTCTTCAATTATCATATATAATGGGACTAAAGACCCTACTATCTATCTTAAGTCTTTTGGTAATCTCTATAAGGAATGGGTCCAAACTAACACCTTTTCTACCACCAAACTCTTATCCAATACTTTTATTGGTGATACACTTGAATGGTACAACCAAATTCTTAGACATTACATCTCACAACTATAAGATTTAGTCAATTCTCTAGTTAAGTAATTCCAACATGATGACTTTACTAAACTTTACCTTAGCCATTTCATCAATTCCAAACAACTTCCTAATGAATCTTCTCATACTTTCATCAAACTATGGAAGTTTATAGATCATAAATTAGACCATAACATGAATGATGATACTCTTTTAAAACTATTTTTTATTTATCTTAAAGCTCCCCTTCAATACAAAGTTCAAATCTTTTCACCTAAAACTTTAGATGAAGCCTTAGACTAAGAAAAAATATAAGAATTTCTTATTACTCAATTTGAAACACCTCAAAAAACTACTAAATAACCTTTCAAATCATTTTCTCCTAACATTGATTCATCCAAGCCTCTCCAACCTCAAAATGGAGCATCCAATTTAGTTAATTTTAACCCAAACCACCCTCCCTTGAGTCTAGAACAACTTAAGAAGAAATTACCACCTTCTAAACCCATGATCTTTGATCCTTCCAAACCTCCAAAATGGTACAATCTTGATAAATTTTATTAGTGGCATGCTACTATAGGTCATTCTCATGAGTCTTGTCATAATCTTCTCCAATTTATTATTTCTTCCTTTCTTGGTATGCATTTCAATCTTGATACTCTCACAAAACAAATTTATCAAGACTATCTTCAAGATTCTCAAATTCAATCTCTAGAAACATAATCACATCAACATCAACTACGTAATGAACAAAAACAATTATCCCATACCTACACCTCATCCACTAATTTTTTTCAAACCATAATTGATCCTTATTATTACACAAATAAAGAAAGGATAACTGACATGAATAAATTTAAATATGTCATTGCATCTATTAAACCTCAATCTCTTAAGTCATAAGAACCAAAGAAGTATCCAATTCAAATACCTACTCCAAAGAACATCATACATGGTCCTCTTTTATCTCCTTTCCCTCTTCATACCTTTCATACACATAATATGTCACATTCAACATCCTTAAAATATAACAAACCAACCCTTACCTATATCCAAATGCACATGGTCCTCTTTTATCTCCTTTCCCTCTTCATGCCTCTCATACACATAATATGTCACATTCAACATCCTTAAAATCTAACAAACCAACCCTTACCTATATCAAAATTCACCTACCAACCAAACGCAAATAATTTAAATGGTTCAATGCTACCTCACTCCACCTCATATGTTGGGGCATCTTCTGATACCCATCCACATGTCCATTTAGACTTTGGGGCGTCTTGTGATGCCCATCCATAGATATACTTACCCATTGGGGAATATTATGATGCTCACTCTTATTATACAATGCATAATAACAAACAAATTCAACTTCAAAAAACCTTCCAAGACTTATAGACTTGTATTTCACATGCTCATCTTTGATACATACATTATCATAGATCTTGTTATTTTTCTCTCTCATGTTCTTTTATTTTTATGAACTTTAATTATTTTAGCCACACTTTACTAAGCATCATTATTTTCCTTTACATTCTTTGGTTTTATTACACATTACATTTGGCATTTGTTTTCATTTTGGTTCTTATATATCTCTTTTATTTTTGTCTTTTTGTGTCATTTTTTGCCTTAGTAGCATTATGATTATTTTCCCCCTTATTTAGCATTTACCTCATTGGTGTTTACCTTGTGAGTTATAGTGTAATACCATAGAGATGACCTAGTATTCCTCATAAATTACCACATTAAAACATATTTAAACCTCTTTTTGGGATGCCTACTACTTTTATTGGTTCTTGTGCTAGATCCATTATAGGTTAATATGGATTCTCTAGTGACATGACTACCATAAGCATAATCCTATCCCTTTTTCATAACACTATTTTACCTCCTTATGATTATATATGAGTATATACATCATTGTATCACTTATTGCATATATAAATATCTCATGATCCCCATATTTCTCTTATTTCCTTTCATTTGAGGCTTACATCGATCAAATTTGAGATTACACACTTACTTATGGCTAAGTCTAGGAGTATTTATAAACCATGGTATTTAGGTCCTTTAATATAGTGACCAAGTGTAATCTCTCTTGTTTTTTTCATCTTTAACACCCATGTTTGGTTTTCTAAATCCATATGGAGGAGGAATAAAAAAATTCAAAACAAGTTAAAATCCAAATCATAAAATACAAACAAAAGGTAATAATCCAAAAGGCAACATTAAGAATTCCAAAAGTCAAATCACACTATAAGACATGATTCTAAGAAAATATATTTTTTTATTTGAATTTCAAACTCCACATTCAGCCTCATGATAGAGCTGAGGTCCATTGGGGTGCTGTAGGTCAGTAGATTAAAAAAGGAGAATAAAAAAATCTTGTAGTTCTACCTACTTTCTCATGTAAGTACCCAATCTTCAGAATACATCGATGGCTCTACAAGTGGTTCTAAGGAATGGGGAACACTTTGTGGGAAGGTAGGTCTATTTTAATTTTAATGTATATAACATTCATGGGATGATCTATATACTTCACTTGTTAGCCCAAGATTTTTATTCATTAGTAAAATTGTCCTAAGTCTTTGGTGTTGATAGTCCTTAGTCTTTCTCACTTTCCTAGTGTGTCTCATTATTACTAAGGATATTCACATCACCGATATGGCACCTCACATTCCTTATTTACATCATATTTTCCTTATATTCCCCTCATTGGATATTGAATTTCATTGATTACATCTTTGATCACATATACCTTATTATGCCTCTTGGTTTATAGTTTGTAAGTTGAATTGTAAGACCATGGATAGGACTAATCCTTCCTCACAAAAATATTTACACCATTTTCTTACCACACCATCTCATTTCCATACTAGTCATGTCATTAGGTGATTGTGTTTTTTTACATTGCATCTTAGAACAAGCACTAAGTTTGAGTTTTCATCCTTCAGATCTTTTTGATTTTCATTTATATATCATGTTATTATTTTATTTTTGTGGAATTCACTTATCTTACATATGAAATTTGGAATTCTTACATGTTTCTCTTTATTTATGACTTCATGTTTATCTCACGTCTTTAATTATATTTCATTTTCAATAATTCATGTTTTTATTTATGTTTGATTCAACATGTTTATCTTACATGGGGTTACTTGTCACTTACTTATATATCTTTGTTCAAATTTTATTTCATTGATATTTCATTTACCATTTATATTTTACATACTTCCCAATGTGATTTAGTATGTTCTACATTCCTTTTTGTCATTTATGTTTACATACTTCCCAACATGATTTTGTATGTTCTTCATTATTTTTTTCCATTTATGTTTTGCATGCTTTCCAATGTGATTTAATGTGTTATGCAATCATTTATCATTCATTTTCAATAATTTTTCATTCATTTTTGATAATTTTTCCATTCATTTTCCATCAATATTTGTTGTTTTAACCTTGCCTTAACAATCCTAATTTTCCAATTCTCCTAAAACCCTCATTCATATCTTTATCTTTACTCACTCTTTTTCCAAAATGTAAAATGTTTTGGAATCATGATGTTGTAGAGAATATTTTCCACTAGTATATTCCTATATTCCATTTTTTTTAATTTTTAGCTCTTTTTACACTAATCTCTATAGGTTCACCTAATATTCTTCACATTGGATTCCTTCACTTCTCTCATCGTCTCATTCTTTATCTACAACACTAAGGTAAGTAAAGGTATGTGTTTTTCAATTTTGTCCTTTCATTTATCTTATTTTTTCCTTACTACATTTTACTTAGCATCAGTGTTATGTGTTCTCATGTTTTATTCTCAAAGCACCATCCCATGTTGCACTCACATGGCACGTGATGAGCTTAGAGTGGGTTATATGTATACACATAATATTTTCAAACTTTTATCACTTATTGATGCTATTTATCTTGTAGGAACCCATAAAGTCTCAATATTTATGAGTGCATGCCTTAAGGGGTAATTTGGGAAAGGAGTGGGAAGACCATTAGTGCTTCATAGGATTGTTGTCCCTTTTGCCACTTATTATCTACACACTTGTCTCCTAAAAACCTTATCTCTAAGCTTGTTATTATCTATTACAAACTCCTTAGTCATTTTATACATTTTGTCTCCATTTCCTAACCTTAAGCCCATTTTTATTGTTCACTCTACTAGGTCAACTTGGTTGACCTTATATTATTTTGACAATCAACCTATATTACTGACTTAGTTCATTTTCAGCATGGTTCATTGTCAAAAATAGTATTAGGTCGACTAGGTCGACCCTATCGATTGAAACTTTTAGAAGGGATTATGGTTAAATCCACATTTATATAAAAGTTCATTTTGTCATTATTTATATAAGAGAAGAAGAATTAAGAGATATTTCACTTCTATTTACCCATAATTCTACTTGAGGAGCAAGCTTAAGGTTTCTACTTTATTTGAAGATACATATATTTTCTTGTGGAGTAGTATTTTGGATGCATTGATAGGTTGTGTAGCCAAGAGTTGATTTTTATTTATCATCTTTACATACCATAAAAGCCTCTTTTGAATGACTTTAGCCAAGGGATATATGGAGGCTCGATAGGTTCATCTTCCAGGTAAGTATTCCTAAGTTTGTTCCTCCTTTATAAGAGTAGATTGTACTTATCTTCCATGTATTAGAATGTTGTATGCATTGAAGTGAGTATATTTATCTTATAAATGCTTAATTTTGTTGTTTATTACCCCCACTTTGTGCCACAAGCTTTGGTGAACACAATATTAGACTTTACTTTACTTGTTATTAATTTAGTGAATATAAAACATAGGACCTAACTAGGTTTATTGCATGATTGTGCTTGACTGGAGGATTTGGAACCCTCCATATCATTGTGTATTATGATAAGAGATCCCCCAGATTACCATATTGGTCATGTTCTTGATTATATAATGTGTCCCCAATAGAAAGTGTATGGCATGATATATCTTCTCTGAATTAGGATTGATTTATAGACATGATGCATTTCTGACTGCATACATGTTGCAAGTCCATATTTAAAGTACAATTTTTTTTATTTTGTTGATGATGAATATAAGAATGATTATTACCCCTATCAATGAATATAATTTCATGAAAACATATAATGATGAAAGTAACAATGAATAAAATGTCATTCCACAACTAAAAAATGAAACTAATAATGAAGAAATAGTAGTGAACATAATTTTTTTGAAACACTCTCAATGAATTCCACCATTAACAAAATCTCCAAATATTGTGTGGAGAAAAGTAAAGTAATTAATTGATGTTGATGAAAACATTTTGAAACCAATGCATAATAAAATTTATAAATGTTATTCAAGAAGACTACCTAAATTTTTTGTGGATAATTTATTTGATAAATTATATTTTGTATTCTTACGTGTGTTTTAAGCTTACTTCATTTCTCTTTCACTTTTATCTTATTATTTTTTGAGTTCATGTAAGAATACAATCATTTCTTTAATTTTTCATACTTTCTAGCTTGAATTAGTGTGATAAATTTAAGACCAATATTTTTCCAATTTTGTTTTTCTCTTATACTTCTAAATGTGATTTACTATAATTGATTGACTTAATTAAATTTATTTTATACCATTTATGCCCTTTTACATACCTTACATTTTATTACATTATTTTCATACATCCCAATGTAATTTAGTATGATTTTACTTATTTTAATTTGGTGCAAAAATATTTAACTTTGGTTTAAAAATAAATTCCTTTTTTTTACCATCTTTTTTTATGATCCCTTGGTTCTTTATACTTAGTTATTTTCTTGTTATTACACATTTCCCAACTTGATATAGTGTGTTGTATATTTTTGATTTATTATATTTTACCAAGTTGTTTTTGCCTGTTTATTTTTACCCATGCATGTGTTCTACATAATGCTAGAAAAGAAACCACATCTAATATTTTTCCTATAGCATATACAACAAAAGCTAAATAAATGTGCTATAAAGAAATATATCCAAAGAATTCACAACCATAATGATGAAAACATACATAATCAACATCAATATGCCAAAATGATATATATATATATGTATATATATATATATATATATATATATATATATATATATATATATATATATATATATATATATATATATATATATATGATGTAGCATTTTAGCATATTGATTTTGACATACACAATCAACATCAATATGCCAAAATGATACATCATATATATATATATATATATATATATATATATATATATATATATATATATATATATATATATATATATATATATATATATATATATATATATATATATATATATAGTTTTGATACAACAAGTACAACCATACACAATGCTCCATCTCTATGGTTGGGCTCCATCCTATCTATCTTGTGGACTAGCCATGATGTCTATTAAGACCTCAGTCTGACTCCTCTAAATAATAAACTATAATGAGGTCTTCCAAGATCTTAATCCCTCTACCTATCCCTATAGGTGTGCTACCTATGCCTATTCCTGCACCAATTGGGTCTGGGTCATTGTATGTACCTATTGTATACACATAATATTTTCAAACTTTTATTAATTACTAACATTATGTATCTTGTTGGAACCTATCAAGTCTTAATTTCTCTAAGTTTATACTTCAAGGGGTACACTAAGAAAGGGGTGGGTAGATCATTGGTGCTTCATAATATTGTTGTTCATTTTATTGCTTGCCATTTACACACTAGCTCCCTCAAACCATGAAACCTAATATTGTTCTTCTCTTTCCTTTCAATTCTAGTCATTATCATGTTTTATTCCTTCATTTCTTGCCTTAGTACCCTTTTTACCTATTTATTACACTAGGTTGACCTAATTGACCTAGTGTATTATGGGGACACTTTATCTATTTTGCCTTGTTAGCATCCTGACCGACCTAACACAAACTTTAGGCATTAGCTCAAAAATGTAATAGGTCAAATTGATTGACCTAGTATAGCTGACATGTCTTAATGGTTTTTAGGTAGGTTAAAACTATATATACAAGGTCATTTCCCACCATTTATAAGAATATAATAACCAAGTGAAAAAGTGTGAATGAACATCTATTTATTGACCATTCTACTTGAGGAGTAAAGCTTTAGGGTTTAATACTTTATTTGAAGCTCCAATCTTGTCTTATGGACAAGTCTTTTAGATGCTTAGGTAGGTCATGTAGCCTTGAGCTAATTTATCTTGGTTATCCTTATAAGCCACAACAATCTCTTGTGAATCACCTTGGACAAGGGAGAGGTTCAGACTCGGCAAGTTTGTCTTCAAAGGTAAGTATTCCTAACTTTATTTCTCCTTTGTAAGAGTAGATAGATAATGCATTATGCATTCTTCTCTTCCATTTATTAGGATTCTATATAAATTGACATGAGAATATGTCTCCTATACATGTTTCATTTAGTTTTTATTTATTTATTTTGTTATAACCCTAACTTTGTGCCATAAGCTTTGGTATGCACTAGATTAGTTTACTTTTCTTGTTATTAGAATTGTTTACTTTATTGTTTAATAGTATAAGTGAACATCAAATCATATGACTCTTTTAGGGTTGTGAAATTATGTTATATTGTAGGCTTTAGAACCCTTCCTAGCATGATGTGTTGTGAAAAGTGATACTATTGATCACCTAATTAGATCTAGTGGATCTCAATATTGATCATGCTCTCGTTTAACAAGTGTATACCCAATCAGAAGTGTAGGTGTGCTCTATCTTATCTGATCCAAGATTAATTCATTTTGCATTATGAAATTCCAATTTCATAGATTTTGGTGAACCCGACGTGAATCACACATTTTTTATAGACCCAAGTGCTTCATCCACCTCTCCAATAGATCCATCATTATAAAAACCTATAGCACATCCAATATAGAGTATACCACTACCTACATAGAACATAATACATAGTCCTAATTTTATAGTTTTCATAAATTTTTAGCATAATTTTGTAATATGACCTTAAGCATTAGGAGAGGGACCAAGTTGGTCAAAAAACCATAAAGGGTAGTCACGTGTTTAATCTAGTCTATTGAAAACTTGAAATGATGATAGGCTAGTATGCTACTTATTTAAAAACCTAAAAGGGTACTAAGTGGTGAATAAAGGGTAAAAACTAGTAAACAACACATGGAGTGATAACTATGCCTTGTTTCTAGTTTAATTACTCAACTCAAGCTTTAGATCAAGATCATGTGGTGTGATTTTATCTTAGGATGAGATAAATGTTTAAGTCTAGGAATGTTTTGAGTATATAAAGGGTTAATAAAATTGCAAAGCATATCTATTAGACACATGTGTGGTTTTCACTCATTTTGTCTTGTTTATAAGATTTGTGTATGTATTTGACCTATGTAAATATAATGATAGATGTCAAAATGTGAAGAGTCACTTCTTTTGGGCATATCAAAAGGCTACAATATGAAGAGACAACTCTAGGTAAAACTCTATAAATATCTATTGATTATATTAAAATATGATTTTGATGTGATAAATATTAATATAGATTGTTCTAAAAGGGTTTATATATATATATATATATATATATATATATATATATTTCATCATTGTTCTATAAACAATGAGTAATTTGTTTATTTTAATTTGTTAATAATATGAGTTTATTTCAAATGTTTAGATTCTAATAAACTTGTGTTTATCCTTACATCTATCTATTTTGTCTGATTAATGAATATATTTAGTCTCAATTTCCATCAAATGTTTAATTTTGTTACTCCATGCACAATTTATCCCTTAATTAACATGTTATGAATGGTGTCTAAGAACCTCTACTAAGACATCCAAATGTATTTATGTTGAAAGCACAATCACTAAGAGGCGGGGTGGTGAATCAGTGTCCTTAAAAATATTTTATTTTCAATTCATCATTCATCCCTTACCATTCATCAATAAATATCAACCCCATGTACATAAACATGAAGAAAACATTAATCAACCAAAGCAATGCATAAACAACCATAACACATCATATAACTAGGAAAGCCTCATGGGGGATAAAACCTACTGAAATAAATCTTGGATAAACAATCCTATAAAGTAATGAATAAATATTTAGCTAAGAACCAAACCAAAAAGGAGAACCAACCTATAATTCACCAAGCACCCACTTGGATTTAACAAGCACCAACTTGCTAGGAGACACCAACCCCCTTGTTGGTCATGCACCCACTCAATCAACACATATGATGAATCAACACCCACTCAACCACCAATAATTTGTCCAAATTTATTTTATGCTTATTAACACTGATTATGGTCTTCTTTTGATATCTCTCTTTGTGTTTCTCTCTATGACATCTATGTCATACTAAATATTCTATTATCTCTCTCTACACATTAGCTACCTCATCATGGCATTATCAAAATTTCCAGGCCTTTAATACACCTATGCTCATCTATGATAACCTCATATAATTATTAAATACTCTTTTTTTTTTTTTCATTTTTTTAATCTTTAATATATGATGGTCCTCTTCTTCAAATCTTCACATACTTCTATTCCTCTCAAACTGGCCTCTAGCCTTCTTTTCTCAACTATCCCTCTTCTTGACTTTATTAGGTCATATGACCTTGATAATCATATTCATAAATTATATTAGATATTAATAACACCCATTTTATTTTCCACAATACCTCATTCTACTCATCTTTATTCTCTTTTATTTTCTTTCACACTTATTTGTCTAACACTCGTAAATAGGCCTAATTAGCCTTGCTCTTATTCAAGTCACTTGCTCTCCTACACCTTGGTTGGCCATATAAATTTTAACACTTATATTACCATTTAAATATGTCATATAAAAAATTTCAAAAATGTATAAAACAATAAATTATGTCAGCCATAACTTAATAGACCAAACTCTCATTTAGGCCTTAAGTATACCTAATCCTGCTAGGCCTTCATTAGAGCATGTTACACTTAGTCTTTCTTGGAACATTTAAAAATTATAAAAATAGTATTAAAACATCATATTTAATTAAAATATACCTTATAAAACTTTAATTTAGGTCCAAAACATATTTTAGGTCCAACCACCACTTGAAGTCCTCAAAACACTATTCAAACTAGGCCTGTGCATACATAGAAAATCTATCTTAAATTACTAAAGCATAAAATCATATTTTTTACAAAAAAAATGGAAAAAATTCACATATAAATAATAATAATTACCTCAATTTCATCACAAACTTAATTATATGCTTCAACTCAAGGTATATAGGCTCAAACTTTTTTTTGCAAGATGCTTACTTTGAACTGCCAACTAGGTTCAAAACACAGTCAAGGAAACATGAAATTATGTCACTTGATTGAAAATATTAAAGGGATATAAATTAATGAACATGAAATTATAAAATCCTTATAAAAACCTAGAACAAACATATCATAATCTTTAATGGAAACTATTGACCTTGCAAACTAATTTGTTAACTTTCTCTCTCACAGACTTTACTCAACCATACAAGTCATATTGGATTAAATGTTCCAACATATTATAGTGAATTAAAATCTTATGAAAAGAATGGAAATATAATGAAAGTCCCAAAAAATATAATTAATTTCATTATATACATCAACTCATGGTATTAAGTCTCAAACTCATCTCTGCAACTTGCATACCCAGATCTACCAATTTACCTTCAAACATAATCATGAAAAATTAACCTTATAGTAAATGTATAGTGACTTTAAAATAATTAAAATGAATGAAAAAAATTATATGACATTTCCAAACCATATTTAAATACAAAACCAATATTTTCTAATGTCAAATATTGTCTTATAGGCCAATATTTTGATCTTTCTCTTCATAGACACACCATAACCACATAAGCCATTTTGGCTTCAACTTTTCAACCTATATACTTGACTTCAAAACCCTATACCAAGCATGAATAGTAAATAAAAGTCTTTAAAAAAAATTTCATTCACTTAAATCCATTACTATTTTTGGCAATAATATGACTAAGAGTGGGGGTGAATCAGTCTTCAAAACTTTTCATTCAATTCCACTTAACCATACATGAACCATTATAATAAACACATACATCTTAGCAAACATTATCATCAAATCATAAGAGAATGAAACACATGAACATGAAATATACATGGGAAACATTCTATGGGTATAAAAACCACTAATGAATCAAATGTAATATAGTATTATAATATAAACATCAATATTTAGTTAAGCACCAACTTCACATAGAGCACCAACCCCAACTAGCTCAACACCAACTCAGCTAGGCTTTAACGAGCACCCACTTTCAAGGAGGATCAATCCCCTAGATGACTCAAAACCAATTCAAAAACCTAATTTTTTTTTATCACCTTAAAAAACCCTTATTGCTTCTATAATAGATGATGATCTTCTCTTGCTCACTTCTGTCCCTCTCAAATTGGCTTCTATCCCTCTTTGCTCAACTAGCCCTCTTCATGGCTTGATTAGGTCTTATTAAATTGATATTAATATGTAAATCATATATTATATATTCATGACACTTATATTATGGTCTACATGACCTAATTATACTCACTAGTGATCTATATTATTTGCATATTCTTCACACACTCTAAGCACCCACAAATAGACCTACACTGCCTTACTTTTATACAAGTCACTTGATCATATCCTTATTAGTATACCACACATCAAATGTATTAATTTTTACATGAATAGGTAGTATTAATATTAAAATAACACGACTTAATCATGAATAAATCAATACATTAGGTCATCCATAGCTTAATTAACCTTAATTCCTCTTTTAGGCTTATGGAGACCTAATAGGTCTTCTTAGCAACATGTTACCCTTTGAATTTTATTGAAGAATATTAAAACACTTAAAATGGTATGAATACCTAATATTAAAATCTAATATACCTTATGCAACTTAAATTTAGGTCCATAACACCTTTTAGGTCTAACCACCATTTGAACCCTTTCTCAAAACACTATTCATAAAAGGCCTGTGCATAGAAAATATTTCTTGAACAACTCAAACATATAATCAATTTTTTCAAAAAATCATGGAATATATATATATATATATATATATATATATATAAACCTCATGAACTTAGAGTCATAAAAAACTTTATTTGATGCTTAAACTCAGGGTAAATATGCTCAAACACTTCTCTGTAAGATGTTCACTCAAAACTGCCAACTAACTCCAAATTATAGTGAAGAAAAATGAACTTATAACACATGATTTAACATATTAAATTTATTTAAATTCATGAAAAATATCTTATAACATCTTCAGAGCAACCTTTATCAAACATATCATAAGCTCTAATGGAAACTATTGGTTTTATAGACCAATCTGTTGGCTTCCTTTCTTACAAACTCCACTTAGTCAGATAATCTATTTTGGCTTCAATGTTCCAGAATTTTACATTGACTTAAAATATTATTCAAATAATAGGTAAACTATTCAAGTCACAAAAAACATCTTCATGTATTTTAATCCATCACTCTTACATGAAAACACATCAAAAATCATCTTTTCATATTTGCCTAATTTTCTTACTATCTACACCACTAGGTCTATTAGTGACTAGCCAAATTGGATCAAAAAATTTGTACATATGATATATAGAACATATACATAAATATTCATGAACAACTAATAAAATACTCACACTTTTATCTTCATCCCCTTAGAAACTTTGACTTGGTTAACTTTGTCTGCTACATCAAATCTCTGAAAGATAAACACTTTCTTGTAGGGGCTTCTCACTTACCTGAGAAACCAATCACACTTGGAGATGCCTAAGATATTTTAATTTAACCTCCAATCACTTTTATGACCATAAAAACCTTTATGATCTCTTTAGAACAAGATATTTAACATTGGGTAATTGTCAAGGTTTTATAAGGGTTTAGACCATCTTTCAGTCTTAACGATCATTCATAAAACTTAGCTCCTCTTTCTAGAAAAAAATGTTTGTAAATTTGATATAGAACCATTCCTCATATACCATGGACAACTTAGGTTCTCATGTATATGATGCACATGCTAATGAGTATTGAAAAAACCTTCTTAGGTAGACAATTCTTCATTCTATGTACTCGAGAAACCTTGAAACATGTTTTCATGCCTTTACTTGTAAAATGACCTAAAAATTCATGAAAATACCTAAAACAACTTGAATCACCTATTTAAATATTCACCTTTTCATTGATGCCATGTAAACTGATCTTGATACCTCATCTAGCCACCATTTCTCTTTTGATTTCTTAGGCCTTGACTTATTGGTCTCATTAGTCCTTAAATATGACCTTCTAGTCACCCTATAGACTTCACATTAAAAATATCCTATGTTCCAATGTCTCTTGTGTATTATAAATAAAATTCATACACTCAATTTTCTTGGGAGCTTTAACATATCATCTTTAGAGCTTCTTACAGATCTTTGAAGCTTGACTAGGATCTTCATAGCATCTTTAGAGATATATACATAGATCTTCAGATCTGACCCATTAATCAATTGTAGGGTACTTAAAACCTTATACAACCTAAAAAAACCTTTATCATTCTCAAATACTATCAGGTATTCTTCAAAGCATTCACTTCTTCATATCTCATTCAAAGCATATTTGAAACTACTTACACAAATATTCAGAGCACACAACTTCTTCTTTAGATATTATTTATTTCATCATTCTACCTGTACATATCATCTCACAAGGTCTAGATAAAGCATTAAAACATGCTTGATACTTGAAAAATTAACCTATACTTACTCATGTTTCTTCTCAATGATTTCACTTAGGCTGACATCAAAACATTCTTCAAACATTATTATCTCATTACTTCTCTCATACAACAACAACACTCACTATGATGGCAATAAAAACTCATCATACACATAACTCAAGGCTTACTTGACCAAGAATCTTCATAATAACCTTTGACATCAATGATATTAGATTGACATCAATGAAATAACTATGCATCTTCATAAGAACCTTTGACATCAATGACAAAATTAAATACCAAATATCAACACTCAATGACAATTCTCAACAAACTCTCTCTTAATTAACTATAATGTTAAATAATCTCCCCCTTTATCATTGATGGAAAACACACTTAGAAAACTATGTCAACCACTCTTTATAGCAATCATCTATTAGACCTGGTTCTTACCTTTTCTTTCTCCCTTTTTGATCTTGTCCATTTTTTTATTTTTTATGATCTTTACCCCCCTTTGACATTAATGAAAAAGGTCTTCCACAACTATCATCTCTTTCATAATGAACTTAGATTACAAGACCACTTCAATATATATCAATCTTAGTTAACAACTTGAATAACTTTCCCTCGAACCAAACATCCACCATGATTCTATTAGCAAGAGACATCAAATATAATCTACAACTACTGAAATCATTTTCTCTCCCTGTGAGCTGATACAATCTCTGAAAGACATTATATGGCACATAGTCTTTAGAGACTATGACAACCACTTATGACAATCATTCTTAAAAAATTCTCTCAATTAGGTTACTCTCCCAATTGATCTATAAAAAACTCAACAAATGGTGTCTATAAAACCTCTAAGATATAATCTCTCCTTACCTCAATGTATATCAAAGAATAATCACTTTCTTGAAAAAGAAATCAGAGTTACCAAGATCCCCCTTAGACCAAACATACCTTCTTTTAAAATAGCTAAGAACTCAAATAACTTACCTTTCTTGATATGTCTGAAGAAAATCAAACTCTTGACCATACACACAATGACATCTCATTCTTGATACCAATTATAGAAATAGATACTCCCCTTTTGTCTTCACAGATCAGGATCAACTACTCATATAAACATATATCAAAATTTTACTTCTTATATACCAATTGTCTGTATATTTTAACTTTAGATACCTAAAAATAGTCTTAGATATTTCATCATGCTACCTTCTTCTTTGACTGTAACCTCATGCTTTTGCTGATAGAAGAATGTCTCCATGAAGCTTAATGGATTCACCCATTTTCATAGGACATTAAAATAATATGAGCTCAAAAGATTCCTAGATCTCCATACTCTTACAATATTGAATATTCTTCAACATCCTTTTGGACTTGATTGGCACTTTAGACTTGATCTCATCAATGTGAGCTGACAACAGACATTCCTTACTTGATTTCACATTTGAGGCATGATCTATCTCAACAAACAGTCCACTTGAGCTTGTCGACTGACCATGACTTAATTTTATTGTCTTTGGTTTTCATACAATCATTTGCCTTCTTTCTTGTACTCTAGGAGCTTTAAACTTCTTGCTTTGACTTGATGATCTTATAACTATGTTAAGACAAAATCTTGCAATGTGTCCTACATTATGACAAATATAATAAACCACCTTATACATACCATTTGACTGATGATGACTGTGATATTATTTTGACCAATTATTTTCCTTCTATAATTCCATAAATACTCAATTTGGAGGGTCTTTTGCATTCTCTTGCTCGATGACCAAAATGTTTACATGAATATCAATAACCATTGAAATAATTAGCATACCTTATAGTATTGGTTTGTCTGATAGGTTTTTTCATGTTGACTTTTTTATCTTCAACAATATTCTCCTTGACTTGAGGTGCCTTATTTTGGTCTTATTTGAAACCAAGACATGTCTTGTCACTTGCAGAATTTTGGCTACTCGAGATATCATCTAGAGCTCTAGTGCTCTTTTTAAATTTCACAAAGCTCTTCACCTTTATATATTCTTGGTCCAACTCAAATTTTAGAGATTCTATTTCAATTTCATACTTGATGCACTACTATTAATTAGATTTTAGGCTTATTGTAACAATTTATATATGGGTTTCTACTTTTTGGATGATCTCTTCATATTCCTTGGAAGTGTTTCTCAACCTTTCCTTAAAAAATCTAATCTACTCCTCATAATCTTGAACTAATGACTTAAGTTTTTTGTTCTTCTTCTTCTTTACAAGCTTCAGCTCTTCTAAGGTACTCATGAGCTCATCTTTAAGATCTACTTATTCTTCTCCTTATTCACTGTCATAGTATACTTATTCATCTGATTTTGCATCAATCATGAGGTCTTTACCATTTAAATAAAATTCATTTTTTTGACTCTGTGTCTATGAACAAGGTTTCATTATTGTCATTTTTAGATTCATTACTACCATCATCACTATCAGATGTGTCTGAATCACTTACATTAGATGAGTTATCTTCTTTGGTGTACAAGTTTCTCTTGTTCTTGAATGACTTCTTCTCACCTTCATAATTTCTAAAAATCTTCTTAATCTTATCAGACTTATAATATTTCTTGTCTATATCATCATCCTTAGCCTTTTACTTATTAAGACACTTGTTTGTAAAATGTCCAATTTTTCCATAATTGAAACACTTAAATGGAAACTTACCTTTGTACTTGTCTTTAGCTTTCTAGAAAACATGGCAATTAATTCATCATTATCAACATCTAAATCAACATCATCCTTGGTCTTATTACCTTGTGTCTTCTTCTCTTTTGACTTCTTTTTAGCTTTGAAAATTACTTCCTTATTGGGAGGTTTTCCTTTATTTGTTCTCATCTCATAGGCAATCAAGATGCCATGAAGCCCATTCATCTCTAGCTTGTCTAAATCTTGCATCTCTTCTAATTCAAAAACCTTAGAACCAAACTGAGGCATTAGTGATCTCAATACCTTTTAGATAATTGTAGACTCTTTCACTTCTTCTCACAATCCTCTAATGATATTGACAACTTCATCAACCCTTAACATATAGGATGTAATAGTTTCATATTCATTCATCTTTAGACTTTCAAACTATCTTCTATGGATCTGCAACTTGGCCATCTTCACCTTAGTGTCTCTTTCATATATGGTATTCAATTTTTCCCATGTATTTAGATGAAACACAATGAATTACCTTTATAATATTTGGATCTGATAGGACACACAATGACATTCATTTATTTTAAGTTATTCTCAGTATCCTTCTTACCTATTACATATGTTGGTGAAATTAGAAGTACAATATAACCATCCACAACTAATTGCCAAATATCATGTCCTTATGACATCAGATATATCTTCATTCTAACATTATAGAAGGAATATATAGATCTATTAAATAAATAATCTTTACTAATAGAGAAACCACCTTGATCTTGTTTACTAATCATCCTTGCTTCTTAGGATCTCCTTTAGGTTTTTAGACCTATTTCAAAGGACCAAGCTCTGATACCAATTTATGGAAACAAGATTACTGAGAGGGGGATGAATTAGTCTTAAAAAATTTACATTCAATTCTACTTAACCATACATGAACCATTCTAACAATCATGTACATCTTAGAAAACATAAGCGTAAAATCATAAGATCATGAAACACATGAACACAACATATACATGGGAAACCCTCTAGGGGCATAAAGCCCACTGATGAATCAAATGGACTATAATATTATAAGAAAAACATTAATATTTAGTGAATCACTAACTTCACATAGAACACCAACCCTAACTAGCTCAACACCAACTCAGCTAGGCTTTAGCAAGCATTCACTTTCAAGGAGGCACCAACCCCCTAGATAACTTAACACCAACTCAACCACCTAATTGTTTGATCACCTTCATAAAAATTTGTTAATTATAAAATATATGATGATATTCTCCTTCATCTCTTCTCTCACTTTTTTCTCTCTCAAATTGGCTTCTAGCCCTCTTCACTTAACTAGCCCTATTCATAGCTTGATTAGGTTTTCTAACCTTGATATTCATATGAAGATCCTCTATTATAAATTTATGTAACTTTTATAATGGTCCATACAACATCCTTCTACTCATCAATTATCTTTATCATTGATTTGTTCTTCATACACTCTAAGAACCCACAAATAAGCCTAAAATACCTTGCTTTTATACAAGTCACTTGATCATATCCTTCTTAGTCTGATCTGGGCAGCAATTTAGGTGACAATTCGGGTGATAGTTCCACCCCAATTGATGACAAAAACTTTTGGGAGCCATAACTTTTGCACCGTAGCTCCAATTGACTCACCGTTTGAACCATTGGAAAGCTAAGAATGAGGAGAATGCCGTGAGATGATATTGAGATTTTATTAATGAATTTTGTCCCTATAAATCCCAATGGAAGTTCCCTAAATTTCAATTTTAGTAGTGTAGTCTAAAAATAGTAAGTTTCTAAAAATAGTAATTCCTCAAATTTTGTATTGTTTTAAAGTGTGTAAGTCAAACCACTTAATCTCCCTCGAGATTGGTGACCTTACACATCCTCCCCTTGATTTTAAAATAGGTATAAATGAATATGTAATCCAAAATGGAAAATTAGATGTCTCTTCCTAGAGATAAGCATATAGTTGTATTGCAATCTTGAGTAATAATACATCTCTTCTTAGAGAATTCATTATTACTATGTTATTTCTATGTTCTTAAAATATTTATCAACCAGAACTTCTGACTTTTGGATCATAGTCAGCCACACATCAAATATCTTAGGTCATCCATGAATAGGTCTTAGTAATATTAAAAAAATGACTTAATCATAAATCAATCAATACATTAGGTCAGCCATGGCTTAATTAACCCTTATTACTCTTTTGGTCCTATGGAGACCTAATAGGTCTTCTTATCAACATGTTACCCTTTGATCCTTATTGAAGCATATTAAAACACCTCACATGGAAGGAAAACCTCATATGCCACTCTAATATACTATATCCAACTTCACTTTAGGTCTATACCACCTTTTAGGTCTAACCACCATTTGAACCCTTTCTCAAAACACTATTCATAAAAGGCCTGTGCATACATAGAAAATATTTCTTGAACAACTCAGACATATACTCAATTTTGACAAAAAATCATGGAAACAAAATATATATTAATAAACCTCATGAACTCAAGGTAATCACAAACTTTATTTTATGCTTTAACTCAGGGTAAACAGGCTCAAACACTTCTCTGTAAAATGTTCACTTAGAATTGCAATTAACTCCAAAACATAGTCAAGGAAAAATAAACTTATGACACATGATTGAACATAATAAAGGTCTTTAAATTCATGAATTTTTTTTTATAAAATCCTAAAATAAACCTTCATCAAACATATCATAATCTCTGATGGAAACTATTGGTTTTACCAACCAATCTATTGACATCCTTTCTTATAGACTCCACTCAATCAGATAAGACATTTTGGCTTCAATGTTCCAAACTTTTACATTAACTTCCAAGCTTCTAAAAAGCATTGATAAACTATTAAAGTCCCAAAAAACACCATCATACATTTTAGTCCATCACTCTTACATGAAAACACAATAGAAATCATATTTTCACTTTTACCTAATTTTCTTACTGTCTACACCACTAGATATGTTAGTGATTGGTCAACTTGGATCACCAAATTTACATATATGATATCTAAAACCTATCCATAAATTTTCATTGTAATCAACTATAGTCTTCACAATTTGATCTTCATCCCCTTAGAAACTTTGACTTGGTCAACTTTGTCTACTACAATAAATCTCTGAAAGATAAGCACTTTCCTGTAGGGTATTCTCACTTACTTGAGAAACCAATCACACTTGGAGATGCTTGAGAGAGTTGACTACAACCTCCAATCACTTTTATGACCATAATAACCCTTTTCTATATCTTTAGAATAAGATATTCAACATTGGGTCATTGTCAAGGTTTTATGAGGGTTTAGACCATCTTCCAGTCTTAATCATTCATAAAAATTATCTCCTATTTCTAAAAAATAATGCTTGGAAATTTGAGATAGAACCCTTCCTCATCTACCATGAATATATTAGGTTCTCATGAAAATTATGCACATGCTAACGAGCATTTTAAAAACCTTCTCAGGTAGATAATTCTTCATTATGTACACTTGAGAAACCTTGAAACACTTTTTCAAGTCTTTACTTACAAATGATGACCTAAAACTTCATGCATATACGTAAAACAACTTGAATCACCTTTGTCAATTTTTACCTTCTCACTCATTCCATGGAAACTGATCTTGATACCTCATCTGACCACGATTTCTCTTTTACTTTCTTAGGCCTTAACTTGCTGGTCTCATTAGGCTTTGAATCTAACCTTATAATCACCCTATAGATTTCACCTTGAAAATTTATTATGTTCTAATGACTCTTGTGTATGCTCAAGAAAATTTATACACTCACTCTTCTTCATAGATTCAATATATGATCTTTAGATCTTCTTATAGATCTTTGGATCTTGAATAGAATATTTGTAACTAACCTTTTAATCAATTATACAATCTTTAACACCTTATGTAAAACCTAAAACAACCTTTCTCATGCTCAAATACTATTAGGTATTGTTCAGATCATTCACTTATTTGTATCTCATTTAGAGCATCTTCATAACTGCTTACATATATATCTTTGGAGCACATAAATTCTTCTTCAGAGCTTATTTATTTTATCATGCTACCTATACATATCATCTCACAAGGTCTAGACAAAGAATTACAATATGATTGATACTTGACACACTAACCTATACTCACTCATGTTTCTTCTTAATGATTTCACTTAGGCTAACATCAAAACATTATTTAAATAATATTCTCTCATTATTGATCTCATACAACAACAACACTCACTATGCTGGCATTCAAAACTCATCATACACATACCTCAAGGCTTACATGACTAAGCATCTTCACAAGAACCTTTGACATCAATGATATTATATTGAGATCAATGAAAGAACCCTGCATCTTTATAATAAACTTTGACATCAATGACAAAATTAACTACCAAAGCTCAACACTCAATGACAATGCTCAATAGACTCTCATTTAATTAATGATAATGTTCAATAACTCTTTCATGAAAACACATCAAAAATCATCTTCTCATCACTGCCTAGGTTTTACATATTTTTCTCTATTAGGCCTATTAGTGACTAGCCCACTTGGATCACCAAATTTTCACTCTTATAAACTAGAACCTATCCATAAACCTTCATGGACATCAAATACAAGTCTCTACCTTTTCCATCCAATTATTTTCAAACTTAGTCCACTACAAATTTTAATAGCTATAGTAACTTCTTCAAAAATAAGATTGTATCTTTACATTTTCTCTCATCTCTCTAACTAATACCGCCTGGAGGTACCTGGGAGAGTTCACTATAAGCTCTAATATCTTAACTAGTCATACTAAACCATTATGATCACTTTAGAACAAGATCTTTCTCATCAAGTCATTATTAGGGTTCTTTAAGGGTTTAAACCATCTTCCAATCTTAACGATCATTCATAAAGCTTAGACCCTCATTCCAAAAACCAATGCTTAGAAATTTTATCTAGGACCCTTCTCCATCTACCATAAATAACTTAGGTTCTCATGCATAGGTTACATGTGCCAATGAAAACTCGAAAGTTCTCAAGTTTAGAACCCTTCATTTTATGCACATGAGATACCTCAAAACACTTTTTCTTGCTTTAACCTTTAAATTTTGACCTAAAACTTGGTTAACATACTTGAAACAACATGACATACCTCTATCAATACACACATATTCACCTTTGCCTTAGAAACTGATCTTGATACCTCATAAAGACATGCTTTCACCATATTGCTTTCTACACCTAAGTCTTCACACCTTATTAGGTCTTGAACTGACCTTTAAACCTATTTCTATATGCTCTTCACCTCAATTACATTCTCATACAACATCTCACATGCTTAAAAAATGTCAAAAAACTTTTCATATGCCTACGATCACTCACTTCACCATGTTACCTTATCTTTGAAGCTACCTGGTAGATATTTAGAGCTTCAATAGAACATCTTAGTCACTTAATAAAGCATCTTTGAATTTTCTTATGCAAATATTGAGAGATCGATTAAGGATCTTCATAGCTCACTGTGTTTTATGCTGAGTCTTCATATCAGGCATACAAGTTTGTACAACACACACCATGTATCTTGACATCATTGACATCAACCTTGACATCAATGACACCATTTCTTAATAAACTCCCCCTTTGTCAGTTATGGCAAAACACACTACATTCTGATCAATCTCTTCTCCCCCAAATAGGCCTTTTTCCCCATTTAACATTAATAAAAAAGGGTCTTCCATGAATAACTATCTAATCTTTGGACTTGATCTTCAATAACTCATCAATTATTACAGACAACTTATGGAAACTTACTTTTTCCCCTTGAGTAGATACTACCTATAAAAGACACATGTGACACATGACCCAAAGGTCATATTCAAACACTTGGAGAAATCACACTTAATGTATATGAGCTTAAAACATATTTATAATCAACTCTTATCCACTATGCCAATTAGGTTTGTCTTCTATCAAAGATATTATTCCAAGGTAAAAATATAGTCTTCCATGTTGAAGAAAAGATCACTCATTTCATGTCCATATGACATCTTCAGATGTTCTTATTACATCAATATTTCTCCTTCATATTTCTTAAGACACCATAGCATGAGAAACATCATGACGCCTTCCTTGTAGCATTCTATCAAATAGGTTTGTGCTTACATGATTCACCATGATAGACCTCTATCATAACTTATCTTCTTCATGATATTCAAACTGAGATAATATAATATGTGCCTTGGTCCTCTAAGACCTTAAGGTCATCTTAATGTATATAGAAAAGTCAACTCTTTCTCACAAATCTTAACAAAAAAAATCATGAAACATTTCAGAGATCATGTTCCCCCTAACTCCATGCTTACCTCTATCTAGATAAAAAATTCAACCACTCTCTTGACAAAGAACTCAGAGCTACCAAGATCTCATTTAGACCAAGCATATATTAGTAAATACAACAACTCAACAAAGAAGGATAATATATAACTACTTAACCATGATCCCTCTTTGTATTCTCAACTTTCTAACCATATGAATCAACAATACACACAAACTATCTATAACACATATCAAGCACCTTGATACCAATACTTACCTTTCAATATGCCAAAAGGTCACACTTACAGCTCATACTAAACAATATTCAACATGTCCTCATACCATAAAACACCTATCAAAGCTCAACAAGCATCCACCATGATTCCACTTACTAATGAGTTTCTCCATGAATCCTAATAGAGTCACCCTTTCCATAGGGCTCTAGAACACCATAAAATTAGGAGATTCTTAGATCTTCAATCCAATATTTTTAGCCATCTTGCAATCATGAGACTAATAGTCCTTCTTTAGAATCCACTTATGCTTGACTGAAGCATTTAACTCATTTACCTTGTCATCCTTCTTCTTCTCTTTGACTGCCTTATCAACACATACAAATAACAAGTATTATTGACACTCCTTTACTTTTGATCCTTATTCTACCTTAGAAAATAATCCATCTTGACTAGTAGACTGATCATGATTCACCTTGACTATCTTTGGCTTATGTACCTTGATGTTATTTTTCTCCTTCAGTCTAAGAGCTTCAAACTTCTTATTTTCACTAGCATCCTGCTTGGTTTGAGCTGAAGCATTTGACTCATCCTTACTAATTTGAACATTCTTATGAATAATAATACCTTCCTTATCTATTATCATATGGCTTGAGCAACCACTATCTATAAACCTCATGTATTTATTCTGAATATGTAATGTAGTTTGAGTTAACATAGAATCTTTTCCTTTAGACTTCTATTCTTCCTTCACCTTTTTCACAAGGTCTAACATCTTGATCTATAACACAACTTATTTTACTTTAGTCTTTTATTCCACCTTTGCCTTATTTATATGGTTTGTCTTCTTGATCTATTTCTTAGTGACATGACTATGAGCCTTCTTGTCTTGGCTGGTCTTCTTCACATGCCTAATATTTTAATATCTTATTATGTGTCCTCTTTGATCATAGTTATAGAACATAGCATATCTCATACCATGATTCCTTCCATATCTCCATGAACACACATTCTTGAATGATCTTATATAGTCTCTCCTTCTACAATCTCTTTCTCTATGACCAAATTGGCTATAAGAGAAACAATAACCATTAAAATAACTTGCATACCTTATGGCATTAGGCTATCTGATAGGACTTATCTTCATTATGCTATCACCATCATTCTTTGGTAGACCATTGACCTTTTAGGTATAACTCTCCTTGGCTTGATATTTTTCCTTGTGGTCTTATTTGAATCCAATATTTTCCTTGACATTTGTAGATTTTTTACTACTCAAGATGCCATCTAAGACACCTGAACTCTTCTCAAAATTTAGATAGGTCTTCAACTTAATTGATGCCTACTCTAACTCTACCTTCAAGGAACCTAGCTCATTATTAAACTGATCACACTCAACTTCCTTTGATCTCAAAATTGTATTTATAACCTCTAACTGATTCTTGAGGTCCATGATGTTCTTTTCATCCCTTTTGGCTTCTTTGGCCATGTCACTCTTCAAGGTACATATCTTCTCCTCAAGAGCCTTGACCATAGATCTCAACTCACGTTTCCTCTTATTTTGGTGCTTCAAATAATCTAGAGAGCTTATGATCTTAGGTTATCCTTATTTAATATCATAGTATACCTCTTCATTTGATTCATTACCTATACCTCCAAAAATAATGCAATCTTTTTCTTGGGAACAACCTGCTTCTTTAGCCCAAAATAAAACTCCATTTCCATCTTGATCAACATAGTCATAATCATCATCATAAAATTTATTATCAATTACCTTAGATGAATTATTATTTACTTAAAACTTATTTATAATACCTCTTACATACTTGTGAAATGAAAACACTATCATCAACACAATCCATGCTTGCGTTCGTAGGATCTCCTTTAGGTTGTTAGACCTGCTCTAATACCAATTATTAGAAGCATAATAACTAAAAGGGGCAAGGGTGAATTAGTGTCATTAATAATCTTTTACTTTAAATTAATCATTTATTATTTACCATTCATAAATAAATATCAACCCAATGTATATAAGCATGAATAAATCATTAATAAACCAAAGCAATGCATAAACAACCATAACACATCATATAAGTGAGAAACCCTCATGGTAAATAAAACCAAAAAAATAAAGCTTGGAAAAATAGTAATATAAATAAATGAATCAATATTTATCTGAACACCAACCCAAAAAGGAACACCAACCCCTAATTCACTAGGCACCCACTTGGATTTAGCAAGCACCAACTTGCTAAGAGGCACCAACCTCCTTGTTGATCAAACACCCACTCAATCAACACTTATAATGAATCAAACCACACTAATAAACCAATGAGTTTTACACATTTTCATTTATTATTATTATCAACACATGATGATGGTCTTCCTTTGCTCTATCTTTCTTCTTATCTCTATGACATCTATGTCATACGCAATCTTCTATCAACTCTCTCTACATATCATCTACCTCATCATGGCCTTATCAACATATTTAGGAATTTGATACACCTATGATCATATATGAAAACCTCATAGAATTATTCTCTAATAATTTTTATCCTTTTTTCAATATTCAATAGATGATGGTCTTCTTCTTTGGCTCTTCACATACTTATATTCCTCTCAAACTGGCCTCTAGCCTTCTTTTCTCAACTAGCCTCTTCTTGATTTGATTAGGTTATATGACCTTGATCCACATATTTAGACCTTATATTAGATATTCATGACACCCATATTATGTTCTACATGACCTCATTCTATTCCTCTTTATGTTTTTTAATTCCCTTTCTCACTTACTTGTCTAATACTCATAAATAGGCCTAATTAGCCTTGGTCTTATACAAGTCACTTGCTCTCCTAAACCTTGGTTGGAAATATACCTTTGGACACTTAGATTTATATTTAAATAGGGCATATAATTTTTTTCAAAAATTAATAAAAAAATACATTAGGTTAGCCATATCTTAATAGACCAAACTCTCATTTAGGCCTTAAAGAGACCTAATCCTAGTAGGCCTTCATTGGAGAATGTTATACTTAGTATTTCTTAGAATGTATAAAAATTAAAAAAATGGAAATAAAACCTCATATTTAACTCAAATATACATTATCCAACTTCAATTTAGGTCCAAAAGACCTTTTAGGTCCAACCACCACTCGAACTCCTTCTCAAAACACTGTTCACACTAGGCCTATGTAAACACATAAAATGTCTTGAACAACTAAATCATAAACTCAATTTTTTGACAAATAACCATATAAAAAAATCACACACACACACACACACACACACACACAAGAATAATGATATCAGGGTCATCAAAAACTTCATTATATGTTTCAAGTCAAGGTATACAAGCTCAAACACTTCTCTACAAGATGCTTACTCTAAACTGCCAATTGGATTCAAAACACAGTCAATGAAACATGAACTTATGAAACCTGATTAAAAATAATCAAGGGATTTAAATTCAAGAAAATTATAATATAAAATCCTTATAACAACCTAAAATAAACATATCATAAGCTCTACTATAAACTATTGGTCTTGCAGACCAATTTATTGACTTTTTCTCTCACAGACTTTACTCAACAAGACAAGCCATTTTGGCTTTAATGTTTCAACCTCTTACACTAAATTATAAGATTATGAAAATAATGGATAGATAATTCAATTACCAAACAACATCATTGATTTTATTATATACATCAAATCATGGTATTAAGTCTCAAACTCATCTTTGTAGCTTACATACCCAGATCTACCAGTTTACCTTTAGACATAGTCATGAAACATTGACCTTATAATACCTATATAGGGAATTTAAAAGATTTAAAATGCATGATAATTATTATTTGACATTTATAGACCATATTAAAATACAAAATAAATATGTTCTAATGTCAAATATAGGTCTTATAGACTAATCTTTTGACCTCTCTCCTCATAGTCACACTAGAATTAGATAAGCCATTTTGGATTTAAATTTTAAACATCTATACTTGACTTAAAATACCTATACCAAGAATGAATAGGACATAAAATTACAAAAAAAACATTTTAATTCACTTCAATCCATTACTCTTTTATGAAAACACATCAAGAATCATCTTCTCATCACTGCCTGGGTTTTGCACATCTTGCTCTATTAGGCCTGTTAGCCATTAGCTGACTTGGATCACCAAATTTAAATATTAAAGATTATAACCTATTAAAAAACTTCATGTAAATAAATAAAAATTATTTGTAGACACCTGAATTTGGCCACCGATAACCTCCAATCAAGGTTTTGGCCAATTTCCACTCAAAATGCACAATTTGGCCTAAAAACACTAAAACATGCTAAATGATGTGAAATTGACATATTAAAGCACCGATTTTGGCCAAGGTATCCCTAAATAGGTCAATGCAATTTATGGCTAACTAACTTTGATCAGATCATTCCAATTCAAAATGCCAATTTTGCATCTGGGTGCTTTGGATTGCTCTTTCCTATCAAATTTTTTGCATAAGATGTGTGCCTTTATTATTTGCTATTGGTAAAATCCTAAATGGGAATACTATTATAACATATCTGAAATCACCTTCCAATTCTAATCCAGTCAAATTTGGGACCAACAACAAGAAAACTTGATCAATTTGAGTAATTTGTGCACAAAGTTCTTAATCATGCTTAAGAGCTAATTAACCTAAATCAAAGAATAATAAAAAATTCCATGGAAACTTGTTGAATACTTATTTTTAGAAATGAATATTAAATATCTACATCATCAAGTGACCTCATTTCCTGGAAAGACATCCCTAGGCCATAAATGCCACAAATATCAGGATTCATGCCCTCCATGCCTCATCAATGCCTTCCAAGATGCTATCCATGCCTCTTAATTGCCCCTATTCCAATGTCATGGTGAGGATAATTATAAACTTAATTCTAAAAATTGAATTAATCCTCAACCACACATCTCAATCTTGATATGGATGGTTCAGGTTGATTCTAATCAATCTCAAAAATCTATAAATAAGAGGCCTTACCACATCATTTATAAGCTATTTTAGTGCAAATTTATTATGCTCAAATATCTTCAAAGGACTTGATAATGCAAATTTATATTGCCAAATTGATTCCAAGCTAAGCCAAGCCAAAGCCATAAGGTGTTAAGGAGAGATGGAGCTAACCAAACTTTCATTGCCAAGAACTTCATGAGCACAAGCCGAGCAAGCCACTACTACAAAGGCATTTGGAGCATCTAAGGAAGGTGAAGGAATTATTGTATTGTATTCCTTACTTTTTAGTTTTTTTATCATTTGTCTTTGTTAACTAAGCTCTCCCTAGTGTCTAGGCTTAGAGATGTTATGTTATTAGTGTGTTTATTTCATTTTGTTTTTATTTTGGAACTAACACCATATTAACTATCCTCTCTTGAGTCGAATTCCTAGATAACATAATGGCATGACTGATGGGATTATACGCATCCTACATATTAAAAATATCATTTTTAAACTCTAAAATATTTATTTGGACCTTTAAAACTCTTGCAAATTGATTTTTTAACTTTATTTTATCATTTTTGGTTGTCACAATTTTACACAGTAATCGATATCAACAAGACTGACATCAGTTACATGGCTTAACCAATGTCGATTAGTAAAAATGACATTGGTTAGATTTTAGTTAGTGAAGGTAACCATCATCGGTTGTAATAACCAACGTCAGTCACTGTGTTTTTCCAAAAACATAGACTCGAGAGCTACTTTTTCAAAGTTCATTATTTCAAGCTAAAAAGAACTTCAAAGTTAAAGGACATACGAATAATTTTGCTATATGACCAAGCTTGATATTTGTTCAAAACATGTTTAAATCACCTTTTCATGCTTAAAAATCAATTAGGAACCTTGTTTTGGTGTTTAACAAAGAATTTAGATGTTTTGGTGAATGTTTTCAAAGTTTACAACTAAGACCAAAGGGTCAAATGAACACCACCAAATCTTTCATTTTGCACTTAAAATTAAATACACTTGTCAATTTTTGTTTGAAATAGTTATTTAATCAAATTTTTTTTTGGAAAAAAGAGGAATGTTTCATGTATGCTCTTCCATTTTTCCCCTATAGGGAACCCTTGGAATCAATAGTGCCATTCCTATTTTAAATAGCCTAGTCCAAGGCTTAAAAAGAAAGTTGTTAAAGCACTCCCCAAAAACTCAACAAAGTTGGGTGACCTTGAAAATGACCCTAAGGCCTTTCTAATTTCATGATTTCTTTATTTTTATGCAAACTTGGCTTATGAGAGGGACTTATCACCTCTTACAAGTTCTTTAGGGAATTTTAGGGTTTCATCTCTAAGCATTAACTTCATTTGGCTCTTTTGAGAGTTACACATAGGACGTAGTGTCACTTTGGACATCACACTACACTGAACGAATAACAAGATGTAGTGGTTTTAAAAATGACTAGAACTTTTTGCAATAAGCCAAGTGATACAAACCCAAAATCCATGCTTTTCTTTTACATTGTTTGGCATGAAAGTCATTGTGTAATTGATTCCCCTAGATCATTCAAAAACTTGTTAGATCTTATAAAAATCTCCACTTGCCACATAAGTATTATTGGTGCAAGGTGCGCCTCAAGGTTCATGTTGTAGTACTATCATTTGAGAGATGGGGATGTAAAAATCCTACTATATAATTCACATTTACTTTTGGATAAACACTTAAAATCCTCTGAAATGATGTATATTGATGGATTATAATAATACCAAGCAACCTTGTCAGTATAAGATCTAATAATGATTAATTAGTTGGTATTGTCCTAGTTTAAAGTCTTGTTTGGAGTCAAAACTTGGTGTAAACAAACACTCCAAACCAAACATATAGTCCAAATTTTCCTTTGAACAAAGAGGCATTATACTATCCACATGAGATCATCAATTTGCCTTGTTCAAAAGTTCATCAAAATCTTAGGATTCATATCATCCACTTTGGTGTAGTTATGCTACCCAATTGAGTCTAGAACTTTACCAAAGTTGTTTAAGTCCTTCACTTATAATCCAAATTCAGAAATACACCTTTACAAGTTCATAGGGTTGATTTGTTACGTGGGTTCACCATTTGCACTAAAATTGAGGGAACTTAGGTTTAATTTCCAATTTAGGTTGAAGTTCATTTAAAGACTCATAATCCTTATCATCACTTGATATACTTAAGCCATTTTGTGCTAAACACTCACACTTTAAGTCTATGCACCATAATATTTTGAGTCAAGAAAGGTAGTGTCATGCTGTCAAAATTGTAGGAAAGTATCTTTGCCTTAGAGAGTTTTTGAAACAAACATTTTTGTCATACCTTTTAGGTATTTTAGCATCATTATGTTTCCCAAAAAAATTTGAATATTATTTCATAGATCATCTTGCATAGAGTTTAAAATTTGGTCCTGCATTTTCAGACCAATTTGAGTGTACTGTTATAATCTTTTGTCTAAAATAGTTATACCATTCACTTTTGTCTAGCTTATTTGTCAAAAACCAAGTTTTATACCATTTTTTGTGGGAAAATAAACTATTGCTAAAAGTGCCTTTTGTTTCATACCTTATACCTAGTTGATCAAGTGCATGTCCAAGAATCAAATGCCTAGTGTTTGTTAGAAGTGTTTCAAATCCATTAGATTAAAAATTTCATCTACTTTAAAAGTCTATATTTTGACGCCATTTGGCCAAGAGTCCTAGCGCATGCCTTGTTTGAGCCTAGCTTTTGATGCCACATTTGGCCAAAAGACCTAGCAACTTTTAAATTCCTAGATTAGATTGATTTGAAACACTTCAACCTTATATTTTAGCATTTTTATTTTTAGGACCATTTACTTATTTATCTTTGTGTGATTAGTGAAATGTTAGATACTTCATGATAGCTTGTTTCCTCACAAAACTTTGCATAAACCTTTTGATCCTTTTGATAAATCTAGACCAAGTTAGAACATTGTCTGTTTTAGACATTGTCTTTTTTAGAGTTTGTAGAACTCTTTGACCTTTTATCACAAAAGCATTGACTATGGATTACAATATGTATTCCTACACTCATAGTGGACTCATGTATAATCTAAGGATTAGTAATGTGGTTGTGTAGGAAGAAATGGTGCAAGACCCCTATGTGGATAATATTGCTTATGAGATGGATTCTTATCCATTTTATAATACTCAATCATGGGCACAAAGCTTAGATCCATTGGTCAACTATTTGGTTAACACACCACCTTATTTAGAATAAGATCAAGGAAAATCGTGCAATACCTAGCTAAAATATCTATAGTGGATGAGCTAGTACTTCAACAGTCATATTATACTAATATGACTTCCATGTATGATCCATTTTTATTTGAGTGACATTTGTTAAAGAACAAAAATGAGATTTTGGTTAGAGCCATAGAGGTAGGGGCTAAGTTTCTAATAGACTTCCCCCATGAAAATTTACCAAGTCTACTAAGAGTGCCCCACAATATCATTTATGATCAACAAGCTTCTTCTAGAAATCTTATGGCTCTAGTCCAAACAACATACCAAGATCCTAATATATTTGATCGAGGCAAAAACATCATGGAATATCACTTTAACCAAATGTAGAAAACATATCAAACCTACCTGAATATAGCATGTGATTTCAATTAGATTAACATGGTGAGTAAGCCTCTTATTGACATATTCCCTTCAATAGGAGTGTTGATAGAGTTAAATAGAAAAGAGAATCTAAATTATGACCCATTTATATAAACCATTTCAATAGATAACTTGATGCATATGCATGTTATTAAAGAAGTGTCTTCAGCCTCTATACTGAATAGTGAGCCAAATGTAGTAGATAATGTGCAAACAACATCCAATCCTGATCAAAATGGTACTAATGTGCAAATAACTAGCCAATAACACGTGCCTATAGTTAGTCCTATTAATAGGTCATCTACTAGGTAATGGGAGTTCCTACACCCTAGCCTCAACTAGTTTTTTCCTCAAGTATATAACCTACAAGATTAGGTAATCAAACAAAAATTAATGTCATGCCTCAATGATAGAATGTGGTAAATCATACTCATCAATAAGTAATAAGTAGTATTTCACAATAATAAGAACAATCTAGTGTATCAATGCAAAAGAGGATAACTATATTCCCACCTCAATCAGGGGTAACAAATATTCCACCTCATCAAGTAATGATGAACATACCTCTTCAATCATAGACTAATATGTTAATCCAAAACCAAGCAATGACTAGTCAACAATGTACAAATATTGGTTAGTGATAGATGCTAAATTTGTAACTTGCTTTCACTCCCTCATAGGGATTCATGCAACAAGGAGGTCCTCATGTTTCTCAAGTACCTACTAGATAATCATTGGATCAAAATGTGCCACAAATCTAGAGACAAGGCCTTGGTCTATAAGTTCCCACTCAATATCAAGGTTTGATTAGTCAGTAGCATGTCCCTTTTCAACCAAAATAGGCAAAATATAGTTATATCCCTCCATCCCAATGAAAAAATCTTCCAAGTCAAACCTTTATCACTAACTCAAACCAAAATATCTCGTAACCAAATGTGCAATTTTATGTACATCCTAATCCAAATATGCATATTCCTGGTCTATTCCCCAACCAAGAAAATATACCCCAACAAGTGTCTCCATCATACCTTGGTCAAATTATTCCACTTGTGACCTCCCAACAATTTATCCAAACCCAAATTCTCCCTCAAACCAATGTCCCTTTCGATTTCCTATCCCAATAATTGTAATAGATGAAGGATGCAATTGCTGCCATTCAAGTTGGTAAACAAACTAAAAAGTTCAAATCGAATGATGTACATTCATATCCATTCAACATGGAGTATTTATAGATACCATTTCCTCCAGAATATGAACCACCCAAATTTGATAAATACAAAAGGAAAGGTGACCCTAAGGCTCATTTTACCAAATTATTTATTGCATGTCAGCCAGTGGCATATAGAGACGTATACCTTTTGCTATTATTTCCAAGGAGCTTGGTGGGACAAGCCTTGGAGTGGTTATTAAAGTTTCTAAGGAACTCAGTAGTGGATTTTGATGATCTTTATGATAATTTTGTGTATCACTTTTCCTATAATCTCAAGCATGAGATTTCATTGGTGGATTTAACGTAATCAAAGCAAAAAGATGATGAGAGTTTTTCAAGTTATTTACAGTGGTAGAGAGACCTTGCAAGCCATTTCACCCATAGTTTACTAGATAAACAATTAGCCACTGTGTTTACCAAAAATTTGCATAGTGAGATAGCTTATCATTTGGAACTACAATGTGCACATACGTTCAAGGAGATCATTGATAAAGGTTTTTTTATTGAGAGGGTGCTCATCAATAAAAGAGTCATCAAGATTAATTAAACTAATCAAAATCAAGGTACCAATCAAAGAAATGACCAACATCCCATCCAAGTGCAAGCATCACAACCAAACTAGGCCAATAACCATGAAATACCGAAGAAATTCAACCACAATTAGAATGTTGTGGGAAATGGAGTAACCAAGTCTCATCATGTTTAAATTGTGTAAACATCATCTGCACCACCTTTTTATCTTACTTCTATTAAACTAGTATCACAAGCACAACAACTAAAACTTGCACAACAAATACAATAATTGTTACCATTGTAAACCCCTCCTTTTAGGAGAGTTGTACCTTCACATCGTGTCTTTAGTGACCTAAGAGAACCTATTAAATCTATATTTCATAGGCTTGTTGCTACTAATCTGATTAGTTGGCCTATACCAAAGCATTATTTGTAAGCCATTCCTTATCATAATTGATACCATGAAAATGAATTCTATGACTATCATTGGGTCAACGAGCATAATCTAAAAAGATGTGTCCAAATCAAGCATTTAATTGAGAATATATTAGAGAATGGGGAAATAACATTGGATAATGGTGCTTCCACTTCTAATAAAAATCTTGGTATCTATCAAAACCCCTTTCCTTGACATAATAATCAACACCAATAAAACAATCAGCAACAACAACAATAGCCAGTGTAGTAGCAAAATCAACAATATCAAAATCAAATGCTGAACCAGTAGAATAAAAAAATCAATAGTAGAACCCACAACAATAGAATGATGGACAAAACTAAATTTAGAATGGTAATAACCAAAAAACCTACCATGCAGTACAATAAGGTTTTAGGTCATATTATAGGGGTAGCATTAATACCATCTCCATTAATCCTAGACCAAATACTAATCAGTCTAGACCATTTCTAAATAACAATATTTAGCCAAATCACATGGATAATCCTTCTTTGACCTGGGAGTGCATACAGGTAAACCAAAAAACTAGGACTTCCCCTTTTAGATCTTATAGCGATAACTCATCCTTGCCACATGACCACATGTAAGTGCATCAGCAACTAAGACTTATCCTATTTGGTCCCACACCATTCCCAACATTAGTTAGTAATAATGGCATAGTATTTAATATTGATTATGAAATCACAACTCAAAGTTAAAATATTACTATCCCAGGCCCATAACCATCCACCACTTTGCTTGTCATCTAACCAACCATTTAACCTTGAAATAAATCATTCACTACTAACCAAGACAAGAATTTTGATATTGTGGAACAATTGCAAAAGACACCAACACAAATTTCTATCTTGAGCTTGCTGTAAATGTCAATAATCCACAAAAACATCTTGAATGAGTTTTTGACCCAATCCACTATTCCTAATGACATATCCCCTGATAGCTTTCAAGCTTTGGTTGGACTCCTAGCTCCAGCCCAACAAGTCACATTCAACCAAAGTGATATGTCTTCCCTTGGCCCGCTCCATAATAATCCATTATACATAGAATTTTATATAATATGACATAAAATATGACATAAAATGAAATGTGTCCTTATAGACAATGGATCCAACCTCAACATAGTGTCTCTAAAACTCATTAAGCTTCTTGGGTACATAATGATAGATCTTCAACCAAAAATAATAACCATCAAAGCCTATGATAATCAAGAAAGAGAGTCACAAGGCACCATTAGTTTTCCAATTATCATTGGGCCTTTGACCCATGATACACTTTTTCATATGCTTGATCTTGTGTTATCATACAACATGCTTTTAGATAGGCCTTGGTTACATGAGATTCATGTAGTCCCATCAATGTTGTACCAATGTATCAAGTTTTCCCACTCAGGGATGGAAGTGAATATTCTAAGATATTTACACCTGTATGAGTACTGCAAGCATCTTAAGGCTAAATTTTAAATCTATAATTATAATTATGGAATGAATCTAAGTTCCAAGCAGGATAAAGGAAAATTTATACTTAATGCTCCTTCATTGGATAATTACATAAATCCTAATACCTTGGATTCCCTTTCCCACATGCCACCTCCTAAAGCTTCTAATCATTTCACCATTTTAGATAATGGACTAGGAGAATATGTGACCCATGATACATTTCATATTTCCAATCTTTCTCAAAATCCAAAAACCTTTGGGCAACCTAAATTCATCCCACATATGCATTGGTAGTGAAAAAACAAAGATAAGGGACCTATCATATTTGTACTAGCATCTAGCCTAGGACCTAACCCTCTTGAAGGGGATGAATCATGGTTATACAATGACAATATAAAAATTCCAAGCATCCTATTCCCAGTAGGATCATGGAACATCACAATTATGAAGGAAGAGGCCTCAGACCGAATCAGTAAGGAACCATTGAGATAATTTTTGTGACTAAGTATGAAAGGCCTTATAGACTTAGATTTAAAATACATAGGGGTGACCCCACATGTCTTATTCAAACTCCATCACCAGTGACTAGTGATGATGATGCTGACAACAAAGTAGAGTTTGATCATGGCCTCACCTTTGATGACTAGTTGAAACCAACCTATTTGATAACAATGCCATTTGTACCCTTACCTTGGTCATTCATCACAACCCAGTACCATTATATTATCCCCAAATGATAGATTGGGACCAACAAGAATATATTATATTTATTTATGAGTTCCAAAATGATGAGGCATTCTATGATTTCTTAGGCCTTAGAGATAGTGTTCTATTGGGAGATCATAAATCAGGGTTCTCAATCACATTGGATCCTGTAGCCTATTTTGGAGAGTGAGTGAACAGCCTTATCCAAAAATAAATAAATAAAACATTGATGTCCCAAAGTGAAAACCTCTTTGAGGCAATTTTTGACCAAGGAAAAGTAAAGATAAAGGCCAATCTAGTGGTGAAAATCTATTTTAAGCACCATTAGGCGAGGGTGTTCATTCTTCTTCAAATTTAAATTAGGAAACCATCAATGATGAACTTGCCTATGGATCCAAGTTTAGTTTTGAGCAACATTAAGTATTTGATTAAATTCTCCAAGAATTTTTTACTATTTTTGTTAGATGGCTAGATCTCCCATTAGGAGACTCAAATTCATCATGCCTAGGAGAAGTTGAAGAGTAAGTCCTAACAAAGGACCCTAACATAATCCAATAGTTCAAGTCATTACCTACTATCCTAGAAGATAGTTCAACCCTTCTAATCAAAGATATAATAGAGGTAAATATCAAGACTCCATCAAACTTGAAATGGATAAAATTAGGTGCATCCCTCACTGAGGAGGAATGTGATGTATTTGCAGATCTATTGAGAGATTTTGTGGATATTTTTGCATGGGACTATTTTGACATGCTAGGTTTAGACACTGCCTTAGTTTTACACCATCTTGTGGTTAATCCTGATGCCAAACCAATAAAATAAAAGTTACATAAGATACATATTTGCATTACTGTATTAGTAAAGAAAGAGTTGGAAAAACTCTTAGAAGCAGGATGTATTTGATCCATTGACTACTCAGAATGGATCTTTAATGTGGTACTTGTTAGTAAAAAGCCTAAAGGGATTGGAATTTGTATTGATTTTTGAGACATCAAAAAAGCTTATCCTAAAGATGATTTTCCCTTGCCTAATATCAGCGTGATCATCAAATTCATGGTAGGTTATGAAATGCTTTCACTCATGAATGGATTTTCAGGATACAACCAAATCAGAATCACATCAGAAGATCAACATAAAACAACATTCACCACTCCATGGGGAACATTTTGTTTTTAGGTGATGCCATTTGGTCTTAATAATGTTAGATCTATGTATCAAAGGGCCATGACCATCATATTCCATGATATGATGCATGATATTATTGAAGACTATTAATGATATATTAGGAAAATCTAAAACCAAAGCCATCCATCTAGTAGTGTTGCATAAGATATTTGAAAGATTATGGGAGTACAAAGTCATACTAAATCCAAAGAAATGTGTGTTTGGTGTAACTTCAAGTAAATTACTTGGATTCATAATATCTCATAGAGGTATTGAAGTTGATCCAACTAAAGTCCATGCTATAACCCAGCTATCGCCACCAACTAATTTAAAGAAACTCTGTAGTTTATAGGGTAAGATCCAGTCAATCCAATGCTTCATCTCTCAATTAGAAAATAAGTGTCATCCATTTACACACCTTTTAAAGAAGGGATTTGAATTTCACTAGGATGGTCACTTCCAAACAACTTTTCAACAACTCAAAGATTATCTTGTTAATCCACCTATTCTATTACCTCCTATGCTAAAAAAGCCATTCTTATTATATCTATCAGCTATCAACAATGTTCTGGGGGCACTCTTGGCTCAATATGATGAGAATGGAAAGGAGCATGTTGTATACTAACTAATATGTACCATGGTTACATATGAACATAACTATGCACCTATTGAAAAAGCTTGTCTGGCCATGGTCTTCATAGCTCAGAAACTACACCATTACATGTTGAATAATAAGACCTTGGTCATTTCAAAGGTATATCCACTCAAGTATCTACTATTTAAAATAGTTTTGCAAGGTATAATGGCTAAATGGATCATACTTCTCAATGATTTTGACATAGCATATGTCAACCAAAAGGTAATCAAAGGATAAGTTCTTGTAGATTAACTTGCTAAAGTGCCTCTCACAGACACACATCCACTCATGTTTTAATTTCCTAATGAATCTATAATAACCATCATTAACACACTCCTTGAGGAGTAGCCTTAGAATTTGTATTTTGATGGTTAATTTACTGCACATGGATCGGGGGTAGGCTTATTATTTATTATACCATAGGGGGATCTAATCCTTAAATCATTTAGAATTAGCTTTCCTTACATAAACAACATGGCTGAGTATGAAGCACTTGTTGTAATATTTTGACAAGCAGTGTAGTGGATTATATCCCATATCCAAGTTTATGGTGATTCTTAATTGATCATCAATCAGGTTATAGATCATTTTTAGACCAGAGATGATAAGCTAGTTCCATATAAAGCCATGGTCGACATGCTTAAGAAATAAATTACCAATATTCAAGTTGAACACATACCAAGGGATAGTAACAAAAATACAAATGCCATGGCTACTATTAGCTCTTTGATTTGACAAATAGATAAATATAGAGAGTATCAATTCCTTATTAATAATTTGTCACCACTAGCTCATGAACCTTCAACCATTGCCATGATTTGTGATATTGATGGTCCTAATTCTATCTGGTACTCAGACCTTTACAACTACCTTCAAGACTAAGTTATGCCACCTAACCTATCTAAAAAATAAACCAAAGCCTTCATTCATCATTTCACTCATTATACTCTACTTGGATTCACCCTTTATCATTACAATTTTGATGGAACTATGCTTTATTATTTAAACTCAATAGAGACTACACTAGCATTAAGAGAATTTCTTGGAGTGTGTGGAGCTCATTCTAGTAGGGTAGTCCTATCCAAAAATGTCTTGTGTACTAGTTAATATTGGCCCATAATGGATGTAGATGCCAATGCATATGTAAAGAAGTGTGACAAATGTCAATGACATTGTAATCTAATTCATGCCCCAACAAAAACTCTAAAACTGATGTTGACACCATGGCCATTTTCTACATGGGGACTTGATTTCATTGGGAAGATTATCTCCACTTCCTCTAATGGCCATAAACATATCCTTACCACCATCGAGTATTTCACTAAGTGGGTTAAATATATAGCCTCACTTATGTGACTAAAAAGCAAATTTCCAAAATCATCTTTAACCATCTCATTTGTCACTATGGTATCCCCTCTAACATTATATATGATAATGGAGGATCATTCAATAAAAAAGATGTATATTAGCTATGTATTAAATATAACATCACAAAACATTTTTATACAACATATTACCCTCAAGGTAATGGCCAAGCTGAGGAATCTAATAAAACAATTGTTAACATCCTCAAAAAGATTGTCAATGATGTTAGTCATGATTGGCACCTCCAGATATTCCCTACACTTTTGTCATACCTTACCAATCATCATAGCCCCATAGGAGCCACTCCATACTCACTTTTTTATGGTAATAAATCCAACCTTCCCATTGAGGTTGAATTGATTTCACTACACATCTCTTTCAAGAATTTCCTAGATGATCATGACTATTGAGTAGCTCACTTGGTAGAGCTAGATCTACCTGATGAAAAATTCATAGTCACGCTTAATAATCTTCAAACATATCAGAACCAACTCAAATGCCACTATAATTGGCATGTTAAGTATATAAAATTTGAACTTGGTGATCTTGTTCTTAAATAAAATCAAAAGAATACCATGGCTAAGAAAAAACATAAAGGGAAATTCAAACCAATTGGATAGGGCCTTTCATCATCATTGTAGATTATGGATCACGAGCATACAGGCTCACCACACCAGATAATGATGAGCTTCTAGAGCTGATGAATATTATTCATTTCAAGTGGTACTATGATTTAATTCTAAGGTGTATTTTCTATAAGGAACATTTCAATTATGACAATTTATCACTACTCTTCTTTGTACAAATACCATCCTTAACTGTCCTCTTTACCATATCCACTTTAAACTTCTGTTCTATCGACCCAGTGTGTTCTAAAGCCTAGCCTATTTGACCTTGGTTTTCTTATTAATTACATAGTTTAACATTAAGGTATCTGATTAGTTTCATTATTTGGTTCAAGTACTTCAGATAGAGATTGTATTTTAGGATAGTGTGACAAAAGTTTCAGCAGTTTCATCCTTCATTTGTTATGCATTTCTTACCACCAGTCTTGATACTATTTATAATCTCTTTTGGGAAAATTAGTACCATTAATATATGTCATTGTGTCCTAGTTATAACCACCTATGTAAAAACTAGGGGAAACATTAAGCCTTGACGTACCAACTTGCCACTTCTTATGCCACACTGTGCCTTTTTACCAACTATGCTTGTTTTATTTGAATTGGCTACTACACTAGTCAAATTCCTCCACTGTAAGGGTATAATTATAGTGAATTAAGGTCCTACTCTAGGAATATGTAGGTATCACTTCATATTTGTTTAGGTCAGCTTAGTTATCCTTCTCCACCACATTCTCACCATTTTTCAAGCACCCTAAGCCACACTCTCACCATTTTGTGAGCACCCTAAGCCACACTTTTTCCATTTTGTGAGCAACCTAAGCCATTATCTCACCATTTTTTAAGCATCCTAATCCATGCTTTTACCATTTTTTGATATTGAACCATTTAGTGTCTTGTAATTCTTGATTGAGTTGAGATACTTCAAACAATTCCAAAAACATTTCAAAAAATTGTTAAAAAAAAACATAAACATTGACCACTTTTTTGCCTTAAGGATTCTAGGAACCCTTACTAAGTTACAAGAAAATAACTTATCATTTAGTTTCTCCATCCTTTTTGGCCTTTTATCTCATACACTTGCCATTTTTCAAGACCATTCTTATTTTTTATCACATCCATTCTATTTGTTTTTCTCAGTTATCATATTCTTCCCATTCACTGGGAAAACTACATTTGGCCCAAATTTTTTTATTAGATATTACATCCATAGAACTATGTAGGTAGTGTCCAACCTAGTGAATATGGAGACATCTTGACCACCCCATTCCTTTTCTTCTATTCCCCCATTTTGTTTATTTGTTAAGTTGTCACCTATTTTCTAGGGGCAATGTTCATATGGTTTTTATTATATTGTTCATTTGTTTGTTTTTGTTTATATTGTTTGTTTGTCTACCTATTTGTTTGCTTTCAGAATTTTTGCCTTGATTCAATTTATGTGTGTTCATTGGGTAATTCCTTGTCCACACTTACACTTGAATCCATCCCTATTCATATGTTTACATTATCATCATGGTTTTTATCATTGGTGTATTATTTTCTATTGAGTATTAGATTATAGGAGTCAGTCCTCATGCATATTTCAACCAAGTCCTCATGATGTTATACCATGATGCCTATCGAAATGTGCTACAATAAACCTTAACTTAAAGAAGTCTATTCAATAATGGCAGCCTCTCTTCATTACTGACATCCTGATTTCATCCCAATAATATCCCAAATAGAGTAATTAACCATGAAAGAATTTCAACCTTTATTAGTTTGGATGGGAATCTCGCTACTATTAGGTTGTTCATATTCATCATTACCCTTTGTGTTAAGTTATCATCATCCTTAGCCAAGTTTATCATTTTTACCATAATCAGGGTCCAATGATTATAACCGCTTATGGGCAAATCATTGTACACCATCCCACTTACATTTCTTAATAAATGATTATAACTACCTTTGGGAAAATCATTATGTTGTCACCACTTTACTTTTTTTCCCCATATAGGGGCATGCTATTTTTTGTCTATCCTAACTAGGGAATCTCTATCCTCTCAATGACTATAACTGCCTTTGGGCAAATTATTGTGTTATCATACCATGTTGCCACTATCAGGATATAATGCTTCTAACCACATTTGGGAAAACCATTGTACACTATCACACTTGCATTATCAAAAATTTTGACTAATTTTTTTAGTATCATTGTGTTTTCACCCCATCATCCTTTCTTTCTTTGGTCCCCTCATTTGGCTTCTTTCTTTTTGAGGGACCATTTGCCGACCTGCTTGTGCCAACTGTTCCCTTGAAGGGGCATCATACAATTAGTTTATCATCATTGTAGTTGTAGGCATACAAGACATTTTCATTCTTTGATAATATGTTATTATGCTTATATCTTGAAATGCCTTCCCAAATAGGGGAAAACTTTAAACACCTAAATCTGGCCACTGATAACCTCCAATCAGGGTTTTGGCCAATTTCTACTCAAAATGCATAACTTGGCCTAAAAACACTAAAAAATGCTAAATGATGTGAAATTGACATATTAAAGTGCCAATTTTGGCTAGGGTATCCCTAAATGGGGAAATTCAATTTATGGGCTAGCTAACTTTGATCAGATCATTTCAAGTCAAAATGCTACTTTTACACTTGGGTGCTCTAGATTGCTCTTTCCTATCAAATCTTCTGCACAAGATGTATGACTTTTTTTATTTTCTATTGGTAACATCCTAAATGGGAATATGGTTCTAATGCATCTGAAATCACCTTATAATTCTAATCCATTTGAATTTTGGACTAATAACAAGACATTCTGATCAATTTGAGTAATTTGTGCACAAAGTGCTTAATCATGATTAAGAGCTAATTAACCCAAATCAAAGCATAATAAAAAATTCCATGGAAACTTGTTGAATACTTGTTTTTAGAAATGAATATTGAATATATGCATCATCAAATGACCTCATTTCTTGGGAAGACATCCCTAGGCCATAAATGCCACAATTATCAAGATTCATGCCTTCCATGCTTCTTAATTACCCTTTTTTCCAATTTTATGATAAACATAATTAAAAAATTAATTCCAAAAATTGAATTAATCCTCAAACACACATCTAAATTTTGAGATGGATGGTTCAGGTTGATTCTGATCAATCTCAAAAATCTATAAATAGGAGGCCTTACCACATCATTTCTAAGCTATTTTGGTGCAAATTTATTATGGTTAAATATCTTCAAAGGACTTGATAATGCAAAGTTATAATGCCAAATTGATTCCAAGCCAAGCCAAATCCATAAGGTTCCAAGGAGAGATGGAGGTAGCCAAACTTTCATTGCCAAGAAGTTCATGAGCACAAGCTGAGCAAGCCACTACTACAAAGGCATTTGGAACATCCAAGGACGGTGAAGGAATTATTGTATTTTATTCCTTAATTTTTAGTTGTATTTGTCATTTTTATTTTTTAAATAAGCTCTCCCTAGTGTCTAGGCCTAGAGATGTTATGCTATTAGTGTGTTTATTTCATTTTGTTTTCATTTTGGAACTAACACCATATTAACCATCCTCTCTTGATTCAAATTCCTAAATCACATAATGTCATGCTCGATGGGATTAGATGGATCCTACACATGAAAAAAGATCATTTTGAAACTCTAAAATATTTATTTGGACCTTTAAAACTCTTGAAAATTGATTTTCTAACTTTATTTTGTCATTTTTGGTTGCCACAATTTTACAACATGGCATACCTCTGTTAATGCCCACATACTCATGTTTGTCTTAGAAACTGATTTTGATACTTAATTAGGCCATTCTTTCACCATCTTGCTTTCTACACCTGAGTCTTTACACCTTATTAGGTCTTGAACTGACCTTCAAACCTCTTTCCATGTGATCTTCACCTCACTTACATGTTCATAAAATATCTCACATTATCAAAAAATGTCAAACATCTTCTCATATGCCTAGTCTCAATCACTTCACCATGTTACCTTATCTTAGGAGTTTCCTAACAGATCTTTAAATCTTCAATAAAAAATCTTCATATCTCAATGGATCATTTTTTGAGTTACTTATGTAGATATTTAGAGATCAATTAAGGATATTTATAGCTCAATTTTTTCTATTCTAAGTCTTCATATCAGGAATATAAGCTCATACACCACACACTATGCATTTTGACATCAATGACATAAAATGATATAAACCTTGGAATCAATGAAAAAAATTCTCAATAATTTTGACATCATGGTCATTAGATCATGTGTAATTTTATTATACAAATGTATTCCAAGTGATAAACTTATAGCTAGATGCCCTAGAGGTGGAAATGTTAGTTGGAGGACAAGACCTTGTGTATTCACTATAAAAAAATGCATTTCAAGACATATCACTTAAAATTATACTAAATATTGGTATTAAATGTTCCATTGACATGTTTCAATATGAAATTATATGTTTTTGACATGCACATGAGGGTTTTTATGATTCATGCCAATGACTTACAATTTCCATTTTATGTACACCTGAATTTAGGCTAAAAAATACATTTTTATTATATTGGGAAGGGTGTCCTTGAGGATAAAATAGGTGGTAGGTATCTTGATTGGGCATGATCATAGGCTAAAAACCTAGACCCAAATATTATACTCCACCTTGGATGTGTTGGTAATGATAGTTTTGAGCCAAAAATCACTAGAGGTGGAGTTTTGCAACTGTAGCTTCAACATTGACAACATTTGTTATTAGTGTTTCCATGCTCCTAAACAATAGTGAAAACATGATTCCAAGTGGATTTATAAATTATGATCATGAGAACACATGAAATTTTTCTATTTAAATGTTTTCAAAATGATGGAATTTTACCTAGAGGTCTCAGAGGTAGAAATACTAATTGGAGGACAAGAACCTATCTCTTCTTTGCAAACAAATTGCATTTTAGGACTTACCACTGCAACTTATGCCATAGATTTGTATCCAAGGTTCCATAAAAATGATTTGGGATGAAATTATATGGATTATACATGCACGTGAAATTTCTTTTAGCTCATGCTAATTAATTACTATTTCCATTTTATGATTTCTTGAAGTTAGGCTAAAATTATACTTTTATTATTTTAGGAAGGGCATTCTTGAGGCCGAAATGGGTGGTGGATTTATAGATCAAGCATGATTGGAGAAAAAGGACCTAGTATTGAAAGTTATTCACTAGCCTAGATATTTTTTAAATTCCAATTTTGAGCCATGAAACACTAGAGGTGGAGTTATCTAACTGCAACTTTAACTTTGACAACATCTATTGTTAGTGTTTCCATGCTCCTGAACAATAGTCAAAACACACTTTTAGATAGATTTGGATATTTTGATCATGGTAAAATGCATTATTTACCTATATATATATATATATATATATATATATATATATATATATATATATATATGATCTAAATTATTTAATTATACTTGAAGGTCTTGTAGGTATAAATTCTAGTTCGGGGATAAGAACTTGTCTCTTCATTGTAAAAGAATTTACATTTTAGGACCCGTCAATATAACTTGTGCCATGGAATAATATCCAAAGTTCCATTGAGATGATCCAATATGTAATTATAGGTATTTTACATGCATGTGAGGGATCTTCTGGTTCATGCTAATGACTTATGATTTTTTTTATGCACGCTTGAAATTAGACTAAAAACTACATTTTTCTTGTTATGGTAAAGGTATTCTTGAGAATGAAATGGGTGGTGGGTATTTTGATCAAGCATGATCAGAGGCCAAAAACCTAGTATTGGATGTTAACCACCACCATTTACATGTTGTAAATTCTATTTTTGATCCACAAATCACTAGAGGTGGAGCTCTCCAAATGTAACTTCAACTTTGACAACATCTATTGTTAATGTTTCCATGCTCTTGAATAGTAGTGAAAACATGCTTCCATGTGGATTTATACATCATGATCATAGGATCACATGTAATTTAACTATATATATATATATATATATATATATATATATATATATATATATATATATATATATATATATATATATATATATATAGAAGAGACAAGTTATTGTCCTCCAAGTGAAATTAAATAACTTAAAAAATGTATATATATACATTTTTTAAGTTATTGAATTTCACTTGGAGGTCTCGAAGGTAGAAATGCCAATTGGAGGACAATAACTTGTCTCTTTACTGTAAAAAAGTTACATTTTAGGACCTATCATTGCAACTTGTGCCAAGAATTTATATCCAAGGTTCCATCAACATGATTGAGGGTGAAAGTAGAGGGATTTTACACACACATGATGATTATTTTGGTTCATTTAATGACTTATAGTTTCTAATTTGCACATGCCTGAAATTAGGCTAAAAAATTACATTTTTCTTGTTTTGGGAAGGACATTCTTGAAGTTGGAATGGGTGGTGGGTCTATTGAATGGGCGTGATAAAAGGCCAAGAACCTAGTCTTAGATTTTATATTCTATCCTAGACATATTGGCAATGTCATTTTATAGCCACAAAGTATTGAAGACAAAGTTTTATAATTGTAACTTCAACTTTGACAACATCTGTTGTTAGTGTTTCCATGCTCCTGAATAATGGAGCAAATATATGATGAGAAGAGAATAAATGGACAAGGTGAGTGCAGTGGAGAAGGATAAAAAATATTTTATGAAGTAAATCAAAATATATATAACCAACAAAATATTCCAAAGCCTCAAGAGACATGAGAATTATCATCTTGCACTACTTCAAAGGGCCAAAGAAGAGTATGCAAACAAGAATGAATAGTATATCCAAAGAGAGAACATCCCAAAGGAGGAGGTAGAACATAATCACTTCATAAAACATACACAAGTAAAATTTATAAGGGAATCCAAAGAATGTATGTAGGAGATGTGTATTCCATTATTTGTTTTAATTGTACTTATAATAGAAATGTGGTATGTCCATAAATTTAATGAATACAAAATGTGACTATCAAGTTCCAAATGATATTAAACCAGTGTAGCAAAGTTATCTACATTATAATAGTGATAAATGGTGTATCTCAATCATGAGAGGTACTTCACAATAATATATGACTCTATCTCAAACATTATACTCTTTTCTCCCATATATTTTTAATTTCAATTCATATTGAAAGTTAGTATTAATAAATTACACGAAGGGAATATTAAAGATCATCATATCTAAATATGGCCATATAATGATAAAATTTAGTTTTGTAATAATAATGTGATATAAATTGTGTGTAGAAAGATGATCAACACAGAATGTGAACACACACACACACACACACACACACACACACACACACACACACACACACACACACAAAGGCATACAAAATAATAACATAATATAATGTCAAATGGATGCCATATAGGTATACAATTCCAATAACACATACATCTCTATATATGAATACAAAAAATTACATCATCTAACAACATAATATAATGTCAGGTGAATGTATTATACACATGTAATGCTAAAAACATGTACATTGCCATATAGGCATACAAACAAGTACATCATCTAAGACATCCTACTCATCAAATAATCTCCCTCTCTTTGCCTTCATTGAAGAAGTCTCTCCCTGGGATGTCCTACTCATAGATGGAGATCCCTTAGATGCCTTATATTCCTCCAAGTCTATCTATGGGTCCTTCTATGCTCATAGCTCACATGTAGATGAAATTGTTCCAATACAAATATTATTATAAAATTTACATACTAAACATGAAACCAAGTTAAAAAAATAATTTTAAAATATAATGCAAAAAATATTTAAACATGCACTTACTAAAATCTTGTGGTCATGTGTAATTTGTGCCTGACACTCAACAGGGTTAGTGATAGGTTGAGGTGCACAAACAAGTGTGTTAAATGGGGAATAAACATGATAAGGTTCCATACCAATCATATGAATGGGACTATCATATGTCATAGGAAAATCCTTCATAAAAAATACATTCACATAACTTATAATTAACCAAGTTTAGTAATTTAAAACAAATCTATTTTTACAATTCGAAATTACAAGTTAATATGCACCTTAGTGAGTGTCTGTGTAGATGACATTGTAAAAAAAATGTATGTGTATATTTGAGATCATAGAAATGGAGAAGTGTCTACTGTAGACATAAAAAAAGATAAACAACCTCACTTAGTTTTATAGAGCACTTGAGTTATTGCATAACATGCATGATTCACACAAGGTAACAAACTTGAGGCTTTGGAAGATAAGTAGTGGTACTGTAGATAGCAATGAAAATATTGAGTACTTAAGAAACACTATGAAGAAGATGTGATAATAATGAAAAATGTGAAGTAATAAAATAAGTTTGAAAAGGTGAATGAACACCAACAATATGATATAGAATAAATAGGAGGAAGAATATATTTTGAAAAAAGAAATGAGAAAGACATCAATGACATTGAAGGAGACTATCTAGAAGGTTAATAATTATTAGGTTAGGGATTTTATCTCTATATCTTTCAACACATCTCATAGATATAATTTGTAATCACATCAATGTCATTAAAATTTTAATTTGAACATGTATGATTGTTATTCAACAACATAGAACTATATAAATAAGAACATGTACATAGAGTATACTATTAAATCAAACTTTTACCTTTGTATATGTAAACAGTGCCCAAATAACAGTTAAATATGCAATAGTGGATGGCCTACAAGATGGATTTGTATATGTAAATATTGGCTGAATAAGATCCACAAATGTAGTTGTAGATTGTGAAGATGTAGGCACTATCTCCTCATACAACATAAAAATTACATATATATTATTCAATTTATATGTAAATTAATTGTTACTTTTTAAATACAAATATAACTAAAATTTAACATGAGATTTATATAAAATATACCTGCATGTGTGTAGTGACCAATGTGTGCACACCAAATATATGTGCTAAAAACTCATAGCTCATGAATATATCATATAGGCCTTCAGAAGCACCATCATCATCATCTAAAGGTCTAGTACATATAACACCACAACATATATAATGGTGAGGTTGGGTATGCACACTAGGTGGAGTATCTCCTACATTGGTCTCTAAAAGCCTACTCTTATGTTGAACTAGTGTATCAGTAAGCACACTAAGCACATGCAAAGTGTCAATATCCATGACCTATTTAACCACAAAAGGGATATTAGGCTAAAGTGGATTTTGTGTAGGGATCCTTACAGGTCATTAGGTGCATGATGTATACCTTTTAAATATTGTGTAGATCCTTTTCCTCAGCCCTAAAAATCATCACAGTCAAAATTATTAGGAATCTCTTTGACAAAAAACTTAGAGTAGAGTTTTTTCAAAAAATACAATGGGACCTCATGGTTATTACATGGTGGGTGATCAAACACCATCCACCATCAGTCCCATAATGTTGGCATAGGTGGATTGGTAAAGGTTTAGTGGTTATTGGAAAAGGTGCATTGGTTTTGGGTCGATGAATAAGACACAATTTAAATATTTTGATATTTTTTTCTTTCACCTCATGTGGTAATAGTTTATCAATATAGTAATCCCTACATCTATCCCTATATGATGCCCATCTATCAATTTTACTCATTATCAAGTCAAAATGACCTAATACTAATTTATACGGTATTTTCCAAAAAGGTGTAGTGGGTGTTGGTCGATGTGGGGTCCCTCATTCTCCTAATTGTTTGTTAAATTTCTATTTTATTTTCCACTGTGTGTAACTAGTTCTTCCTAACTTCCTAAGGGATATTGTGGAACTATAGGAGGGTTGATAGGGTTAGGTGGAGGGTTAGGATGAGGTTTGGGAGGATGGTTACCATGATGGTATCTGGTAGTGGAATGAGTTAAAAAATAGGATTTAACAGCTAAATAATACAAATAAAAAAATTACCAAAATCTAGTGTTCATAAGTTTGGTTTTTGATTACTTACCTCCCCTCCATTAGAATTGATGATTTAGAGAGGTATTAGGTGATCAAGGTGTGTTTTTATCCTTGTTCAAGCACAATGTGATCTCATCTTAGCCAAGATAAACACAAATGAAGTCGGAAAATGAAAATAAAATGATTAAGCTTGTAGGTTGGACCTTTTTATTCATTTTTTATTCATAATTTTAATAACATGTACATATTATTGAAACTATAAATAACACATACATGTTATTTCAACTAAGTTTAGTGGCAATAATGTGTATGCATTATTAAAATTAGACTTAGTAGCAAAAATGCATACATGTTATTTTGATTGCATAAGACGTATGAATTATGACTCATAAATCATGAGCTTACATTTAAATATCACCTACATGTTATGGCCATAATGTGTACACATTATGGTTATAACACGTATGCAGTAGGATAAATATCCACAAAATTGTCTCCCAAATCTGTGCACTTAACCTTTACTTATGTATGATTCCACTTAAGTACATTAAATACCCGCTCAATGTATCAAACAATAATATGTATTCACATACAAACAAATATATTATTCACCAATAGGTGATTAAATTTTATATACTATATATTCTATTAAAATCATAATAGTGTAGGTTTTTATTTTTCCCTATTTTTTAATTAGGGAAATTGTATTTTTGTACATACATGGAATTCTCCTACATTTTTGGGATAGGCTAGCTTATGTGGAGGTGTGTGTCATAGATGTGTCATAGGTGTCATAAGAATGTCATAAGTAACTCCCTTGATGGGAGTTACTTCTCTATTCTTAGCACCTTGTCACCACCTTTCATGGAGGAGTTACAGTCTATTCTTGGGGTGCCTTGACCACCTTTTGTGGAGGAGTTACTTACATGCTCTCCTATATGTATTCCTCACTTTGGCCATCTCATGTTAATCAGATTTTGGTTTTCTCCATTTTGTCTTGTGTAATTTATCTTCTTGTATAATTTCAAATTGATTTAGCATCTATGTGGTGTGCACTTGCTTCATCTCGTGTGATCACGTCTCCATTGCATTCACATTATCCAAATTTTGGCAACAACTCTGATATGGTATCAGAGCCACCCTGGTAATTGTGTGTCTAGTTATGCTATTAGTTTATTCTAAAATTCTTACTTTGCTTTCTTAGTAGTTTTTTGTTTAACTTCATTGCATTTGAGAGTTTTGGTAGAGTTTCTTGAAAACTCATGCAAATCCATATGAACACTTGTTTAAAAAAATTACTTCTGAGTTAAAATTTGCCAAGACATCTTGTATAGATATGTTGTGGCTTTAGCAAGGCAATTTGTGGAAATATCAGCAGCTTGGCGTCCATTTCCAGCAACTTGGCATCCTTTTCCAGCAGCTTGGCATCCTTTTCTCTTAGATTCTACTTGTTTTCTATGTTGGATGCATGTCTGGAGGATAGAACAGCTACAAGATAAACTGGGGTGCCACTGCTTGTAATTTTTTTGCTGTCAAGGAATTAGAAGTGCGTCCTTATTTTGACGAAGGGTGAGGCCTGGGTTAGCAAGAGGCCAATTTCCCATCACAAATACCTCATTTGGATTCATCTCTCTATGCTAAATCCAATGAGTGGTTGGAAGGCCACTTTCTCTCTCAAAAAAAGCATTTTTTAATGTTTTAGTGCTTTTTTTTGCAAAAACACTAGTTTACGATAAAATTGAATCTTTAATATCTTGCAAACGGTAGCTCAGATTTGGGTAACATTTTTAAAAAAAGTGTTTGTAATTAAATTATCCATAGTGTAGGCTTGTTATTTATTATAAATGCACTATTTTATAAAGTGCCAAAAATTTGGGTCTCTCAAGACGCATTTTCGGCTGAGTCCGACGTCCTGTTTGCTTAAGTCTTGCACTGATTACTCTAAGACGCATTCTTGACTAAGATCGATGTCTTTTGAGCATAAAATTACATATTTTGGGGGGGGGGTAACATTTTAGGGGGGTGTGATTGCTTTTTAGCACTTGTAATTTTTGCTTTCATTCTCCTTTCTACATAATTTCACAACTTGCAATCAACACAACTTCACCTAAATTCAGCATAAAATGGATACTTTTCAACTTAAACCCCTAACACCCTTTAACTATCATGAATGGAAAGTTAACATGTCAATTATTCTTAGAAGCAAAGGGTTGTATAGGATCACCATGGGTACTGAAGTAGAACCTAGCACTGATGTTGAAAAGATCAAGTGGTACAACCATAGTGATGAAGCCTATGGATTACTGAGCTTGTCTGTGTCTCCAAAAAATTTCTTCCATTTAGAAACCTCCAAGACTCCCAAAGACATGTGGGACACCTTAGAACTCTTATTTGAGAAGCTTAATGAGATGAGAGATCATGAGCTCGAAAATGAACTCATAAGTCTAAGTCCTAGCAACTTTGACACCCTACAAGACTTCTTCACTAAGTTTAAGGCCCTTAGATTGCAATTGAATGAATACAGAATATAGAAGAAAGATGATCAACTCATTCTTTCTATTCTCACAAAGTTAGGTCCAAGTTATTTAGTCTTTGTCTCCACTTTCCATGCAACAAAAAGTGCCCTTGGCACTACATGGAAAATTCCTTCTTTGGATTCATTCATTGCTGACTTGACTAGGGAGCAAGATAAGCTAATTCAAATGGGCATGATGAAGTCTAATCAACCCCAAGATTTGATAGCTGAAAATGGTAAGGATAAGACTTCAACAAAGGAGAAGAAGAAAAAGAACAAGGATCAGGAGAAGAAGAAAGAAAACAACAATCCTGCCAAAAATAACACTGAGTCTTCCTCCTCCAATGCTAAACCTAAGAAGGAGAAGGTTAAGTGTGCCTATTGTAAAAAGACAGGGCATGATGAACATAAATTTATGAAGAAACAAATAGATCACCTAACTCATCTCCTAGAGAAGCACGACATAGGTGTTCCTGAGTCCATCAAGTAGAATTCATCTACCCAAGATTCTACCAAGGCAAAAGGCAAGGGTAAGGAGAAAGAAAAGGGCAAGGCCCTTGTAGCTACTACAGCTTCTACAACATCATGGGTCATTGATTTGGGTGCTTCTCACCACATGGGCTCTTCATTAGTTGAGTTTTCATCTTTAGAGCCTTGTAGCATGATTTCAATTAGTTTGGGTGATGACACATCAGTTTCTATTGCAGGGAGAAGGTCAGTTGAAATGGAAGGAGGAACATTCAATAATGTTCTAAGTGTTCCTTTTCTTTTAACCAATCTCCTATCAGTGTACCAAATCACTCACATTGGTCAAGGCATGAGAGTTGAGTTTTCACCAGATTTAATGGCTATTAGGGAGTTGCATAGTGATACTATAGTGGCAGTGGGTAGGGTAGATCACCAGGCAAGGTTATACACCTCACATTTTGCACCTGATTCTTCTCCAATATCATTGTTGACTCATTCAAATGGGGTTAGAAAATTGTGGCATGAGTGGTTTGGCCACCTTAACTACCGCTGCCTTGAACAACTTTGCAAAAATGACAAGGTCATTGGCTTGCCTCGTGTCTAATTCTCAAAAGGACTTTGTGAGGGGTGCTCCCTTGGGAAGCATCTTGAAGCAAAATTTGACAAAGGCAAAGCTTGGAGGGCTTCACAACCTTTGGAGTTAGTCCACAGTGATGTATCAGGACCCTTTTCAAAATCATTTTTCACAAGGGCCAAGTACATCCTCACTTTCATTGATGATTTCTCTAGGTACACTTGGATATATTTTCTCAAACAAAAGTCTGAAGTGTTTAAAAAATTTCTAGACTTCAAGGCTCTTGTTGAGAAATAGAGTGAGAAATCCATCAAGGTTTTTTAAACTGATAATGGAGGGGAGTATGTTAGCATCAGGTTTGAGCAGTTTTACACCACAGAGGGGATTGATTTGTAGCGCATAGTCACTTACAGTCCTTCACAGAATGGGGTTGCATAATGCAAAAATAGGTTCTTAAAAGAGACAGGTAGCTGTATGATTCATTCCAAATCCTTAGCACCATAGTACTCAGCCGAAGCCATTAATTATGCTTGATACATTCAAAATAGGGTTCCTCACAAAGCTTTGAAAGGGATAACACCCTTTAAAGCTTGGCATAAAAGGAAACCTGATGTTGAGCACCTTAGGGTTTTTAGATCCCCAGCCATGGCCCACATTCTAAAGAAGAAACACAAAGCTATGGAACTTCAATCCAAGCCTTGCATCTTTGTAGGATATCCAGATGGTATTAAGGGGTATCACCTTCTAGATCTAGTCACTCATGAGTTGTTCATCGAGAGAAGTGTCCATTTTCAAGAGAGTCCTAGAGACTCAACACTTGACACTTCTTCTCCCTCATCAGATCTAATTCTTCATGATGATTCCTCATCAAATTCAAATCAGCCATAGTAGGTTCTTGAGCCAGAGAAATCTTCTTCTTCTTCAAGTTTAGACAGTGAGGATAGTGATGTAGAGCCATCCACCTCTAGTCAGTTAGAGGATGAGGAGTTAGCACCTAACTCGCCCACTTTTGGGCCACTTTGGGCTAGACAGACACTTGAGAGTGCTAGCACTTGGGTAGGATATCTCGCAGATGATAGATGTACTACGGGGGATTTTTAGAAAGATCCACATGCCTTCTTTGCTTTAGTTTCAGATCCATAAACTTTTTGAGAGGAATCAGGAGTACCTAAGTGGGATAGTGCTATGGAGGAAGAATATTCTTCCTTAATAAAAAATCAAGCTTGGGATTTGACTTCACTTCCTAAGGGAAGAAAGATGGTTTGATGTAGGTGGATATATCAGACCAAGTTTGTAGTAGGTGGGTTGGTTGATAAGTACAAGGTGTGATTGGTCGCCAAGGGTTCTCACAGGTGGTAGGCATTGACTACTCAGAGAACTTTGCACCTGTTTCAAAGATGACTTCTATCCGACTCACCTTGGCTATTACCACAACACATGGTTGGGATGTGCACTAGATGGATGTGAAGAGTGTCTTTCTTCATGGAGATCTTGAGGAGATCTATATGGAGCAATCACCAGGATTTGTTTAGGATTCTTCCTTAGTATGCAGACTTAGGAAATCTATCTATGGCCTTAAATAGGCCCCTCAGGCATGGTACACCAAGATGGATTCCTTCCTTCTCACAGTGGGTTTCACTAGGTGCCATTCTGACCCCAATGTCTACTTCTTGTGGCAAGATGATTTGCTCCTAATTTTGGTTCTATATGTTAATGACCTTTTAATCACCAAGAGTTCTTCATCAGCTATTGTAGTAGTGAAGGCATCTCTCTAGGATAGATTTGACATGATAGACTTGGGTTTGTTGCACTACTTCCTTGGCATTGAGATCTCACAGTCAGATTTAGTTATTTCTCTTGCATAGCCTAAGTATGCTCTTAACTTATTGGCTTAGTTTCACATGGCTGATTGCAAGCCATCTTTGAATCCCTTTCTATCAGGAGTCAAGCTTGAGGCTGACTTTTCTTCACCATTGGTTGATGCCACTCGATATTGATAAAATTTTAGTAGTCTCATCTACTTGACTCACACCAGGCCTGACATATCATATATAGTGGGACTTGTCTCCAGATTTATGCAAGAACCTCATGAGCTGCATTAGAAAGTAGTTAAGAGGATCTTGCATTACATATAGGGTTCACAGAGATACGAGATTCATTATAGATTTGGCATAGAGGTTGACTTGGTTGGATATACAGATTCAGACTAGGCTGGCATTTCACAGACTCACAAGTTCACTTTTGGTTACAGTTTCTCTCTAGGTTCTAGTCATATCAGTTGGTCTAGCAAGAAGCAAAATGCTATTGCTATATTATCCATAGAGGCAGAGTACAGGGGAGCTGTTAATGCAGCTACTGAGGCTATCTAGCTTCAATGGATTCTTTTGGAGTTTGGCATTCTTATCAGGCAGCCCACCATCATTTATTGTGACAACCAGAGTACCATTCAGATTTGTAGGAATCTAGTTTAGCATCAGTGGACCAAGCACATAGAGATTCACATGCATTTCATTTGGGAGCTTATTCATAGTCAGGTCATTGACTTGATATTTTGCCAGTCTTCAGAGTAGGTTGCAGACATCTTCACCAAACCTTTCACTGAGAGCAAGTTCATTCATCTACGAGCTCTTCTTGGGGTGTGGTCTACATTTGTAGCAACATCATCATCAGGGGGGCCTTCTAGCCTCTTCATTTCTTTTATGTCTCTCTTTTGGGGGGGGGGGGAGTTTCTTCCTACGGGTTTTCTCCTTTTCTCTATCTTATGAGAGATTGCATTTGTACATGGGTACCTCATCAGGCCTAGTTGTTGAGACCCATTTTGTATTTCCACACTGCCCACCTAAGCTACGCTTATGGGGAGGTATTAGTGTAGGTTTTTATTTTTCCCTATTTTTTAATTAGGGAAATTGTATTTTTGTGCATACATGGAGTTTTCTTACATTTGTGGGATAGGCTAGCTTATGTGGAGGTGTGTGTCATAGGTGTCATAAGAATGTCATAAGTAACTCCCTTGATGGGAGTTACTTCTCTATTATTAGCACCTTGTCACCACCTTTCATGGAGGAGTTATAGTCTATTCTTGGGGTGCCTTGACCACCTTTTGTGGAGGAGTTACTTACATGCTCTCCTATATGTATTCCTCACTTTGGCCATCTCATGTTAATCAGATTTTGGTTTTCTCCATTTTGTCTTGTGCAATTTATCTTCTTGTATAATTTCAAATTACTTTAGCATCTATGTGGTGTGCACTTGCTTCATCTCATGTGATCACATCTCCATTGCATTCACATTATCTAGATTCTGGAAACAACTCCGATAAATCATATACTTATGTATTCATCTACTAATGAATAATATACACATTAGCCTATTATTCATTGGTAGGTGAATACATATGTTATTTGATACATATAATGAAATCACATTCTTATGCATTAGCATATTTGATGAATAACATGTTAGTTGAAAGGTGAATAAATGTTATGTTCTAATACTTATGAATTATCATGATCACAACATGTATTCACCTACCACCTAATATTATAAATACTCATCAATGGGTAAATGCATGTTATGATCTATTACTTATGTGTTCTCCTCTAGGTGAGTACATCAGTTATTATATATTTTTTAATGTTTCTTGTGTGTGTGTAAGTCATATTTTATTAATACCACTCATATGTGTTTAAGTCATAACTAATAATAAATTAATGATTATGTCATCATTTAATGTTAGGAAAAAAAGTTTAGTGCTCAAATTATATTATAATAGTTTGTTTATTGTATAAGTGATTTGTGAAAACAAATCACGTAGATAGGCTTGAGTGAGAGAAGAAAGGGATTGAGAGTGATTTGTTAGAGAAGTTGAGATATTTGGGGATGAAGATAAACTAATTGATAATTTAAGTTTCTTAATCAATTATATTGTATTCTTCCATCCTATTTGATGTCCCAAATATATTATCAAATATAAGATTATTATTTATTTTATCTAAAGTTTTATTCGGTTTTGTTTTTGTTAAAATATCTCTCAAAATTGTCATCTGGTATCAGATTAGGAAAGTTCTCTATAAATAAAATGTGTTTTTTATAAAAACATGATGTAGGTATATTCAAATTATAGTATATTTTAGTTTCTCAACAAAATTGAGAAATTTAAAATGTTTTAGAAAGCTTGTGCAAAGGTGAACAAAACCCAAAATTTATTTTAATGTATGATTTTAAAGTTGAAATCCATTTACAAATGAAAATGATGATTTTTTTTAATATTATCATGAATTTGGAGGTGCGTGGACTTGTATAGACATCTTATTCCAAGTAATACACAAGTCTAGATGTATCCCAATCAACATGTAGTATAGCTAGATCATGAAATTGTATTCAACAAGGTGTAGTAAAGTTAATTGGTCAGAACCTATTATACCAAATCTAGTGATGTGTGTCCTACCAATATTGTAGTCAGATCATCAATGATTTCATACATTCTAAAATCCATTCAAACTTCATACATGTGCATTTTACAATCAGACATGCATATCCTTTCATCACCATTGTCATATCCATACATCAATGCCAATACCACATAATTTTTCACCATCAACATATATACACTTCTCCTTATACCATTAAAAGTTTATGATTCCATTAATGCATGGTTTTATTTCTACACCCTTGTGCATGGTCTACCTATTTTAATAAATATAGGATATAACTACGGAGAATGCATTTCTCCTCTGAATATAAATACATTATAATTTTCAATAAATCCATTGTAATTTAGATTTTATTAGCTACTTAAAAGTATTTTTAGTGTTGAATTCATAGTTTGATGTGGTTTCTAGTGATAAAGTCCTAAGTTTAGATAGTCAATTTTTAATTAAGTCAATCATGTTATCCATGTTATTAATATAGTTTGTTATAAAGTCATCTATGTCATTAGTATCAAAAAAATTTATAAAATTCAAAAAATGTCATTTATAATATTAAGTATTTGAGTCATTATTAGTATTATTATAGTTGTTATAAAGTAGTTAAATATCCCTTTTTAATTAATAGGTATCAATATCTCTAGTTTCCATTTTGAGTATTAGGTTCTAGTGTTCATAGTTAAAATCATCAAAACCAAGAATTTAATGTATATCATAAGTGTTTATAGTTATTTTTAGACTCATTTTTGTAAAATGTCAAAGTAAATGTCATCAAATAATTTATTTTATCAATAGTGTCATCAAACATCTCATTGTGAAAGAGTCAATTTAAGAAACAAAAATTGCCTCATGGATGCATTATCACTTGTACACAATGTTCAAATTATGGGAGGTTAATATAATTGAATCTCAAATATATAGCTACTAAGTAATCAAGAAAGAAGCAAGAGGATGGAGGTATAGGAGGTTGGAGAATAAATAACATCCTCTTGAAATCTGTTAGTAATGGGGCCACACACTTGGATTAGTGGCATATAAATTAAACAAGAATGACTATGCCAAGGATGATTCTCAGTGGTAGTGAATATCATCCATGTTGTGTATAATCTAGTGGCAATGATTATGTGTAGTGGTTACATCAAATATGATGAAGACATAGCCCTCATTTTTTAATTTTTTTATTATTTTGTGTGTTTTTTTAAATGATAACAAAAGTATATTCTTGTTCAAATATGTAATAAGTGAGAAATAATCATGTGTAATACACTAATGTGAAAAAATTGTAGAGATAAAAAGCACTAGTGTAATACAATCAATGAATCTTGAAAAGGTTAGTGGTAATGTAGAAAACCATATGAGGTGAATAACTTAGTGTGTTTATATTCATGTCCAAGATTTTGGTAAGCCTATAGAAAACCATGGAAGGTTGATAAGAGATGCCTTTCATTTGAATCAAGATCATGAGTCACAATAATTGGTCATTCCACAATAGTTGGACATATTGTAGTTAGAAGTGTAAAACTTTTTTACCATTCATAATAGGGGGAATGTTTGGAAAATAAGTTTAGTGATCAATTTATGTTTTAATATTTATTTATTGTATAAGTGCTTTGTGAAAACAAATCACGTAGATATGCTTGAATGAAAGAATAAATGGATTGAGATTGATTTGTAGTAGAAGTTGAGAGATTTGGGGATGAGGATAAACTACTTGATAATAAGAGTTCCTCAACCTATTTATATTGTATTCCTCCATCCTATTTGACATCCTAAATATATTATCAAATAGAAGATTATTAATTATTTTATGTAAAGTTTTATTTTGTGTTGTTTTTGTGTAAATATGTTCCAAAATTATCATGCTCATGACAAAACCCTTGAGATTAGTAGGTCACCATAATTGTTAAGGACTAAACATTAAGGAAAGAAGGTATTATAACTATTGTCACATTTTAGCCATTTTCATGAAGACATTATAGTAAAATATTGAATCACATTGAAATAGTGCCACTAAAAGAGTCTAGGGGCAGCTCTAGGTGACAAAAGAAGAAGAAAAAAGTTAGTCAAAATAAGGAAGAAAATCTAAAAAATACATTAGTTATGTATATTGCCATTTCCACCCATCAAGAGCCTAATAATTATAGAATATCATGGAAATGGAAGGATTTTTATATTCTTAGTAGTTATGCTTTAGGCTGCAAGGTTTGGAAGAAATATTTTGTACTTTCAACACTAACTACTATTGGGATTTCCCAATTGATAAACATGTCGGTCTACATTATTAATGATGACCAATTGAAGCTAATGGTGGAAAATTACTTGATAGATCATGCCATAGTAAAATATGAAGGTATTACCTTGAAAATTACCCTTAGTTATTTAATAAGGTAATTGGTTTACCCAATAATGGAAACAACATTGTGGATGTCCATGTGAGTCTTGCTGCTAGGGATAATTTTAGGTTAAAATATTTTATGGGTTTACCTAATGAAATTATTAAAGATAAAGGGTACAATATCAAGTGTTTAAAAAGTAACACAATAAAATAAATTTATGAATTTCCACTTTCAATATTATTTGTGACTAAAAGAAATACAAAAATTTCCATGTGGATGTTTGTGTATGTTGTCAAAATTTTGAAAGGGGAAAAGTTAAACTGGGCAACATATATTTGTAAAAGAATCATTCAATAATTACATAAAATTTATCATTTGGGGCATGGTATTTTTACTTTTTCTCGTTATGCAATGGTACTAAACTATTTACTTTAGTATGATTTTATGGAGAGAGAAAACCCTACATCACCTTCAATGTCTAGGTTGAAGGATAATGTTGAAATGCTTACAAATGAAAATTTGAAGAGAGATTTTTATTCAAGGAGTGTGAGAATATTAAATACTAATATTGATGTTAATGTAGATGATGAAGGTGAAATTTCACCCTTGGATGAACCATTGATATGACATAGGAAAAATCATTTGTTTGAAAAGAAATAGAAATTTAGTTTTGGAAGATGTTTCTACAGGCAATGAAGAGGATGCTATTGAAAATTATAAATAATAAAATGAATGTTTTCCCTTTGATTATGATTTATATGTAGAGTTTCTCACAAATTTGGTAGGTTTCTTAGGAGAAACAAAGACTAAAATGATAAATGGTGATGAAAATCCTTATCAATAATTTATAAGATGATTTGGATGGATTTTAATTTTTTATTTTCCAAAGGATGTCAATGTTCTTACCAAAATAATTCACAAAAATTAAAGACATGATTATTTATGGAAAAGAGTACCTCCTGTATTGAGTGAATCTAAAAAGAAGTAATACGTTGTTGATTTGGGGAATAATGAATGGCATGTTTTGGGGGAAGTAAACATCCATTTAATTTAAAATAGATCATTCATTAAATATGTGAATTCAAAAGTAAATATTGATGTTGGATATATCCCACATATGATATAAACTTATGAAAAATAAATGGTGAACAATGCTCTAAGGTTTAAATGTGTCATTCATGATTTGAACATTGATCACGTGATTTTATTTTTACTTTGTTAGTTAATTTTATACACCTTTATTATGATGAGAGTTTTGAAATATTTAAATCTCTAAATAATATATGTGAAGTGTCCAATGTATACCAAAAAGAGTTTACTATTCTTGCTTTATGGAAGAGTGATCACATCAAACATGTAGAAAAAAATTATATGACAATCATGTCTATCCAAAATTTTAAATGGAATCCATGGCATATAATACCTATTTTTTTATTATTATTGAAAACCTAGAAATTGTTGAGGATAAATAAGAGTTGAAGATAAATAATATTGATTTGAGAAAAAAAATAAAGATTTGGAAAAGAAGGTTACAAATCAGTCTAATTTGATAGAAAGTGATGCTGCCAATGTGACATCTTACAAGAGTTTGAATGAAAAGTTGTTAAATTCAGTTGAAAAATTCGTAAACACATTATAATTATAGGAATAAACCATGAAAAAAAGGAAGGAAGAAATTGACACTTAAAGGAAAATCATAATGTTGATGCTAGTATATTTGATCTTTCACCAATTAATGTGCATATCACTAATTTAATAAAATTGAAACATTTAAATGTGGGAATTTTGGGTACTCTTGTATTTTCCATTTCATCTCATTCACATGGTTATCTAGATGTTAGTTTAAACCTTGAGAATTTTGATACTCTAAATCAAAACTAGTAGGATCAAGACAATCTAAAGCTGAAATTAATCAACAAGAGCAAAGTGAAATAGTAGTTGAAAAGGGAGTAGAGTAGAGTGAAATGGGAGTTGAGAAGGGATAAGATCAACAATACATGGTGCAAAACAACAATAAGCTACATTTGGATGCATGTGATGTTTCAATCTTATGATGTTATGATGTTACTTATTTACATTATGTTTCATTTGATGAGAGTGCTACTTACTTGTTGACTTTTGATATACCTAGCTAGGTTTTATGTGATATGATTGGTTAGTATTTATGTGATATACCTAGCTATGGCTTATGTTATGTCAAATTTTATGAATGATAATCACTTGTTGACTTATAATGTACCTGGCAAGGGTTTATGTGATGTACCTAGCAAGGGTTTATGTTATGTTTCATTTAACAAGATTGTTACTTACTTTTTAACTTATACTATACTTAGCTAGGGTTCATGTTATTATTCATTTGATGAAATTGCTATGTGATGCACCTAGTTAGGGTTTATGTTATGTTTAATTTGATGAGTGTGCTACTTATTAACTTATAATTTACTTAGCCAGGGGTCATGCTATGCTTCATTTTATGAAAGTGTTACTTAGTCGTTAGTTTATGATATACTTTTACAAGGTTTACATGATGTACCTAGCTAGGTTTATGTTTTGTTTCATTTGATGAAAGTGATATTTGTTAACTTGTGATGTACCTAGTCAGTGTTTATGTAATTTACATGGCTACATTTTATGTTATGTTTCATTTGATGAAAGTCCTACTTGTTAATTATTGATTTTTACTTGTTATTTGTTAAAGGATTACTCTTGATTAGATTTTTACATGATACTTGATTATTCCTTTTTTTAGTAAGTTATAATGTGATTATGCTTCTTAAAGGCACTACATGTTATGTAGTTTATTAACACATTACATTTTTATATTATGGTTGTTTTTAAGTATGTTATTTATTGATTAATAAGTTATCTAATTAATTATTCCTACTCATCTTGAGTCCTAATTTATCCTAAAATAAAGAGTCACATAATACATTTTAGGCCCATATTATATTCATTAATTTGAACCATTAAAATTTTCATATAAATGTATTCATTAACATGAACTATGATTTTTTGTTCCAAATATATGTCTCATATAGACACATTCATTAATATTAATCAATTTTAAATCACCATTAAACATACAATGATTCATCCCTAACCTTGGATGTATCTTTTGTCTTTGTTGTTTTTATTTTGTTATTATGCAAATACTTATTTCTTTGATGTGCCTTCCTTTCAATGCTATTTGAAACGTGTAATTTTTAAATTTTAATAATTGATGTTGGGTCAATTTTTACCTTAGCTCATTCCCTAGTATTAGTGGTATCGATAACAAATCTAACTCCCTCTGTGTATTTTGTTTAACCAATTTCTCTCATCTCATTTTTTGAAGATGATAACAATGTGGTTAAATAAATGGAAAAATAAAAATAAATAATAATGAAATTATTTAAAATATTACTTAAAATAGTAAACATCATTACTATCTTACCTATCGATTGAATGTTTTGGTGAAATTGTATTTTTTGATGTTATTTATCCTTTGATTTTTCTCTTCTTTCTAAAATGGTGTGCTTCGATATGGGCCTCATCACCAATTTTGATTATGTGCCTTTTCCTTAGGAGATATTTAACTTTGTTGGTCTAATCAATTATTTCTTGTACTATATTTCCCATGATTTAAAGACTTGTTTAACTGATTTAGCTTCAACATCAGGGAAATAGAATGCAACTTCATTTACCTATTCATTATAATTTTTCCTAGAGTATTCTCATATTCAACCCTAAGTTGGGTTTTAATGTTTTAAGGAAAGAATTTTATTTGCACCAAAGTCTCATAATTAATTTCTAATATAATGTACATCATGAAGAATTATGCTTTCATCCCATTAAATAGACTTTTATCATGCTCGAATGTGTTTCTATACACTAGAGGGGTGCCTCTTCCTTCACTAAAGTTGGTATTCAAAATTTTCATCTCCCTATGTTTACACTCCATATTTTAATTATTTAATCAAACCAATATAAAGGGATGAAATTACTTCATCATCTATAAGGCATGGGCTCCTTGAATATGCATATAAGGGACCATTTCATCTCCTAAACATGAATAACACAACGAAAGCCACTTTATGGCTAGGTTTCCAATCTTGTGAATGAGTAATCAATTCAATTCATTGTGATCTTTAATATATAAGTGATTATTAACCCAAAAACAAATAATTTACATACTTTCCTCATATTCAATTAAGTTGATATCATCTTCTCTAGATGGTTTTGAATGCAACATGTGGAAATATTTTTAACACTTTTATATTCTTACAAGATTTATATACTTATTTTCATTCAAAAGGCCTTTGATTACCTAGCTGAAAACTACAAATAAAAATTTCCCGAATGAATTCACTAATTGACATAAAAACAACATTCATAATAAAATTATCTTAAATCTTACAAACCTTTAAAATGTTTTCATGCTGAATGAAAATCATGTCATAAGTTAAACCATTTGATTGATTCTAGTTAAGATACTTATAGTATTGACATTTATAATGGTATGGTTTCCCCAACCTACATGAAATTCCCATTTTTTTATTTCATCCAAATCATAATAAATTTATCTGTATCATGCTTCTTTTATGGATGTTTCTTTTTGTAATATTGTGACATATTTTAAACTTCATCAATCATCTTCACAACACTTCAAAATCTAGCATGGCAATCATAGTAAAAAAGGTTGGCCATCATCCCAAGAGTAAGCTATGAATGGCAATTTCCATCAAATAATTCAATGCCATGCTACAAGTTAGATATATATTTGTACTTTATGTAAAACTAAGTTTATAGTGTGACATGTAAAATACATTTTCATCATTGATTATATTAACATTATAGTTATTCATAATTGTTAATTTGAATCCACCTAATGATGGGTTGCCATCTGTAATATGCTAGTAAAATTAGTCTTCCCATCATTTTATTGTATTTAACTCAAGGTTTAGTTCCTCCTAATCATGTAAGCATTGTGAAAAAAAAAGATAAAATACTGAAAACAATTGGTAAGGTAAAAATCATTTAAAAAAATGTATATTTAGGAGCTTTATTGGAGCAAGTTTGGTGTCATTGAGTATAACTTTAAAATAATATGGAAAGTATCACCATAAATTATAAAATGATTCTTTGTAACCATGTGCATGTATTTATTTAAGACTATACACCATGGACATAATTAATTTCCAATAACTAAAACTTTATCATTAGATGCTAGAATTTTTGTGGCCATGTAATCATGCCATTCATATAATTTCACATTGACAACCCTATCATCTAGCATCTTAATACCATTTTATCATAGCAAATTTAATTAATTCATTATGTTATTTGGATCTTTGGGATCATCAGTATGGGCTAAATCCTCTTTATACTCATCCTTACCATCAAATTTTTTTAGGATTAGACAAGACATCAAACTATTATCTTACAAAAGATCAATTAATCCCTTAAACACTTAGTCTCTTATATCATAATGGATGTAAGAATAAATACCAAGTTTGAAATCCATTTCATCAACTCTTGATCCATTTATTTACTCATATGAATCAACCATAAAATATGGATACACATTTACATCCTTAAATTTGACATCAAATATAACACAATATGTTTGGCCCTATCCCATATTCATTTCCTCAACTTTTTTATCTCACAACTTCATTTCCTCATAGACTAAGCTTGCATTAACCCCTTTAATTAATCCATGAGCATCGATGAATTTTAAATAAGTTAATGTACTATGGGACATGCTTGAATCAAAAAACACCAATGCTAATTTTTGAGGCTCAAAGCCACTACACATCTCATCCCTAATAATTGATCAAAGTTATTCCAATAATTTATCAAAGTGCACAATCACATCTACCATTGTATATATTTCATCATATTTATTAATTATGTAGCAACCCATTACACTAATAATGTCATTTTCATCCATATCATAAAAGGATTTCCCAAAGAACCATGACCCTACCACCCTAAATAAGTATTTTCCCTTATCATTTGATTATAAAACCATCTTGACCCTTTCTTTAGGTTCATAAATATTTTTCTTGATCACTAATTTCATGACCTAATTTTATCTTTTTCATTTTCTTTAGCTGATTCAAGTACATTTTTCCATCACATGCGACATTGGATTGGCTTCCTTCAATTTGCACTAAAGGCTGAACAAGATGAGCAATTGATTTTTATTGACTTACATAATGTTTATTATGAATTGATGCATCTAAATGTGTATGAATTGTACCTTTGTCCACATATTGTGTAAATAAAATTTCATGACCAACTTTCTTGAGAGAAACACCCATGTTTATAGTTTGATGAACTGCCAATGTTAAATGGAGTTTGATGTCTTGTAATATTGAATGGATTTTGATGTCAGACCATGAAGGAATTTTTATGTCTTACCATGAATGGAGTTTGATTGCTTGCCATGTTGATGAATGAATTTTTATGTCTTACCATGATGAAGGGAGTTTGATGGCTTACCACATTAAATGGAGTTTGAGTGAAATTCACATCAATCAGATTAAAATATTTCCCACTATTGGGTTACTAAGAAACAATGAAAAACATTATAGTGTATTTTTTTTATGATAGTGGAGTTCTTAAATTAGTAACCAATTTATTTTTATTAACATTATATTATTATTGATGGGAAACATGAGCACAATGGAAAACCCAAACATTATAGGTAATAGTTATTTTTCCTCTAGGTTGAGTGTATTCTAGTTGAATATTGTTTTGTGGGAATATGGGAAGATTAAAAAATCTATCCATAAGTATTCCTATTTTTTGGAGATGAATGTGTGATATTTTTTAGTTTGTAGAATCTTCCATTGTAATGAAACTAAATAAAATAAATTAATCCCATTTTAAGAGAATTTAAATAAAATATATATGAATGGAAAGGTAATTCAAAAGGAAAAAATAGAATAATAATGTTTTTATATTAGTTGATAAGAAAATATAAATGAAAATGAGCTTGTATTAGCCAAAAGATGAACATAAAGATAGATTCATTAGTGTGTTTTATATTATATAATCAACAAACATAAATGATAATGTAATTATATTAGCTTCTCAAATAACATAAATCACATTGTACATGAATTAGCTAGCTGATTAACATAAATAATAGTGTTAGTGAACACAACAGAGAGTATGCTTGTATTGACCTACTGATGAACATAAATCATAATGTCATTGAATTAGCCAGCCAACTAACATAAATGATAATAATCAAACATGTTTTGTGAAACTCATAATCAAAAAATAAAATATGTAAAACCAAATCTTTGGTAAGAAGGTTCCACAACATTTATCAATGAATATCTATCAAAATTTTGAAGTGAGGGATATGAAACACATTGAAAAAGTGAGGGTTTTGAGGGAAATTTTTATAATTGTTAAAATTGGTCACTGAATAATAAAGACAACTTAGAATGAAATTAAGATACTTATATTATTTCTAAAATAACAAATATGTAATTTAATCATCATATGTTCAAATTAGTTTTTAGGAGGGTAATATCATGTATGCATCACATAATAATTGAGTAAGTATTAGGTATATTTTGGGTTAATTACATGTTAGTATTGGGTAAGTTCCATTGACGTATATCTAAAGTATTAAAACATGTACCACATTCCAATCCCATTTTTAAATTTAATGTGAGATTATCAAGTGTATATTGTGATATAAAAATTGAATATTTTATAATAATATTTATGATTTCAAAGCAAAATTATAATTTTTTTGATTACTAAACTCAGCCTTAACCCACCTCAAAACCAATATTAATTGGTAACTTTTAAAATTTTCTAGTTGAGTGGGGTTATTTAATACAAAAAATGTAACATGTAAAATAATAAAATTTAGTGAAATAAAAGGATGAAACTAATAAAAAATTGAATGTTTTCCAAACAATGTTTGTAATAAGAGGGTCATTACCCTTGGCATGTTTTTTAATGTAGTTCTTGCACATAAACCAAATAGAAATAAAATACAATGGGAGGTATTGGGAAAGGGTAATAACCAAGCTATCCTTGAAAAACTCCACTTAATCTAAGTGTTTTCTACATAGCCCAAATGGCCTTAGGTTGATGTAGTTCTCCCACCTACATATGTATGTGGAATTTTGATATGAAAATATATATGCTTCTTCTCCTACTTACCCTTAGCACAAGCATTCAAATGTAATGGTGATTCATAATATAACTCAAGAAATTTAGTATAAGTAGATATGTAATTTTGAATAATTCTTTAAATGTGTGAATCATTTTTCATAATGCCTTTTAATAACTTTTTTTATATATAGATTATTATAAATTGAATTAAAAAATTAATGGTGCATATAAAGGACCCAAAATAACTTAAGGAGGCTCAAAATATTTAAGAGAGGTTTAAATCTCTCTATCCTTGCCAAAATGGGTGTTAATTCATGGAAGATCATAAAGTAAAAGGGGAAATATAATAAAATCATAAAATAAAAGGTGGATAATATGAGACAAGTCATAAATTAAAAGGTGGAGAATATGAAACAAGTCATAAAGTAAAAGGGGAAAATAAAGTCCATTTTTTCACAATCTTTATCAATGCATGCATTTGATATATCATTGAAAGATGCAACATAAGGTCAATAACGTTTCAACATTGGTTAATTAATGTAAAACTAATTAGGTTTTATCTATAGTGAAATAATGTTCATCCATGAATCCAACCAAAGAAACATATTCATCATACACACATTTAATAGGATTATATAATGAAATCCACCATGTTTCATTATTTTTTAAAAGCTTATTTCCACTTATTAAATATCTAAAAAATTCTTGAATTCCATAACCCTCTTTGAACTTCTATAAAAGTATCCATATAGATCATATACAAGAGTTTCTACCTTGCTAACCAATCTTTGCTTGCTAAGAATTTTATATGCCAAAATAGTTCTATGATCCATACAATGAATACCAAACATGTACGGTGTAATATTGGTTTGTAGTCAAACATAAAGACCATTATAATTTACTTGTGTGACACATTCCCCATCTACTCTAATACACACCAATTTTTTAAAAAATACTCAAATTATCTAACCCATCTACCTCTCAAAGATTATTCATCACAAGATGAAACAAATTTTAAGATGAAACAAATTTTCTGATTTACAAATCTCCTTCATCTTACATAGAGTTAAAAATATGCATTTATCACATGATTTTTTAATGTATAAACATTCATGAAAACTCATGCACTTATATCAATTATTGTGAACTCATCCAATGACAGGGAAAAAATGTGTAATTTTTAAGGTTTTCTTCCAAGTCTTCCTTGACAACTTCAGCCATATGCTTTACAAATGTCCAACCACTAATTATAGACTAGTGTGATGAAGGTAAGTTGGGAAATAAAAGTAAGTGAAAAAAATATTTATAATGGACAAAATTTGACATTGATCTGCTAATTTTTAAAAAGTGTAGTATGGTACATAATTGCACTATTTTTGATTGTAAGCTTTTTGACATTTTTTCTTTGAATAAGTTGTAAAGTGTACCCTTAATTTCTTTCTCATACAATTCTTTATTTTCATTGTGCTTATATTCTTTGGTTGTATTCCATCTTGTCTTTTGTTCAACTTTCCCATTAGTTTCCTCTTTATAATAAACCTTTCCAAAATGTTTCTCTATAATAGCCTTATTTAATTTTAATTTAACATCTTTATCATACCACCAACTATAAATTATACAATTTAATTTAGTCATATCCCCACTTTTAGAAGTTATAGGCTCAATAAATGGAAAATTAGAAGTCCACTATAACTGAAATGATTGACCAAAATCCCAGTGCCCTCATTTGTGTTTTCTTGGCTTGATAGATTTATCTAATTATTTAGTCAAATACACTATCACTTCATTGTTTTGGTTTAGGATAAATGTAGCTTTATCATCTATTGTTACTTAGGGACCATTAAATCTACCAACATCATGTTCAACTTCAATTCCTTTTCCCTAAAAATCATGTTGCATGTTTCCATAATATGAAAATAGGTTTTTATTCAAAGATGATACCTTCCCTTTACCTTTGTTTTCCATTTGTCCTTTAACCTTGTCTTCCATTGAAAATATATACCTGTAAATAAGTATAAAATACATAATAAATATAGTAAAAATAAAACATTAAAAAAATAAGAAATTTTTAGTATTTAGATATAACTTTACAAATCATAATTAACATCTATAAAATATAATATAGTTGAATTCGTGATAACATATTTAATATTTTGTTGCATCCAATGTTTATGTCTAAGTATGTTTCTACTTTCCAATTTATTTTGCAAGCTTGAGACCCCTAAGGTAAGGTTATTATGAGCCAAACAACCTATAGGTCTGTAGGTTAAGTGACAAACCAAAGAAGCATGCAAGTTTGCATGAGAGTCACAAGGTTTTATACATCCTTAAGATCACTATTTTTGACCAATATTTTCACATATTATGCCATAACTTTAGACATATATAGGGAGGGAAATGATTCAACATAAGGTTAATCTATAGGGAGGGTTTGCACAAGGTTTAACATTTATTTCAGATTATCTATTATTATTTTTATTTTAATTTCATGAAAGAGATTAAAACATAATAATATTATAATACTATTCATTTGAAATAAATATATATTCCATGATTTGAAGTTTAAATAAATAATTCTGATCTTTTTCTGGGGTGGCTTAGAAATGTTTTGGAGCTAGCTTTGAAAATATATAGGTAGGGTTTGCCAAAAATTTTGACATTTATTTCAGCTTATCTCTTATTTTTTATACTTTACTTTCATGGACATATCCCAGAATGCTATTCATTTGAAGTAAATATTCCATGAGTTGAAGTTTTAAAAAATAATGATTTTTTTGGCATGGCTTATAAATGTTTTGGAGTCAGTTTTACAAATTTATAGGTAGGGTCTACCATAAAGTTTAACATTTATTTTAGATTATTTCTTATTTTGTGTACTTTGCTTTCACATAAAGTAATTAAAGAATAATAGATCTCTGAATGCTATTCATTTGAAATAGATATTACATGATTTAAATTTCAAAAAATAATTGCAAACTTTTTATTTTCCATGTAACCTATTGTAAGAATCATGTCACAAGTATTACTAAACATTTTATGAGCTTAGACTATTTCATATATGATATTTCATGAGGTATCCATTCTAATGTACATAAAATGTCATCAAATAAGTCTTCATCACATTTCTAATGATCACCAACAAGGAAAGAGATGTTTTTTACACTTCATTCTAGATAATGTTCAAGCTATGCTATTTAATTGCATGTCATGTATTCATAGTTGGACATGTCAATGATAATTTCACCTCAAATGTTTGAACATTATTACTAGTAGTAGGGGCATAAAAAAGTTTAGTATCCATAGGAGTATGAATGCAATTCATAAATTGTGCTACTCATTTTTCTACCCATTGTGTTTTATGCTTCAATGCCAAACAAGACACTCTAATTCCAAATACGACACTTGAATAGAGAATGTCATCATGAAACTATAAACATTTTTGAAGAAGTGAAACAATTCAAATAGATTTGGGAAATCAATTACAAACATTTTTGTAGGAAGGGCCCCAAGCTAACTCTAAAGTTGTTCATGCCCTAATAGTTTCTTTCAAAGATTTATTTTTTGAAACTAGGTTATTTATAGCTACTGGTTCCATCTTAATAGTAGTCATATGAGAGGGTTATTAAAATAGTATTTATGTTTTTTAAATATTAAAATACCCAAAATAAAAAAGTTTAAACCTCTGAGTTTTGAAAAATATAAATTAGAAATCATTGGTCTTCTTTCATCATTTCAAAAAATATTTAAACGAGGAACACGTGCTTCATGTAAATATTTCAAGCATATAACTATAATGTAACTAGTTTGATTGATTTAATTTAAAATTATTTAAAAATTATAACTATTAATAATTTTGTCCACAAAAACACTAGTTAACTCCTTTGCTTGGGAAAATACTAGAACTCTATGGAAAAACCACAAAATATGGAGACAATGGATAACTAAATAATTATGATAACCTACCATAGATTTTTATTATTATTGAGTAATTAGAAGAATAAATTCAATGCAAAGTACACAATCTAAAACTGAGGTGTGAAAAATCAAGGTCAATTTAAGCCTTAGAGGGACACCCTCTAAGTCTGAAATCTTACTAATGGAGGCATATGATATCATCAAGTCATAAATCCAGTCCTAGATGAAGGACACACTCCAAATAACCAACACAGGTAATTGTATGAAGAATAGGGACAAAGAGAACCACCAATTTAATAAAGTGTCAAAGCATGAGCATAAAAGAGGGGTTTAAATATCCAAATAAAAAAATACTACTTAATGAAACTTATATCTTGGAACACAAGGAGGATAAACACTCAAATAAAGGATTAGAATGACCCTAATTAATAAAAATAAACCTAAATAGTTGAATTTTAGAAAGACACTATATCCACGAGTCATGTTCTATTGATTTCTACACAGAGGGGCCTAAATTCTTACCCTAGATTCCCATATAACTCATACCTAATGTATATCAAGATAACAACCATTATACCTTGACTCAAACCATTATAGTAGTTAATCAACCAACAACATTTTTATTACAAGTAACAAGTAGCAGAAAACTTCTTAGGTTAAGCACAATCACAATCTCCTACAAAATACCATTAAAAAAAGTCAACCCATTTATAACAAAATTATAGAAATATAATATATTAAATAAAACTAAAATTAAGGAAATATACATGTAACATTTTATCAAGCAGTTCATGTGCATCACTTACTTAGGTAGTTCAGGGTAAGAATGTTTGGTCTAAGAGGATTGATGCCTTCATGATCAACTTGTTTGGTCAAAATTTAGTCTACTACACTCCCTTCCTCTAATTTTCATCACACATGGAATTTATTTAATAAAAACACATCCCAAAATCAAATCATAAATGACTTCATTTGTATTACACAAGGAAAAATGATTATGTAATCCATACTTCCAAAATATAGCAATTGCCAAATCTATATATGGATTTATCTTGTAATATTAATCATTGAATTTTAGTTTAAATTAATACATACATACATACATACATACATACATATACATACACGCGCGTGTGCACACACACAATGTATCTCCCAAAATATTTATTTTGGACTAATACTTCAAAATGTAATACAAGTAACATGTCATATCTGACCTTCCACTTCTAGTTTTTTTAACACCCATGATGATTTTTTTGGCAAAATAACACTTTAAAATTCAATGTAAGTACTTCTAGTACTGTTTAACACCCATGATGAATTTTTGGTAATAATCATGCAATGCCATTTTCAATGACAAATCCCTATGTGCAAATAAATCTAGAGATTTATAAATAAAGGATCGATTAGGAAAATATGTTTCAATTTTTTTTATAACCCTAGAGCTTTCAAGCAAACTTGTTCTGACATTTTTGACCATTTTGTGGCTAATAATATTAAAATCTAGCAATATAACCCTCACATTAGGTGAAACCATAGAAACAAGTATTATTATAATGATTCACCCATCTACAAATAATATTATTAAAAATTTACCAATTGGATATAATTCACCCCTAAAAAAAAATCTAATTCTCTCTTGTCCCATGTTGATAAGATGAAACTATACATGGGAGATCAAGAACAAACACTTGAAACCAAGTTAAATGTTTAAAACACCAAAGACAAAAATAAATATCATAATCAAGGGAGTTATAAAACTAAAAATTAAAATTAAAATATAAACCTAACTTCACATTTAAGATTAAGAAATACTTTACTTGTCATTTCTAAAAAAAACTAGGACACATGATTAAATATTGCAAGATACTAACAAATAAGAATCAAACTAATCAAGAGTTAAAAAAGACATTTAAAGATGAATAAAGTGATGTTCAAGAGAAATAATATTATTGTCTCACATTTTTTGTGGTAACATAGGATGGAAATAATTTTTTGTCTCTTCATTCAAGTTACTCAAATAACATGACAAGTCACAAAGATTGTTTTAGTAAGTTCGATGATTCTTTCAAAATCCAAGTGCAATTGGGAAATGAAAAGTCCATCCAAGTTGAAGGAAAGAGTAGCATGAAAATCATCACAAGTCAAGGTAACTTTGAAATAAAGGATGATTATTTTTCTCCAAACCTGTATCTTAATAATATTGATCATTGTTTTACTAGATATAATTATGAAAGTAAAGCATACAAGTTTTATAATCTTGTTAGTAAATCTAATTATTTCTAGGGATTGTAATTGTTTTGAAAAAGAAGTATATGATTATACTAATAATGTAACTAAAAAATTCATAAGTGAATGGGTTAATCCTCTCTAAGTCTATATTGAAGGCTTAAAAAGTTTCACACATGTTTCTAGTTCAACAAGAAACAATAATATCTCTTCACAAGTGACTAGTCATCCATCTACATCAATTCCAAACAAGAACAAGCAATTGTTCAATCCACATCCACCTGATAAAATTTTGGATAATAATTATGAAATTATTATTACAAAGTTTCAACATTATTAAATATTCTTATGATGAAAATAATATTTTTTCATTGTCATATATTGCTAATAAACCTAAAAGTTATGTAGAAACTAGTCAAAAGAAAGAGTCAATTAGTTATATGAAACTAGAGATGGATTCAATTGAGAGGAATGATACATGGAATATTGTATATCATAATTTGAATAAATAATGTCATTAGTAACAAGTGGGTCTATAAGACCAAAGTTAACAATGATGGTATAGTTGACAAGCTAAAATCTATATTAGTTGAAAAAGGATTGCACAAACATATAGGGTTGACTATGTAGAAACTTATGAAACTGTAGCATGTCAACATACTATAAGAATAATTATTGTTGTATATAATCATAAATTATATAAAATATATCAAATATATGTCAAAAGTGAATTCCTAAATGGAATTATTTAAGAATAAGAATATGTGGGGCAACCACAAGGTTTTGAGGTAAAAGGTATAGAATTTTGGGTATATAAGTTAAAGAAGGATATCTCTGATCAAAATAAATATCCAAGGGATTTATACTTAATAATTTATATTTTTTATTGGATAAGTGCTTTGTATTAATTAAATATGAACTAACTCTTTTCATACAAGCATTGGGTTCTAATATTTTATATGTTTGTCTCCATGTAGATGCCTTGGTATTTGCAAGTAGCTCTATGGAGATGTTGAATAGATTTAAGGAAGATATGAAATCATAATTTTTATTTTAATTATATTAGACATATGAATTAATTTATTTTCATGTAATTCTATCAAAATAAATAGGAAGTACTAATTTTTCAATCCAAGTATGACTAAGATATGTTAAAGAAGAACAATCTTCAAGATTTAAATCCCATATACACTCTAATTGTAAGTGGAAAAAATATTATGAGATAGGGTGGAAGTCCTTTATTTGATGAAAATAATTTTAGAATCATGGTGGGAGGTTTGATGTATCTCACTCTGATAAGACCTTATGGGTTTTTACTAGTTTATGGATTTATGGGCAAACCATCACTCAAGTATTTGAAATTAATAAAGATAATTTTCATATATGTAAGAGGTTACCTCTTTGCCTTAGCATTATTTAAAAAACATTACCCCATTTTTGTTGACTATTGATGGTCAGTATGATTGTTGATAGTTGGCTAATCCTTTAACACAAGGTCTTTAACTTTTGATGGTTGACTACAACCATCGGTAGTCAAGTATGATCATCGACGGTCACTATGTGTGACCATCGATAACAAAAAACCTAAAAATACCCACCCAAACCACTCCTTTCCCACACCTAAATTTTGACCTCTACCCTACCCCTAATCTTGACTTTTAACTATTAATTTTAACAAATCACCACCTAACCTAAAATTAGGTCAAAACCCTAAATCCCTCCCCCAAACCAACAATAAACTAACAAATGATAAAATCAACCTATCCTATCAATTTAAGGTATCCCCTAGCTCATTATTTAACCATCATCAAGGAATAATCCTAGCTTCCACTGCTTGGCCATGTCCTCATCTACCCTACATCCTTGGTCCCATGCTAGATTAACTCAACACAAATCTCACACCAATCTCCAATCTATAATCTCCTCATCAACACCCTCACATAACACACCAAGTATGTTGGTAAATAATGATATTAATTTTAGAATAGTAAGTTATTTATGTCTCATTAGATACATAAATTCATATTGGGGAGGATATCTTGATGATACAAAGTTAACTTCAGGTTATTGCTTCACATTGGGAAGGGGGTCAGTTTCTTAGTCTTTAAAGAAATAAGCTACAATTACATTATCCTCTACTAAAACTAAATATAAAATCCTTACATTATATTCCACATAAGTATTATGTCTAATAATACTCTTTTATTATTTTAGAGAGGCTCAACTATAGCCATCATAGATTTTTTATGATAACAATGGGGTAATATAATTGTCTAAGAATCTAGTTTTCCCTACTAGAACCAAGCATGTTGAACTCAAACATAATTTTTTAGAGACTTCATCAATGATAAATTTTTTGTCATTAAGTATGTGATAAGTGAAAATAAATTTGTTGATATTCTCACAAATATATTGCACAAGCATGTTCATGCAAGACTTAAGGAGATATAAGCATCTCTCCTCTTTACATGAAAGGGGGGAATGTTGAGTATGATTTAAATTTTGACATTTGATTAATGGTATTATATTTAGTTTATTTTGTGTTTTAAGTGTTTCTAGAGGTTATTTAACTCATTTATGTCCTAAATTAGTAATTTGGTTAATTTTAGACAATTTCTATGAAATTCCTTAAAAAATATATGGAATTGCTAATTAACTATGTGAGAGTTGGATATGGATATAACCAACATGAAATTAAAGGATTAATAGAATAAATCACCAACAAAATATTGAAATTGATAATAACAAACTATATTCTTATCGAGGATGTAAAATATCATGTGCAATGATAATTGAAAATGAATTAATTAATCTTAAAATGAGTTTACAAAGGTGTATTTATGGAAATACCACTCACTAACCATTCATCATATTTTGGAAAGTATAATAATAATATGAGGTGAGAAATAAGTGAAAAACCCCTAATTAAACTTAAATGAAAGGGTGTGAAAGTGACCCAAGAGTGGAACCACTTGGGTAAATAACCTTGTTCACACCATGGGGAAATAACCTTATTCACACGAATACCCCTTACCTTAGGGGAAAAAATTAAAATATATAAAAAATAGGACTCAATAATAATAATTTTTAAGATACCCATGTAGAAAATGATCCCCTAAAAATAGAAGATAAGAATAAAACATATAGGTAAAAACTCCTCCCACCCCCATAAGAGGATGATGGGAGAAGGTCAAGTGTCTCCCCTTGAATCACTATATCACACCTCTAAGAGAGTTCACAAGTGATGTTAGTTACTATTAATGAAATTTTTTGTGAATATATATGTAACTTACTATATTTTAATATAACACCGAAGATCAATGACCTACTCTTGAATCAACTCCCTGATATAGTACATGTGGATCTAGTTGTGTTTGGTTTATTGATGGTGAATCATGTTCTTTAAGATCTGGATGACACTCTAGTTATCACAAAGGAGGACAAATTATTGAGGAGTGATGATTTTAAATTAAGTTATAGTATTCTAAATTGAAATAACCTCATTGGTAGCATTAATAACCCTCTAATACTTAGCCTCAATCTAAGAGAGAAATAACATGCTACTTCTTGTTCTACCATCTAATGGGGCCTAAACCAAGATGAAATTAGTAAATAGATGTGGACTTATGATCTTTATTATTCCATCCCAATCATAATTTGTATATCTGACCAATTTTAGACTAGTCCCTATTATATTTGAACCCCATGTCGAGAAGTGCATTGGATTTAATGCAAGATGGATTTTACTAATTTATAATGAAACGCATGTGGTTATTACATAAAGTGTGATATAATTCAAACCATAAATTATATGTCAAGATGAATTTGACATAAATACATGAGGATCTCAACACACTGATGATACAAGGTGGCATCAACTAGTGGAGTGAAACACTTCCCCTGAATCTTAAATCCTAAAAGAAAGGGAGTTGGTGCAGGATTACAATCAACCATGTGGAATAAAAATAGAATATCAAGATAATAGTTGGGTCAATTAAGAGTGATATTAAAATAATATTGAGTGATATCAATCCTAATAAATTAGTGTAAAAGGCCCAAGTTAGTCATAGAAAATCGATCATGCAAAATAAATTTGACTCACCTAATGATGGATGAGGAGTTTCCTTTAAGAATCAAGTCATCAACATAGAGTACCAAAATAAAATGGGAGCCATAATTTATGATAATGTATAAGTTTTCATCTAATTGTAATCTTAATAACATGAAAAAGATAATAAATTATTCCATCTTGGCATACCAAGCTTGAGGTGCCTTGTTGAGGCCATAGATAGAATCCCTTAATTTGTAAAGCAATAATAATCATGCATGAACCCTTATGGTTACTCCATGTAAATATCATCTTGAAGATTCTCATGAATAAATACACTCTTCACATCCATATTATGTACAACCCAACCATGATTTATAGCAATAGTAAGATTCAAGTGAATGGAAATCATCTTAGTTATGGGCATAAAGGTCTTAATGTAGTCAACACCAAGAACATGTGAGAACCTTTTGGATCCAAGATATGCTTTGAATTTTTTATCAATTCCATCTTTTACATATTTGGTTTGATATATCCACTTATATCTAATCATTTAACTTCCCTTATGAATAAGGATAAGGTCCCAAGTGTGGTTGTGCATCAAGGAACTATATTATTACTCCATTTTTGAATCCCACTCAATAATACCTAATGCTTCATGAAAAGCTTGTGGATTTTAAGTAAGGTAATTGTATACATGTGGAAGATGTTGATGTTTTGACTGAGTCCTTTGAGCGTTTGAAGGATCCCTGACAAAGGTGCCTATTTATTGTAGAGTCTATCAAACCCTTCGAGGTGATGAAGAAGATGGGGAGGAAGGAATAGAGTCTATAACCACTAAATATGACCCCTAAAGAGTTAGAGGTGAATAAGAGTCATTTTAGTCATTGTCTCAAATTCTATTATGAATGGAGGAGGAGAAGTGTGATAATACAAAGGAGGAAATGTTTCCTTGGACTAAACACTTCTCTCAATAAAAAATGCTTCATCTCTATATCAAAATGTTGATTCCCCTTGACACCATTTAGATATATAATAAACGAGGTAAGGCTAAATTTCATTTTCTAAAGCTTTGTGTTGTTTTCAAGGAATGGGTGCCAAAGTAGGGCAGCCAAAAACTCTAATATGTTGCACAATTAGTTTATTATCACACCAAGCTTTAAAAGGAGTCATGTATTTAAGGGTATTGTGGGGAACATGGTTTTGAATGTGAGCAACACCATTATATTTTGGTATGTATAAAACTAAATTTTTAAGTTTAATAACTTTAAGAGTGCATAATTTATCAAGGTCATGATTCACATATTATTGGCCATTGTCTATGTAGATAATTTTGATAGGTTTTCTAGATTGTTTCTTAGTATAAGCCTTAAATCCTTGGAACTAGTCAAAGACTTCACTTTTATAATGAAGTAGACATAGGTATATCATTAATATTCATTAATGAAGGTGAGTACATAGAAGGTATTTATAAAAGGCAAGGTAGGAAAGGGATCCATGAGATCATTATGGACTAGCTCAAGGATTTGTGAATCCCTTCAAGATGTCTTTTTGTCAAATTTATCCTTTAGATGTTTTCCTATGGTAAAACCTAAACATACACTTTTATAAAAATGGATAGGAGGTAGTCTTATTAATATATTATACGAGTTGAGTTATTGAAGATAGTGGTAGTTGAGATGGCCAAACCACTCATGCCATAGTTTACTCACCAAATTTAAATGAATGATTAACTTTATTGAAGGAGAATGAAGCAAAAAGTGGGATAATGCATATAACCAAGAATCATTATTGGCCTACACCACTATAACTAAGGCATTATTATTAAGATCTTGAATTTATATTGAATTAGGAGAAAACTCAACTTTTTTATAATTCCCAAGTCAGTGATTTGGTAGATGGGAATAAGGTTGGAACATAAGTCAGGAACATATAGAACATTTTAAAATGAGCCATTACGCATGTCAAATGAACCTTTCCCAATAATATCTACTGGTGTATAATCACTTGTAAGGATATGGGGCAACAAACAAGGTTTTAAAAAAGAAAATTGTTCTCAATTATAACCCCTATGATGTGTAGCCCCTAAGTCAAGTATTCACTGTTGAATATTTTCCCAATACTACTAGTGCTTGTCCTTTCCCTTTCTTTGATTTTGAATAAGTGGAAAGAGATGATTCATTTGTGTAGGAGTATGGAAAATTGATGTGATTCTTCTTAAGAAGATGGGTCAATGAATCAATTTAATTAGCATGAAAATGATGCTCTTCATGACCAAATTTATTGTAATATTAAAAATTTGATCTCTCCTTCTGTAAATCCTTTTTCTTGAAAGAGGATTTAGAATATGTTGTTGTAGGAAGATATGATTATGTGTGATATTTTTGTGGCTTGTGAATTGGATAATTTTGCTTATTATTAGACCCTTTTGCATGTTGTAGGTGACACACCACCAAATATTGTGACTTAGATGGATTGAGAATGCCCATTGTGATTAACTTTGTCTATTCAAGCATCAATTGTTTGTAAAATGAATCAAATTAAGGCATAGTGTAAGCCTTTCCCATAGTTAATAAATGAGTATAAAATCCATAAATAAATGTTGTGTATTCATAAGGAATCTTGCCTAACATATTTAATACTAAGTGTACATACTTATTCTCAATACCACATTCTTGTAGTTGTGCTCTAAGTTCATTAACTTTAGTAGCATATTATTGGATATTGGAAAAACTAGTTGGATCTAAATGAGTGAGATCATTATCAATTTGATACCCTCTAAAATCATCATTTTTACTGGATAATTTTTAAATTATTTCCAAATCCTCTTTAGGTGATTTACACTAATCAACATGGAAAATAAGATCAAGAGAAATAAATGTATGTAAATATCCAAGATTTTTAGTATTTTTAATGAGCCATGTTATCTCTTCCTTATCATCTATTAGCTCTAGAATCATTCCCTCTATATAGTGAGAATATTATTTACCCATTAAATCACTTCATCCATATTATTTCTGAGTTGTATAGTTGAATGGAGTTAAGATAGGAAATTTAGGATTACCTGTGATAAATTTTCAAGATCAAAAGAGAGAACTCAAATAAAATGGGCAAAACCACATGCCACAACCACCCCCCCAAATTACTCAATAAAATAAACCCCCCCCAAAATAAACATGATTTGGCACATTGTATTTTAGTGTTGTTATCTTTAAACTTGCATAAAATAATAAAGCGGTTGTGATTTCAATGATCTAAAATGGCCAAAATGAGGATTTAATGTGAAAATTACAATTCTTTATTATAATAATATCAAACCAATAGCACCACTATGAAGTAAACAAAAATCACGCACTTTTTTAAAAAATTGCAAATTAAAAGTAGCTTGAATGAGCCAATATGAAGTCCTAAATGGTCCAAAATAAAAAACATCACAAAATACTCATGAAATTTTTTAATATGTGTAATATTTGTGCATCAAGATCATAAATGGTCTACACCACCATATAAAATGCTAAAAAAATAGACAAAATAAAAAAAATCACTTGGAAAATAGAGGTCAGAAGTCCAAGATGTTAGTCATTCAAGGTGAAATGCAAATTCAAAGACTAAATTGGAGAGTGGGTTTGAGTGGCCAAATATTTGCCACCAACTTTAGTATAACTACTACCAAGTTTGGAGATCTATCAAATCTATCTTTTGTCAAATGGACTTAGAACACTTGCCAAGTGTGGAGAGGAATATTTTACCAAATCAAATTTTTTTTATATGAGCAAAAAAAAATTAAAAATTTCAATTTTGTCTCATTTTTTAGTTTTATAAAATATTATTATTTTTTACTGAAGATACAAAGGTCGAATGGCCTAAGTGGAGGCTGAGCCTCTCACCATAGGCCTTGGTCATGGTGGGGGAGAATGCCCTACTGAAGGGTTGCCCCCTTGGTGGAGTGGGTGTGCCACACACCATAGGCTATAACCTTTGGTGGAGGTTATGATCACTACCAAGGTAGTTACTACCATGAGAGTAGGTCATGGCCTATAAGGAGGTTGTCAGCCTTGGGTCATAGCTGAGTAGGATGTAGACTTGCTAAAACAAAGAAAAAATTGTTTTTTAATACATTGTTTCTTTGCTTTTTATATGTTTGATTTTTTTCAAATGAAATAATACAGTAAAAATCATAGATAAGTTGGCCATATGATCAAAACCACATCTATTTTTTAACTAATACAAAAAACCTAGGGTTATAGTTTGATCTTGGATAGATTTGTTTTACAAACTAAAATAAAAATTAAGAACTATTGGTTGTATGACCAATAAATTATCTATTTTTTTGATAAAACAAATGCAGATCTACAAGTTGAATGGACAAAAAAAAATATCTAGTTTTTTAATATAGAACTAGGGTAAAAATAATCTTTGTGAGAAAAAAGGTTTAAAATTGCAAGGGAAACCTTGCATATATCTTTAGGTTGATGACCTATTATGTAGAAGATGGTACATATTCCTATTATAGAAGATCCAAGAAGAACATATGATGCATACACAATGAGCACAGGGGTAGTGCACAAAAAATATCAATGAAAAAGTACATGTATAAAATTAGATCATAGCAATGATGTACTTATGTAAAAAACCATCTAGATCTATCTTATGATATCCAACGAGGATGAAACAAAAGGAAATTGTAACTTTCTTGGACACCCTAGACATAATGGTGAGTTCATATTTCCTCTAATGACCTTTGAAATGTTCTTGTAATGAAAAAAATGAGGAGTAACCCCCAAAAAATCTAGTATTTATTTTACAACTTTTTAATTCTCAAGATAATCCTTGAAAGGATGAAAAATAATAGCATACTCAATGTTTCATGGGAATATTAGATCTTGCAATCCTTTGATCTCTTAAGAGGCTACCTAAGGCACATCACCCACTCTAGTACCATGTGAGATTTGAATATGGATAAAACCAATAGTAATATAAATATCTAATGGAATAAATCATAAATAAAATATCTAAATTGATAAGAATAAATTGTATTCTTATCAAAGATGCAAAATGTCATGTGCAATAACAATTGTAAATGAATGAATTGATCTCAAATGAGCTTATAAAGAGGTATTTATGGAAATACCACTCACCAACCATTCATAGGATCTTAAAAAGTGTCATAATAATATGAGATGAGACATAATTCAAAAAAATCCTAGGTAAACATAAATGAAATGGAGTGAAAAGGACCCAAGAGTGGAACCAGTTGGGAAAATAACCATGTTCACACCAACAAACTCCAATTCACTGTCTAAATATTTGAATGAGTTCCTAAGAGGTTGGGTGCACTTTTAGTGTTATTTACATTAAATTATAGTTTATTTATGTCAATTCCTAATTTATATGGAATTTATTATGGCATAGTTGAGTATGTTGCATGATTTTGTGACTTATTAAGTAAGGCTTCTTATATGTTGACCTTATATTCAAAATGAGTCAACCTTGTTTGCTTTAGTATTTGATTTAGTATAATTTTAGTTTTATTATAGTATAATTATATATTACTTAATTTTTAATTAAATTTCTTAATTTCATTTTTTATGATTAATTTAGACATACGTGTCATGCAAGTTATCTTGTAATAGGCTTATTTTAGTCTTTATTTTTAATAAACTATTGTGCATAAGTGCAACACAATAATTCATTTTAGTAATTTGTATTGAATATTTTTATCTTTGATGTTTTTATATATTTAATCTCAAATAATATTATTAATCATATGTTTTTAGTTTTGAAGTTATTCAGTACATAAGTTTTGGTTAATAATCACTCTTACATCACAACTAGTTTAACAACTAGTGATTCTAGGATATATTGGTTGATACATAGCTTCAATTTTGAATTAAATAAAAGCTGATTTTAACTCTCTATAAATTTAATAACTTCAATTGAAACTATATCATGCCATTTGGGGCCCAAATTTTATCATTGATTGAGTCAATTACTTAATTAGTTCAATCATGGTTGTAGTTTAGGAGAATTTAAACCCATGATCCTCAATGGACCTATATGATGACATTTGGATATCAATTGGCCCAAATTTCATCCTTAATTTAATAAATTTATCAATTGGTTAAATCAATAATGTATTATGGGCTAAATTGAGCCATGTGAATCTACTTGGGATGATACAATTTGATTTATGGCTAAAATGACACCAATTTCATCACTTATTGACCTAATTAATCAATAGGTTTAACAATAAATGTATTTTGATCCAATTTTAACCCCATTTAACATAATTGGGATTATATGATACAATTTGGGCTCAAAGTTTCCTAATTTCATCACTAATTAAACTAATTACATAATTAGTTCAATCATGGATATAGTTTATGCCAATTTTTAGTCCCACAAACCTAATTGGGACTATACAATGCCATTTATGATTCAAATAGCTCTAACTTAATCACATATTGAGCCATTTACTCAATTATTTCAATCACATATGTTGAGTGGGTGAGTTTTAGCCACATTGATGTAATTAAGACTATACATTTCTATTTAGGGTTTAGTCAACTCTAATTCATCACTAATTAAATGACTTATTAGATTATTTCAATCACAAATGAAATTTGGGCCAATTTGATACTCATAAACATAATTATGACTATATGATACCATTTTAGGCTTAATTATCCCAAATTTCATCATGGTTAAACCAACTACTTAATTGGTTGAATCACATATGTAGTTTGGACCAATTTGAGCCCCTAAAACCTATTTGGGACTATAAGATGCCATTTAAGACTCAATTATCCCCAATTTCATCACTTATTGAACTAATTACTATATTATTTCAATTAAAAATGTAGTTTGGGCCAATTTGATATTTTAAAATCTAATTGACACTGTATGATACCATTTTAGGTTTAATTAGCCCCAATTTCATCACATATCGACCTAATTACTTGATTGTTTCAATCTCTAACATATTTTGGACTAATTTTAGCCTCATAAACCTAATTGGGGTTATATAAAGTTATTTGGGCTCAATTGGCCCCATTTTATCATGAATTTAACCAATTACTTTATTAATTCAATCACATACATAGTTTAGGCCAATTTGACCCCATGTGAACCTAATTAAGAGAATATAGTGCCATTTAGGCTTCAATTGGCCCTAATTTCATCATTGATTGAACCAAATACTCAACTAGTTCAATCTGGGTTTCACTTTAGGCTAATTTGAGTCATATTAACATTAAACTATTTGGAAAGGGTCCAAAATCATGTTAGCTACCATAAGACATACACCCAAAACACATGTAATAATCTAAACCAATGAAAACATTAAATAAAAAAATACATAGATTTACCATAGGTAGCATGAATATTATTTAGATTAAAAGGCTATAGACTAAATTTATTGATTAAAAATAACTCTCTTTCATAGTGAATACCTTAATCACTAACTCTTTATGCTCTTATATAAAGAATAAAGAGGCTAGGGATAGGGTTTGGAACATAGTTAACTTGTAGAAAAAGTATTACTAAGGTAATAATTTACCATTGATAACATAAGTCAGTCAAGTCAAAAACTTGTTTGATATTATTCTCTAATAATATTTTTCTAGTGATTATATACCAATTAGTGATTATTCATGTATTATATTATAATAAATATTATAGTGTATCTTAAAATAATGTAATAGTTTATGAGTAATTAAATACATTAACAACCCCCCTTAATATGTACTTGTATGAAGGAAAAGATATATGAATCGTTGACTATCACCCCTTGATGACACCTTCATTTTCTCCCAAAATTTTCTTGAGATGAACAAATCAAGCCTTAAGTAAAGGTTTTATGAGGATGTCTACAATCTGATCATATATTCATAAGTACTTAATATCAATTACCTTATCATGTATCGATTATCAAAAATAATGCATGTGGATCTCATCCACTAGGTTACAGTAAATATGTATAGAAATTTTATTATCGCACCAAAGCAGAATGAGTTGGGTTTATGGAAATCCAAATTTGGAAGACGAATTTGATTCCAAATTGACTTATGGACAATAATGAAAAAATCACTAAACTCAACTTATGTAGTATACAAAGTAATATTAGTTTGATTTTTATAAGACTAAGTCACATGACCTACCCAAAGATGATAAATGTATATTTTTAATGACTTGTGCTCATATAGATCTCTTGTTCATTCACTATTTGTGTGGCTAAATTTTTTTGTGTTGCCACATAAAGTATAATGATCAATTAAGGATTTTGCACCTAAATTGTACCTAATCCCATAGTTAGTAATATTGAATAATACCTTAGAATTTGTTATGAATTCAAGTATAGAATATTTCTTATCAATTGCCTAAAGAGTGTACCATCAATTGAAGGAAAAGAACACTTGGTAGAAATGTTGACTCAAGATTGATAAGGATTTAATATGGACTTTTATTCTTTCATATTGAATTGTTTGAGTATGTCTTGAGTATACTTATATTGATCAATCAATATTTATTTATTAGAATATGAAATCTAAAGACTAAGATGTAACAAACCCAAGTCAGTCATCTCAAAATAATTTATTATCTGAGATTTTAAATCATAAATATTTGTGTAAAACTCCCTATGATGATTAAGTCATTAACATAGAAGACTAAAATTAGGAGTTTAACATATACTTTCTTGGTGTATAATTTGGGGTTAAAATGACTCCATGTAAAGTTAAGTTGATTAATAACATGTCAATAATTTCAAAACAAAATAAAAAAGATTGTTTCAAATTATACAAATAATTTTTCCATTTACTCACAAGGCTAGAGTTCTCACTGCTTATAGACCCAGGAGGTTGGGATGTATATTTATTATTACAAGTTTCCATCTAATAAGGCACTTTTTATGTCAATTTGATGGAATTCACATCCTTTTATTGAATTGAAGGAGACTAATAGCCTAAATTAATTCATCTTGGTAAATAGAGAAAAAGTTTCATGTTAATAAACACCAACTTGTGAAAAATCTTTTACTAAAAGTTAGGCTTTATATATATTAATGGACCCATCTGCTACATAATGTCTTACACCCACTTTCACCTCACTAGTTTTATTATTTTTAGAAGTGTAACCAAGTCCCAAGTGTTTTTATTCCTTAGTGAAATTTTTTTTCTACCATAGTTGGTTGCCATTCAATATGCTTATAATCTTGATGATAAGTCACTAGATATTATATCACTAACAACTATGTCAAATTTGCAACATCATACAAATGTTGCGATCTCATCATGCCTAGATTTATTGGATCCCTACCAATGAACCAACCTCATGGAGAACTTTATGAATCCATTTTAGTAGAGGTTGTGTTGGTTTTGTAAGTACATTTTAAATGATTTTTGGCATTGGTGGAGGTGTTAGTTGTCCCCCCTATGACTCATCATCTAAATTATAGTTATTCTCATAATGGGACTCATCTAAACTATTTTTTATTCATAATATACCTTGGAAGGTAATGGAGGATGAGGAGGAGTAGGAGATATTGGTGTGAAAGCTTGAGATTGTTCATCAAATAACATATCCCACTAGAAAATCACTTTAGTGGTGACTATAATGAGAAGATAATATTCCTTCACATCCTCACAATATCCAATAAAGATACAAGGATGACCATTACATTCCATTACTTTGTGTTTGTCATCTAGAATTTGTGCCCATGCATTACATATAAAACCTCCAAAATAAAAAAAAACATTTGGCTTGATATGAGAACATTTTTCTTTTAGAGTCATATTTTGAATTGCAAATTCATAAGTGTGATTTTGGATATATGTTGCACATAAAATTGCCTAAACCTAATAACATGGAGGCAAGTCTTTGGAACATAGCATGCTATTAGAAATTTCCTTTAGTGTGTTATTTTTGCACTCATCTACAATATTTTGTTGAGGGTTGAAGGGTAAAATGTGTTGAATTTGATTGCTCACCTATTCATAGAAGATAATCATCTAATTAAACAAATTATCCTCCATTATGTATTCTGTTATGTTGTATTTTATATCTAATAAGTTTTCAACAAGGGCCTTGAAAAATTTAAGTGCTCAAGTACTTCACTTTTATGTTTTATAAAGTAGACTGAAGTTCTATGATAGAAATCATCAATGAATGTAAGAATTTTTTTTATGTTTCTAAAAAAAACATTGGGAAAGGACATAATATCATTTTGAATCAGTTGTAATAAGGAACTTAACCTCAAGTATTTTCCTTTGGGAATTGGATCCCTATGTTTTATTCAATTTCTCAACCTAGGAAAAATTTATCTTTTAAAGAAACTTGTGGCAAACCAATAACCATGTGATGCTTACCAAGGTCCTATAATGAGCAATAATTGAGATGACCAAAACACTCATGCCAAAGTTTACTCAAATTATTAAAATATTTAATCATGGCTTGTGGAGGTTCAGTTAACATAAATTTATCAAATTATCATAATCATGCTTGATGATCAACCTTGTTAGTGGCTATAACATGGGAATGGTATTTGATATTTCTGATGACAAAATTGGTAGTTGTAAACTCAATGGTTTTTCCTTCACCTAATATGTGATCTAATATATGAAAAGAAGGTTTGTAGATAAGTCTATAACATGGCAAAAGTTTTTGAATGCATAATTTTCCATCTCAACTATCCCTTCACCCTAAAAAATAAGAGGATAAGTATATCCCATAAAATGTTTAATTGTGCAACATTAGTCAAGATTTTTAAATAGTGAGCCATCATGTGTCATATAGTGAGAGGATCTTGAATCCATAGTCCATTTAGACACTAGCGTTCTTGTTTACTCAAAAAAAATTGAGAGTGGAAAGCTACATTTTTTCAACTATGATTCTTGGTATGCCTTTTTATTGAAGCATTGATGTTCAACATGGCCTTATTTCCTACACTAATTACAACAGTCTTGGTTGGCATTGGATTTTAAATTCCATTTATTTTTTTAAATTTAAATAAGGCTCTTTTTGAGTTGATGAATTATTCTTCGACTCATTTTTATTGGCAGGGCACTTGCCTTTGCCACATTTGGGTTGTGATATTACATTGTATCATTGACTACAATGTTTATTGCTTAGTATCTTTAGGTTTAATTTCCATAATAAAATTCAATTTTTCTTTTTCTCTCTAAAATTTCTAATAAATCTTGTCAAAATTTGATACCACATATGTACATCCCATAGAGTCTTGATGTGTGTAGTAGTTTGAAACAAAAATTAAGTAATAAAAACCCAATTTATACAAAATAATCATAATGAGTTTTTTATCAGTCTTGGTTTCACTAGTCTCATTTAGGAGATGACTCAAGTGCTTAACTTTAGTGATGAAGTCCTCAATATGAGGATACATTTATAGACTAAGAGCATTGATCTCATTTTCTAGTTGGCATGACCTCAGCTTACTACATTTTCCATAAAATGTCTCCAAGGTAGTCCAACTTAAATAGATTTCATGATGCCCTAAAAATGAAACTTCAATTCAGGGGATATTAACTAACCAAGGATGCCTCTAGCTTTATTATAATATTTTTAGTATTTTTTCCATTTGATAATATCTAAGGGTGTATCTTCTTCATTCATTATAATGAAGTAGAGGCCTTTACTATGTAACACATCAGTAATGTATCCTTCCCAACTGAAGTAGCTATAACTAGAGAGGGTTATATTTTTTATGCCATGTCTTAGTATAAAAGCTTGTAGTTATTTTTTTCTAAACAAAATAAAAGGTGTCTAATATTTCTACTTTCTACCAAACACACCCTTTGTACTACATTTCATTGTTTTGGTTTAAAACTAAATCTAAAAGTAAGAGTTTTGAATTGATATTGAAATAATATTTTTGTATTGTACCTGAATTAGTATTATGATATTATAATTGAACAAGAAGTTTGTATCTGAATAGAGCTATGGAAATAGTGTGCAAAATTTGCAAGTCTACCTTAGATTTCTATGGAATTACTAGGGTGGGTGTGTTTAATCTATAGGATATATAATATAATAATCCTAAGAGTAAATAGTGAACCCACACCAAATGGAACTAGCTACAAAGGAATCCATCATTCATGTAATTACGTTATCCTAGGTCTAACCACTAAGAGATTTCATATTGGTAAAAATAAAAATCCTAGGAACTTACTATATATCATGAGGTAAATGGAAGCTTAAATATATATATACAGTGTTTTATGATAGCTTGATTATTGGGGCATTACCCCTCACACCATGGATTAGGTAAAATTTATTATGGCTTTTCCTACAATGACAACTCTTGTGAGTTTTACAACTGTCAAAACACAATTCTAACCTAGTGGGTTTCTACTAGAAAAAAGAATAGATGTTTATAGAATTTGGAATATATTAAAAAATAATAACGATAAATAAATCTTAGATTAAGAGAAAAGTGTTTACAACACATAATATACCTAACTACAAAAAATCAATTTGACCTAGAAGTGTTATTTATTTTAGGCACAAATTTTGATGTCACTAAAACCATGAAAAATATGTCAACTTTGTACCTAACATAGAAAGGAAAAAAATGTAAAGGAAAAATATATATCATCTGGTAAATTTTTAGGTCAAAAGAGCACTTCTATTTTTATGGGAATCTCGAGGTGGACCAAAACTATTATATGGGTGAGTATTCAGTAATTGACATAGAAGAATAATTTTATATAGAAGCAAATATCTACCATATAATAAAATTTTAGGTTAAAATGAGTACTTTGATTTTTTATACGATTCTCAAGGTAACCCAAAAATATCATATAAATGTTGAATCAAAACTTAATGTAGAACTATAGTCTATTCTAGAGACAAAAACTATCATCTAGTAATTTTTTTAGATCAGATAAAGAACTTTCATTTTTTCTAAACCCTTAGTAACCCACTACATTCTCCAATTGTTGATCGACCAAGATCCCCTAAGGGTGAGGTGAGAGCATGAGATTGGGTATTTTTATTAGGCCACTAAAATTCAAGATTGGAACTCAAAATAAAAATTAATGTCTTAAAATTCAATCTACATGTAAAATAATGTGAATCTTTTATAGCTCTGATGACATATTAAATTGTCTAGATAGGGTCAAGAATCATTTTAGATACCATAAGTCATAAAACCACTATATATGAAATAATATAAATCAAGGAGAGCTTTGTATTAAAATAATACACATATTTACCATAGGTGGAATATCCACCTCTTTAGATTAAAAGACTCTGGTCTATATTTATATAATAACAATAACTCTCTTCCATAGTGAATGCCTTGATCACTAGCTCTTTGTACTCTTATATAGATAATAAAGATGATATGGATAAGGTTTAGAGAGTATTAACTCATAGAATAATTTTTCTTGAAATAAGACTTTGTTATTAGTAGCGTAAGTCAATCAAGTCACTAACTTGATTGTTATTGTTCTTTAATAATAGTTTGTAGATAATTATGCATCAATTAGTGATTATTCATGAATTATATTATAATGAGTATTACAAGTACATCTCAAATCCATAAAATAGTTTATAATTAATTAAATACACTAACATTGAACCTAATTGAGACTATATGATGCCATTTGGGGCTCAATTGGCCATAAGTTCATCATTAATTTAATTAGTTAGTTGAATTATTCAATCATTATGAGCCCTATGAACTTAATTTGGACTGTATGATGTTATTTTAGGTTCAATTAAACCCAATGTAATCATTAATTTAACAAATTACTTGATTATTTCATATACTTAATTTGGGTTAGTTTATGTAACATGAACCTAATTAGTACTTTATAATGGCATTTATGGCTTAATTTGCCCCATTTTATTCAATAATTAAACTAATTAGTTTATTTATTTAATTAGAGATGTAGTTTGGTCTAATTTGATCCCCTGAAACCCAATTAGGACTATATTATGCCACTTAAAGATCAATTATCCCCAATTTTATCATCAATTGAGTCAATTACTTGATATGTTCAATCAGGGATGTAATTTGGGCTAATTTGAGCTCCATGAAGATAGTTGGGACTATATAATGCCATTTAGGACTCAAATGGGCCCAATTTGATCATTAATTGAATCAATTATTTGACTAGGGAAATCATGGATGTATATTGGGCTAATTTAAATCCCATGGATATAATTAATACTATATTTAGGGTTCAATTAGCACCAATTTCATCACTAATTGAACCATCCACTTGATTTATTTAATTAGGGGTTTAATTTTAGCTAATTTGGTGCCCATGAACTTAAGTAAGACTATAAAATGTAATTTGTGTCTTAATTTTCTCTAATTTCATCATTGATTAAACCAAGTACTCGATTGGTTTAATTAGGGACATAGTTTGGGGTACTTTGAGTTTTGTGAACCTAATTAAGACTATACAATGCCATTCAGGGATCAATTACCCCATAATTCATAATACATGTCAATCATATCTCATTTACACTAAAATATGTGTGACATGAGTACTATTGGTTGATTTGGTGACATAAATACAAAAACCTACCCCTTTTTCTTGAGATTTTCATAATATCCACCTTCATTTATTTTCTTACACTTTATTATGGCCCTTTTCAATTGAAATAAGTCTATTACTAGCCTATGAACATGAAATAATGGCAAATGGTGCTCAATTATATGCACTTTTCTACAAACCCACATCAATTATTAGCATGGATTATGCTTGATTAACCTCAATTATCTATCTAATTAAACCAATTGAGTAATTGGGTCAATGGGGGGTGTAATTGGGTCAACTAACAATATTATAGTGATTTTCATAATAAAAGGATGATATGCTAGTGTTGGAAGATATCAACCATGCAGAATATTTTTAGTAAGTATTTGAATTCTTGTTAAAGCATATTGAAGATTGAAATTATGGAAATCTAAAGGAAAGCATGGACATTTCTCTTATTTTTTAGTGTTATAATTTTCAAAAACTAAAATTTAATTACATATATATTTGTATTTATTTGTTGAGTTGTAATTTTCAAAAAATGAAATTTGATTAAATACACATTTGCCATAACTTTCATTTTTAATATTTGTTATATTTAAAATTTATAAAAATAAAAAATCAACCGTTAGATGCAAAATATGATGCACAAGTCAAGATTTTTCTTAACATAAAAGTTGACACAATTGTATCAATATTTATAGTAACCAAACCCAAAAATTGAAAAAAGAGCTTCCAAAGTTATAAAAAGGGGAGGGAAGTAAGTGATTTATTTCATTTTATTTTTTTAATTAAGAGGATGGTCAAAAAATATTTTTTGGGTATGGTTGTAACTATCGTCCATTGTAATAGTAGAATATATTATTGTTTCTATAGATCTTGATAGAAAATGAGAGGCAAAGAAAGACCAAGGGAAAGGGAAAAAAAATGGAAGGTCAACCACCAAATCAGTCCCCATATTAAGAAGAACAATATAGGAAATATGTCCTCTCAATTGGTTTAGATTTTATTTTTGAGTAAGAGGAGAATATGATAAGTTAACATAGTTTTTTTAAAACTTAATTTTTTTTTAGTTATGATTCTTCTATTTAATAGTGTTAATTTTTTTAAATTTGTTTAATAGTTTGAGGTTGTAGTACTAAGGTAATAAAAAAAACTTAAAAACCATGTCTAACTTACACATAAATTCTTCAAAATAAAATATACTAAAGAAAATAATGAGTAAGATCACTATGACATGAATTACAATTTTCATCTTCAATTAGGTCTTTTTTGCATTATTTTGCATTTTTTCATTTAGTTTTCTATGTGTGATGTTGAAATAGTGAAAAAGTGGCATTAATATTATCACCACCTTTACACCTCAAGAAAAAATCTAATTAAGGACAAAATTTATTTCCCAATTCACATAATACAAAATTATGGCATGTTGTGAAGTCACTTTACCCTTAGTATGATATTTTACAATTTCAGTCAAAAATAAGAGTCTTGAAATTCATAAAGAAAAGTATAATATTTTTTTTTGGATAATAAGGTGAGGTATTTTTTTTGGCATGTGATTTTTGTAAGCATGATAATTTTTTTCCAAAGCTTACAAATTTGAGTAGTTGAATAGAGATATAATTTTTGTGTAAACAAAAAATTGTTTAAACAATTGGCCTTTTCTATTATAGATAGTATGTCATCATCAAATAGATATACACCATCCCCTATACATAAGCCTTATTTTTTATTATGGTCTACTTTGCAAGATCAAAATTATTTATCAAGTATACCTATACCATATGAGTTTGTATGTAATATTAATATTGCATTAACAAATTCAATTTTTTGTTAATAGTTATTTCAAAAAATTTAATAGTTGAAATCAATATAAAAAACCATTTTATGTATAGTGAGAGTCATCATAACCTTGTTTTCAATGTAGGGTTCGAAAAAGAATAATCAAAAGAGGAGGAAGACTGATTGAAAAAACTCCTCTTTAGGTAAACGTTACATTTTAATGGTTTTTCAAATGAAGCTATCATAATGTTGATGTGTATGGATATTTTAGTAATATTAATTTAATATGTCACTATATAATACTAAATATTTAAATAGTGACTTTGATGTTTAACTTCGACCTCAACTAACAAAAAATGCAAAGGACATCTTCCCTAAGTGTTATCCTAAAGGTGAAATACATCTTAATAACATCAAAATGAGTAATAAAAATCTTATTATAAAAATTTATTCATAATAAATATTAGATTAATAGAATAAAAAAAATACTTTTTCATGGAATTATACTAAAGATGTTCTAGTAGTAGAAGAGGGCATTATACTTAAAAATATGGTAGACCATCTATTTTAAAATGATCATGATGATCATTATCATTATGATGATGATGTGGAGGACCAATTTGGTGATTTATATTATGAATATCAGCCTAAAATGGATGATAATCTTATAAAAATTGAAAAAGAGAGAAAATTTTGATTTCTTTTATCAAATTCCTTTGTTTACATTGAAACGGTCCAAAACAACAATATTAGGTGTTATATTTAAATTCATGGGTTGAAAGTAAGGTTTGGTTGGTCAAACATCGGTGTCAATTTTGTATTAAATTTAGATGAAACCTCCCTACCTATAAATTGCATTTGATATATATTCTATTTATCTTATATTATGTATGATTTATCTTATTTTTTATATTTTTAATTACAACTAAAAACTAGTTTGTTTCCCAAAAATAACATAATTACATTTTAATATTATGAATTGCAACAAATACCATCATATTTAGGGGTTCTCAATCCAAATATGATGCATGCATAAATTATTGCATTCTATTTAGGAAGGATTATTAGCATGATGTGAGTTGTCTTAAATGTGGGGCACCATGATATCTTTAAGGAGTTAGAGGAAATACCATCCCAAATAAAATATTTTTAAATTTATAATAGTTCCTTGACTTGATATTTTTTCCCCATTATATTCCATTGCTTATTTAATATCATGGCATTCTAAGAATAGAAGCAACGATGCATTTTTGCATGTTCTTTTGGATTCAAATACAATGAATCACATTGGGTAGTTGTGGCTTGAAAAATTTAGAGGCAAATGACATTGTTTATGGAATGGTTTGGAAAGGGATGGAATTTAAATTTTTCTATCATGTCAACTAGCTATTATGTTTGGCGAGTAGTGTTTATAAATTATAATATTCCTCCATGGTTGATGATTCATCTAGAGCACTTAATGTTGTCATTATTAGTGCCTAGTAAGTATAAAGTAAAAATATTTGAAGTCTACCTTGAACCTCTAACTTATGAGTTGAAATAATTATGAAATGGAATTAAAATGTATGGCCTTTCAACATCTATGATTAAAGGCACTTCACTTATTATGGTATCTTATGTTGGACTATTCATGATTTTCCTAGGTAGGATATTTATTTAGGTATTTATTATATACTAAAATTAAAAATAAAAAGTCGATATATATTTGTGTATCTTCACATTATTTATTAATTTTTTAAATTGTTTCTATATGTATGTTTAAAGTGTTGGAATCAACTATGTGGAAGTTATTCCAAAGTTCTAAAAAAAAATTGAGACCATCAAATGTTCTTGTTCATGGATTATGAATACCATGTTAAATATAAAAGTAAATTTTATAAAAAACTTGACACTAGACAAATCTGAATATTATGTCACTTGGGGATTGCTACAAAACCTTCCCACAAGCACACATAATATCAAATTTTGTTATTCCTTGATATTAGTGGAAATATTAATTATGGATATAAAAAATAAGTAAAAAGGATGAAATTCTTGTAGGAAGGAAAAAAGTAGTTATATTATACAATCTCCCATATTAAGAGAATTAATTATTTGGGTATCTTTTGGATCCAATGCATATATTTAATAATTTATCAATTTATATATGGAATCACATTTGTAGAAAATAAAAAGACACTCTAAATACTAGAGAAGATTAAAATACAGTGAGATAAATAAGATTTTTTATACATACATACATACATACATATATTCCTTCCATTGATATTAACTAAATGGAAAATAAATTTAGTGAATCAAACAATGAAATACATTCACAAATAAATACCCATGGGCCCTCCATAAATCATGAATTCATAGTTTATGGACACATTACAGGACTCAAAACATATGATTGTCATATAATTTTGAAGGTAATTCACATGTTTTTGGCCTTTAATTAGAGATGCAATGTAAAAACTTCACATTTAACTTTTTCTTATTTATATAGCATATATTTCCATTTGAGTTAAAGGGGCCACATTTTAAACTTTTGTCTAGCCTACTAATGCACTATATCAAATTTAATTTTTTTTTAAAGATAATATGAATTTTATTTTCAACTAAAATTCATATAATTATATGAGAAACATTAGAGTAACTTACAATACTAACATTGAGAATAAAATAGGTGGCTATCTTTAAAATTTATATTTAAATCAACAATTGTGCAAGAGAAAGAAAATATTTTAGATATAATTTACAAATTGGAAAAGGAACTACCTACCTCATACATGGACTTTCAAATCCATATATTATTCCATTTGTTCAATGATATTCAAATGGTAGGTGTAGTTAATACATGATGTCTTTTTTAGTCAAAGTAGTACATGAAGACCTTAAAGGGTTTGTTAAGTAGTATGAATGTCTAAAGGGATATTTGGTGGAAGGATAAATTATTTAGGAAACATTTTTATACATGTTTGAATATTTTGGAGAGGAATTTACACATATTTCACACATTTGGGATGTTGACTGTGGAAACAAATTTTTTGAGGACAATATTTGTGGAGAGGATAATTCTTTAAACTTGGTATGTATTAAAATTCATTAAAAAAAATTACAATGTATGATTAGTCATGTGTGTTTTTAAAAAATTATTTATTTATTTACAAGTTTGATTATCAGATCCTATTTAGAAATATGTTAGAGTATTTCATAATCTTCAATACTTTAGAAATGATTGTGTGGCTTTAAAAATATGAATAAGAGAATACTAACCATGAGAGCTAAAGGATTGATTGGAGATGATGACATCCACATAAGGCACCTTTGTTTAACTTTAGAAACCATTTCTAGACCAAACTAATATTGAATGGATGGGTTCACAATTATATAATCTTTATGCCATCAATCTAAGGACAATCAACAAGAAACATTAGACATAGTGTGAGGATGTGAAGGTTTGGTAAGTTGTAAGAACATTTTTTATAAAAGTATATAATTTTTTAAATGATATGAAATAATGAGGTGAGTAAACAATTCACAATGTGTTTAATGGGGAAATATTTCCATGTGTAAAACATCAATAAAAGAAGGGTAAATTGTTTTACAATTGTTGTTCCTATTGAATAGGCCAGTTGAGAAAGTGAAAATAATAAGAATTTAGTCCAAGGGAAATTGGATTATGTTGGAAAGATAGAAGAAGCAATAAAACTTGATTATATAAGTTTTGAAGATTTCATATTTAAGTGTACATGGTACCCTTCTATTAATAATAGATATTTCAAAATAGACAATGAAAGTGGTCTTTCTTTAGTTGAATTTACTAAAGCATTACATAAGGGGAAAGATTCATATATGTTTTCTCAATATTGTGATCAATTATTTATTTGTGAAAAAAATTAGACGTATGTCTTCTCATTTTTCATGCAGACATTTTCCATATGTAGGTATTATTTTTCATGTGTAAATTTTTATATGTATATCTATATCAAGTATTAACATTTATTGTAACTATGTTTATGTATGTATCATTTTATCATGATATAGAGAGGCAGGTTAATTGGAATTTCATATTAATTTGAGAGACAAGGATGAGACATGCTGTAGATGACTATAGTATTGTAACTTGAGCATCACAAAGAAGGACTAATGTTGTTAATATAAATGCTCAAGATGTCTCCAATAACGAAGATGACCTTGTAAATAATGATTAAGTTATTCAAGATGATCAAGATTATGAAGTTGGATATCACAATGATCAACTTGGTGAAGCTGATTTTATAGATGATGAAGTTCACAAAAAATAAGATGATGGAGTTGACGAAAGTGAACATGATGAAGTTGGTGAAGCTGTATATAAAAAATAGGATGATGAAATCAATATACCAATAGGTATATATTATGATGTCTAGATATATATATGGGAAGATGAATGGGAAATTAGTATTAAATATAAATCCAAATCATGTAACCAATGAAGAATTGGAAAAAATATAGAAATATTAAAATGAATAGTTTAAAGGTTTAGTACAAGAATGTGTTTTAAAAAGGATCTTATACAATCAAATGTTGGTAAATCCCATGTAATTAGTTTTAATGTGTATCTTTATTTTCAAAAATACTATAAAACATTTTTTATACTACATAAACAATCATTTTTGTTTTTATAATATTTTCGTTATTAAATATTTTAATTATATATAAATATTTTATTTGATAAGGTAAAAATCTTGGTTTTATAGGGACTAGGAACCAAAGTATAAAAAGTACAATAAATTGAAATAAACCTTATGGGCTAAGAGTCAAAAACCAAAAAATAGAACTACCTGCTAACTATCCAAGCAGAGGACATAAACAAAAAGAAAGTAAAGGGAGAAGCTATTCCAAGGGGAGGTCCCTCCATAAGAAGTAATAATAATAATAATAATAATAATAATAATAATAATAATAATAATAATAATAATAATAATAATAATAATAATAATAATAATAATAATATTATTATTATTATTATTATTATTATATATAAAAATATTATTATTATAATTTTATATAATATAAAATAAATATAATATTCAATTAATAAATAAAACATTTTATTTACTATATTTTATTATCATAACCCTACCAAATAGGGCATTTGCAGTTACCATTAACCCTTTGGTTTAGCAGGTTCAACTTGGCTTCAATTGACATTTTGCTTATTATTACAATTGATTATTATGACTTAGATATATGATTTTGATTATCATGATTATTGGTTCTGACTGGCTTATTATTGTCATGGATGCATATGCTTAAATTCATTGTTGACATGTTTCATATTATGTACATAGTAGAGGTATTATTATTGTTATTTATTTCTTGAGAAAATACTACTGATGTCCCACATTGGTGGTTGAAGGAATAATTCAAGTGACCTAGGCTTGATGATGGACTTTAGTAGTAGGGATAATAATGGGTCAGAGTTATGAGTAGTCAAATTGATACCAATGAGAAAATTGCAAGGTGCCCTAAATTTTTTTAAAAATCCATTAGTCATTTGGGTCTTTTTTCTTTCTTTGGATTATCTTTATTTAATTAATTTTGTTAGTTTTGTATGGAATTTTAGTCTACATTTCTTATCATATGCGTATGCATCAATCATAATTTTAGTCCCTGCTTGGGTTAGTGAACTCTCTAGACCTTGCCCTCTTATTTCCATTTTTTTTTGTGGTCATTTTTTTTTGAGTTGGGTGTTATAGTCTGGGGTTGGACTCAATTCCTATAGCACATTTTATTTAAGCCTTTTATTGGGCCATCTTATTATTATGTGGATTTTAAGTAATTGTGTGTATTATGCCTACTTAGACCGTGACTTAACTCCTAGATGTCATGTTAGACATTTCATGAAGGACTTGATTTGGCATAGGAGAATAGTATCAGTTAGTCATGTTGTCAAATAGCTATTCTCCATGCCAAAATATTGGAAATATTTTATTGTCATTTATATGTTAGTTTTGGATTGAATTGTATGAGGGAAAACAAATGAAAATAAATAAAAACATTGTATCACCCCCCCATAATCTATAATCAATGTTGGAATGCTCCATATACTCTAAGTGGGAAGGAAATGGTAATTGTATGAAGTAAATTAACTTTCCTCTTTAATGCAAGATCAAATTTTGGGTGGAACTTTATTTTGCCTCAGAATTTCATGTTTTAGTTGGAACCTGAGTTACACTGTGAGCCTGTTTTAAAAAAAGTAAAATATGTGAAAAGATTTTATTTGTATTTTGTATGGGGGATGACTTTTAAGCTTAGGGAGCATACTAAAATATTAGAAAATGGTTTTATTGTGTTTATCAATATTTTTTGGGGTTGTTGTCACCTATCCTAAAGGCCCATTATTATCATGTCATGCATGATTAGGTGGTCTCCCTCTCTCTCCATGCCAACAAGTCTGAAAAAGTCTTGTTTTTTCATTTTTCATCAGTGGGGATATTTATTTTTATGTTTTTATTGCTGTAAGAAGCTCATTACTACATCATATACTATAAGACTAGAGTTAATTTGGGGGAGGAAAGACTCACATACATGCTCTTGACTATTTGGGGCCCTTAACACAGGGGCATGAGTTTAGTAGACATTATTTTGAGAAGCTAGAAGGACTTTTTGAAACCCCAACACCTCCCTGAATATATATATATATATATATATATATATATATATATATATGTATGTGTATATATATATATATATATATATATATATGTATGTATATATATATATATGTATATATATATATATATGTATATATATATATATATATGTATGTATATATATATGTATATATATATATGTATATATATATATATGTATATATATATATATATACATATATATATACATACATATATATATATATATACATATATATATATATATATACATATATATATATATATATATAATATATATATATATATATATATATATATATATATGTATATATATATATATATGTATATATATATATATATGTATATATATATATATATGTATATATATATATATGCATTCCTTGGATGAGGGGATGGATTTGATTTGTATACACATTTTTTTAAGAAGTTTTGAAGGGTATCAAACCCCTGATGGAAACCCTAAGCTAAGCCACATAGGGAAGAAAAAAAAAAGGTATCTTGAGGGGAGTTGGCTAGAGGTGAATTAGAAACCCACAACATCTTGAGAGGGATGGTGATGGGCAAGAAAATAATGGGCTTCAAGCTGGCCATCCCAGTTCAGTAGTTAAGTGAACTCTGATTCATTTTATACATATACTATTACATTTTAAATTCTGATGAAATTCATAGAAATAAAACCTTAAAGCATTTAAATCAGTTTTAATAGTTGGATCCATTATTATGTTTTGAGATATTTTAGAATGGCATGGCCATTATATTTTACCCTAGTATGAATTTGGAAATAATGACAATTTTCCCCCTTTCATTTTGTGGGATGGGTGTAGAATAAACTTAGCTGGTTGATTTCATCAATAAACCAAAAATAGAATTATTACACATGAGGCTTGACATCATCTCAACCTGTAGCACTTTATGCAAAAGGTTTTGTATAAATGTAAAATCATTGGGGTTTAACTCAGATTTATGGATTATTGAAACAAAATTTCAATGGAATTAAGAACTCCTTGAGCCATAAAATTAATGCACCCATACTGGGTTATGCTTACATCCCTTTCTGGGTGTTAATTGGTAATTATTATTATTAAAATATATTTATTTGGGTGACCCTGGTACATTGGGGGTTTTGGGAGGCCATTTTGAATGCCATTCTACCTGAGCATGGTGGCATGGACATTCTATTTATTATCTTTGTTAATAGACAAAATTCCCCTTTTTAGTTAAGTACAATTATTATTATGGCTTAACCCCTTAATGATAAACAAAATCATTTATGAATGATCTTGAAATGGAATACCTTTTAGATATTAGCACTCTCTTCCTTATTTAAATGTTTTATAATTTTGATACAAAATTCTTGTTTAATCATTTGACTTGGTATGGGATAAGGAAGATTAAAAACCATTTTTGATCAAATATTTTGGACTACATGTTATTATCCATAATTAAATGGCCATAGGTAACAATATCCTTATGAATGGACCAAATGCTTTACATCTGAGAGGATTAAAAAAATTATTTACCTTTATTTTTGCTTTGGAGAGTCATTATTGATGGTAACCTATTGGGTGATATCTTGGATTCATTTATACGCAATCATATCCCTTTTATTAATTGTTGTTCCATTTTAAAGGCAAAAAATTTATACAACTATATGTGGGAGCGATACAATGTTAGTTTGAATTCCACCAAATGGATTAGTTGTTGAAATACTTTATAGCCCATTGGTTGAGTAGTTTCTATTCATTAAGCACCCCCTAATTGGTTGGTATTTCATTAGCTGAGCTAATGCTTTTATAGTTTATTTCATTTATTTTAAAGAAATGATAGATGGATTCTAACTTGGCATTAAATGATTGTACATGAATTTGATAAGTTAGCCTTTGGGTTGTCTAACTTACCTTATTTCATACGAAATTAAAACCCTAAACGAATGGGACTATTTTAATTTTTGGTTGTTGGTCTTGTTATGTGTATGAATTTATAGTTACTCCCTTTGGTGGTTGGATGTTATGATTGGGTCGTATGACTATTGTTAGTTCTCTTTTGTTGGTTGACTGTGTATGTGAGTCATGAATGAATTACTATCTTATATAGATTTTTGTGTTAAAATCTAATTACCCTTGTGGGTGTTGGTTGTGTTTGAACCTCATTATTATTATTATTATTATTATTATTATTATTATTATTATTATTATTATTGACCTTTTCTATGCTTGCCTTGTGGTTTTTTAACTATTGAGGAGTTGGACCATGACTTATGTCACTGTATGCTCATCTCTACCTGGTAAAACTCAGATGCTTGATTCCACCATCTAGATGATGGTTGGGGTGGTCAAGGCCATTGATGTATGGGCTCATTAGGATGGAATTTTGGGTTGACCTTATGCAGACTTATCACTTCTTTCCTACTAGTTGGACCAAGTGCTTGTAGCTTGAATGATTTCATGGTATCCAATACACAAAATACTTGTTGATGTTGTAGAGTGTTCTTATTAGTTTCCATGAATGTAAGTAATGCTTATATAAACTTGATTTTTATTCCTAGTTGTATGATTGTAGACCTTATATTATCATTTTACATTTTAAGTAGTGCTGAATTAGTAGTTGGTTATACTTTTATTGGTAATGAATGTTTAAGGAGCCTAGATATGTACTACAGTGTTATGTTGGTCCTAATTTCTCTTGCTTCCACTATGGAATGTTGTATCTTTCAAATATTGGCACACAAGTGTATTATTTTGATATTTGAAGATTTATTTAATATTGGATATATTATATATTAGTTGGATTAGGCATTACATGTTAAATAGGTAAAATTTAGATTGTTACAATATTGTACATTGTTGCCTATAAAACTATATAGTTATTTACAGTTGTAATAAGAAGTTAGTTCATAATAACATGGTTAGGAAAAACTACATTAATTATTGAGTATAATAATTATGATCAGCACCCTTATTAAATTATATTCATGGTGGAGTGCATCTTTTTGTGATATGATTTTACTCTATGAGGGAATCAAATGTGGTTGTAAGAATACCTTGGTTTTTTATGGTAATTCAGGTGTATCAATAGAAATAAGAGTTAAATATTAAGATTTAATACTCTTGTTGATCCATAGTTGATGTATACTTCATTTGGTTAATCGAAAGGATTGGATATAAAGTGAGAAGTGTTGTTTCCTTCTTAGTGGGTATGACAATATTACAAATTTTATCTTTAGTACATATCATTGCATAAAGCAATTAAAATCATGTAATTGATTTGCATATGAGACAATTGTTTAGGCTTGAATGTTAAGATTTAAAATTATTTTAATGATATTAGATTCAAATGAAAGTTGTTATTTTAAATAATGGTTGCATAGTTTGCATTAATTATCTTGGCTAAGTTTTTGGGGTGATTACAACCACCTTAATTAATGCTGGAAATAAAAGTTAGTGCATAGCATGATTGGGAATAAAAGTTGAATTTGTCATAAATACCTTACTTCCTTATATATGCTAAGTCACTTAATTGTATGGACAACCTATGTAGTTGATTTTGATTTCTCCTCTCTCACATGTATGGGACTTAGGAAAACTTACTGTGTCTGAATAAATATTCCTTACTGGTAATTCTTTTAATACATATTCACTATAGATTCCAAAAGTTATATTGAGTCATGATGGGTATCAGTCCTGATACTGATGGCTGCCATTAAATTCCATAGCTAAAATTCATTGTGAAGTTCTATTGCTTAAGCAATGAAATTAATGGAAAATGGAAGTGAAGAAGCATGTAGAATTAGCCAATTTGGTGCAATGAAAATCATGAATCCCTTAATGGGCATTTCATTGTGTTTTTTGAACCTATTTTCAATCTTGTGTTCACTCTTGACATGTATCTGAAGGATATTGGTTTTGTTATGTTGCGAATTGAAGCTTGATTTTCAAAATGATGCTTTGAAGCCTATGGTTCATGTGGTTAACATGATATGGATGGAGATATAATTCTTTTTGCCAATCATATGAAATATCAATTGTTCTTAATGTGAAGTCATTAAATGTGAAAATTCTATTTTGAACAACCTCATATATATAGAGGAAAGCCAAGTATGGCTCATTGAATAATGTTGCAAATTATTATGGATGAACCATTGGGTTTTAAATAAAATAACCAATTGGTGTCTATGAAGGAAAGCCAATGTGTAACTTTATGATATGTTTATGTTTGGAATTCCTCTTCCTAAGTAGTGGCTATTCTAATACACAATATGCCCCTAAGTGTGCTTGTATGTCATGGTCGATGGGATCCTAGTGAGTTGATGTTCACCTAAGTGATCCTATTACCATCCTCTCCTATACAAGGTTTAACTTGAGTTGGACTCTGTGGTGTTATACCTAAGTTTTCATGGCTGTTCTATTCACCATTATGGTGGATTCATGAAGGTATGGTTTTACCCTCTGAACCTTCAACTTGATTCTCTTAGGAGACTAAGATGCTTAAGTAGCATTATTAGATCACTAAACATTACTATGAGGGGTCCTTGTTCTAAGTATAAATTTTAGTGTATATTGGTGTGTACACACACACCAATACACCCCAAACTATATTTTCCCTTTTTATGAAGATCTCTCTTATAGAACCCTTTAACAATGTGGTAACCCTAGTTGAGTGTTCACTAGCAACTTCCTAATAGAGTGTTGGTAGAAAGCACATGAGTGTAAAACCATTTATTAAGTTGTCTCTTGACCTCAATTTTTGTGTAAGTCTATGCATGCAGTATTGTTGTGTACTTTGTAATTTAGCAACTCTTAAAAATTATTGTTAGTGTTCTTTCATCTAGTATCAGAGCCTGTGATTTAAGGTTTTGAATGAGTTTGGGCACATTAAACTAATTTTTAGCATACTTTTGAAAGGTTGGTTGATATTTTATGTGATTATGTATACCTCCACAAAAGTTTGTGTTTGCATAGTATACCATCTGATGGTCAAAACTACACATAGTTTAGATGTGCTTATTTTTGTGAAAGCTTATTTTATATCAGTATGTATGGGTATGCATGTGGATGGATGAATAACACTTGCATGACTATGTTTCCCATGTTGAGTTTGAGTTGGAACATTATATGCTTGAGTTCATACTAAGCCATGGGTAAAGCTATATACCTTGTGTGGACAAATACATGTCTATAGGCTTTGATAAGGCTATGTTATGATCTTTATAAAGGCATTTAGTCTCTTGGGTGAATCAAATATTACTTTTTTATGCAGGCTTGAAGTGCTAAAATTTATTACATTATGGAATGTATGGGTGTGTGGAAATTGGTAAATTTCTATAAGGAATTTTGATGCTTATTCATATCCTTGGTTGGGTCAACCCTTCCCTAATCGTGTCACCTATTAATTATTGACTTGTATGGGCAAGTTGATGGGAGACTAGTGATAATTGATTCTTATTTAGAATTGAGGAAATGATGTTTGGTATCTATTGCTAACTTGTATGGGCAAGTCATCAGTATATTCTTAGAACATCATGACCTTAGGAAGACCAAGGATTAGGCTTAAACTAGAGGGTTGTATAGGGTAAGAGTGTCTGATTTACTTGGGTAAATCAATAAGGGTTGGGATCTACACTTTAGGAGGAGAATCTTGAGTTAATTTAGAGCTTGATCTTGTTTATGCATTTGACCTCTTTTGAGTTAAATGGAGAATCATGTGGCTTTATAACTCCTGAAAGGCTAAAAGTTGATAGGTACATAGAAATGTTTATGTTGATCATGTTTTGCATCTATGATGTTTTTTTTGATCATGGATATGTTGCATCTATGATGGTTATTTTTATCATGGATAGGTTTATTCCCATGAGGATATTGTGATAACTATGGATATGCTTTACATCCATGGGATGTTTAAGTTGATTCTGACTGAATTATGCATCCATGAGGCTACCTATTAGAGCTTGGCCATATTTTGACATCCAAGAGGATGACTATTATGATATTGTATATGTCTTACATCCATGAGGATGTTTATTATGAATCTTAATTAAACTTGATGATTATGGTAAATTGTAATTTCCATGATGGTATTATAGCATTCACCTTGTGCCTTGGCTAAGCTCACCCTTTCTCAAAGCAATGTTGTGTCAAATCAAGCATCATCATTCAACTTTTAACTTGTTAGATTAATTCATTTATAATAATGATGATATAAACTTGTTATTATAATCATGAGACAATGTCTTGGTGTCCATTGATAGCTTGCATGGGTGAGCTATCCGATGATGTTGAGGTATAATATCTTGGGAGGTCCAAGGGTGTAACTCAAGCTTGGAGATCTTGGTGGGGTGAGTGTGATGGAATTACTTGGGAAAGTTAAGATTTTTTGGGGATCTCTTAATATTATCAAATAATGTAAGCCATATATTACATGAAACATGAACTATGTTGGTAATTTTTTGTAACTCATGGAATTAGATTTATGGGATTTATTAGAACATAACCTTCTTTGAGAGAAGGTTTTCATAAATTCAAGATCCTTAAAACTGATCATGTTTTACTATATGATAGATATTTGATGCCATTAGGATGGAATCTAGACATTGAGTGGACTAATGTAAATTATGGACCCTTGTGCTCCACCACCACGTGTGCTTAATTATTGTAATGTGAGAATACCTTGGCATAATGTATCAACACACCTGAGTTTCATATGTGTGTCCTATTCATGTGGATTCCTCCTTGCTTGTAAAGTGTTGAATGATGTGAAATTCCACTCATTTTTTGATTATATTAAATCATGCAAGCTTGTAACTCTCCATACTATGTGTATGTAGTTGACTATGTGGATTTCCTTATTTACTTCATGTTTTTGAGATTATTGTATGAGTATTTCATGTGCATATTATGGAATAAGAGTGACTTTGTGTCATTAACATGTTAATGTGGTAAAATGATCATAAAATACTTATGTGATGTAACTTTCCTCATGAAACCAACCTCTATCATTTGAAATTTGCCAAGGTATAGTGTGTATTGTATGGTGTAATCTTGTATCCCTACTCTAGTATTGAGCATGGTGAAAGTATGAAGTTGAGGGTAGAGAAGAAATATTTACATAATGATTTTGAAGATATATGGGCTAGGAAGTACAGTCTCTTGTAGGATGAAAATCCACTTTTCCCCTTTGCATAAGTAGCCACCTGATTCATGTAGAGTGTGCACCACATGTGCCATGAGTTGGTCATGGAATCTTAGTGCATAATCGTCACTTTACAGATTTAATGTTCCTTTAACCACCACTTGAAAGTTGTTATAAAAAATAATTATTTGAAATATTATTGTTATATCCTTGTGGATCACTAACTGGTCCTATTGTTCGACATTTGTGTAATATCAGTAAGGTGATACTTGCTGAAATTTATGAATGTGTTGGCTCATAAGTGAAAACATGCTACAGATGAGGTAATATTTTGTTTATACCTAATGTATATATTTTGGGATGAATATTTATTATTTTTTAAGCATGACTGGTATGCATACTGATTTTATGCTTGAGAGGAATAATGTTAAGTCTTGATCAGGCATATTTTTGAGTTTTATGTATTTATAATGTTTCCAAGAAGTAAGTACAGTAAGATGGTGGGATTGTAATTCCTGTAAACATCATGTGAGCTCAAAATTTTTATGGAGAGCATGTTATAAGCATTTGTGTTGCATGTGATGCCTGGGATGGCTTCTCTGATGTTTAGTGTGATTGGTTTGGGACATTGAAATAACCCCTAAATGGTTGATGATGTAGTGGAGTAACCATAATAGTATGGATTATTTCCTTGGTGTAAGCACAATATTCTTAAGATTATGCACATGGTATAATGTTTTTAGTGGAATATTTACACTCTTAATGGATTCTGGTTGCAATTCGGTGGGATTGGATGATTATAACTATTGACCTCATGTTACAGTTTTATGGTGTTGACACTAGTGATTATAACCCTAGTAAAGTTTATATTCATATTATTAATCTAGTTTATACAGTCAATTTATAACTTGTTGTATTATAGTTGTATTTTTTTCTACTTTGAAGTGATGATAACACTCTTATTGGAAAGCCTTTTAAGGTAAGTGTAAGCTACTTTGTTTTATAACACTATATGCTTGTGATGTTAAGTAATCATCTTCATAAATGGCCATGTGTGTGTCATAATGAGGGCATAAAATTATGCTCCTAAATTGGAACACGTGAAATCTAGTGCTGGGAAAGCACTCAACTCCCCATATGTTCACTATGGTTTCAAGAGATGACATGTGAACTCATCAGATATTCCTATGGTGGGACATGAAAGTCCTTAGGATAATATTTGGAATATTGGTGAGTAAGGATGAATGTTTTTATGTTGGGAGTATGTTATTTCCTCATGTCTTATTAAGAGGTAAGTTGACTATACTTTCATTGGTTTTTATTGATGAAATATGTAAATATGTAGTTAACATAACACCATTCTAATTAAATAAGTGGTTGCTTTGTTACTAGGACATAGTTGTTAATATTTTGTGTTACAAAATATTTTAGAATCTTTTTTGGGCATCATGATACCTATTTGTTTAAAATAGTCATTGGGATGACTCCTCTTTAAGAGGGGGAGGATGTCATAACCCCATCAAAAAGGGCATTCGCAGTTACTATTAGCCCATTGGTTCAACATGTTCAACTTAACTTCGGTTGATATTTTTATTATTATTACAGCTGATTATTATGACTTAGATGTATGATTTTGATTATCATGATTATTAGTTTTGACAGGATTAATATTTTCATAGATGCATATGCTTAAATTCACTATTGACATGTTTCATATTATATACATAGTAGATTTATTATTATTGTTATTTATTTCTTGAATAGATACTACTGATGTTCCACATTGGTGGTTGTAGGAATATGTCAAGTGAGCTAGGCTTGGTGATGGACTTTGACATATGGGAAAATAAAGAGTAGGAGTTATGAGCAGTCAGATTGACACCAAGGAGTAAATTTCAAGGTGACCCAAAGGTTTAAAAATATCCATTGGTCATCTGGGTCTTTTTGCTTTCTTTGGATCATCTTTATTTAATTAGTTTTGTGTGGACTTTTGGTCTATGTTGTTGATTGTAGGCATATGCATCAATCATAATTTGAGTCCTTACTTGGGTTAGTGGACTTTATGGACCTTGATCTCTTATTCCCATTTTTATTTTTGTGCTTGAGTTTCTTATTGAGTTGGGTATTATAGTCCAAGGTTGAACTTAATTCCCGTAGCAAATTTTATTTAAGACTTTTGTTGGGTCATCTTATTATTATTATTATTATTATTATTATTATTATTATTATTATTATTATTATTATTATTATTATTATTATTATTATTATGTGGATTTTATGTAATTATATGTATTATGCCTACTTAGACCGTGACTTAAATCCTAGATGTCATGTTAGACATTTCATGGAGGAGTTGATTTGGCATAGGAGAATAGTATCATTTAATCATGTTGTGAATTAACTATTCTCCATGCTAAAATTTTGGAAAGATTTTATTGTCATTTATATGTTAGTTGTGGATTGACTTGTATGAGGGAAAATAAATGAAAACAAAGAAAAACATTATATCACCCCCCCCCCCCCCCACATAATCTGCAATCAATGTTGGAATACTCCATATACTCTGGTTAGGAAGCCTAAAAGGGAAAAATAATTAAACATTTGGCACTAATTGAAATAATTGAAAAGAGACTCAATTTCTTGGTTCAAGGCATAATGAATAATGTATGTAATCATCTGAACCTAATGTTTACCCAAGACACAATATGGGATGTAAATTATGTGATTTCAAATTTACTTTCCTCTTTAATGCAAGAGTGAATTTTGGGTAGAACTTTATTTTGCCTCAAAATTTTGTGTTTCAGTTGGAGCCTGAGTTACACTATGAGCTTGTTTTAAAAAAAGTAAAATATGTGAAAATATTTTATTTGTCTTTTGTATGGGGGATGACTTTTAAGCTTAGGGAGCATGCTAAAATATTGGAAAATGGTTTTATTGTGTTTATCAATATTTTTTGAGGTGGTTGTCACCTTTCCCAAAGTCCCATTATTATCATGTCATGCATGATTAGGTGGTCTCCCTCTCTCCATGCCAAAAATTCTAAAAAAGTCTTATTTTGTCATTTTTCATCAACAGGGATATTTATTTTTATGTTTTTCTTAGGGGAAGAAGCTCGCTGCTACATCATATATTATAAGACTAGAGTCAATTTGGGTGAGGAGAGACTCACATACATTCTTAAAACTATTTGGGGCCCCTGATATAGGGGCATGAGTTTAGTAGACATTCTTTTGAAAAGCCAGAAGGAGTTTTTAAAGCCCCAGGAGCTCCCTAAACATATATATACATTCCTTGGATGAGGGGATGGCTTTGATTTGTAGACACATTATTTTAAGAAATTTTGAAGGGCATCAAACCCCTGATGGAAACCCTAACTGAACCACATAGGGAAGCAAAGAAAAGGTATCTTGAGGAGAGTTGGATGGAGGTGAATGAGAAACCCACAACATCTTGAGAGGGATGGTGATGGGAAAGAAAATAATGGGCTTCAGGCTGGCCATCCCAGTTCAATAGTTAAGTGAACTCTGATTCATTTTATACATATACTATTATATTTTAAATTTTGATGAAATTCATAGAAATAAAACCTTAAATCATTTAAATTGGTTTTTATATTTGGATCCATTTTTATGTTTTGAGATATTTTAGAATGGCATGGCCATTATATTTTACCTTGGTACAAATTTTACAATAATGACAAATTTCCCCCTTTCATTTAGTGGGATGGTGGTAGAATAAACTCAGCTGATTGATTTCATCAATAAGCCAAAAATTAAATTATTACACGTGAGGTAGACATTCTTTTGAGAATCTAAAAGGAGTTTTTGAAACCCTAATACCTTCTCGAACATATTTACTCATTCCTTGGATGAGGGGATGACTTTGATTTATATACACATTATTTGATAAAAATTTGAAGGGCATCAAACTCTGATAGAAACCCTAAGTTGTAACACATAGGGAAGCAAATAAAAGGTATCCTGAGGGGAGTTAGATGGAGGTGAATGAGAAACCCATAACATCTTGAGAAGGATGGCAATGGGAAATAAAATAATGGGCTTCATGTTGGCCATCCTAGTTTAGTAGTTAGTGAACTCTAGTTCATTTTATACATATAATATTATGTTTTAAATTCTAATGAAATTCATAGAAATAAAACCTTAAAGCATGTCAATTGTTTTTAATAGATGGCTCAATTGTTATGTTTTGAGATATTTTAGAATGGCATGGACATTATATTTTACTCTGGTATAAATTTGGCAATAATGATAATTTTTCCCTTAATTTTGTGGGATGGGTGTAGAATTAACTCAACTAGTTAATTTCATCAATAAGCCAAAAATTGAATTATTACACATGAGGCTTGATCTCATCTCACCCTACATCACTTTATATGAAAGGGTTTTGTCTAAATGTAAAATAATTGGGTTTTGAGTTAGATTTATAGATTATTGAAATAGAATTTTGATGGAATTAGGAACTCCTATAGCCATAAAATAAATACACCCATACTGGGTTTCACTTGCATCCCTTTTTGGGTGTTAACTGGTAATTAATGTTATTAAAATATATTTAGCTGGGTGACCCTGGTAGATTGGGAGTTTTGGGAGGCCATTTTGTGTTAGGAATACAAAACATTCCTACATGTGAAAGTAATAAATAAATTATGAAATGTAAACAAACTACAGTAAAAACATAATAGGAGATAACAAACCATAACTCAAGATATACGTGGAAAACCTTTGCACAACTAGCAAGGGAGAAAACCATAGGGTAAGGGTAGATCTAAACTTCATATTTCTTCATCAAGACTCTCTTTTATGTAACTCCTCTTCACAATTCTTTTCAGTGCTAACATCATAGCAGTCAGGTGAGAAAGCCTTTCACATAAGCTTTCCATTCTCTAACCAATAAGATGAAACATGCATCTTTACAATGATAATATATATAGCATCTGAGGGATCTCCAAAAACATCTACCTTTGTCTCCATTAGATGAGCCTCCAAGTTTCCAAGTTCCAATTTCAAGGATCAACTCCATGCATCTAGGTGAGCCAAGCACAATAAGCTTAAAAGTTTCTAACCTTCAAATTGCTTGTGATGCTTACAACCCAAACATCTAGGTAAGTTAGACATGCAAGCATTTTCAACTCTAACCTCTTATCATGAAATCACAAGCTTACAAGGATCCTCACATGATCCACTAACTGGATAAACAACAAAGAGGAGAACATAAAACTTTAGTATCATTTTACATCAAAGAGAAAGAGAGAGAGGGAAAATTCCAACCCATATGAGTGTGGAGAACTATTGATGAATAAAAATCCATGTTCCCCACTTTCCCAATTCAAGCCTTTGAATGGCATCTCATGATTGCCACTTGACCACTCTCATGTGCACTCCAAAGTGTTACATCCCACTTACTGGGGTGAATAGTGACCAATAGTAAAAGATGCTTGTCTCCATGTGTAAGGTCAACAAAGTAGGTCCACTACTTTAGACAAGATTCCAAGCCACCCATATGACTCCAACAAATACATCTCACACACATGTGAGATCAAATCATAAATGGGAATCATCTTGTCTCCTTCCCATGTGCACAAAATGGAATCTAATCTCCTTTTAAATTTTCCACACATGTGACTCATGGGACCACCAACCATGGCATCACAAAACATGACCTTGCACTCATAACTCCTTGACAAGCCCATGTGACACACCAAAGACAAGACCCATGTCTTCAAGTGGAGTGATACACCCCACACTTGTCACATCCTCATTATCACACTTGGGACCCACCATGGGCCCCACCACCACATCACCTATATGACATGTGACTTGTATGCCACATCACTGCATACCCACATGTCACATCATCTAGATGCCATGTCACCATAAATAGTGCCCATGAACAATACTCATGAATAGTACTTCATGAATAGTAACAAGTGAATAGTGGCTTCACACCTAACAATTTCCCACTTGAATTCATATACATAGGAATTTCAAACACCTACATCTTCTACCAACTAGATTTCATCCAATTGTTAATCTATGCCAATGCTCATTACTACTCCACACAAGCCTAGTAGAATTTTTCTACACCACTAAAAATATTCTTTGCCTTGATTGAATTTTTCAACCTTTGCATGCCCACTATAGATTTTAAACAAATTTAAGTGACTCCCACTTCACCATAGACCCATCCTTCTTTTAGGGATTCTACCTTGAACTACTCACTACTCCCACTGCTTAGAAGTATTCATTTTCATGAATTCCATGGCTTACATGAGGCTTTCTTACTCCTGATGAATATGATAAACATGATAACTATCTCCTCCTCCTCTATAAGACACTCTAAAAGACAACTCATAAAACCACCAAGAAGTGGGATACTTCACTTCATTTATTTTCCCATCCTTGTGTATCTCCATACTTGGTTTGGTCCTTCATCTCATCCTAACACTCAAGCCATGCCATCATTTATCTTCATCATTTTGGGGCCTAAAACCAACATGTCATCAATCATAGTAGCAAATTCTACTAAAATTTGGCTCTCCATAAAAGTATCATTGTACTCCATCCACATGTCTATTGGAACCCATATAGTCTTCAAATTGTAAACAAATAACTTTTTGCCTCAACCTTGTATCTCTCTAGCTACTTCATCTCATCATGAGACCACCATGTAGAAATGATGCTTTCGTATCTCACTACTCCAACCATGAACAAAAAGTGAAAATTACACTCATGATACTAGTCTATATTTAGATAGAATAACCCACTCAGTACATCATGAGTGCAATTTGCTTTTGTGGGTTATTCTATCTAATTATAGACTAGTATCATGAGTGCAATTTGGCACCCATCAATAGTTATTGATAATTCATTGAACTAATCAGTACATCACAACACCTACCAAGTTTTTGAGCCCTAAATATATAGTCAAGTTACATTTTGATCTATCACATGTCAAACCAAACACATGTATAGAGTTACTCCATACATTAGTCTCATTAGTTAATCACATCAACTGTATTGCAGTTCTCCTAGCTACTCACTTTTGCTACACCATATCCACTGATAAATTTGTATACAATCAAAAAGGCATCATTTTTATAAATCAATCCTAGCTTAGAGAAGATAGAGCATACCTACACTTCTGATTGGGGATACACTTATTAAGCTGGAGCATGACTAATATGGGGATCCACTAGACCAAATTAGGGGATCACTTGTCACAACATATCATGCTAGGAAGGGTTCCAAATCCTACAGTATAACACAATCACATAAAAACCTTAATGGATTCCTAAATTTTAAAGCATTTACTTATTATAATAATAATAAATTAAATCTAGTTTAGTGCACACCAAAGTTTATGTCAAAAAGTGGGGGTTAGAAATAATAAAACAAACTAAACTAAACATGTATTAGAAGACATATACTCACATCAATGTATATGGAATCCTAATACATGGGAGAATAATATAAATTCATTATCTATCTACTCTTATAAAGGAGAAATAAATTTAGGAATACTTACCTTTAAAGATGAACCTACTGAGCCTCAATCTCTCCCTTGGCTAAGGTGCTTCATAAGAGATTATTGTGGTATGTAAGGATAATGAAGATAAATTAGTTCTAGGATACACAACCTATCTAAGCATCCAAAAGACTTCTCCACAAGATAAGATCTGTATCTCTAAATAAAGTAAGGAACCCCAAGCTTTATTCCTCAAGTAAAATGGTCAATAAGTAGATGTTCATTCACACTTCACTCTTAATTTTTCTCTTATGAAATGGTGGGAAATGAACTTGTATAAATAGATGGATCTTTCCCTTAAATCCTCTTATAAACATCAGCTATACAAGGTTGACCCAATCAACCTAGTGTGTTTTCAAGAACAATTCACTAGTTCTGAGCTAGGTTGGCCAAATGGATAACAAGCTAAGAGAGTGAAAAATACCCCTACACTATACTAGGTTGACCAAGTTGACCTAGTATAATTGACTAACCAAAAGGATGTTAAGGTAAGAAAAGGAGGATGGAAAGAAAAAAAGACTAGAATAGGTAAGACTAAAAAGAATAATCTTAGGGTTAATTGTTTTAGGAGACAAGTGTGTAGATGCCAAGTAGCAAAAGGGATAATAATCTTACAAAGCACCGATGGTCTGTCCACCCCTTTTTTGGTATACGCCTTAAGGTATACACTCAAATATATTGACACTCAACTAGAAATAATCAATAAAAGTTTGAAAATATTATGTGTATACATATGCCTCACTCAAATCTCATCACATGTCATGTAAGTACAATATGGGATGGTGCTTCAGGAAATAGAACATGGTAACACATAATGTTGATGCTAAGTAAAGTGTAGTAAGTATAAAATAGATAAATGAAAGTACTAAATTGAAAAAAAATACCTTTAACTTACCTTAGTACCATAGATAAAGAAGTATATTGAAAGAGATGTGAAGGTGTCCAATGTAAAGAACATTAGATGAACCTATAGAAGTTAGTGCAAAAATAGCCAAAAATAAAGTTTTTTGTAAAATATGTATATGACAGTGTAAAATAATATCTACGTCATCATAAATCCAATGCATTTTATGGTTTGAAAAATGGATGAGTATAAACAAAGATATAGGCAAAACAAGGAATCTACAAGACAAATAATTGAAATATTTGAATTTTGAAAAGTATTTTTAAACAGGGAAAAAGATAATTCATTTGTTGTTTTTGATTTGTAAGAGGGGAAAAAAATTATACAGATAAAAACAAGCTAGGATGGTGAGGAGATGACAAGATAGATAGGGAGAGGCTCCAGAGGTGATGACAGGTGCACTATAGGTATGCAACTAAGAATCTCAAACTAGTTTTTGAAATTTGTATTGAATTAAGTGAATTTTTAGTAAAATTTGATTTGAAGCATTTGTATATGTCAAAATGAAACAAAATTAGATTCTATGGGTAGAAATTAGGAAGACAAAAAATGGGTTTAGAGGGTTTAGGAAGAAAGTGAGAAAATAGCACTTTTTCAAGAAAATATAAGGGGTGGGTAAGCAGAAAACATTGGATCGACCTAGTCGACCTAGTAGGCTAGAAATGAGTAGAATCTATAGTGTCGACCCAATAAGTATGGGTCAAACTTGTATGATCCTATACATTTTTCAATATGAAGGCCTAGTGTGGAGTTGCTAAGTGGTTTGAAAGGTTTATAATGGAAACTCAACACTAGGGAGGGGAAGAGAAGGGGCTTGACTCAGATTTTTGTGTCAACCAAGTGAAAATATATGAGATTTTTTGTCAAACTAGTTTGACCAAAGAACTAGAACGATATGTTCAAAAGAGGGCTAGAATGCCCCAAAATGACCAAGTAAGGTCAATAAGGATTGAGTAGTTTAAAATCAAGTTTAGATGACTAAAATAAAGTAATTTAGGCTTATTTTTGCTTTAAAAATGTAAAAAAAATGTATTATGACTATACATGACATGAAGGCACTGATACATCCTTCATTATTTCTTAGGTGTAGGGACAGTGGAGATATTAGAGACTTGTGGATGTCGCATGGTTATCAAACTTGTTAGATAGGTTTTTAGATGGAGATAAGGCTAGACTAAGATCTGTAGGTCTAGGTAGGATAGTTGATATGTGTCAGATCCCCCTTAGTGCTGACCTATTAGTCATATTTATCAGTTGCTAAGAATGATTGACTAACACCTTCAAATAGAAGGTGGATGGGGATACAATAAAGGTGGTTATCATGTTAGAGGATGTCCATGTTATCTTGGGACTACCTATAATAGGAGTGTAGGTGACCACAAGGATACTATATAGTCTATACGAAAGGAGAGCCTTAGCCATGTGGACTACAGGCTCAGAGATGTTATTACCAAGTAGGGGAGTTAGCATGTTTATTGTATATACATCGTAGATTATAGACATCTAAAAGGTTGTGATAGGACTTGTGACATATTAGGTGTTATGTCACAAGTTAGATGATAAGTTACCATTATTCATGGTAGCCTTAAGTAGGATGATCTTGGAGGAGCAAGTTTTATATGAACTAAGATCTATCATCTAGGTCCAACTAGTATATGATATGTATGAGATGCTATTAAAAAGATAGAAGACTATAAGATTGATCATATTAATGATAGCTTGGATATATGAAAGGTTTCTTATGTATCAGTTAGTTAGGTTATCCCATGCAGTCGATAATAGGTCACCTCAAGTATGGAGATAGAGAGAGGACCAGGTAGTGTGGGTCATGCCCCATGTGCTAATTCTAAAGTTAGTGAGATGTACAAACATCATGTGGTATCCATATGAGCACATAATAGCTACATGGGTGAGATGGGACATAATTATACTAGTGATAGTGAGGATAAAGGTTATTAGACATTATTTAGGGTGGAGATAGCCACATCTGATGGCATGGGTGCTAGGGTAGATGGTTCTACCTCATCCAACAACACTGATACTAATGCCCAAGTAGTGGGATTGGCATGTGATGGAGCCATGGGAGAGGAGAGGACTACATCCATAGATAGTGAGGCTAACACTGAGGCCACATCAAGAGCAATCATGGATTGGTTAGGCATGATGAGGAGCTAAGTAAGAGGATAGGGATGTGGAGGTAGAGATACTAGATGTATAACTACCAGATCCATAATGAGATTATCAATGGTCATTGAGGACACCACATCGATGGAGGCAAGATGAGTAGGAGAGAGTGGAGACTATTTCCATCCTAGATAACCCCATAGGTGAGCCAAAGGAGATGATAGAGAGACCACTTAGGCACAGACTCAAGCTAACATGAGCCATGAAATCTAGGTTTGAGTTAAGGAGGCAACCTATAGAAGAGGTGCTAGTATGTTTCATATATGGGGAGAGTGTGCTAGGTGGTCGTGTAGATGGTGAGACCATAAAACCTGAGACATAGGTAAAAAAGGTGGTTGAATATTATTCTTTAAGTTTTATTTGGAATAAGAGGGAGATAGATATTTTGAGATATAAAAATGATCTAATATCTATTTGGTGTGATTTTATAGATGAAACTAATGATGTAGAGGAGATATGGGAGTCTTTAGAGAAGGGAGTACTCCATGACATCCTAGATGAGAATATACATCCATACAACCCCATGACACTGGAGGATCTTAGTGTACCATCTTCTTTAGCTCAGGTGAGCTAGTTTAAATTAGCTAGAGAGGTAGCAAGGCAGATACAAGCATATAAAGAGAGGATGTAACCACTATAAGTGATGGGTGTAATGAAGCTATAGGTATGGTAGGCCCTAATAGATGAGAGAGTTATACATTTGGCTATAGTAGCATAGATGATAAAGATTTAGACCCAGTTGGTGGGCTCACAAGTGAAGGTAGCACACATATAGGGATATGTAGAGGGATTAAGATTTTAAATGGCCTCCTTAAAACATACTATTTAGAGGAGTCAGAACAAGGCTTCAATAATCAATGTGGCTAGGCTAAAAGATAGATAGGATGGAGCCCAACCATAGAGCTAGAGCATTATATATGTTGTATTAAACTCATGAGATATATGTATGGATTATTTTGGCATATTTTTTTTGGATGTGTATGTTATCATTATTTTTTATTATGGTTATTCATTATGGTTGAGTCTATGGATGCTTTGGATATATTTATTTCTAACACATGTATTTATCTTTGTTGTATATGCTATAAGAAATATATGATATGTGGTTTCTTTTCTAGCATTATGAAAAACACATGCATGGTTAAAAATAAGTAGGCAAAAAGAACTTGGTAAAATATAATCAATCAAGAAAATGTACTACACACTATTTCAAGATGGGAAATGTGTAATAACAAGAAATGACTAAGTATAAATAACCAAGAAATGGTAAAAAGGAATTAATTTTTAAAACCAAATTGAAATATTTTTGCTCTAAATTAAAACAAGTAAAATCATAATAATATCACATTGGGAAGTATGAAAATAATGTAATAAAATGGAAGGTATGTAAAAGGGCACAAATGGTAATAAAAACAAATTAAATTAAGTCAATCAATCATACTAAATCATGCTAGGAAATGTGAAAGAAAAATAAATTTGCAAAAGTTTGGTCTTAAATTAGTCATACTAATTCAAGCTAGGAAGCATGAAAAATTCAAGAAGTGGTTCTAATATTACACGCACTCAAAAAATAAGAAGAAAAGAAGATGAAAGAGAAATGAAGTAATCATAAAACACATTAAATCAAGATGGGAATCATGTCAAATGATGTGTAACTTCATAAACAATCGAATCTTATCTCAAATTTGACACATGTAATTTAGATGGTGACTTGGCTATTGGAAAATTTTGTGAGGAGGGTCAGGTCCTATCCACAGTCTTACACTATAACTCATAAAGAGAACACCACTAGGGTGGAATAAATAGGAAAAATTAGGTAATAAAGGATGTGGGTAATAATAATGAAAAAAATGGTAATTTGTGAGGATGGTTGGGTCCTATCCATGGTATTATGATGCAACTCACAAATGAAATCCCAAGGGACGTGATCAGTAAACAAAACAATATTTCTCAAGAGGAAATATAAAGTATGTGAGGAGTGAAAAAGGGAGTGTAAAAATCAAGACTTAGACATCTTATGAGAAGACCTTAGGAGGAAAGAGGCATACTAAGGACATGAAAATAGACTAAGTGACTAGTGGTCGTCTATGTACAAAGGAAACCTATTCTCTATAGACACAAAGATTTATAGGAAAATAAGCATGTTACTAAGATAAACTAATGAAGGTAGATTAGTACAAGGAAAATAAAAATGGAGATACCTTCCCATGATGTGATCCCCATTCTTTAGGACCCCTTACAGAGTTGTCGGTCTACTATAAAGTTTGGTTACTTGTATAAGAAAGTAGGTAGTACTAAAAGATTTTTTATTTCCCTCTTATAATCTACTAGCCTACCACACCCCAAAGGACCTTGGCTCTACCATGAGGCCAACTGTGGAGTTTGAGTTTTGACTAGAAGAAGGAGATGTGATTTGAATCATGTCTTTTAGTGTGATTAGACTTTTAATAATATTTTTTCCTTTTGATATCATTGCCTTTTGTTTAAATGATTTTAATTTGAATTTTATTTTGAAGGATTTTTAATATTCCTCCTACATAAAAATTTAGAATGACCAATCATAAGAGAAATAGTGATGCACATGAATGAGTTGTAGGCTAAGGCTAAAGAAAGCTAAGTAACCAAAGACAAATACTAACTAGGACACTTAGGCTTGATAATGAACTAGCATGTGATCTCAATTCTCAACCATATATATGCTTAGTTTATGGAAAATTAAGAAAGGAAAACTGAGATCTAAGGTGGAACAGTAAAAGGAGGTAATAATGAGATAGATTGTTTGCTAACTGATCACATGGTAAAGGGAGATAATAACCAAAGGGAATAGGGTTTGTATAACAAAGTCACCATGGAAAATTAATTGTGAAAAGTGGAGATAAGAAAGCAAACAAAAAATAATATACAAGAAAAAGAGTTTGGATAAAAACTCTAGGGAAAAAAGGAAATTAATGATAAAGAAAGACAAACATATGCAAAATATAAATGATAAGATAATGAAGATATAGTACAACAAACTAGAAATCATGATATAAGATAAGCAAAATCTGACACAATGTTAAATGATTTAATAGATATAAATAATATTGGATCACATGTTTAATAAAATAAAAATGTGAAATCACCATGCATGTGCTCATAAATACTAGTAAATCTATCCACACACATTATCCAAGACATCAGATAAGTCTTTATGAAGCTAGATACGCATTGCTGCTAAAGTTTTATCAATCTTTAATTAATACTAAGAAAATACTTTTTTTTTGATCTTCTCAATTGAAAATTAGGAATACTTGATGGATCGTGTTGAGGAGGAAAATTAGGCAAAGGATGGTCTATGGGTGAGGGAAGGTCTATAAGTGAAATAATCATAGGTGGAGGCATAAAAGTTGGTGAAGGGACCATAGGAGGGGATGGAACCACTAGATGTGGAGCCATGGGAGAATAAGGAGGAGCCTTCTTATGGGAAAAACCTATGGGAGGAGTAGAATAAGGTCTTGGAATGGCTATAAGGTGATCTTTGAGATGTTGTTGATGGATGTGGCAAAGATCAATGTGATGGGTGCCAAATAGATGTCATAGATAATATACCTCACCATATTTGGGTAGATATTCAAGAATTACCTTCAGGGGAGGTATGGCTTTGTTTAATGATGGGGAATAAGGATGAAAGGTATCAATATATTGTCACAACTTGTGATAATGGGTAGAACAATTATTATTTATCTCATGGAAGCAACAAACATGCTTGTGAGTGGTTTTAGGAGAAGCACTCATAGAAGGAGGCAAAATAGGAGTGGAAGAAGATGGAGATCAATTTTCATCCCATTTTGTGGGTAGACGATCCATCTTAGGCAAGGAAATAAAACCATCACCAAGGGAGGGTGATGATGAGGGAGGAATGGAACTAGTCTTAATGGAAGGAGCGATAGCATCATAAATAGGGGTAGGCTTAGAAATAGTAAGAGAAGAAATGTGATCAACTATAATAGGAAAAAGAAGAGGCTCAATTATAGTAGGCTCTACTAAGGGAGGGGTAGGATCTACATAGGGTATAAGGAGAGTTACACTAACCTCAGGGGTGAACTAGCTATGAGGGTCAAGGTACCTAGAAAAATGGTAAGGCCCAGTCATAATATGATCTATGAGCATAATCATACATGCATCCTTAAAACATAGAGGTGTCAGTGCCATCTATACCCTATGATAAAGGGGAAAATTACAAAAATTAGGAATTATAAGTCAATAAAAATGATGAGATGTATGAAAAGACTCAAGTAAAGAAGAACAATACCAAACAATCTCAGCATCACAAGATTAGACAAGACCACCTAATAATGGATCATCTAAGGAATAAACATCATCATAATATAGGGTGTGAAGATTAATGACATTGATAGGGATACCCTTATCATCTAATAAATCATGGTGAATAGAATGACTAGTCTTAGTCAAGACTATGGGAATGTCATCGCAAAGAGGTTTATGAGAATGAAGTTGCAAGGAAGCAAGAAGCTACGAGATGAGATGAGGTGAGAGATCATAAGTCTTGATATTTAAGTTAATCTCATCAGGCTCATCATCATAAGAGTCTAAGAAGTTGGGAGGAATGTTACTAATGAGCTTAGGATGCCCACTATAACCTCACGTTGAGTTAACAAGAAATTTGAGATGTTCAGACTCATGAAATGGAATACTTGGCAAAGGTTCAATATTAGGAATCTTTAAGACACCACAATCTTGGAATTGTTTGAAATTACAAGGGTTAGTGTCACCCTGAATCTTATGCATGGATCCATTGTGAGGGAATTTAATGCAATAGTAGGTAGAAGAAATGATAGATCTCATGTGGTGAGTCCATGACCTACAAAGCAAGATGTTATAATAAAGAGGGAAATTAAAAGATCATCACCTTCACATGAACGGTGATAGGTGGGAATATAATGGGAAGCCACATGCAACCTAGAGGAGGAATTTTAATTCAATCATATCCTTGGCATGTGTTGAGTGTATATTTAAAATTACATTTAGAATATCCAAGGGTCTTAATGAAATTGAGAGAAGCAACACATCCTAGAATCCTCATCAATCAATGTATGCTTGTCTTAGATATCGCCTATTTTGATGATAATAAATAAGGGAGGATCATTTGGATGAAGTCAAATCTCATTTGGAATCATAAATGTGATAGGAAATTGAAGAAAAAGAGAAGTTTCTATAATTTCATCAATGTTGATAAACATCTCTTCACATTGTTGTCAAATACTATCTTGAAAACTAGATAAAGTTGCCTCTCATCCTTTTAGGGGAGGATGAAGGACATTCATATTGAATAAGATCTGCATAATATGGTTTCTATGACATGGTGAAGTCCTCATAAGCTCAAGAAATGGAATCTAAGATGGGAGATTAGTGAGTTTGGCAATAGGATCCCACTCATCATATCCCATAAGAATGTTGTTAGATAAAGGTGCATAATGGTTAAGGAGATCCTTGGAAGGAGGAGCTGAAGTACATTGAATTTTTTTATAAGAAGAAGAATGTTTATAACAAGGTTGTAAATCATGTTGAGATGAAAAATTAATTTTTTTGGATTGATTTTAAAAATTGGAAGAAGTGTTAGTAGAATCTTGGTTATCATTAATATTGGAAGATAATGGAAGAGTAGTATAAATAGTATGGGATGTAATATTCAAGGGAGAATCCAAAATTGGATCATCAAAAGTAATAAGGTCATCTTACCCCAACTCATTTAAATCATTTGGATAAGAATCTTGGATAACATGATATGTTTTATGTGCAGGAGGAGTGTAGATAGTAAGAGTTTTGATGTTTTCATAGTCCATGTGAATGAGCAAGATTATTTATGGGTATAACTTTATGCATAGTTTTTTATCAATGCATTTTGAATCACTCTCTATGATTCATCCTCAGGAAAATACACAAGAAAAAAATAATTGTGTGTATTGTGTAAATAGGTTGGGAATCAATGAAATCCACCACCATTTTCATATTAGTCATGCTAACAACATTCTCTTCAGAAGTTGGTTCAACAAGACTTTCTACATTGTTGGTAGAAGGGGTGGGCTTATCTTGGTTGTCTAGAATCGGTTGATGATTAGGTAAAGGATCTTTATAGATAGCTAAATGAGCATTTGCTTTATTCAAGGCTTGAGTTTTGTCATGTGATTTATAGTCTTTGAAAATAATCTCATAGGCTTGTTAACACTTACAGATAACAGAATTGTGATCAAAATTAGGTCCAATAAGAAAACCCATAGCTAAATTACAAAGTTGTCTACAAGTCTCATGATAATGACCCCAAATAGAATGAAACCAACAAAACTTGTTAGGATCATACCAAGATTTCATAGGATAAGTAGGGTCAAGCTCTCATGGAAGAGGCTTGGGTAGATGTTTAAGCAATTTAGCTGAGGATAGAGGTTTGTGAATGTTGATGTTATTTGGTGAATAAAAGTGAGGATTGGTATATGTTTGAGAAGAAGGAGTTGGTTCAAAATAATGGTGAGGAATGATAGCTTGAACATTGTAAATGGTGTCATAAGAATCAGTAATACCATCATTAGTGATATTTTGGTTTTTATTCTTGAGTAAGAGACGAGGACCTACAGAAGGTTGGGGTGGCTCAAATTCATGCATTAGGAAATCTTGAAATTTAGCTTGGTCAATATCCTCCTCCAAGGTATGTGGAGAGATTGTGGAACCAATATTGTAATTTAGGAAAGAGATCATTTGTAAAGATATGAAAAAGATTGTCATCCACCATGTTATTTTCATATTTGTTTGACAAATTCTTCCATCTCTTAATAAAATCTTGAGTAGTTTTATTTTCATGTTATTTTCAATTAATAAAATGGGCCAAAGTATTTTTAGGAATAGAATTAGTTTAGAATTATTGTACTAAAGCATTTACTAATTCCTCCAAACTAGAAATGGAATGAGCTCTAGGTTGTTTGTACCAATCTAAAGCATCACCTGTGAGGGTTTTGGCTAAGAACTTGGTAGCAATAAAGGTATTTAATTTGACCCAATCCTTGTAAATATTTAAAAATGTTTTGAGGTGAAGGGTAGGATCGGTTAACCCATTATAAGAAATTTGAGGTGTTATACCTATATCAATATTGGTAATTTGAGTAGCTAGAGGTTCATTTTGTAGATGCTTGATGGTTTTATTAACTAAAGGAGGTTGAGGAATGAGATTGCCTTGAGAATCTCAAAGAGGAGGAGGGGGAACATTCTAGTTATATGTGCCCTAAGCCATTGGTTGCAAATGATATTGAAGATTAAGAAGGTGGTTTTACATTATCATCATTTGATTCATGTTATGCACTTGAAAGGTATTCATTTGATTGAGAGTTTGCAATAAAATTTGATGTGTTTGATTAACATTAGAAGCATTAGAGTTGGTATTTGTGTTGGTATTAGTGGCTTAGGTACCACTATTATTATTAATAGGAGCTTGAGATGAATTATGATAATGTGAGGCACTAGTGGCAAAGTTTTTTTGTGTAACAAAAGATGGACTAGTGAATGGTTGAGAAGAAGAAGCACTAGAAGCATGATTTCCTTGGGTAGCAAGTAATGAACTAGTGGAAGGATTAAGGATAGTGGATCTTATTAGAGGCTCACTAGATGTAGAACCTACCATGTTAGTTGAGATACTAGGCATGGAGGTAGAAGAGGTTATATAAGAATATGTCATGCCATAAGGAGTCAAAATTGAAGAAAGAGGCTAAGAATTAAGAAAGTGGGACCCCCAAATCTAGTATTGAGTGTAGGAGTAGGTGAATGAGTCTCTTTGGTTTAACCACTAATCATGAGGTTATAAATGGTATAAGGATCCTTTCCTCGATGTTGAGGAAATTCAAAAATAAAGATGAGAATTTTGGGAGTATGCTCTAACATAGGTTGGTCTTCTAATGAGAAAAGAGGATTATGTTATGAAGGGGTATTAGGAAGGGTCCCATAGTTCATTGTGTGAGTGGAAATATTAATATTACTAGCATCCAAGAGAGGAGCCCTACTCTATCTATGGGAGACCCTATTAGGATTGGTAAAGTTCATCATGTCTATTGATTGTAACTCAATGTCATTATCTAATATAAAGTCCATATGAAGGGAAAAGAAGAGAAATGAGAAATCAAAGGAAAGAAATTTTGATTGAAATAGTATAGGGTTGATTAGGGTCGACCTAGCACTAAAATAGGGACTATAAAACTATATAGGGTTGATTGTGTCGATCTAGTATAGTGTACAAAAGGCAAAAAGCTAATGAGTCAACTAGGCTGATTTAGTACAATAGACAAAGAATTAAAGAAGCCTAAAAATATATTGTGAAAATGAAACAAGATAATTTTGCAAGTAATGAAAAGCAGTTATATTGAAGGAAATGGACAACCAATTGGATTAACATTGGCCAATCCAAGTAAAACACATAAAACAAAATCTTGTACTAACACTAGCTAATTCAATATTTTATGCACATAATTAATCAAAGAGCAAGAAATCAACTTGAAAATTAAAGAGATAACTAATTTCTCAACTTGAATATTTATTATATTATTAAGATATGATTTTTAATGTGATTGGAAGTTGGCTATAAGCAAGGTACTAGATAATAATCTAAAGATGGTTTTAGGTAGTTTGGACTGAAAGGGATTGTAGTGGCAATGATACATGCTTGGTATTGGGACCTACCCCCTCAATTCACACACCAAAATGATAAAGGTGTCAGGTGCTTAGCTATAATATACCATCAACCATGCTTTATTCTTAACCAAAGTATCAAGTCAGCTTCCCCCTTGGTGATGAAATCCAAGTAGGTTGGCACTAGGTGGACAAATTTTAAAGTGCTTATTTATGTTTTTGTGATTTTTTCATGTGTGCATAAAATAGAAATAGTGAAACTAAGAGATTAAATAAAAACCCCGTAATAGATTATGTGAACTATTCTAAGAAAGCAAGCAATAAGAAAAGAAAGTGTGAGCTAATTACTATCATATAGAGATTAATTCCAACTTAAAACAAGGTATAGTGTTAACACTATATGCAAAAAATATAGAATAGGGTCAATAGGGTTGAACATTTACTAAGAAATCAAGTCTAAAAATGTATGGGGTTAGTAGGGTTGACTTAGTTATTTCATACAACACATAGAACACAAAATTGGGTCGACAGGGTTGATCCAGTTGATTGTGCAAGGGTAGTTTTAAAGATTACAAACTATGAAAGGAAAGATAGAAAATAAATAAATAAAGAGGTATAAATGAACCTTGGTGGATTAGATATGCAATGAAGGAAGATTGTTGATGAAGAACCATAAAGTATGTTGCAAAAACTTGTAAACTGGGTTGACAAGATTGATCAAGCTATGCAGGAACCCATTGTAGAGTGTCTAAAATGTTCAAGGTCAACTAGGTCGATCTAGTAGACTGAACTAGATGTTTTAAAGTATGGAAACATGTAATAGGTCAACTAGGTTAATACAATTGTCTACTCTTAGAAATCTTCGCATAGAATTTAGAAAACTAGGTCGATAGAGTCGATCTAATATGATACAAATATGATAAAAATAATGACTAAAATAATGAAAATAAGTGAAATAAATCCTACAAGGGTTAGTTTCACATTAGGTTCACTAGAATGTATGTAATAAAAAATTCATCATGTTTATAAATCAATCCTAGCTTAAAGAAGATAGAGCATTCCTACACTTTTGATTAGGGATACACTTGTTAAGTAGGAGCATGACCAATATAAGCATCCATTAAACCCGATTAGGGGATCACTTGTCACAACATATCATGTTAGGAAGGGTTCTAAAGCATATAGACTAACACAATCACACAACAACCCTAATGGAGTCATAATGTTTAAAGCATTCACTTATTCTAATAATAAGAAAGTAAATTTAATCTAGTGCACACCAAAACTTGGGTCATAATGTTGGGGTTAGAAATAATAAAACAAACTAAAATAAACATGTATGAGAAGACATATACTCATGTCAATGTATACATAATCATAATACATAGGAGAAGAATATAAATTCATTATCTATCTACTCTTACAAAGGAGAAATAAAGTTATAAACACTTACCTTTGAAGATGACCCCGACGAGTCTCAATCTCTCCCTTGTCCAAGGTGCTTCACAAGAGATTGTTGTGGTATGTAAGGATAACCAAGATAAATCATCTCTAGGATACACAACCTATCTAAGCATCCAAAAGACTTCTCCACAAGATAAGATCAATATCTCCAAATAAAGTATGGGACCCTTATATTTATTCCTCAAGAAGAATGGTCAACAAGCAGATGTTCATTTGCACTTCTTCACTCTTAATTATTTTTTTATGAAATGGTGGGAAATAAACTTGTATATATAGGTGGATCTTACCCTTTAATCATCCTAAAAATGTCAGCTATATAGGGTTAACCCAGTGTGTTTCTGAGGACAATTCACTAGGATTGGGCTAGGTTGGTTGAAAGGCTAATAAGTTAAGAAAGTGAAAAATACCCCTAAACTATACTGGGTCAACCTAGTTGGCCAAGTATAGCTGACTGACCAAAATGGGATTAAGGTAAGAAAAGGAGGATGGAAAGAAGAAAAAGACTATAATAGGTAAGACTAAGAAGAATAAGTTTAGGGTTAATGGTTTTAGGATACAAGTGTGTAGATGGCAAGTGGAAAAAGGCAAAAAATATTATGAAGCACCTATGGTCTACCCACACCTTTCTCAGTGCACCCCTTAAGGTAATGCACTTGGAGAGATTGAGACTCGATGGGTTCTTGTAAGATACAAAGTATTAGTAATCAATAAAAGTCTTAAAATATTATGTGTATACACACTTCAATTAATTCATCTTTTAGTCTCTAAAATATTCAACACCTACCTTCTTCCATCGAACTTCAAGTCTAAAATGTTTTCCATCCCTCAACTACTCTAATAGGTACAAATTCAAGTTTATGGTGCCTCCTCCTCTACATGGATTTTTGAACATCTCAGACAACATGTTGTGGTAATAAGATCCCATAACTTATATCCCCACTTCCATTCAATAACCACAACAAGGCACATGCCTTATCATCACCCTCCATCTACACAAATGGAGACTAGATTGCTCCACCACAAGCTATGTAGTTGCTTTTTTAATAGGAACATTATGTTGGTGTTGATCCGTCTGACAAATATTATTCAACTTTTCCTCCATTTCTCCCTCTACATCTTCATCCTCCATAGAGATAAATAATTTCCATGTAAAAAAATGATTTATATCTTGGTCTCTCCACCTATAGCACCCACTTGTAAAAACCAGTCAAACTAGGCTCTAATACCAGATGTTAGGAATATAAAACATTCCTACATGTACAAGTAATAAATAAATTGGAAAAATTAAACAAGCTACAATAAAAACATAAAAAGAGAGAACAAACCACAACTCAAGATATACATGGAAAACCCTTGAACAACTAACAAGGGAAAAAACCATGGGGCAAAGGTAGATCCAAACTTCATATTTCTTCATCAATACTCTCTCTTAAATAGTTTCTCTTATCAAATTTTTTTAGTGCTAACACCATAACACTTAGGTGATATAAGCATACACATAATATTTCTATGCTCTAACCAACAAGATGAAATATGCATCTCTACAATGCTAGTTTCCATAGCATCTGAGGGAGCTCCAACAACATCTACCTCTATCTCCATTAGTTGAGCCTCTAAGTCTCCAAGCTCCTTCTTCAAGGATCCATTCCATTCATCTAGGTGAGCCAAACACAAAAACCTTTAATGTCTCTAACCTTTAACCTACATGTGAAGCTTACAACCCAATAATCTAGGTGAGTTAGGCATGAAAACCTTTCCAACTCTAACCTCCTATCAAGTAAGCACAAGCTTGCAAGGATCCTCACATGATCTAATAATTGGATAAACAACAAAGAGGAGAATATAATTCTTTAATAACATTTTACATCAAAGAGAAAGAGAGAGAGGGATAAATTTGACCCATATGAGTGGGGAGAACTATTGATGAATAAGGAACCATGTTCCCTACTTTCCCAAGTCAAGCCTTTGGATGGCATCTCATGATGCCCAATTGACCACTCCCATGTGCAATCCATGTGCACTCTAAAGTGTTATATCCCACTTAGTGGGTTGAATGGTGACCAATAGTAAAAGATTCTTATCTCCATATACAAGGTCAACAAAGTAGGTCCACTACTTTAGACAAGATTCCAAGCCACCCATGTGACTCCAACAAATGTGTCCCACATATATGTGAGATAAAATCATTAATGGGAATCATATTATCTCCTTCTCATGTGCATAAAAGGGAATCCAATCTCTTTGTAAATTTTCTACACATGTGACTCATGGGACTACCAACTATAGCATCCCACAACATGACCTTGCACTAATAAATCCTAGACAAGGCTATGTGACACATGAAAGACAAGACCCATGTCCTCAAGTGGAGTGTTACACCCCACACTTATCACATCCTCATGATCACACTTGGGACCCACTCTGGGTCCCATCACCACATCACCTACATGCCATATCACCTGCATGCCACATCACTGCACACATGATTGCCATGTCACCATGAATAGTGACATATGAATAGTGCTCATGAATATTACTTTGTGAATAGTGACCTATGAGTAATGGATTCACACCCAAAATTTTGAATGCCATTGGGCCTGAGCGTGGTGGTATGGATATTATATTTATTATTTTTGTTAATAGACAAAATTCCCCTTTTTAATTAAGTACACTTATTGATATGGCTTAACCCCTTGCTGGGAAACAAAATTATTTATGAATGGTCCTAAAATGGAATACCTTATAAATATTAGCATTCTCTTATTTGAATGTTTTCTAATTCTGATACAAAATTCTTATTTAATCATTTGACCTGGTATGGGATAATGAAGATTAGAAACTATTTTTGATCAAATCTTTTGGACTACATGCTATTATCCATAATCGAATGGCCATAGGTAACACTATCCTTATGAATGGACCAAATGATTTACATCTAAGAGGATTATAAATTCTTATTTACCTCTATGTCTTCTTTGGATAGTTATTATTGACAGTAACCTATTGGGTGATATCTTGGATTCATTTATATGCAGTCATATTCTTTTTATTAACTATTATTCCATTTAAAGGCCTGTAGAAAATTTATATAGTTGTATGTGGGAGTGATACAATACTAGTTTAAACCCCACAAAATGGCTTAGTTTTTAAAATGTTTTATAGCCCATTGGTTGAGTGTTTTTTGTTCATAAAGCAACCCCTAATTGATTGGTAGTTCATTATCTAAGCTAATGTTTTTATGGTTTATTTCATTTATTTTAAAGAAAGGATTGATGGATTCTGATTTAGCATTAAATCATTATCCTTGAATTTGATAAGTTAGCCTTTGGGATACTCAAGTTACCTCAATTCATATGAATGCAAACCCCTAAATGAATGGGACTATTGTAAATTTTGATTTTTGGTCCTATTATGTGTGTGAATTTACAATTGCTCCCTTTGGTGGTTGAATGCTAGGATTGGGTTGTATGACTATTTTTGGTTCTCATTTGTTGGTTGAATATGTATGTGATTCATGAATGAATTACTATCTTATATAGAATTTTGTGCTGAAGCCTAGTTACCCTTGTGGGTGTTGGTTGTGTTTGAAATTCTTTATTATTATTATTATTATTATTATTATTATTATTATTATTATTATTATTATTATTATTATTATTATTATTATTATTATTATTATTATTATTATTATTATTATTGACCTCTTCAATGTTTTTCTTTTGGTTATTTAATTGTTGATGAGTTGGACCATGGCGTGTGTCACTATATGCTCATCTCTACCCAATAAAACTTGGATGCCTGATTCCACTATCTAGCTAATGGTTAGGGTGGTCATGGAAACTGATGGATAGGCTCATCAAGCTAGACCTTTGGGTTCACCTTATCCATACTTATCACTTCATTCCTAATGGTTGGACCAATTTCTTGCAAATTTAATGATTCCATGTCATCCAATACAAGAAATACTTGTTGATGTTGTAGAGTGTTTTTATCCATTTCCATGAATGTAATTAATGCTTATGTAAACTTGATTTTTATTCTTGATTGTATGGATGTAGACTTCATATTATCATTTTACATTTTGAAGTAGTGTTAAATTAGTAGTTGGTTACACTTTTATTGGTAATAGATGTTTAAGGATCCTAGATATGCACCGTAGTGTTATGCTGGTCTTAATTTCTATTTCTTCCATTATGAAATGTTGTAAATTTCAAATCATGACATACAAGTGGATTGTTTTAATATTTGAAGCTTTATCTAATATTAGATATATTATATATTACCTATATTTGGAACTACATATTCAACTAGTAAATTGCAAATTGTTATAAGATTGTACATGGATGCATATAAAACTATATAATTCTTTACAAATGTAATAAGGTGTTAATTCATACTAACATGGTTAGGAAAAACTACATTAATTATTGAGTATAATAATTATGATCAACACCCTTATTAATTTATGCTCATGGTGGAGTGTATCTTGTTATGATATTATTTTACTCTATGAGGGCATCCAATGTGGTTGTAAGAATACCTTGTTTTTTGTTATGGTAATTCAGGTGTATCAATACAAACTAAGAGTTAAAATTTATAATTTAATACTCTTATTAATCCATAGTTAATGTATACTTTATTTGGTTAATCGAAAGGATTAGATATCAAGTGAGAATTTTTGTTTACTTCTAGTGGGTATGATAATATTACAAAATTTACCTTGAGTACATATTATTGCATAAAGCAATTAAATTCATGCAAGTGATTTGCATATGAGACAATTGCTTAGGCTGGAATGTTAAGATTTGAAAATGTTTTAATGATATTATATTTAAATGGAAGTTGTTATTTCAAGCAATGGTTGCATAGTCTCGCATTAATTACCTTAACTAAGTTTTTAGGGTGATTACATCCACCTTAATTAATACTAGAAATAAAAGATAGTGCATAACATGGGTGGGAATAAAATTTAAATTTGTCATGAATACCTTGCTTCATTATATATGCCAATTCACTTAATTGTATGGACAATATATATAATTGATTTTGATTTCTCCTCTCTCATGTGTATGGCACTTAGGAAAACTTACTATGTCCAAATAAATATTCTTTACTAGTAACTCTTTTAATACATATTCACTTTATGTTTCAAAGGTTATATTGAGTCATGAGGATATCAATCTTGATACTGATGACTGCCATTAAATCCCATAACTACAATTCATTGTGAATTTATATTGATTAAGTAATGAAATTAAGGAAAAATCAAAGTGAAGAAGTATGTAGAATTATCCAATTTACTGCAATGAAAATCATGAATCCCTAAATGGGCATTTCATTGTGTTTTGTGAACCTATTTTCAATCCCATGTTCACTCTTGGAATGTATTTGAAGGATATTGGTTTTTTTATGTTGCACATTGATGATTGATTTTAAAAATGATGTTTCAAATCATATGGTTCATGTGGTTAACATGATATGGACAGAGATATCATTCCTTTTACCAATCATATGAAATATCAATTATTTTTAATGTGAAGTCATTAAATGTGAAAATGGTTTTTTAAACAACCTTGTATATATAGAGGAAATCCAAGTATGGCTCATTGACTAATTCCACCAATGTTTTTGTGGATGAACCATTAGGTTTTAAAAAAAATAACTAATTGGTGTCTAAGATGGAAAGCCAATGTGTAACCTTATGATATGTTTATGTTTGGAATTCTTCTTCTTAAGTAATGGCTATTCTAATACATAATATTCCCATAAGTGTGCTTATATGTCATGGCCATTCAGATCCTGGTGATTTTATTTTCACTTGAGTGATCCTGTTACCATCCTTTCTTATACAAGGTTTAACTTGAGTTGGACTTTGGGGTGTTATACCCAATTTTTCTTGGTTGTTTTATTTGCCATTATGGTAGATTCATGAAGATATGGTTTTACCCTACGAACTTTTAACTTGATTTTCTTAAGAGAGAAAGATGTTTAAGTAGCATTATTAGATTTTTAAATGGTCCAATGAGGGGTCCTTGCTTTGAGTATAGAGTTTGGAGTATATTGGTGCACACACACACACACACACACCAATACACCCCAAACTATATATTCCCTTTTTTATGAAGAGCTCTCTTATAGAACCCTTTAATGATGTGGTATCACTATTTGAGTGTTCACTACCACCTAATAGAGTGTTGGTTGAAATCATATGAGTGTAAAACCATTTAGTATGTTGTCTCTTGACCTCAATTTGTGTGTGGGTCTATGCACATAGTGCTATTATGTACTCTATAATTTAGCAACTCCCAAATTTGTTTTGGGGGTTTGTTTCATTTATATTATGATATATCAATATTTTATGTAGGAATATTACATTAAATAATGCATGAAAACATATATAAACAAAAAATTAATTCAAGGGTGATGTAAAGGTGGTACAAAACTCACACAGATTACATCTCGTTAACCCCTAAATTTTAAAAATAAAATGTGGGAGTGCCCAAAATCCATCTTTCTTTATTATTTTTATTATCCATGACAACATGAGGATAAAATAGAATGATCACAATGTGAAGACAAAATAATAATGAAAGGGAGATGAGAAAGGGAGAAAAAGGGAGAGAAAAAAGAATAACATAGAGGAGAGAGGAGGAAACCAAACAATGACATACCAATACAATCAGGGAAGAAAAGTTAGACCTATAGTACAAGTAATACCTTTAGTGCAAGTAGATGAAGAAGAAGAGGATGAATATGCAGAGCCACTATGAAATCCTAGATTATAGGTATATAGACTATTAACCTAGATTTTTTGAAAAAATATGTAAACCCTAGGAAATAGAATGTTCAGATCATATGAAATAAACCCTAGGATAAATTATGTAAACCTTGGGATAAATTTTATGAAATAAATTCTAGTTTTTCTTAGCAACCCATTGACAAACCCAGTTACAAAACTAAATATATTTTGGATTAACAGATTTTGGAAATTGTGTTTGATTAAATACCCTAAAATTTCATTAGATTTAAAAAAATAAAAATAAAAAAAATTATGCATAACCTAAAATCAATGCAATACATAAAATAAATTTTATTATTTAAAGTATCTTTCAAAAAAAATTCATGTAACATTTCATGGTTGCATACATTATATCAAACCCTAGTGTAGTTAACTTGGTTTATTTTCATGTGCATTCTATATTGTTTTATAGCTTTTACAATGTTATTTTTTGGATATTAGAGAAGACATCATGCCAAAATTAGGCCATCTCTCCCTATTAATATTATTAGGAGGTCATTGGATACCTTAATCCATAGTGGACCTAGCATCCATGCTTTAACATAATGTGACATGGAAGAGGATTTTTATGAGGCTTGTGAGCTACCTTGACACTTTTCCATGAGAAAAACTTTGTCAACCTCTATATGCCCACTGTAGAGGTATACATGTAAAAGTTTATTTTTTAATTAAAAATATTTTTTCTTATTCATAAAATTTAATTATACAACTTAATAATGACAAATCTACTACTCATAGGGACCTACAGGAGCTAAATTACAATGTCACTAAGGTTTGTACAAGTGGTAATCCCTAAACCTCTACATACTTGATATGAAGGTATAAATTTTTAATTTATTTTTTAATTGAAAATTATTTATTTTCATTAAACAATTCAAATATAATATTTGCATCACAAGGCTACTTCCCATATAGATTGGCATGAGGATGAGAGAGTTAAGAGGAGTAGATTTTATTTGTTTGACATGAAGGAGTGACCTATAAGGTGGTATAAATTTATTTATTTTTCAATAAAAAATGTTTCTATTCATTAAAAAATTATCATACAATTTTATTATGGTATATTTACCTCCCATATCAACTAGCGGGAGGATGATGGTGTTGGTATAAATAGTCATCCTTAATTTTTATGATGGTATTACCTGCACAGAGGTATAAATTTTTTTTTTTTTTTAAATTAAGTTTTATTTATTTATTTTTATTTAAATTAATATTAATTTATTTATTTATAATTTTCAATAATTTTATTTCAAATCCTCTTCACCATAGAAGCTTATTTTCTTCCTTGTAAAAAAAAATTACAAAAAATAGACTATAGTTTTCCCCAACTCACATAAAAAAGATACTCCCCAGTGTATTAAGGTCATAATATGACAATAAAGTAGGGAAACCCATACCAATATCAGATGATGATAGACCCTTTCATCTTACTCTCAAGGCTTATATACACTAAGTGTAAGGCCTAATCAGATTGGAGAGGTATGTAAATAATAACATGGAAATATTAATGGATGTTCAAGAAAAATAAGTATTTTAAAATATTTTATTTGAGTATTTTAATTTTTTTATTTTAGCTTATCAATTTTTTAGTTTACATTATTTTCAATTTCTTAATTTATAGTGATTGATTAAAATATGATATATTTATATTTCAATATTTTTGGTTTTAGTTCTTTCAAATAAAGAATCATTAAATGAGATTGAAATTTATTTTATTATTTTTTCCATCTATAATGGTATAAATTACCAATTTCAAAATGCACAAATTTGGTTGTTGTGTTCTAGGATCACTTCGAGAGTGCCCACTACAAGAATATTTTAATTAAAAGATATGCATCAGAAGGGTTTAGGAGAATAAAGAGGAATTTGAGGGTAATTACTTTGATTAAATAAAAAATATGTATTTTAATGTTATAGTCTTTTAACAACTTTTCATACCTTTGATGCATAGAGGAGAAATCTTCAATGTCTGAGAATAGATAGAGATCATGGAATGATTTATGTGATAAATGACTACACGTGTACACTAATAGGGTTGTAGGCTAGTCAATCAAATTAATGATGTGTATAAAAAATATTAATGTAAGAAAGAAAAGTAATTGACTAAATGGTTATGAATCAAAAGTTCAAAAAGGATAGCAAGTAACTCATTGCATGGGGTGATGAAATATAAATGATTTAGCTAAAAAAATTAAGTTATATATAAATTGCTAAATAGTCAATTTTTTATTTATATAGATTATTAATGAATTTATTTTATCATATAATTATTTTTGGAGGAAGTGCACTATGACAAGCACACAAAAAAGAAAATGTGAAAACAAAAAAACCATTGGATGAGACACATATGCCTTCAACGAGTGTGCTCATGATATTGACTTTGGCATGTTAGGTTGTGGAGTTAAAAGCTTCACCAAGATGCAAACAAGAGGTTGTTGAGAGGTTGCTGAGTTGCAGAGCAACCAACGTCAGTTTGATCAACCGACATCGGTCATATCCAGTGATTAGAGCAACCGACATCGATCAAGTATCGGCCGACGTCGATCATCTCTAGCTAGATAGGGACCAACGCCAGTCGCCTGTGCGGTTCTAGAACTGCTAGTTCACAAATAGTTTGTTAATGAACCAGTTGTTTGCATGTAAAAAGGCTAATTTTAGTCTTGAGTTGTGGATCTAATTATTGTAATTGGATGTCTAATTATTGTTTGGCATGAGATCTATATAATAGACTCATGGGCTATATTGTAAAGTGTGCTAGTTGAGAGAGCAAGGTTAGTTCCTTCAGAGTGAAGAGAGCAAGGTGTGTTCCTCCTAGTGCCATAGTGCCAAGTGTGTATGATCAAGTAGATTTGTAGGTTGTTGCAAGATCTAGTAGAGATCCATAGGGGTGCTAGTTTGGAGAATCAGAAGGGTTCTTCATGTGTGTATGATCTTGGTCGGTAGGTGTGCAAGGCCAAGTTGATCTACGGTATAGCAAGATTAGGTGAGATCTACATGGTAAGCAAGATCATTGATTTGTAGGTGTGTGTGTGTGTGCATGGTCTAGGTTTGCAGGTGTTGCAAAACCAAGTTGATCTGTAGGTGGCAGCAAGATCAGGGAGATCAGCAACACAACAGGTAGTAATATCAGGGGAGATCTACTTGGAGTACGGTGTGTACTCAGTCGTGGAGTACGTGGAGTACTTGTGTACTGGTAGTAGTGATACTGACTGGTGGTACTGGTAGTAGTGATACTGACTGGTTGGAGGTGAACACCAACTCTGTGTTTGAGTTGTGTGTTGGGACCGTAATTGAGAGAGATAACTCTTGAAGGTGAATTACTGTACACTTGGTGTGGGAAGATTGAAAGGTGTGGCATCTCTTCATTGTAATTCTTTTTTTGGAAGAGTATTAATACAATTGGGTATTATCTCTCATATTCTATGTTATTTTTGAATTTCTAGTTACTTGTGCATTCTGGTTAAATTTCGTGTTTAGTTGCTTATACAAAGGTGATCAATTGTGCTTCTGGGTCCGAACATGGCATATATTATTTTAGTAGTTATTAATTATGTAAATTATAAATCAAAACACTTATATAAATTTATCAGTATGTATTTTAAGGTCCAAATACCATATGTCAACTGAAGGAGGATGACGAGGATTACCCATGGTATGAAAAAGATGAGGAAGAGGATGATGAGGATGAGGACAATGATGATGACTTAAGACATTTAGGATGTAATTCTAGATTTGTATGTTTTTTTAATGTGGAAGGGACCTTTATTACTCCCTCAAAAACTTTTTTTTAATAAAAACATTTTGAATTTAAATCTTATCTTCTTTGATTATTCAATTATAACTTTTGGATATTTTAAATTTTGTATTTTACATTAATATCATAAATTCTAAACCTAAAATATTAAATATATAATATAATATACAATAATAAAATATATTATTATATAATATAGTAAAAACAATTACATAAACACATTAATATGTAATTTATTTATAAAAAATAAAAAAATAAATATTTGTAAATATTGAAAATGATTTATAATAATAAATAATTATATTATATTTGTTTTTTAATTATTTATATTTATATTTTTGTCATTTTCACACTAATTTTACATTGGTGAGGGGTAGCATGAAGGTGGAAATAATGTCACACAAAGGTGGCACACAGTGGTACAACTAGAAGTGTTTAGTTGCTTCACTTTTACTAAAAATGACACAAATTTGTCAAATTTTGACCATAAAAATACAAAAAAAAAAATCGCTTATCAACGTAAATATGACCCTATTTTTGGGGCTAATTACATTTCATGTAGTATTGTATGGGAAAGGTTTTCATACCATGTGATCTATAAAACATGAGGGAGGGAGGCATGGAGAATACCAACTCTGATTTTGGCCCACCTATTAAGAGCCCAGTATTCCCTAATCCCCCCTGAGTGACCTCTTGACATGCCCCCCAAGTACCTTATTTTTCTATCGATACATATAATATACCCAATTTATTTAATGAGAGGTGAAATTTAGAAAGACACAAATGAGGATTCATTTATAAAGTGTCTTTGATAGGTGATAAAATACCTTGTTAACACCAAATCCCTCACCCACCTTGAGTGGCCCTAATTCCATATTGAAGACAAAAAAATATGGATTTAATATTTTCAAAAATGAATATGGGATGAATCTCATTAAGATTATAACCCATATTTACATGGGGTATGCATTGAGAAGGGAAAGGAATGCCACTTTTATAAAAATAGAAATTATAATGGATATAAATTTGCACCACCCATTATACCAAAGAGGAATGGAAATTATGCTTGAAAAATATGATGCATATTAAAAAGGGTTGTATACAAATATAAACACATATGAGTATCCACAGGCCATATAAAAGAGGGTTAAAATGAAGCATATTACTCATTGCACATGCCAAAAACATTAAATGAGTGCTATGTAAATTTTTAAGTATCATTTCTATTTATTTGGAATAATTTAATTTAAATTGATTTTTTATTTATTTTTAAAAAACTAATGTATATTATTTTTTATTTTTTGCCAACATAGGGCATTTGAATGTAGACCAACTAAAGAAGCATTCAATACCTAAAAAAAAATACCTTGTGGAAATATGTCATCATGACATATGTAAGTTAATTAATGTCATATAGATTTGTTAGATGTCACTCCATATTTATTATTTTTTATTTAGTTCTAAATGTGTAATTAATTACTTCTATTTTTTTAGGAAGCCAACTTCCATATCTTGCCACTTGATGATCACATACAGGTGGTACTGGAGGAAACATGAGAAGTATTATTGAGGAGCATCAACATCACAAAAGGCATCCAAGAAAGTATTAATTAATTTTGTTTGATAAATAATTAATTACATATTAAGTTATAATTCCAAGATTAAATTTTAGCGATATTTAACATGGATTAAATTTTTTTAATAAGGTTCAATTTTTAAAAATAAATAACAAATTTATTTGCATTGTTTTGTTATGCAGGGAACATTGGGATCCTCCCAAAATACACCTTGTGTATGATAGTTTTTTAATTATAATTAAAATAATTTTAAAATTAAAAATGTGTTTTTTATATGACATTTTTTTAGGTGATGAGATGTTAAACACATGAGGTGGATGATGACAATGATGATGAGGATGAGGATGACGGTTGTGGTCATGTTGGTGTTGCAAGTGGATGGGATGATAATGATGATGAATAGAATTGTTTTTCATATGATGGGTTGTATTCCCTTAATATATTTTATGAACTATTATTTTATAAATTACCATTTTATAACAATAGTTGTGTACATATTTTAAGTAAAATAAAGACTTATTTAATGTTCATGATTAATGAGAGTTCTAAATTTATTTTGAGTACTTAAATATTTTCTTTATTTAAATTAATTTTTAATATGTATTTTTATATAAAAATTGAATTTATATAAATATTAGGCCTTCTAAAAAATAATCAATTTTAGTGTATTTTTGTTAATTATTATAATATATAATACTTATTTTATATAAATAGTTTAAATATATTCAAATTTATTTATTTAAATACACACACGCACACACACAGATATATATATATATATATATATATATATATATATATATATATATATATATATATATATATATATATACATACATACATATATACATAAATAAATACATACATACATACATATATGTATATATGTATATGTCTATATATATATATATATATGTATGTATGTATGTATGTATGCATATATGCATATATGTATATATATATATATATATATATATATATATATATATATATATATACATACATACATATATACATACATACATACATACACACATACATACATACACACATACATACATACATACATACATATATATATATATATATATATATATATATATATATATACATACACACACGCGCGCGCGCACACGCACACACACACACATTGTTTTTAAATAATAAATCATGATAGAACTACATCAACATGGGAAATTTTGAATTATTGAAACAAAACCTAACACAATTTTCCCAACTAAAATTTAAAAAATCATGCACATGCACCAATATTAAAAATCCAGATGAAAAATGGTTGATGTAGAGAGTGTCAAGTGAATAAAACTTTAAACCAGCATCCAAAACCATCAGTAAACATGTTGGCATTAGTTACATGTTGAATCAATGAATATCATATGTCAAGATCTCTTTTTTAATTTTATATTATTAGTTTCACCTAATTTTGTCATTAAAGGTGACTCCAAAAGATAATATATTAGTGAAGGTATATAAAATCCCTAATATGGTTACTCATCTCATAGTGGAATATGTGAATGGTTTTATATTATTAATTAGACTATGATTTGGATTGATTAAGTGCCCTTGGATGGATAAAAATGTTAGTGTAATACACATATGTGGTTTCTCAAAAAAAAAAGAGATAACTTAGGCATGGTAATTAGTCTAGTATGAGTTATAAATATTTGTCTATGTCAGGTAATCAATTAGTGAGTGGAAATGGTAACAATACCTTGGTGAGGGGTTAATCATACACTCTTTTGGATTCATTATTTGATGCATGTAAATTATATTAGGATCCACATGTATTGTTTCTTTTCAATTCTATTAAATGCTTGTACTTATAATGGTCATTTTAAGTGTGCCCATTACATGTTGAGTTTTAAATCATAATTAAACCATACAAAAGGGTAAGTTGATATTGTTTATTGATTTTTTTTGAAAGTCTAATTTTTTGGGACTCTAAAATTTATGGAAACCATTAGTGAATATGAAATTATGTTTAAGACTATGGCTACTAATATGACATATCAACCAATTGATAGTGAGATTTAAGCATCTTTGTTGATAGTTTGCCTCTAAAATTTTGATCTAGAATAGTTTTTAAAACTTACCATTATTTTTAGGACCTTGTCATTCTATAATATAAATTGAAATAAAATTTTATATACAAACATGATCAAGTATGGATAGAATTTCAATACTTTTAATGTTTAAAAATTGAAAAATAAGATAAACTTTAAGACTAGAAGCAATGGGAGTGTATTTCAACCAAAAATGTATTGTAATAATGTGGTCAATGTTATTAAATAACCACAACAAAGTTAATTTTATCTCAAAATAATAATTTAGGAAATTTACCAAGCTTAGTGAAAGTACACAACATGTCTTGAAGATATTTCTTGAATGTAATATGATTACTTTACCTCCAATAGGGAGATTTATTACCCAAGACTTATTGACCAAATTTGACCCCAAGTCAAACTTCGATCACCCCCTATAGGTTGAAACTTCATAGAAGTGTCTAATTTTTGTAATGGTCTTATAATGGTCTTTAGTGGTCATAAATAGTCCCATATGATCATATGTGTCCTTATCTAGCATTGTCCAAGTTCTAGTCTTATGTTCACTTGTCTAGTCTTATGGTCATGTACATGGTCAAACATATTCAAAGTTATAGTATGGTATAAATTCATTTCAAAAGGTTATTTTTATGTAATTTATATCATATTATCATGATCTAACCTTCATTTGGCTTTTATATGTAAAAATCCATAATTTGGCCACCTTTTGGCCCATGAAGAAGAGTTGGACATGCCACTTCAAGGAGAGAAAATTTAAAGAAGATTCCAAATGACCATAGTGTCATAAATAAGTCAAATAAGGTTCAGTAATAATCAGAGTCTAAAATAAGCTATAGTTCAATGACTAATCTTGGTAAAATTATACTTTTCAAGAACTTGTATGGTCTTGTAAGATCGATTTTTAGTTTCAAATAGTTTAAAAGTGTCTCTTGGGATCAATAAAATAATTTTACATATATAAACCAATTTTTAGATCGAATTGACACTCCAAACACTTTTTATCCTCTATTTCTACCTTTATAAGCTCAAGAAGGCAAATTTACATTGAATGGTACGACCAAGAAAGAGAGAGATTTAGGATCTAAAAAATTGGAAATTGGTAGGGGTGAAAGTAATATTTAAATAAGTGGCATTGGTTTTAATATTTGTTTCCTTTTTTAATGAATAATCATTAAGAGTGATAGCAGATCACTATGACCTATTCATCTGAGAGGAGTATATTCTTATTCTTACACCTATTTATCCAACTAATAAATTTATGGAGAGAAATTAATTTTAGGGTGGTTTGAAGAGGTATTATATCTCATTTTCATGGTGTTTTCATTAAATAATTCATCTCTATGAGTCAATTTCACTTGGAGGAAGAATGCCTTAGTGTACAAGCTATTTCAAATGATTCTGATCCAAATATTTAATTTATCTTGATGGTAGTGATTACCAGGGGTTTATATTACTTAATTATTCTTGTAAACTCCATTAGTTTAAAGTATTTATTATTATTTTGTCTCAGATGTGTTTTCATCCATCTTCTTCAAGTGTGATGCTCTTTAGGAGCTTAGTCTATGTTTGAACAATTTGCTAGAGTTTTAGTTATCAAATTTGGATTAAGAACTAGTGATACATCATTGTGTAGGATATTTAAATCATATTATAGTGTTGGAATCATGGGAGAGTCAAGATAATAGCCCAAATGCACACTTTTTCAATGAGAGCTAGTTGTTTCCTTCATATACATGTTGTACAAATTTTGAAGTTGATGGGAGATGATCAGGAATCATGGAGAGGAATAATTAATATTTACATGTATTAAATGGTCTATGACCACCTCACTACAATCCTAAAGTTTCTTTCAATTGACTAGATACTCCAATTCTCAACTCACTGACCTTTTGCATTGGTTGACTTTGTACAGTTCGTACAAGATCGATTAGGTGAGTTAAAGGGGGTGACATAAGAGACTTGTCATAAGACTCTATAGGAAATTTAAATAGTGATAATGAATGAAAATAAAGATGGTAGTGACTTGATAATGTTAAAGGATTTAAATAACTCAAAGAGTGCTTGTATGTAGACCTTACAGTCCATAATGACCTACAATCCCTAAGCCTATAGGTCCATATTTTAGACCAAATTCAATGACAAATCAACAATAAAAAGTATAAAAAATGGATATCCCAATGCCATTATAGGTGATACAAGCCCTTGAAGAAATTACTAAGTTAATTGAACAGTCAAGAGGATAATGGAATGAGTTGATAGTCAAAGAGAGTACCTACAGGTTTATACAGAAAAGAAAGAAGATAAGTGGCTTGAAAATATTTTTGGAGTTATAGACCTTCTACGACCCTATATACAATGAAAAATCCCTTTGGTATATATCTTCAAGCATCATTAATTATGAAATGAGTAGGTTAAAAATTCTTATACACAATCATGAGACCTCTAGATACACCTATAGGTGACTTATGGATCAAACTGGTCTCAAGGCATACAATAGAGAGACAAAGGTGTTGAGAGATGTGAAACAATTTAGTAATAAAACTATGTTCATAAACTACTAAAAGGATATGATGTGAAGGGTAAAGTCTAAACACTATGAACATAATCAAATTACCCTAGAAACACATATAGGCCATGTGACATAGATTAACAACAACCCTCAAGATAATGAGACTTGATAGAGATGTTTATAATGGGGGTTGAAACTAAATTGTAAAATTCAATAATTTTCATGGACTAGGAGAGGTTAGTGATACAAGGGTGAAGGCCTAAAACCTAACAGAGTCAATAACCCTAATGAACACCTATAGGTGGCTATAAGGGGAAGATAAACTGGCCTTAGACCTAACAAGAAGAGGAAAAGCATGTATGAGACATTATTGAACCTGATTAGAAACTTTAATTAGGTTAAATAACCAAAAGGAGGATAGATCCAAAAGTGAGGTCTAAACACATGAATGTAGTTATTGACCATAAGAGAGATACTTATAGGTGGCTAGATAATCAATGGGTGTTAAGCCTAAAATAAAATTTGACAGAGGTGTATGAAATATGTCTTGAACCCTATTGAGATTGAAATAAAGATAAATAACAATGTATGGTTAGTTATGTTGAATTTGAGATGAGAAAATATCAAAACATAGTTGATATCTTATATGACACCTACATGCATACATAACTCAGCTGGTCTTAAGCCTAAAATTGAAGAGCATAGATGATGGAGATTATGAATACCTACCTCATATTGATGAAATGGTCCATGATTTCATGTCAAAACAAAAGGGAATAAAATGAATATTTATCAAAACTAAGTTCTAAACTCATACATAGTCATGAATAAAGGATACACACAACCTGACCCTACAGTTTAATCTTGAGGAAAATTATTGTGTTAAAGCCTTTATAGGCATTCTCATACCTTGAAAATTGGTACAAGGGGTCATCATTGTTTAGAAAATATGTTCATGGAAATTTTAAGGTCATAAAAATAATTTAAGTATCCACTATTTTGTCTCATACCCTACCCACTCCTTGTGCAAAGGGAAGCCATGAGACTGAGAGAGATTTGTTGACTCAAAGCATGAAACAAGCATTCCCAAAATTTAGAAATCATCCTAGAGGTAGTGAAATGTCACATCATATTTATCCATATGATTATATGGTGCACACATACTTAGGTTTTCATCAAATGTCCTTGAGGGATATCAAGAAGGTAATAAGGCTATAACTCCAAGTACCTTGACTAGTTTACCAGTTGCATATAAAAGGGTAATGCTCACTTCTAAAGAATTTATAATAATGGAGAGGGATTTTTTTATAGGTTTATGATCCTCTCAAAATAATGAGAATGAATTTTGAGACACAAAACTTAGATTTGACCTCTCTCACACTCATGAAAAGCTAAGCAAGCCACCCGAGGAGAAATGAAGAGTTTGATCCATTTGGCATAGTTGGACCACTTGATTTTTGGGCCACTTTGACCAATCTAGGCATGGGAAATGAAGAGTTTCAAGAAACCTATGCACTTAAATGATGGAATGGTAGGGCATAAGAGATTATTTAGGATTTTTAGATGTTAAATGAGTGGTTTAAAATTATTTAAATTAGAATTCATGGTCTTAGGGTCCATTTATCACTCCTTTCATGCAAAGAAGGGTAGTTTTCAAGGAGCTAGTTAGTGTGTTAAGCAAGTTTGTAACCCCAGACACTTTTGGCTAAGTTTTTAAGATCCACACTTGGTATGGAGAATCCCTACTAGTTTGAATACTATATTTTCTAGTCAATGTGTTAAGCAAGTTTGTAACCCCAGCCACTTTTGGCTAAGTTTGTAAGATCCACACTTGGTATGGAGAATCCCTACTAGTTTGAATACTATATTTGCCTTTGAATAAATATTTAAATATAGTTTTTATTTCATAACTTTTTATCTAAGTGTGTGAAGTAGTGCATAGTTTAATGACAAGTGATAATCATTTATCCTTGTGTTCACTTTACTCTTTCATGTTTTTTGCAAGTAGTCTTCTCTCTAACAGGTCACATGAAGTGTATTTAGTGTCATTATTTGTATTTAAGTTTAATTAATAGGAATATTGTCTACAATCAGACCTATTATTCATTCACCTTAAAAATTGCAATGCATATCACCTTCATGTTTGAAACACATATTTTAGAGTAATCTAGGATGTTGAAGCTAGTCTTGTGAGTCATTTTTCATATTGAAAGTATATGGTAGTCTAATGAAGATAAAATTGGTGCATTACCTATTTATATTAGGTTCCTTTCACATTTTCTCTATCTCTTTTCATCCAAGTAAGTAAATAGTATAGGTGATAAGCTATCAAAGATGAATCTTAGGAGCTAGCCCTTTAATCTAGAGGTTTACCTCAGCTATAGGCAACCCACAGGCCTAGAGGTAATCCAATATTTCACTCAATTTTTAAAAGGATTGAACTACCTCTCTAAGGATGTAAAATTGAGTGACAATAAGACCTTTTCCAAAGAATTATGATTCAAAATTATTTTGTGACTATTGTACAATCCTAGGTCATTCTTCAAATAGATGCAAAAATTTTAAGCATAAGATCCAACATATTGTTGATAAAACCTAATACAAATATATGGAGCCAAAAAAACTTTAATGAATTAGTAGTGTTTCTAAACTAATGTTTGGACATTTTCAAAAATCCTCTTTCAAACTAGAATAATCAATAATGTGACAAAGAAAATGTTAAAAAAATAAAAATATAAACATATACTAATTTAACATTAAAGTATGGGACTTGTCCAATTAATTATTTTTTGACATAACTTAAAGGAAGGAATCTTCCTTTCACAATATCATTGATGAGAATGATATTCCACTTGATAATATAATGTATCTCTATTGATAATAGTTTATGTAAATTTGGATGAAAAGGATGCATTATTGATTGATAATGGCTTATGTATGAATATATGTACTAATGAATTCATTTATAATATTAACCTTGTTCATATTTACAAAGAACATATACTCCAGCTATTATAACATGATATATAAATCATGTTGGTCATATTATTTTTCTCATTCGAGTGCCCAAGATAATTCAAATGTTATTTCATGTGGTACCTAATAATAGTTCATATAATATGTTACTTGGTAGACCTTGGATACATTAAAGGAAATATTTTCCATCTATTATGCGTCTTTTAAAAAAAATTATACATGAGGTTATAGTGATTATAATTATAAGGGGCACCATCTATCCAAAGGAAAATTAACAAAAATAAATCCTTTGTTAAGAGATACAAAGGGAAGAAACATGACTTATATCTAGGGAAATAATTAATAAAGGGTAATTATAAAATTCCATTATAAATGGAATGCATATAACAAAACCAATATCTATGAGGCAACCTTTTATTCTCTTACTATTTTTTTTAATTTTATGGCTTATTGGCACATTAATATCCCTAAGTGTAGATCTTAAGGAATACACTGGGATCAAGGTGGGTTAGCTCATGGTACTCTATGAGATATTTTACCATGATCTAACAATCATAATAGCACCATAATATCACCATTACATCAAATTTTACACACCAAAATTTGGTACAAGACCATATTTAATTTCCTTTCTATATGTAATCAAAAATGCATCATGTCTATAAATTAATCCTAGATTGTATAAGATAGATCGTACCTACACTTCCGATTGGGATACACTTGTTAAGTGAGATCATGACCAATATGGGGATCTGCTAGACTCAATTAGGGGATAACTTGTATCACTTATCATAACACATAATGTTAGGAAGAGTTATAAAGCCTACAGTCTAACACAATCTCATAAGAACCCTATGGAGTCCTAAGTTTCAAAACATTCAATTTATTCTAATAGAAAGAAAGTAAATCTAATCTAGTGCACACCAAAGCTTGTGGCACAAAGTGAGGGTTAAAATCAATTAAAAAAACAACTAAACTAAACATGTATTAGAATACATATACTCATGTCAATGTATATGGAATATTAATACATGGGAAGAAGAATACAAATGCATTATCTTTATACTCTTACAAATGAGAAATAAAGTTAGGAATACTTACTTTTGAAGATGAACCCATCAATATTTAATCTCTCCCTTGGAAAAGGTGATTCATAAGAGATTATTATGGTATGTAAGGATAACCAAAATAAATCAGCTCTAGGCTACACAACCTATCTAAGCATCCAAAAGACTTATCCACAAGACAAGTTTTATATCTCCAAATAAAGTATGGAACCCTAAGCTTTATTCCTAAAGTAGAATGGTCAATAAGCAGATGTTCACTCTCACTTCTTTGCTAATAATTTTTCTCTTATGAAATGGTGGGAAATGAACTTGTATATATAGGTAGATCTTTCCCTAAATCCTCCTAGGAATGTTGATTGTATAGAGTTGACCCAGTCGACCTAGTGTGTTTTTGGTGATAATTCACTAAGTCTGTGTTAGGTCAACTGAAAGGCTGAAAAACTAAAAAAGTGAAAAATATGCCTGAACTGTATTAGGTTAACCTAGTCGACCTAGTACAACTGATTATCCAAAAGGGTGTTAAGGCAAAGAAAAGAGGACAAAAAGAGGAAAAATATTGGAGGAGGTAGGATTAAGAAGAATAAGCTTAGGGTAAATGGTTTTTAGGAGACAAGTGTGTATATGGCAAGTGGTAAAAGGGACAAAAATCTCATGAAGCACCGATAGTCTACCCACCCCTTTCTTGGTTCACCCATTAAGACATGCACTCAAATAAATTGATACTCGATAAGTTCTTTCAAGATATAAAGTGTCACTAATCAATAAAAGTTTGAAAATATTATGTGTATACATATTCATGTGTCATTCAAGTGTAACATAGGATGGTGCTTTGAGATAAAACATGATAACACACAATGTCGATGCTAAGTAAATTATAGTACGTAACAAATAAGATAAATGAAGGGATTGAATTAAAAACACATACCTTTAACTTATCTTAATGTCCTAAATAAATAAGTAGACTATAAGAGATGTGAAGGTGTCCAACGTATAGAACACTAGATGAACCTATAGAAGTTAGTGCAAAAAATAGCCAAAAATCATTTTTTTTGGAAAATAAGCATATGGTAGTGGAAAATAATCTCTATGTCATCATGAATCTAACACATTTTATGTTTTCAAAATGGATGAGTAGAAACAAAGATAGAATCAAAATAATAAAGCTACAAGATAATAATTGAAAGATTTGAATTTTGAAAAAGTGTAAGAGAAAAGACAAGTCATTTGTCATTTTAACTTGTGAAGGAGAGAAAAGAGAGATCTCGAGAAAAAACAAGCTAGGATGATGAGGAGATGACATGCTAGATAGGGAGAGGCTCTAGAGGCAGCAACAGGTGCACTACATGTATGGATCTAAGAATCTCAAACAATTTTTTGAAATTTGTATTAAATTAAGTGAATTTTTAGTCATTTAAAAATTTAAGCATTTTTAGATGTCAAAATGAAGCAAAATCAGGTTCTAGGGGTAGCAAACAAGAAGATAGGAAATGGGTTTGGAAGGTTTAGGTAGAAAGAAATAAATTTTTATTTTTTAAAGAAAATAAAAGGGGTCAATAGGCAAAAATCATTGGGTTGATCTAGTAGGCTAGAGAATAGGTAGAATCCATAGTGCCAGCCTAGTAGGTATGGGTTGACCCTATACATTTTGTAGGCTGAAGGCCTAGTTTGGAGTTGCTAAGTGGTCTGAAACGTCCAAAATGGAAACTAAACACTAAGGAGGGGAAGAGAAAGGGGTTGACTCAAATTTTTGAATCAACCAAGAAAAAAGATAAGAAATTTTTGGTCAAAGTAGTTTGACCAAAGAGCTAGAAAGATATAAAAAAGCATGTAAAAGGTTAAAAGAGGGATAGAATGACCTGAAATGACTAAGTAAAGTCAATAAGGAATGAGAAGGATAAAATTAAGTGAAAATTAATTAAAAAAAGTAATTTTAGGCTTGTTTTTGCTTTAAAAATGAAAAAAAAAAGTATTAAAGAATGTATTATGACTATACATGACATGGAGGAATTGATACATCTTTTGTTGTTTCATGGGTTTAAAGATGACAGAGATATTGGAGACTTGTGGACATGCCATGGTTACCATACTTGTTAGATAGGTTGTTAGATGGAGATAGGGCTAGACTAGGATCCATAGGTCTAGGCAAGATAGCAGAGATGTGTTAGATCCCCCTTAGTACTGAATTATTAGTCATGTTCCTTAGTTGTTGGGAATGATTGACTAACAGCTTTAGATGGGAGGTGGATGGGGATATAGTATAGGTGGATATCATGCTAGAGGATGTATATTCCATCCTAGGGTTACTTATAGTAGGAGCATATGTGACCATAGGGATACTAAATAGTCTAGAGGAGAGGAGAGTGTTATCCATGTGGGATATAGGCTCAAAGATGAAATTACAAAGTAGGAGAGGCAGTATGTTTGATGTCTATACATCATATATTTTGGACATCTAAAAGGTTGTGATAGGCCTTGTGACATAGTAGGTTCTATATCACAAGTCAAATGACAAGGTACCACTATTCATGGTAGCCTTGAGTAGGATGATCTTAAAGGAGTGAGTGTTATATGACCTAAGCTTGATCATCTAGTTCTAACTAGTACATAATATGTACAAGATGCTAGTCAAAGGGTAGAGGACCATGGGATTGATCATATTGCTAACAACTTGGATATATGAGAGGTTTCTTATGTATTGACTGATAAGGTTTCCCCATGTGATCAATGATAGGTTACCTTAGGTAAGGAGATAGAGGGAGGACCAGGTAGTGTAGGCCATGCCCCACATGATAGTGTTCAAGTCAATGAGATTTAAAAACATCATATGGAAACCATACAAGCACATAACAACTACATAGGCAAGTTGGGACATAGTTACACCAATAACAAAGAGGACAGAGGTGATTAGACACTACTTATGGTAGAGAGATCCACATCTAATGGCATGAGTGCTAAGGTAGATGGGCCTACCTCATCTAGAAACATTAATACTGATTCTTGATTAATGGGCTTGACATGTGAGGGAGCCATAGGGAGGAGAGGACTAGGGCCACTAGTAGTGAGGTTGACATTGAGGCCACATCAAGAGTGATAATGGACTGGTTGAGCATGACAAAGAATTGAGTAGGAGGATAGGGATGTGGAGGTAGAGATACTAGATTTACCACTACTAGCTCCACATCAAGATGAGTATCAACCATCGAGGACAAAATATTGATGGAGGCAAGAAGCAAAAGAGAGATTAGATACTATTACCATCCTAGATGACCCCATAGGTGAGATAGAGGAGATGATAGTGGGACTACTTACGTACAGGCTGAGACTGACACAAGCCATGATAATTAGGTTTGATCTAAAGTGGTAACCTATAAAGGAGGTGCTATGAGTCCATGTAAATAAGGATATTGTGCTAGGTGGTTACATAGATGATAATACCATACTAGCCATGACATAGATAAGTAAAAAGGATTTTGTTGCTTAAGTTTTGTTTAGATAGATAGATAGATATTATGAGATATGATAGTCATTTAATATCCATATTGTGTAATTTTATAGGTGTAGGTGATGATGATGAGGAGAGATGGGGGTCCTTGGTGAGGGGAACACTCCATGATGTCCTTGATGAAACTCTATAGCCATACAACCCCATGACACTAGAGGATCTAAGTGTATCATCTGCCCTAGCTCAAGCGAGCTAGTTTAGATTAGATGGAGAGGTAATGAGGTAGATATGGGTACATAAGGAGAGGATGTAGCCACCATAAAAGATGGGTGTTAGGGAGTGTAGTCATATTAAAATGTAATTTGTACAACTTGATCATGACTTGTGACACCCAAACCATAGGTCTCTCCTTCTCGCTTACACAACCCACTTAGGCATGTTTCACTATTTCCTAGTCATCTAAAGCCTTCTAAATTTATCCCCTACTATCCTAAACTTATCTCCTAGCCATATATATATCCCTAGGTCCATTTCCCCTAGAAAATAACACCATAAGTTGGACTACAGTGTTAGGACCCCGGGTGTCCACTTTTTAGCATTGTTGTCCAAGTCCACAATAGCCTCAAATGGTTATATTTTCTTGAATCCTTATATTTTCCCTTGTCAGCCTAATGTGAGTTCATCTAACCCATGATCACTAGTTATCCTATAAAATCCCATTTAAAGGTCATTTAGAAGGGTTGGAAATCATTCAAAAGGCACAAGTTAGAAATATACTAAAGCACACTCAAGCAAATCTTCCTATTCTTTGTATACAACCACCCACTATTATTTCTAGCCTATCCAATCTCCCACACCAGTCATGAGTCATCTCAAGCTTACCTAAATTTACATACACTTGTATTGCATACATAAGATTACATAATACACATTCAAATTGGGATAAATACATTAGCCTTGACCCCTCTTTGAAGTATTAGTATGTAGGTAGCGTGCCCACACACGGGGTGTGATCGTATGTTTAATGCATATTACACCCTAACCCCTTTTTTTAGTTGGATTCGAGATCACCTATAAATCATGAAGAGGAAATAAGATCCTTGAAGACAAAATAAATTACACATGGAGCTTTTTGAACAACCAAGACTTGATATTTTAGCCACAGGGTCTCCTAGAGCATACAAATAGAACCCAAAAAGCTTAAAAAGCTCAGAAACTAAGGACTACAACACCAAAACTTAGACTACATCACTGGACCTCTAGGTGTCTAATTTCTAGCACTCTTATCAGGTAGAGAACAAACTTTTAGATCTTGTTTCTGATAGTCTGCCCATCCAGATCAACAATTTGTAGCCTCTATCTCCTCCATCTCAACTAAGAATCAACTAAGCTTTACTTTCTATCCCCTTGTTTACTATTTTTAGAAATCATTTAAGCACTTCTAGATTCAATAAATTAGTAGGTTAATTAAGGCACATTTATTTATTGATTTTCCCCTTAATCCAAACCCCTTTACTATTTATATAATTAACCCTTATAGTTTCCCAAATTTAGTGAAATATTTGGTGAACAGCACAAAAACCATAGAAACCTTAGGGATAATTACTTATTTTTTTTGCAATATTTTATTGATTTTTCCTAAATTTAAAATTAAAAAAACTACAAATTAATTGAAATATTTTCAATGATTCACCCAAACCCTATTTTGCACATACTAGGTCCTATTTGCATACAAACACTTTCAAACAACTAGGAAAAATATATTGCAAATTTTAGAAATATTTTCAGATTTTTCCTAATTTTTTCAAAATTTATAGTAAAATTTTCAAATTATTATATTAATTTTGAAGAAAAAAATTCCAAAGCCCTAGCTGCATCAACTAAATCCCAATAATTTGCAAGTAATATTCCACTTATTTTCTACAAATTTTGATTGAATATTAAAAACAAAAAATCACTTTAAATTTTAAAAATTCATAGTAATTCCAAAAATTTTATTTGTCTTAAAACCCTAGTTGCATCTACTAGGTCCCATTCAAGCAAGACATTTCTCATAATTTTCTAGATTTTATCCTGCATACTTAGCTCAAAAAATCAATTTCAAATTCAAAAGTTCATAATATTTTGCAAATAATATTTTTTGAAAAATCCCTAGTTGCATATATTATTTCCTACATTGCTTTTTATGGTATTACCTTACATGTTTGGCAGCTTCATATCCTTTTTTGCATAAATTCTAAACTACTATTTTAGAATTTTGCATTTCTTATATCTAATACTTCCTAGTTTTAGCACATTACCTATTACAACTTATTGCAAAACATTCAAACACATTTCAAATTGTTTTCCTACTTTAATAATGGCCCAATATATCAGCTTTGATGAAACTAATAAAAGAGAGCTTTAAGAACTCTTAAAAAAACACCCAGATATGCAAGATGACATTATTAGAATCCTCCAAGAGGAACAATAAAAGGTAATCAATGGTCAATATTCTCAAACTATAGAGCCACCAGTTGCACATGACATTATGGGGGCAACTATGTCACAATAACCCCCTATAGAAGCCCAACCTTCTTCTATGCCACCATTTATAGCTAGTACATCCCTATCTCTTGGTGTGGTAGCCCTTGTGCAAGAGATTAGATCTCTTTAATCCAAGGTGAAACATCTTAAGCAAGGTACCACTAGATCTACATAGAGATTGGACTCCTTCACTCTATTGAATATACCTTTGGCATGACATATAGCTGCTACACCCTTGCCACCTAGATTTTTACAACCTAATCTCACTCTTTATGATGGAAATGGTGATCTAGAGACATATTTGAGAGCCTTTCACGTAGCATGTTTGGATTATGTACCACATGACTGGTTATTAACTAAATTATTTTTGAGGAGCCTCAAGGATTATGCATTATAATGATTTTACAATCTACTAAATCAGTCAATTAATGAATTAAATCCTATTACCAACATGTTCTTAACACATTTTAATATCAATATTGATGATAAGGTTTCATATACCCAAATTTCATAACAAAAATAAAAATCAAATGAGCCTCTCACCGAGTATGTTCTCAGATATAAGACCATATTGGCTAAAATGACTAGCCCTATGGTAGATCAAGAGTTACATGACCTCTTCAAATAGAGTCTTCTACTAGTTTTACATGAGATAATCATGTTCGAACATTTCTCCTCTTTCATTAAATTATGTCACACTTTTAAAGAAAGAGAAATCAAACTCATTTCAATGGGCAAACTTAAGTACATAAGTGCACTAGATACAACTAATAAGAGTAACAACAAAGCCATGTTAGGGTGTGGAGCTAAAAGCTTCAACTGTTTGCACACACATGAAGAAAGGATGCTGAAGAACCAGAGCCACCGGTGTCGGCAGTATGATCGACGTCGGTCAGATGCAGTGGAGAAGGAGACCAGCGACGACAGAGAGTCAGCTGACGTCGGCAGCACCAGACAAGCAGGGACCGATGTCGGTCGCCTGTGCGGTCCAGAACTGCTATTTACGAACAGTCAGTTAGTTAAATCGAGTGTTTGCATGCTAAGAGACTATTTTAAGTCGCGAGCTGTGTGTCTAATTTTAGTAGTTAGATGTCTATTTTTGTAACCATGGGATTCTATTTAAAGAACCATGAGGCATGTATTGTAATTATCATATTGATCAAGTAAAAAGCATTGAAGCAAGCAAGGTCAAGGAGATCTACAGGTGTAAGGTTAAGGAGATCAGCTATAGCATTCAAGGAGGGATTGTAACTCAGGTTTTAGAGTTGGTTTTGTGTTGAGCAAGAGAGAGGGAAGAAGGTCTTGAGGTGTGGCAAGCCTTTGAGGTGGAGGGAGAAGTGGCATCTTCCTTATTTGTATTTTATTCTAGTATTATCTAATACAATTGTGTGTATTGTCTCTCAAATTCTTTGTTGTCTCATGTTTCTAGTTTCTTAATCATTATGGTATAATTTCCGTGTTCAATTTCTCATATATAAGTAATCAATTGTGCTACCGTTGGATAAGGGGCCTCCTAACAGTTGGTATCAGAGCTACGGTTTGCAAGAAGCAGGTTATTGTTTTTGATTACAGGTCATTCATAGGGTTTTCTGATTGAGTGGGAGTTCAGCAATGGTAGAAGAAAGCAAGCTACGAATGGAGAAGTTTAACGGCAAGAATTATCAACACTGGAGGATGTAGATTGAGGACTATCTGTATCAGAAGGACATGTACTTACCGTTGGGTGGGGTTGCATGCAAGCCCACAGATATGAAGGATGAAGAATGGAGTGTTCTTGATCGGAAGGCTCTTGGTTCCATAAGGTTGAGTCTTGGAGCTTCTGTGATTTCTAGCTTATCACAGTGCAAAACAATGGAAGAGTTGATAAAGTCCTTGGCAAATCTATACGAAAAGCCCTCGACTTCTAATAAGGTATACCTTATGAAGCAGCTATTTACTTTACAAATGCAGGAAGGAGGTTTGGTACATACTCATCTCAGTGATTTTCATGGTTTGGTAAACCAATTAGCTTCAGTCAACATTTTTTTTGATGATGAGGTAAAGGCTCTCTTGATTTTATGTTCTTTGCCTGAAAGTTGGGACGGTATGGTTATGGCAGTAAGTAACTCTGCATCTACTTCTAAAATCTTAAAGGTTGATGATGTTGTGAGTGTGATTTTGAATGAAGAAATACGCAGGAGAAGCACAGGTGAATCATCAGGGAACGCTCTAAGTGTGGAAAGTAGAGGAAGGCAAAAGGAGAAGATTGAGCAAGGGAAATCAAGGTCAGGAAGGAGATCCGAGTTTAAAGGTATTACCTGCTGGTTTTGTGGAAAGAAATGACATACAAAGAAGGAGCGTTTGTTGAGAGATAAAGAGAATCAACACGCAGGTATTGAAGAAGTAAAGGATGCAAACATTGTGGTACAGGATGCTCTCATACTTTCTTTGGATAGTCGCGTAGGATCATGGATATTAGATTCTGGTTCATCTTTTCATGCATCCCCAAATAGAGATTTGTTTCATGAGTATGAACAGGGAGATTTTGGAGTTCTTTATTTAGGGGATGGTACGCCTTGTCAGATAGTTGGCAAAGGGAAAGTGTAGCTGAGATTGCAGATTGACAACACATGGGTGTTGAAGGAGGTCATGCATGTTCCAATTTTGAAGCAGAGTCTGATTTTTGTAGGAAGGTTGGGAGATGAGGGATGCACAATAACCCTCACAGCGGATTCTTGGAAGGTTACCAAGGGAGCACTTGTTTTAGCAAGAGGTAAGAAAGTAGGTTCTCTTTATCTATCTACTTGTACTACTGATTCCACTTCTGGTGCAGATTCGAAGATGTGGTCTATTAGGCAGGGTCACATGAATAAGAAGGGAATGGAAGTTCTTGACTCAAAAGGTATGTGTTCAAATTTAGAAGGCATGGATAGAATTCATTGCAGGAAAAGGAAATTTGAGGCTTTTGACAAGAACAGGGATGTCTTGGTGTTTTTGGAGGAGATGAAGGCCAGAGAACAGTTACAGGTAGTAAATAAATCTGAGCAGGGCAGCATGGATATAGATTTGATCCAAGAAGAGCTCACAGATGAAGAATTCATCACTCACGGGAACACACAGGCACCGATGTCGATTACTTGGAACCGACGTCGGTCATCCAGACACCGGCTTCGGTCTTGTGCAGACCAGCAGGGTCAGTAGGTCAGGTAAGAGAAGTCCGACGTCGGTCATCAGGACCGACGTCGGCGGAGGGGACACGGGCGTCGGCCAGGGGTAACGACGTCGATAGTCAGGATCAGTGCAGGGAACCAACATCGGTCAGGAGCAGACTGGGAGTTGGCTGAGATCGGTCACTGAAACGGATGTTGGGTGGATCTATGAGTCTCAAACACCCATACAGAGGTCAGAAAAGGTATGTGAACCTCATATTCACTGTTCACCTTCTTTATATTGCTTACTGTTAGTCATGAACTAGGAAGATGGAGGAAGCAATGCAGGTAGAATCTAGAAATAGTGGGAGCTTGACATGGATGAGGAGTGTGAGTCCTTGGATTAGAGCCAAACAGGTACTTGTTGGTGGAGTTGTCAGCTGGATAGAGGGATGGATTCCCGTTTTAGAGAAGAGAGTGGATGGACATCTGAGACAGAAGGCTATGGTATATGGTCTTGAGTTATGCTGCAGGGCAATGGAGGTTTGACCATTGTTTTTTATCTTTACCAGGTTGGATAATATTAGCTACATTATCTTGTTACTGTATTGTGTTACTTTTTGCAGGGTTGCATAAACAGGGAGTTTTCTGAGCTAAGGGTAGAGTTGGTTTAGAAGTATGTCATGAAGAATTTGGGAGCAGCAAAATTCTTGTGGCATAGGTGATAGATATAGCATCACAGGTTTGCGTGGTGGTTGGTCTTCAAGGGTGACTTTGAAGAGGGATACAGAGCCTAAGGAACAAAATAGACGGTGTACAAGTACAGGTATAGGTTGCAGCTATTTATCTCCAAGTGGGAGATTGTTAGGGTGTGGAGCTAAAAGCTTCAACTATTTGCACACACATGAAGAAAGGATGCTGAAGAACCAGAGCCACCGATGTCGGCAGTATGACCGACGTCGGTCAGATGCAGTGGAGAAGGAGACCGGCGATGGCAGAGAGTCGGCTGACGTCGGCAGCACTAGACAAGCAGGGACCGACGTTGGTCGCCTGTGCGGTCCAGAACTGTTGTTTACGAACAGTCAGTTAGTTAAACTGAGTGTTTGCATGCTAAGAGACTATTTTAAGTCGCGAGCTGTGTGTCTAATTTTAGTAGTTAGATGTCTATTTTTGTAACCATGGGATTCTATTTAAAGAACCATGAGGCATGTATTGTAATTATCATATTGATCAAGTAAAAAGCATTGAAGCAAGCAAGGTCAAGGAGATCTACAGGTGTAAGGTCAAGGAGATCAGCTATAGCATTCAAGGAGGGATTGTAACTCAGGTTTTAGAGTTGGTTTTGTGTTGATCAAGAGAGAGGGAAGAAGGTCTTGAGGTGTGGCAAGCCTTTGAGGTGGAGGGATAAGTGGCATCTTCCTTATTTGTATTTTATTCTAGTATTATCTAATACAATTGTGTGTATTGTCTCTCAAATTCTTTCCTGTCTCATGTTTCTAGTTTCTTAATCATTCTGGTATAATTTCCGTGTTCAATTGCTCATATATAAGTAATCAATTGTGCTACCATTGGATAAGGGGCCTCCTAACAAGCCCCATATAAGGTCAAATTTAATGACAGTAAAAGACCAACTCAGTAGATAGTTAATATAGCTTTAGATCCCTCATATAGAGTCACTTTATTAACACCTCCTTGGTTACCTTTTACAAATCTACTAGTTCTTGTAGCCAGAGTTCTACAATAGTTCTTAGAATGTAACATCATATCTCTTCCTCCCATCAAATAAATTGATCTAACAAATCCTCTTCCATGGGGATATGACCAAAATGCATTTTATGACTATCACAGGGCACCAGACCATACTAAAAATAAATGAATTAGTCTCAGGCATAAGATATAGGATCTAATGGTAATCAACTTGATCTAAGCACTTCAACTGAGCCTCCTCTGGCCAAACCAATCTAGGATAAGTCACTCAAAATATTTTTAGATCCATTTCAATAGCATGGCAAGTAAAAGACACAAGACACATCAAGTGTACATCATGCATATTAGGAACATCCTCCACCAGTTACATATAGGGCACTAGCAGCCAATTCACATCCATTGAGCCACATGATTGGTACTTTTCATTCTAGCATTCCAGTTCAACCTTCCATCTCCTTTTCTAAGTAGGAGAGTATTGAGGATGACATAGATTATCATGTGCTCTTTATTAGAGATTTTATTCATGGTCATCCCATTCACAATGTTCTAATTGATAATGGATCCAATGTTAACATGTGTACTATGGCACTACTACAACACTTAGGTTATACAAAGCAGGATATTACTCCAATAAATACAATTATCAGTGGTTTTAGTGGACATAGTCGGACTACATTGGGTGAGATCCTCATTCCTCTATAGGTTGGTCCTACACACATAACCACCTCATTTACTATAGTTCCTAGATTGGGAGTTTTTGACATGTTACTTGGTAGACCTTGGATACAAAAACTCTGAGCAATTCCATCTATAGTACATAAATGCATGTAATTTATTTATGTTAATCAGGTTACCATAATTATTGGAGTTTCATACGAGTTACCCACTTCTAATTTTAGATCCAATTTTAGTTTTAATTCTAAAGCTAGTTTCAATTATTTACCAATTCTAGCTCTGCCACCATTTTTTTATCTAATTTAGCATTAGACATAGATATGATAGCCATCACTAGTATAGAGGGTTCATACACCTCCAAAAATTTAGGATTTTATATATATTCAAGCTATAATATTCACATCTAGAGCAATTTCATTGAGATCTCATGCATCTACACATAGAGCACATGTTCAATAAGTTTCTCCTACTTTTAGATGGGTCCCTAAGATCCCTACAACCTCATCCACTTCTTAGAATTACAGAGGGTCCCCATAGTCAGTTTTTATTTCATATATTTTAGATCATTTACAACATATATAGATTTTAGACTCATGGTTTCAATATTTCCATCATGCTTCAAGATCATGCATGATTCCACTCTTTGATACAGCACACCATGATAGGGATTCTCATCTGAGACTCATTAGTTAGTATCATTTCTTTCCAGCATTGATTTTACATATTATTTCCTACTTGATTGTGCATAGTTTCCTCTGCTTAATTGTACATAGCTCAAATATTTTCAAATATGAAAACAATATAATATTTCAAAAATAGAAAAACATGTCAATTGTATGCATCATCTATGTTTTACATTACTGACCATTATCCTAGACTTAAATTACACTATTTTATGATATTATTTGTCAATTTATCTATATTACCAGGCTTTACTTGATCTTATTCGAGTGTGTACAGTTCATCTAGATCCTTGATTGCTTCACTTCACCCATCGAGGGGGCATCCTACTTCTACATTCCAGCTACATATCGATGCATCTACCCACTAAGGTCATACTCTACATGACTACACCATCTAGGTTATATCATTCTTACACTATGTACTCTAGACATCTTTTTGTAGTATGTTCTTTACTTGCTTATATAGATATCACATTGACATATATTAGTATATATCACACTTATGTATTTCATAGCATATACATTAGTCTCATATCACATATTTTGTATACTCTTGATTTTTGCTTTTCATAGTTAGATGCATGTTTATATTTCTATTAATTTGCATGCTTCCACTCTTTGCTTTGATTAGCTAGATGTGTTTGTATTTTCTAGTTCTTATTTGCTTCCTGTTTGCATTTTAGGACATTTGCTAATGTCCTTTATTCCTATCTATATGTGTGTGCCTTTGAACACTTGCCAATGTCTTTTGTGTGTCTTTAATATGCTTGTGTCCCTTGTGCTAATCTTTTTTATTCCCATTATGTGTGTATGTGGCATTTGAACATGCCCTGTATGCCTTGTGTGTTTATTTGTCCCTTTGGCCATACTCACATGGTTCTTGCTTCTTACTTTATATGCTTGATTGTTTATCTTTTTGTGTAATGCCATGATTCCAATCATGCATTTACCTTTCTTCTTAGATGCCATAATAGACATCATACTCCATCCCTCCATGCCACTAGCAACTAACAACTAACATTTCAAATTTCAATCTACTCGTTATGCACATGCTATTACAGTATTATATCTATATAGGCATACCCTTGTGGATCTAATAATATTTCTCTATAAATTGTGCTATATCTTGAGCTAATTTATATCAATGATATATCTATATAGGCATACCACTATGGATCTAACAATCTTTCTCTACAAATTTTTCTATATCTTGAGATAATCTTTATCAATGTTATATCAAATGTTTTTGCATCTTAACACACTTGCAGGGTTTATTCTTCTGAGGGTAGTCATTTTAGGGTAATCATTCCTACCCTAAAAAGAGGGGGAAATAAATAGGGGTTTTGTCATAGATATCAGAGCTCTTAATGATCAAAAAAATATTTATATAATAGTACAATCAAGAATCCAAAACTCAACATAGGCAAACTAGACCAGGTAGACAATAGAGAATCTAAATCAATCATTTGTTTTGGCTCTAGACAATAGTGCTAAAAATGGGACTACATTCCTAGACCCCAAAGTGTCCACTTTTTGGTGCTATTGTCTAAACAATAGAATATTCAATTTTTCTAGAATCAAGTAGAGAGGTGAGTTTAGTCATAGTTTTGATAGTATAATTTAGTCCATAAATTAGTAGTTTTTGGCACTTATTTCACTCAGAGAATCCAAATATAAGGGGCATCATGCACAGTATGAGGGTTTCCATTTTTAGGTTAGATATGGTATTTGGTACAACTTTTAGTTTAAAACCTATGTTATAGACACCAATTATTGGGGGTAATGTACGTGGCACATGGGCCTTCTCTATGTCTAAGTTTATTGTATTTTCTTACACATTCCTAGCATTTGCATGCCTTACTCCATTTTTAGATGGTTGGCATCACATTCAAGTAAACTTTCATACACATTTTCTTCCTATGTACCTAAGTTCCCAAGTGGTTTCCTAAGCCTTAATTCTAGTTTTAAGAGGGGCTTCTATATAAGTCCAATCTCCATATTTTGAAGTGGCCAATGATGGCCTAGTTTCTATTTTACATTTGGCTATCCATGCCAACATTATCAAATCAGAACACATTCAGGGGCTTCATGAGCCATCTCTTATGACATTAATCTGTACCAATATTTTCTCATTAAGCTTCACATCATGGGGAAATGATGGAGCCAAAGGTCTAGCTAACCTTTGTATTCTTGAGCCACTTATTCAAAAGGATTGGGCACATGATCCAAAGATTGATTAACACACGCATGATTTGTTAACTTCACATAGTTGGCGATGATGGAGCCAAAGGGCCTACCTTTACATTATTGATCCAACTTCTAGGGGATTGAGCACTCAACTCATTCATTGATATAACTCTTAGTTTAACATGCTTCCATCATTACCTAGCATAACCTAGTAGCATAACAGGTTTTGTATTGGTTCATGTACATGGTGATGTGTATTCATTCCTTTCTCTTCCTTATTCTCTCTTTACCTAGATTTCTACATTCTTATTTTAGATATAACATATCTAGTAAGAATTGATCTAATTTTACTTTATTTTTTATAGACTTATACAATACAATGTACTCTCACTATGCACAACCTATCATCACATAGCTTCTTGGGCTTAACCTCATAAGTAAGTTAACATACACTTTTATTTTTTTTCCTTTATCCTAGTATTTCACTTTGTTGCATACTTAGAATAAAGCAAGAGGAAAATTCAGTCATACTAAAATGAAATTTATACAACTTGACCATGACTTGTGACACCCAAACCATAGGTCTCTCTTACTTCCTTACACAACCCACTTAGGCATGTTTTCACTATTTCCCAGTCATTTAAATCCTTCTATATTGAGCCCTTGCTATCTTAAACTCCTTTCTTAGGCATAGATTTGTTCCCTAGGGTCCCTTTCCCCCTAGAAAATAGTGCCATAATTTGGACTATAGTGCTGGGACCCAGGGTGTCCACTTTCTAGTGCTATTATCCAAGTCCACAATAGCCTCAAATGGTCAGATTTTCTCAAATCCTTATCTTTTCTCTTGTCAACCTAATGTGAGTTAATCTAACCCAAGATCACTAGTTTACCTATAAAGGCCCATTCAAATGTCATTTAGAAGAGTTGGCAATCATTCAAAAGGCACAATCTAGAAATATATTAAAGCACAGTCAAGCAAATCTTCCTATTCTCTACATACAACCAACCACTATTATTTCTATCCTATCTAAGCTCCTACACCAGTCACGAGTCATCTCAAGCTTTACTAAATTCACATACACTTACATTGCATACACAATATTGCACAATACACATTCAAATTAGGAAAACTACATTGGCCTTGATCCCTCTTTGGAATATTTGTATGTAGGTAGCATGCCCACACACAGGGTGTGATCGCACATTTAGTGCATATTAAATACTAACCCCTTTTTCTAGTTGGATTTTAGATCACCTATCAATCATGAAGATGAACTAGGATCCTTGAAGACCAAATCAATTGAACATGTCACTTAGCGAACAACCAAGACTTGATATTTTAGGCACATGGTCTCTGAGAGTAGATAAATAGAACCTAGAAAGCTTAGACACTAAGTAATACAATGCTAAAACTTGGAATATAGTGTTGAACCTCTAGGTGTCACATTTTTGGTGCTCCTATCCAAGTATAGAATAGACTTATGATATTATTTTTGAAAGTCTGTCCATCTAGATCAATAATTTGTAGCCTCTATCTTAGCCTAGAATTAGCTAAGTTTTACTCTTTATCCCCTTATTTACTATTTTTAAAAATCAATTAAGCTCTTTTAGATTCAATAAATTAATAGGTTAATTAATGCACATTTATTTACTTATTTTCCTCATAATCCAAACCCATTTATTATTTAGGAAATTAACCCCTAGAGTTTCCCAAATTTAGTAAAATAGGGAGCTAAAATCATGGTAAGCCCTAGTACATAAGAGAGAAGTGTATATGGATATAGTAGCATAGATGATAGAGATCTGGACCCATTTGGTGGAGTCATAGATGTAGGTAACACATCGATAGGGATAGGTAGAGGGATTGAGATATCAAATAGCCTCCTTATATCATACTATTTGGAGGAGTCAGATCAAGGCCTCAGTAGGTAGCATGGCTAGGCCATGAGGTAGATAGGATGGGACCTAGCCATAGAGTTGGGGCATTATATATGGTTTCATACATTGTATCAAACATATACATATATATATGTATATACATATATATATGTATATATATATATATATATACACATATATATATATATGTATATATATGTATACATATATATATATATGTATATATTGTATATATATACATATATATATATATATATATATGTATATACATATATATATGTATATATATCTATATATATATATATATATGTATATATGTATATATGTATATATATATGTATATATATATGTGTATATGTGTATATATATATATATATATATTATACATATATACATATATATATATATATATATACATACATATATATATATACATATATATATACATATATATACATATATATATACATATATATACATATATATATACATATATATACATATATATATACATATATATACATATATATATATATATATATATATATATATATATATATATATATATATATATATATATATATATATATAATATCATGAGTTTGATACAATGTATGCAACCATATATAATGCCCCAACTCTATGGCATATTTATTGTTGGATGTGTATGTTGTCATAATGGTTGATTCTAGTTTTTATTATGGTTGAGGTTGTGGATGCTTAAGAAATATTTCTTTATAACACATGTATTTAGCTTTATTGAATGTGTTATAGGAAATACATGAAATATGGTTTCTTTTCTAGCAGTATGTTAAACACATGCATGGTTAAAAATAAATAGGCAAAAGGACTTGGAAAAATATAATCAATCAAGGAAATCTACTACACACTATTTCAAGATGAGAAATGTGTAATAAAAAAAATTATTAAGTATAAAGAACCAAGAAAATGGAAAAACTAGATGGTAAAAAGGAATTTGTTTTTAAACCAATGTGAAAGGTTTTTGCACCAAATTAAAACAAGTAAAATCATACTAATACCATGTTAGGAAGTATGATAAACAAAGTAATAAAATGGAAGGTATGTAAAAATGAATAAATGGTAATAAAAAAAAATTAATTAAGTCAATCAATCATACTAAATCATGCTAAGAAGTATGAAATAAAAATAAAATTGAAAAAGGTTTGTATTAAATTGGTCATACTAATTCAAGCTGGGAAGTATGAAAAATTTAAGAAATGGTTGAAATATTACATGCACTTATAAAATAAAAAGATAAAAAGGAAAAATAAAAATGAAGTAAGCATAAAACATACTAAATCAAGATGGAAAGCATGTAAAATGACTTGTAACTTCATAACTGATCGAATCTTATCTCAAATTTAACATATGTAATTTGGATGGTGACTTGGGTATTAAAAAAAAATTCTAAGAAAGGCCAGGTCCTATCCATGGTCTTACACTAAAACTTGATAATGAGAACACCACTAGGGTTAAATAAAATAAAAATCAAGTGATCAAGGATGTGGGTAATATGAAGGAAAAGATGGTAATTTGTGAGGATGGTCGGGTCCTATCCATGATCTTACAAAGCAACTCATAAATGAAATCCCAAGGGGAGTGATCAGTAGACAAAATAATGTTTCTCAAGAGGAAATATAAGGAATATAAAGACTAAAAAAGGGAGTGTAAAAAACAAGACTTAGGCATCTTATGAGAAGACCTTAAGAAGCAAGAGGCATACTAAAGACATGAGAAGATACTAAGTGACTAGTGGTCATCTATGTACAAAAGAAACTTGTTCGCTATAGGAATAAATATTTAAAGGAAAATAGGCATGCTACTAAGATTAACTCATGAAGGCAGATTGGTAAAAGAAAAATAAAAATGGATCTACCTTCCCATGGTGTGTTTCCTACTCTTTAGGACCCCTTATAGAGCTATCAGTCTACTAAGAAGATTGGTTACTTATGTGAGAAAGTAGGTAGCACTAAATATTTTTTTATTCTCCTCTTCTAATCTGTTGACCTACCACACCCCAAAGGACCTCAGATCTACCTTGAGACCAACTATGGAGTTTGATCTTTGACTAGAAGAAGGAGATGTGCTTTGAATCATGTCTTTTAGTGTGATTAGACTTTTAAGAATAATTTTGCCTTTTGATATCATTAAATTTTATTTAAATGATTTGGCTTTTAACTTTCTTTTTAAGGATTTTTAAGATTCCTCCTCCATATGGATTTGGAATGACCAATCATGAGAGAGATAGTGATACAGACAAATGAGTTGTAGGTTAAGGCTAAAGTAAGATAAGTAACCAAAGACAAAGACTAACTAAGACACTTATGCTTGCCAATGAACTAACATGTGATCTCAAGTGTCAAACTATGTATATGCTTAGTTTGTAAAAAAAGGAAGAAGGAAAAAGGAAATCTAAAGGCGGACTGGTAAAAGGAGATAATAATGAGATATATTGTTTGCTAACTAATCTCATGGTAAAGGGAGATAATAACCAAGGGGAACAAGATAATTATAACCAAATCACCATGATAATTTTTTGTGAAAAATAAGGATAAGAAAGCAAAACAATCATAACAATACAAGAAGAGAGTTTTGATAAATACTCTATGAAAAAGGGAAAGGAAAGCAATGATAAAAAAATACAATCATATGCAAAACTAAATTATATGATAAGGAAAATATAGTACAATAAGTTAGAAATTATGATATATGATAAGAAAAATTTTGACATGGTGTCAAATGATAAAATAGATAGAAATAATATTGGAGTGCACATCCAATCCAAATATAAATGTGAAGGCACCATGCAAGTGCTCATAAATACTAGTAAATATGTCCACACACATTATCTAATACATTGAATAGGTCTCCATGAATATTTAATCAAATTGTTGTTAAGGTTTCATCAATCTTTAATGAATACTAGGAAAATGCTTCTTTTCTGATCTCCTCAACTAAAAAAGTAGGAATGCTCAAAGGAGCATGCTGAGGAGGAAAATTAGGTAAAGTCTAGTTAGGAGAATGCATGGGAGCAATATCTATGGGAGGAGAAGGAATCACTGGGGGAGAAGGATCCATAGGTGAATGACTCACTGGTGAAGAAGGATCCATAGGTGAAGGTCTCATGCATGGATAAGAATATATATGTGAGTGGAGGTCTACAGGTGAAGGAATCATAGGTGGAAGTACAAAAGTTGGTGAAGGAACCATAAAAGGTGATGGAACCACTGGAGGTGGAACCCTAAGAGAAGAAGGAAGAGCCTTCTTATAGGGATAACTTATGGGAGGGGTGGTCAAAGGTTCAGGAATGGATATAAGGTTATATTTGAGATGTTGTTGTAGGATGCAATAATGATCAATGTGATGGGTACCGTAGAGATGCTATAGACAATATATCTCACCATACATGGGCAAATATTCAAAAAGTACCTTTGGGGGAGGTATATCTTTGTCTAATAATGGGAAAGAAGGATGCAAGGTATTGAGATATTACCATAACTTACGATAATGGGTGAAAGAATGATTCTTTATCCCATGAAAGCAATACAGACTCTTGTGAGTGGTTTTGATATAAACACTCACAGAAAGAGGTAAAATAAGAATGGAAGAAGCTAAAGAACACTCATCAGCCCATTTGGTGGGTAGAGGAGCCATCTTAGGTAAAGTAAGCAAACCATCACCAAGGGAAGGTGATGATGAGGAAGGAATGAAACTAGACTTAAAATAAAGATCAATAGCATCTAAAGTAAGATTAGGCTCAGCAATAGTAAGAACAAAAATAGGATCAACTATAACAAGAGTGGGAAGAGCCTCAACTATAGAAAACTCTACTAAAGGAGGGGTAAGATCTACAAAGGGTCTAAATAGGGTCATACTAACTTTAGGGGTAAACTAGCTATGAGGGTCAGGGTACCTAGAAAAATGGTAAGGTCTAGTCATATCATAATCCTTTAGCATAGTCCTATATGGATCCTCAAAAACTAGAGGTTTCAGTGTCATCTGTACCCTTGGTGGATTAGAGATGTAATGAAGGAATATTGTTGATGAAGAACCTTAAAGTGTGCTTGAGAAACCTACAATTTGGGTTGATATTATCGATCAAGCTATATACAAACCTGTTGAAAAAGTGTTAAAACTATAAGGGGTCAATTAGGTTGACCTTGTAGGTTAAACTAAGTGTCTAAAAAATTGTAAACCTATATTTTCTTAACTAGGTCGATCTAATTATCTATTCCTACAAATTACACTTAGAGATAAAAAATTTGTTCTATAGAATAGATCCAATATGTCAAAATATATGATAAAAATAAATGAAGGTAAAAGTGAACAAATATTAAAATGGTTAATTCACATCGGGTTCACTAGAATGCATGAAATTAAAAATGCATCATGTCTATGAATTAATCTTAGATTGGATAAGATAGATCATACCTATACATCTAATTGGGATACACTTATTAAGCAAGAGCATGACTCATATGAGGATCTAATAGACCTAATTAGAGGATCACTTATATCAATTGTCATAACACATCATGCCAGGAAGGGTTCCAAATCCTATAGTCTAACACAATTTCACAATAACCCTAATAACATTCTAAGGTTTAAAATGTTCATTCTATTCAAATAGCAAGAAAGTAAATCTAATCTAGTGCATACCAAAGCTTGTGGCACAAATTGGGGGTTAGAAGTAATAAAACAAAAAACTAAACCAACCATGTATTAGAATACATATACTCACATCAATGTAAATCAAATCCTAATACATGTAGAGAAGAATATAAATGCATTATCTATCTACTCTTACAAATGAGAAATAAAGTTAGGAATACTTACCTTTGAAGATGAACCCATCAATTCTCAATCTCTCCCTTGGCCAAGGAGCTTCATAAGAGATTATTGTGTTATGTAAGCTTAACCAAGATAAATCAGCTTTAGGATTCACAACCTATTTAAGCATCCAAAAAAATTCTCCACAAGACAAGATCCATATCTCCAAAGAAAGTATGAAACCCTAAGCTTTATTCCTCAAATAGAATGGTCAACAAATAAATGTTCACTCGCACTTATTCAATAATAATTATTATCTTATGAAATGGTTGGAAATGAACTTGTATATATAGGAATATCTTTCCCTAAAACCTCCCAGGAATATCAGCTATACAGGGTCAACCTAATCTACCCAATGTGTTTTTGGGGACAATTCACTAGGTCTGTGTTAGGTCGGCTGAAAGGCTAACAAACCAAGAAAGTGAAAAATACCCCTAAACTATACTGGCTCAACCTAGTACAAGTGATTTTCCAAAAGGGTATTAAGGCAAGAAATAGAGGATGGAAAGAGGAAAAATACTAGTGGAGGGAGGACTAAGAATAATAAGCTTAGGGTAAATGGTTTTTAGGAGACAAGTGTGTAAATGGCAACTGGTAAAAGGGACAACAATCTTATAAATCATTGATGGTCTACCCACCCCTTTCCTAGTGCACCCCTTAGGCATGCACTCAAAGAGATTGAGACTTGATAGGTTCCTAAAAGATACAAAGTGTTAGTAATCAATAAAAGTTTGAAAATATTATGTGTATATACTTTCTTATAACTTTACAAATATATATTATTGATGATGAATAAAGTATCTATTGGCACTTTTTTTGGATCTTAATTTGATATTTCATATGTTTTTCCATTTTTGGTTCATATTTCTAATTTTATCCTAGGGATACCCAAATTATTGTATTTTATACTTTCTAGTGCTTTCTAGACAAATTCATTGTTTCTAGACAGGTTCAGGCCTAGAAAATTATCTATGAAGTACAAAATTGTTTAGGTGTAAATTCAAATTTATTTTGGGTCATGTTTCATTTAGGTTATTATTTTTATCCATTGGGTCTTTTTGGGTCAAATTTTACACACAAATAGGTCTCCTAATTCAAAATAAAAAAATCTATAAATATATAGCTACTACAAATAATTAAGGATGATACTCCACACTCTCAAAATATATAGAAAGATTACATATTTTATCTATAAAATTGTTGAATCTAGATTCAAATTTTACCAAGACTTAATTCACATTTCCATTCTTATGCCAAAGGTAATATAAGAGAATGATCATATATATTTGTATTCACAAACTCACACATATATGTTAGTTTAAGAACTACATTAAAGTTTGAGACCTCTTTGAAGTATTATCAATATATTATATATCTTGGTCATTCAATGGGGATTGACCAGGGTCAATACAAAAAAATCCATTTCACATGCCACCCCTATTTTATATCAAATTTTTAATGAATTAGGGTTTTATATTTTAAGTATCTTTACACTATATTTCAAATCTAGAAGTGCATCGATATTCGTAGTCACCATAGGTGCATGTGATGAAACACCATTATTTTATCATAATTAATTTAGAAAAGTCTATATTCAAAAGACACAATCGACCTACATTGTTGTCTAGGGAGTGTAGACTTATCCAAAGACATTTTTAAACTTTACCTATTTTCTTAAACTAGCACAATCCTATCTTATTCTGATTTTCATCATCGTATATCTATTACAATCAATCAAAATCCCATATCTAACCTAAGTATATTTCTTCTTAACATTTTCCAAAAATATCATATTACCATATTTATCAATTTGTAATCATAATACTTTATGGATTTTACATATTTAATAATCTAATTTATTTAACAATTTTATTCTTATTATCTTCACAAAATAAAAAATAAGGTAAAACACAACCTAACTTGTCCCCAAAGTTTCTCATTTGTCCTTTTTCTCATTTTTCCACATTTATGCCTTTTGATGATGTCATCAACATGAAAAATGTGGTCTTACAGTGCCTCCTAGTCTAGTTGATGTCATCAATATGGTCAATGATATATTATTTTTTATCAGAACCTTTTATACACCATCAGTCAAAGTAGTGACATCTACTAGATCTAAGTTTTGAATTTTAGCGTTTAGATTTAGATTTATTTGTTTTTTGTTTTTTTTAAAATATAATACATCCAATACACTATACTCATAAACACAAATCCACCTTAAGGATAAGAAGAGGAATTAGGTTAAGGAACTTAAACTAAGGGAATATAATTAGCACAAGTACTTAAATATTTTAAGGAGAGAAGTTGAACCAATGAGGAGCACCTGGTATTTACATTCCCTAATTTGGGTCTACTTAGGTATTATTATTTTTATCTTCACTTCACCTATAAACATCTCTCAAACAAGTTTTATAATCTAAAGATAATATTAAAGTTTTGATAAGTTAACCTAAGGTATGTATCCCTAACCCTATACTCTTTCTTTTCTACTTTGGTTGGTATATTAGATTTTTTCACTTCATGTCTTTCATGTTTATATTATCACATGCTTACTAGTTAATTTATATGTGTACATGATATTTATTTACAACTTATGCTTACCATATATTTAAACAATTAATTTATAAATCATTTGCTCATTGCCAATTGGGATTTTGATTACTTGTAGCTCTTTATTGGCTTCTAATGAAGCCTTAGATCTAGTTAAGATATATAATTATTATTGGATGTGTAAATTCCCCTTTAATATCTCTTACAACATCATATGTTCATTTTCCTTGTTTATATCCCCAAACCAATTTTAGGACTAACATCGTGTATGTGCGTATGTGCATTAGTATTCTACATTCATTCAGGTGAACCTAGCGTGAATCTTAACCCACCACTAATTGGGTCATTTCAACATTTTACGATTTTATATTCAAAGGTTTTCTCTTATATGTTTTTAGTAAATGTCATTGATGTCACCTTTTATGGTTTTTATACCAAGTCTCAACTCATTTATATTATATATGGGTTGTTATATTATCCCTTATATGCATATCATCAATAAAAATACCTCGTGGTGTAATTTATCTCAATATCAACCTATTCCAACCATTTAATATAATATGGTTTAAATTTATCAATAAAATGAACAAGAATATCTCAATAGGATTTACAAAATTAAATGTCTAAATAACTTCTATAGTTACACCCATATTAAGGATAAAAATCTCAATTAAACTCCTCCATTAAATAAAATTAATCATACATCAATGATAAGGACATCAATTAATGCTCCCTCATTTATCATTCCTAGCTGAATTCCTAGAATAAATTCTTAACTAGATAGTACCTAAATGCCCATCAAAGTGTTGTACCAAAGGGCCCTTATGAAAGTAATAAATAATAATTACATGGCCCAAATGTAAACTCAACATTTTTAATTGATGAATAAACCAGAAAAAAATATTTTGGGATAATCTAATATTTTCCCCTCTCCTCCTCTTAGCATGGATGCTAACAAGAATCATATCCCTCAAGCTCCTATTTGTAAAAAAATGCCTCAAACACTACAAAGAGGGCCCTTAGCTCCCTATATTACTTCCATGGACACTTGAGATATTTATCTAAGCATGAATTATGACATAACTATCGATCATAATCTATATATTAGATCATTTAGAAACCCCTACAAATAATTTGTTAAAATAAACACTTACGTGATAACCAAAGCTTATAGTAAAAACCTTTACTAGCAATGCATTATAATAGTAAAATCAGCTTCCAACACATTCAATTACCAGAATTTAAAAAAAAAATCAATAACATAATATTCATTTAAATAGGCTTATGTAGACACCTAATTTTTGTAAAAGACCTATTTTCATATTATCTTTTACCTATTTTTTCACACTTGAACCACTTATATTTAGTTGTTTTTAGGATATTTCATACCCCACACTATACTCTATATGGAATTTGAGACTTCTAGATGTATTAGAATACATCCATTTCACCTTTTAAGCATCATTTATCTATTCTAAATTATTTTCCATTAAAATTGACACTTATATCTCCAAGGACAAATTTAGAGGCTACAAGTGTACTACCAAATCTATCCAGACTACTAAATTTATCATGTGTATATTTTTGGGTCTTTTGAACTTGGCCTAATTTATCATGCCTTTAATTTCACAAGTTACACTTTTCCATGGTCAAATAATGAGTGTGTCATGTCATATGGAGCCTATTTATATAATTCAATCTTATTCATTTATCAAGTACTACATAAGTGAGAATCAAATCGAGAACCTTCCTTAAGTTAGAGCCTTCATTGATCAAATATTTTACTACACTTGAGATGGAAATTGTACATTGATCCAACATTGGTCATTAATCACTTCAATCTATTTTAGAATCATATCATATTAGTAAACAAGGGTTTAGGCAAATGTCCATGAGGTTGCATTACACATTTAGGGAAGAGGAGTTTAGTGCCCTTGCTCAAGATTATATTTATATGGTGTTATAACTAAATAAGGTCTTATTTTTAGAATGTAGGATATGTAGTTGTAATTATATTATTGTTTCCCAAACTATAATAAATATTTTTATTATTCATTATGATTTTGTGGTGAATCAGGTCAACAGAATAAAAATACATCAAAATAGACTTTTTACCCACAAATTTAGACAAGCAAAGATGTGGGACTTTTTAGCATCAAATAAAAAACCTACACATTAAAAATGAGAATAAAATACATAAAACATTATACATTTTATGTATAACATAAAAATAATTGGTTACAACATAATGGTCTATTCAACAACTGATTGTACCTAACATATTCGTCAATAGTAGAACAAGTGCTAAATTTGTACTTGCGTAATCATCACTCTAGATTTCACACACAATTGAGATATCATTATAGACCATTTTTTCACTCTTTTAATCCCAATATTCTATCAAGATGTTATTTTTTCATCACTTTTTCTATTTTTAGACATTTCTTGTTCAAATGTTCAAATTATGCTTGTTTACTATTTGTTGAGTATGATGCCAATATGGGCACTTGAGTTTTATTTTTAGACATTTTTTTTTTAGGTGTTTAGAAATTTTATTTAATTTATTTATTTATTAAATTATTTTTTAGGTCATTTTGACACTTTTCAGTGATTGCTTAAAAAATACTTGGAACTACTAGTTAACTCTAGTTCACTGTCTCAGTACTCACATGAGTTCCAAGTTATAGGGTACATTTTCTAAGTTGTGTTAAATAAATTTAAGATTATTTTAATCAATATACTATAATATATGTATTTTTTTAATAAAATTTTGTCTAATTATATCTTTTGGTAGTCAACTGATAGTGGATTATTACATGATGAGCCAAAAGCTATCAGTTAGTGTCAGTGGTACTCTTAGTTGTCTCTTGATTTTTTATTATTATTTTTAGTTGTATTAGAGTCTAATTTTAGAAGTATAATTATATATTAATTATTTTTTAATTAAATTTATTAATTTAAGTTTTTTTTTGAAATAACATATCATAAAGGTTATCTTGTAATAAGCTTGTTTTAAGTCTTATTTATTAATAAATAATTATGCACAAGTGTAGTATAATAAATTACTTATGAAATTCATGTTGAATATTATTGTATATAATTTTTACTATATTTATTAATAATATAATAATAACAATCATATATTTTCAATTTTATGTTTATTTATTACATTTTTGATAAACAAGTTCATTTATAACACAACTAGTTTGAGAACTAGTAATTTTAGGACACGTTGGTTGATACATAACTTCAATTTAAAATTAATTAAGATTTAATTTTTAATCCATACAATCATTAAAAACCATAATTTGGTGTCATATATAGTTAAATCAAGGCTCAAAAGGTTTTTTAGGTCATTATCAAAAGAAACAATGGCTTCAATGAATTTTCTGTCCATGAATATTATTTTTTTTAAAGTTAATAACTTTGAGTATTGAAGAGATAAATTGAAAATAATTATTATGTGGAAAGTATTTTAGGAGCCATGGGCACAAACCATATCAATATTTAAATATACATATCATAAATTTTTTTTTTTAAAAAAAAGATGAAGAAAAGGGAGATGCACAAGCTTTCATCTATTTTTAGAGTGTTATAGACCCAAACATTTACCCAAGAATTGTAGGAGACAAGAATTTCCCTAAGGCATGGAATACCTTGGAAACATAATATAAAGGATACATTAAGATAAGATAATAAAAAATATAAACCCTTAAAAATAATTTTAATAATTTGATAATGTTATATTCTGAAGTAGGATATTAATGCATAAAGGTAACTAATTTAGTTCATAGAATAAGTGTTTATAGAGAAACTATACAAGATGGTGTTATAGTAAGATTTTTTATATATATTTAATTCAAATCTGGTTTCATTTTGTGATAAATCTTGAAGAGTGTAAATAAATGAACACTATAAGTGTTGATGTGTTAGTTGGTTCTCTCTTGTCTCATAAAGATAAGATGATACTATATACAGAAGATGTAGAACATGGTCTAGAACAAGCACTTAAAATCAAGGCAAGGGTTTCAAAGACTAAATATAAAATTAAAAATAAAACTAAAATGAGTTTACAAAAATAAAATTCAAATAATAAATTTGAATCTAACATCACAGGTAAGAATAATAAATACTTGTCATTATTGCAAAAAACTATGACATATAATTAAAGATTGCATGATACTAACAACTAAGAATCAAGCTATTAAAGAGAGTGAAAAGAAAAAACTCAATATGAGCAAAGTGATTTTCAATATGGATTATATTATTGTCTCACATGTTTTTTGAGAATAGATAAAGAAAATAATCTGTTTTCTCTTGATTCAGTTTTCTCAAATTAGGTGACAAGTCAAAAACATGATTTCAACAACTTAGATAGTTGCTTCAAAAGCCAAGTGAAATTAGGTGATGGAAATTCCATCTAATTTTAAGGAAAGGGTTTCATAAAAATAAATACAATTAAAATTAATAGTTATATAAATTATCCTAAGAGTATTTATCATAATTTCACATGATATAATGATGAAGACAAAGCAGACAAGTTTTATAATCATGTTAATAAATCAATAATTATTTTTAGGGATTGTATTTTTTTAAAAATAAGTTGTATACTAATTTTGATAATGTATATATATAGTTAATAAGTGAATGAGGTAATACTCTTAAATTTTATTTTTATGGCTTACAAATTATTACCCATGTTTCTAGTGCAATAGAAAATAATACTCTCTTTACAAGAGACTAGTCATCCATCTACATCAATAACAAACAAAAACAAGTGGTTATGGAATAATCATCTAGCTAATCAGATGCTAGATAATAATTAAGAGATAAGGATAAAAATTATTAAATATTAGGAAGGTAACTTATATTATGATGCTTATGATAAAAAACACATGTTTGCATTATCATTCATGACTAGTGAACCTAGAAGTAGACACTAGTTAAAAGAAAGAATGGACTGATGTTATGAAATTAGAGATGAATTAAATTAATAGGAGTGATACATGGAATTTAGCTTATAATATTTTTAATAAACATTTAATTTATATAAAGTGGTTCTATAAGATCAACGTTTAAATTGATGTCCCAATTGATAAGATAAATATATGGAGAAGACTATGAGGAAACCTATGCACCTATGGAACATAAAGAAAGTATAATACTAATTATTGATATATAATCTAATAAATAATGTAAAATACATCAAATTTATGTCAAAATTTCAATCTTAAATGGAATGATTAAATAAAAAGTATATTTGGGGAAGCCATAAGGTTTTGAGGTAAAGGGTAAATAATTGTGGGTATATAAGTTGAAGAGGGATATTTATGGGTTGAATCAAGATCCAATATATTGGTACTCAAAAAATTATATTTGGTTATTGAATCAAGTATTTTTAATAATTCTAAATGAACCAACTTTTTACATACAATAATTTAGTTCTAATGTTTTATATGTTTGTCTCTATGTAGATGATTTGATCTTTATAGATAGCTTTATAGAGATGTCGAATAAATTTAAAGAATCCATGAAAAAATAATTTTAGATGACTAATATTGGAATTATGAATTACTTTATTTCCATTTAATTATTTTAAAATAAAGATGAATTATTCATTTATGAATCCAAGTATTCCCACAACATGCTAAAGAAGTACAATCTTTAACATTCAAAGCCCACAAACACTCCAATTTGAAGTGAATAAAATCCTGTGAAAAAAGATGGAATATAATCAAAATATGAAAATAGTATTATGATCATGATTGGAGTTTTATGTATCTCATTATGATGACTTGATATCATTAATGGGGTTTCACTATTTTTTATATTTATGAGTAAACTGTCAATTAAGCATTTGCAATAAATGAGGATAATTTTTAGATATGTAAGAGGTAATTATGATCATGGTTTTAATTTCATACCAATAATGTATTTATATATAATTAGATACATATTTTTATAGTGGAGAGATTTTTTAATGACAAGAAGTCAACTTCAAGTTATTCTTTCACACTAGAAAATAGGTTGGTTTCTTAGTCTTCAAATAAATATGATACAATTGCATTACCCTATAGTAAAGATAAATATACAAATCTTACATTATTTTTCACATATTTATTATGGCTAAGAATAATCTTACTAATTTTAGGAAGGATTTTCATATCACTACAAGATTTCTAAACATCATAGATTACACAAAAACCCTTGAAGTAGGTGAAACCAATGCAAATAAAAAGTTAGATTCTTATTATTTCATTAATTAAATAGTCAAAAATTATAAAGGAGGTAAATTATATAGTGAGATATTAGGTCACAAAAAGGTAACAACTCAACTCACTATTATAAAACACATTAAGTGTATTTACCTTAATGACCTTAATAACCCTAAATAAGTTGATTAATAACTATGTAGGTAAAATTAAAATAAGTAAAAATACTAAACTAAAACCCTATAAAGATTAAATTAGGTGGGTATAACAATTAGATCTAAAAAATGAGGCCTGATGAGGTACCCAAGTACAATGTAACTCCCATAAAATAGAGAAAGGGAGAAAATCTATAGGAAAAAACTCCTCTCCAAAAATAAAGCAAAGAAGAAAAGAGGCAAAAAGATCCTCATCAAGTTCTAAAACTACCTATAGCCATCATGTATCCTACAATAAATTTACTATAAGTGACTATGGATTAGAAGTAGATGCAGTGAAGAGTGGATCACCCTGGATTAGTGAATGTGTCCACCAAATGACTGATGGATCTTCAACCAAGGTGTGATTCATATAGATAGAAATATTCACCTAATTTAAGGTAGAAGAAAAAACTAATCTAATTAATTAAGGTGAGGTGGGATCAAAGACTAAGAAGGACTATTGAATGCCATATAAATATGGAATAAACTACCTAATGTCTGATGTGTCCTATATTAATATACCTATTCCTTGTAATGTATAAAATAGATAAGAGGTAGGTTGATTAATAAATAACTCCTTAATATATGAAAGATGACAAGGAGATGGTGAATGTGTTTCCCCATCACTACTATAGTTATTTGTTTTAGAATCAAAGTCATCAATATCAAATGAGTGCTCAGGATTAAAAAAATCATCAAGTTTAGGTGAGTCTAAAGAAGAATAATATGGAGAGTCAAGATAAAAGTGTGAGAATTTATATATTCAAGTCTAATGAACATCCATTACCACTAATAATATAGTATCATTGTGTAATTATTTAACATACATTGAGTATGTAGTGAACTCAACTCACATGCTTGAAATAAATTGAGTGATCTAGTAAACTAATAGGAGATTAATTGAAAGTGAAGGAACACTTAGAAAATTATTAAATGTTCCACAACTCACTTCAATAGACCCTCTCTTGAGAACCTTTTAAGAAGTATCATCACCCATTTGTATTTAGGACATGTCACATGGTTCCAAAAAACTAAACTCTATCTGTGAAGAGGATATGTGATGTGAAGTGCTAGATTCAATGACCCATGTAGGAGATAGAGGTACAATAGTAACTAGGGCCTTGCTCTGTAATTTCCCTTTACCATTATTTTTTGCCTTTTCTTAAGTGTAATAATTTACCTTAGAGGATTCATGGGTTGATGAACTCTAATTGATAGAATCAAGGAAATTGATATTGTGTTTCTCAAACATCTTATTCAGTTAGTCATTATGATTCTTCAAACATTTGTTTTTATCATGATTTTTTGAGAAAAACCATATTTTATCCTATCTTTATTAGGATTAACACTGGAAGAATAAGTCTCATTATTTGATTTATAGGTGGGAGGATTTACATCCTTCTCTTAATCCTTTTTATTTTGTTTCTTATCTTTATTGTTTGAAGGCTTCTCTTTCTTAGTAAGAAGTGCATGAGATTTTGAGGACTTCATTGTTCCCATCTGTATAAACTTATCTTGCTCTTGAATTAAGTCAAAAATAAATTTATCTAAAGAATACATATTCCATGTGTATCTAAGATAACTTTAATGCCATGTAAAATGGACACAAATACATAGTACTCTTGACCTAGTTTGACGAGTATCGACAAAAAAAATTATTCATATTTCTTGTCAATTCCACATTATTTTAATTATAACCACAAAAATCTAAACTTTGTGAAGAAGTATTATAGTATGTCATAATCATCTAGGCTCAAACTAATGAGCTCATTCTCTAGCTCATGCCCTCTCACCATTGCCTACTTCCCAAAGAGCGTTCCCAGAGTAATCTACACTTGAGTATGTGTTTTAGAATATTCTATGTGAAGGATTAGATTATGAGAAATGGAAAAACACATTATTCCATAGACTTTATCACAATGGTTGAAGTATTTAATTTTCACTTATGCTACTGTAGGTTCAATCTCAATTCCCATTATAATTTTAGGTAACCCTTAGATTTCAAAATGATTTCCATTATGGATTTATATTCATGATAATTAAAATGTGTGAGTAGACTTATAGGAATTGAATCCATAGTGTATAATAATTTTTTTTTTAGGAGGTAAAGAAGAAATGCAAAAAAAATAAATTCGAACCACCACACAGTACCCTCTTATAACTATCAGAGTGACCCTACCTAAAGTTGTAAATACAAGCATGCTTATATAGATTTTAGACACAACTGAGAATATGTCTTGAGAAATTTGTGCATAAGTATGAAATGACTAGAGGGATGTTAGGATCAGATGATAATTCATCCAAGAGTGTACAATAGTTGGCTCAAAGGGATATATAATGGACCCAAGATAAGCACCAATACATAGAGCACCCAAAAAAAACAATTTGAAGAAGATGACACTCAAATTTGAGTTACCAATCAAAATTTATAGCCATTTAAAAAATTTATCTCACAAAAAAAATACCCACCCAACATAAATTTGAAAAAACTTTGAGTTTGTTAGAGACACCCAATAAAAAAATTGAAAATGCATGGGTTGATGAAGAATTGGTTTGGTGCTAAAATTAAGCACCCACTAGTATGAATCAAGATTTAATCCCCCTCCATATGACCATGGAGCTAAGACCCTTTTTTAGTGTTCCCCCCTCCCTTAATTTTGATCAAGATGATTGATGACACTCCTAAAATGCCTTTGAATATCAAATGAATAGTTTCACTTTTCACTTGGTTAAATTTGATAGCCTTAAAATATGCTCAAGAAAAGGTTGAAGCCTACCTAGTGTCAAAGTCCATCAAGAGTGACTTTACATAGTCTGTGGGGGTTTTTGGTACTACCATCAGATTTTGAGGGTGAAAAAAATAGTGGCAGGATTTGACTATGTGTAGAACAAGAGTGGATTTTGAAGGTGTTTAGAGTAGTCACGGGATCAAAGGGAGTGATAGGCACATTAACAAGATATGGATACTAATTAAATATGTTTATATATTTTAAATATACTCATATATGAATTATATTCTATTGACACTACATGTAGAGACCTGAATGTCTGATGAACTTCTAGTTTCCACCTGTGCCAATGTCTGAAGGGGTCCTTATTTATGCTGATGAAAATGTCTAATGCTCAATGTTTTCTTGTCTATTAGATTTTGAATACCATAAAAATTATACCAAAGGGTGATTGTTTGGATATGCTTGTAAACCTGAAGCTAGAATTTTGACAATGTCTAAAAAATTGCCAAAACTACCTATAAGGATTGGAAACTCTGCTAAAACTTGAAAACCTATAAATTTGTAGATTTGGTATGGCTTCTCTAAAAACTAGATAAAATCCATTTGATAAATTTAAAAAAATATAAAATCCCTAAAATTATTTCTTGGTTTGAGAATCCTATTGTATGGATATGCACAAAATCATCAAAAAGGCCCTGAAACACTCTTAAATGGTTAAAAATCACTATCATGAATCTAGGTCATATTTATAATTAATTTTAAGGTTTATATGCCTTCAAAATATGATGGAACTATTTGTTTTTTAATTGGAGACTTCAATTGTATAGTTTACATGGAATTTTATGAAAACCTATGAAACTATTGAATATCAAGCAAACCAACAAAAATTCTAACATGAAAGATCTCATCGAAGATTTCAGAAATAGAAAAATGGCCATCAAATTAAAGCTTTGATAGCATGTCATATCATTCTATAAACTCTTAACATCATATATTTCACAAAAACCCTAGGGGTAGGTGAGAGAAATGCAAAAAAAATGTAAGCATCATATTAGTTTATTTATTGAACATCTAAAAATTATGAAGGAGGTACATTATAGAGTGAGAGATTAGGTCACCAAAAAGGTAACTCAACTCACTATTATAAAAAAAATTAAGTGTATTTCCCTTAATGACATTCATTACCCTAATCAATCTAACTAAAAACTATGTAAAAAAAATTGAAAGTAGAAAACATTAGGGAAAAAATGGATCAACTTGATCCAACATATAATTTTGTTGATAATAATGGGGCAATAAAATTATGAAAGAATCTAATTTTCCATGTTAGAACCAAGCACATTGAACTCAAACACCATTTTGTCAGAGATTTGGTCAATAATAAACACTTTTTCATTGATATGTGATAATTTAAGATCAATTTTCTAAAATTATCACTAAATGATTGCACAAGTAGATTCATGGAAGACTTAAGGAGATGATAGACACTTCACCTCTTTGCATAAGGGGAAGAATGTTGAGTATGATGCTAACATGGACACTTGAGTTCTATTTTTAGAGTTAATTTATTTTGATTATTTTAGGTTTTTAATAATTTTATTTAATTTATTTATCTTAACTAATTTTTTGGTCATTTTAGATACTTTCTAGTTGTTTCCTAATAAAATAGTTGGAACTATCAGTTAACTCTATTTCATTGTCTAAGTACTCACATGAGTTCCAAGTTGTAGGGTGCCTTTTCTAAATTGTGTTAACTAAATTTAAGATTATTTTAATTAATATCCTACCATATATGGATTTTTGGATGCCAATTTTGTTTAATTATAGCTTTTAATAGTCAATTGATAGTGTCTTCTTGTATGATGACAAAAAAAACTATCAGTTAGTGTTAGTGTTACTCTTAATTGTTTCTTGAGTTTATTTTTTAGTTGATTTTAGTTGTATTAGAGAATAATTTTAGAAATATAATTAAAGATTACTTAGTTTTTAATTAAATTTCTTTATTTAATTTTTACTTTATGTTTTTCTTAAAATAACTTGTCATGCAAGTTATCTTATAATAGGCTTGTTTTAAGCCTTATTTATTAATAAATAATTATGCACAAGTGGAGCATAATTTTACTTTTGAAAATTTATGTTGCATATTTTTATCTCTAATTTTTTATTTTAGTTATTAATTACGACCAAGACTTTCAATTTTTAAGTTATTTAATACATTTTTTGGTTAACAAGTTCACTTATAACACAACTAGTTTGATAGCTAGTAATTTTGGGACAAATTGGTTGATGCATAGTTTTAGTTTTAGATTAATTAAGAGATGATTTTTAATCCATCTAGTCATTATAAACCTTAATTATTTTCATCCACTTGGTATATTTTAATTTATGTTTTGGACTGTTACATGTTAAATATCCCATATGTAATATTTTTAGATTATAGTGCTAAGGTTATTTAGACCTAATGCCCTTATAGTTAAAACAAATTGGTGAATCCATTTGTTCTTAGAACACTTATATATTTTTAGGTTTTCCCTTATGGTTCCATGATTGAGTTCTGAATTTTTAGACCTAATTTTAGACTTTCATCTTAGTTCACATGTTTTGGTCAAACCATAGCTTCTACTCACATTTTTATTCTTTTGGATTACATACACCTTAAAACATTGGTGCATGAACCTTATTTCCTTGAACACACATATTTTTAGGTTTTCCAATGTTTGATCCTCCACTTCAAAATCTTATTTTTCATATTTTCATAATGTTTGTGCTTACTACATTGGTTTCACTTTCTTAATATTTTTCATGATTATATATTATGCCTATAAATATTAGTCCTACACATCCTACTAGATTTAGTGATATATTAAGTAGTGCTAATTTTTATTTGAACAAACTATTAGTTTTTACTACTTGAAAATCAAAAGTTATTACTTCTAATGATGTTACTCCTTCCAAGGATACAAATGAGAATGGACAAGTCAAATATCTTGGTGATCAAAGCACTTCTATAATGTTACTTCTAATGATGAACATGTTGGTGAGGATAGAGATGATGATTTTAATTAAAAAACATTGTATTTATTTTGCTATACCATATTTTGAGGACATGAATGAAAATATTTTTGATTCCTATATTGATACTACTCTTAAGTAATTTTAGGTTATGATTTTTATAGTTACTGAAGTATGAAATAAAATAATTAGTTATAAGGAAGCCTTGTTTGACCCTATAGATCTATTAGATGATACTACTCTACCTCTTATAGGCTCTACATATACATTAAGTGGTGAGGGTTGTATCATCATGTTTGTATTGATACTTTTATGCCTCTACCTAATGTTACATACCCTCCACAAGTAAATCCTTCTATTCATTTACAATCTAAGACTTCTATGATTCCTTTTATTATCAATCCAATGACCAATGTGCCTTCATGACCACATTTTTATATTGCATCATTTAGTCTTGGGTAGTCAAAATATCAATTATGCCTCTGTTCAAAGTAATGTTAATCATAAAAAGGCATTCATTATTACATACACACCTACCTATGCCAATCATACATCTAGTGGTGAATTTACTAATCTAATATTACAAAAACAACTTGATGATATGTGATTGTAACTTACACAATTATATAAAGCATATAAAAACATATACATTTGATTTTATCTTAATATATATTACACAACCCATTTGCTATGGAAGTTATTGTTTAACCCTTACCTCCATTTATTTAATTGCCTAAATTTACATTATATAGTGGAAATTGGGATCCTTCACACCACATTAAAAAATATTTTCATCATTATTTATTTCTTAGAATATGATTTAATAATGACCAAAACATTTCCTATGAATCTCACTTATATGCCTTATATGGGTTATATGCCCTTTTTATGGGTTTTATGCTTAGACCCGATGATTTAATCAATATGTTCTTATCATATTTTTTTATAAACATTAGTCAAAATATCATATTTTCTCAAATTATTCAAATCAAACAAGGACCCAGTGAACCTTTCGCTAACTAAGTGCTCAAATTTAAAAACCATTCTTAAGAAAATGCCACATCAAATACCTGATGTTTAGATTCAAAGAATATTCTCAAATATGTGATATTATGCTTAAGTACAAAATCATGTTTAATACTTATCTATATTTTGAATATATTTTCCATGTGTTACACAACGTTGAAATTAATATTATGGATGTAAATATGTTAAAGTATACATCTATCACTTTTACATTCATTACCTCAATTAGAAAGGAAAGACAAAGTTAAAATCTAAGATTAATGATGTACATAAGGATCCAAATAATAATGATGTTAAAACCATAAACATAATTTTAGAAATAAATAATAGGCTTATCTTTCCTACTTTTATGAACAATCAAAATTTTAAAACATTGTCAATCCCACCTCAAAAAGTTCTTAAATATTTGCTTGAATGTAATTTGATTACTTTTCCTAATCAATATCAATTAGATCCTACTTGACCAATTAATAAAGGGTATAATTAAAACCTATATAGGGATTATTATCAATCTTAGAGACATTAAACTAATAAATGTTTGAAATTAAGATAACATTCAATATCTCATTGATAAAAACATATTCAAATTGAAGGCCATAATTCTACATTGAAATAATATGTCACAAGCCTAATTAATGCTTGAAAATATCTATGAATCCATTTCCAAACCATAATACTAAAAAACAATAAAATTTGAATATGAGTACATCTATAGATCATTTGAATATTTCACATGAGCGTGAGACTGGTAAATTCATTGGCATGGTTTTGATCTCTCAATGATAATTGCCTTACATTACATTTTATGACTGTGAGATAAATAATAATGAATCAAACAATGGTCCTTTATATATTCATGGATTTATAAATTTATAATACTTCAAGAACACAATTATAATTGACATTGGTTCTATAAAAATATAATAAGAATGTTATTTTTATCTATTTGAGGATGCACTAAGAGATTACCTAGTAAGACTATGATACTTCACAGTTATGATGGTATTCCACACACACCTATTAGTGGTATAATACTAATAGTTATATTTGGTTGATGGTTTTTATTTATGTAGTATTAGATGCAAATATCATGTAATATATTACTTTAATGCCCATAGCTTAATAAATTTTATGTGTGATTATAAAATAGATAGCATTTGGGGCACAACTTGAGAGTTCTTTATTTGACCTCAAAGATCACATGTGTGATAAAATAGTGACATTTATGAGAAGTGAATATTCTAACCACTTTTGATATCTGATATTATTTCACTACCATCAGTTATAGTTCTTAAGACATTTGTTTTTACAAACCAAGCCCTATTGTAAAATATTCTAGATTTCTAATTTGTATAGTTGAGATTTCAATACCTATGGTTTGATATCATCCATGTCCTAATATTTATCTAATATATATTGCTAAAAATAATATCTAAACACCTATTTTATCATGAGATATTCATATGCATGATTTTAAAGAGGTTCTAGGATCTCTTTGATCCCACTCTCCACATATCTCTCTTTGGGAAAATGATTTAGGTTACTACACATCTCATGACTACTTATTTAATACTTCAAGTGACACAAATGAGTCCTACAATTTGGGTCATCATATTATATATGAGATCATCATTTAGTTATTTTATCCCATATCTCACACTCCATCGATAAATCATTATTGTACTATATTTTTCTTATTGCATGTAGCTTCTTTATTTTACATGTAGTGCCCTTGATGTGTTTTCATCACTTGAGTTTGATTTCAAGAATTCTATTTATTATATATTTGACACCTTGGAAGTTTATTTCTATTTTACCTTGACACTATTCTAGCCAATTAGTCTACATTGCTTACCATGTTACATTGGCCCTTGCCCTTTGATTACTTATACCATTCCAAACACTTGCACATATTTCCTAATGATTATATATATATATATATATATATATATATATATATATATATATATATATATATATATATATATATATATATATATATATATATATATATATATATATATATATATATATATATATATATATATATATATATATAAACCTTCAAAACCTTCTGTCCTAATACACATTAAGTTCTAAGGGGATTTTTATGTTGTTCATAATCTTCCTCTTGTTTTTTTTCTATTTTTTATTGTTTCTTAATTATCACTTAGATTTTTTTCCCCCAATCCTACTTCACTTTCTTCTTCTTGATATATATATATATATATATATATATATATATATATATATATATATATATATATATGTATGTATGTATGTATGTATGTATGTATGTATGTATGTATGTATGTATGTATGTATGTATGTATGTATGTATGTATGTATATTAAAACCTTCAAAAACTTCTATCCTAATACACATTAAGTTCTAAGGGGATTTTTATGTTGTTTATAATATTCCTCTTGTTTTTTATCTATTTTTTATTGTTTCTTGATTATCACTTAGATTTTTTTCCCCCAATCCTACTTCACTTGCTTCTTCTTGATTTTTTTTCCTTGTCTCACCTATTTTCAATTAATTATTGATTATGGCATTAGGATTTTATATTTCTTGATTATTTTCTTATTTTGTGTGTCCTTATGCCTTCTTTATGTATTATTTATTCTATAAAGTTATAAAATGCAAAAACATTAGAAAATACAAAAATAAAAAAATGCTTTATCAATGGATATATATCAATCTTATATGCCTATGCTAGAGATTTTTCACATTCATGATTTACATAAATGATTATCATGGTATTTATTTGAGTGGTTGAGATTCATGTGATTATGGACTTTAAAATGCTACATGGCTACCTTTTCCACACCCTAAAGGGAACCATCAAATTACTGGTATCTCCTACCTTAGGGGCATCTTTATAAAGTGGATTTTATTATGATATATTTCTTGATTTCCATTTATCATATTGATCCTTGTATATTGTTTATATTGTATCTCGTTTATGCTTTCATCTTACATGTTTTCATGGATATGTACATTGTATGGTTACATATGGTTGTTGCATTCATTGCATTGCATGTTACATACAACTATGTGTTTGATTATTTCTATGTGTATAATTATGCACACTTGAACATGTTTTTATCAATGTCTTATTGTGTCCTTATCCATATAATATGATCCAATTTCATTTTCATGTCTTATGAGTTTTATGTACTTGTGTGATGAATTCTTATCTATAGCTAGGTACTTGAGTGTAATTTATGTGATATTCTATGATTTTTTTATTATTCATATCATTTAAATACTATGTTTGGTGCCATTGTATTTATAATCCACATTACTATTTATAGAATTACTATAATTAGTGTCTATGTTTCCATAGTTTTTACCATGCATTTATTGGGGCATACTATTGTACATGTGTTTCACTACTTTATCTAGCCCTACTAAGGACATCTTTATTACATTTGGTGTATACCATTTTTATGTATTTTATTTTTCCACTTTGGGGCATTAAATACTTCCATATCTCCTAAAGTTTATTATTATAATATATAATTTATGCATGTAGAGCACTTGTTGGGGCATCCCCCCCTAAATATATTTCATCCTCATATGAGGATGAACACCTTCCTATTGAGATTTCCATTATGATATTTTATGATGGTTATATGTATGCATGTGATTTATACAAATTTTCAAACATTTTCAAATCTTTGGTTATGTATATTTTATAAAACATGATGCATTTAAATACTTATTTTGAGATGAGTGATTGCAACATAGGTTTTACAATCCCTTGCCTCAAAATAATGGCATATATTTATATATTTTCAATATTTTTCAAGATGAAATAATATTGAGAAAAATATTTGATAAAAAATGATTAAGTAAACTTGATAAAACTAAGAACACCATAAGTGGTCCAATTATTTACTTACCTAATCAAGAATTATATTGAGTTTTAAGATCTTCCTAAAATGTACAAGTTATGTCTACTTTTTTATAAAATTTTCTAATCAAAATAAAGTTATATTTTCAAGTTGTGGCATCATTTTTTTAGAATACAAAAAGGTGCAATTGTTCTTAAGCTAATTTTTCAAAGTCACTACATTTCACGTGGAATTGACTTTAAATACTTGTTAAAATTGGTCTTTATTTCTAATTATAGCATATTTTCAAAGAAATAGAAAATCCATAAGGATGGATCTTATCTTGAGCATCATTTGATTCATCTATCCTTCCCCAAGTAAGTCAATATATGTGATTCAATTTATTTTTTCTAATAATTTTATGCATATATGTATTCACTCACAGACATACATGATTCAAATTAGTGGCACATTCTAGACACCAACTAAGATCCATTTATATAGTGTATTTTACCCATTTTTGTGCACTTGGTATATTCATGTATATTTTGTTGTTTTAGGACATTTCATACCCCACACTACTCTCTATTCAACATTTGAGGATTATATATGTATTTAACGCAAATCCATTTCATATTTTAAGCTTCATCTATATAAATTCTAATCTATTTTCCCCCATTTTGACATCTATACCATTAAATCTATTATACCATTAAATCTATAATACCATTAAATCTATTATGTGATGATTTGGAGGGCCATTATAATACCATTAAATCTATTATACCATTAAATCTATTATACCATTAAATATATAAATTCTAATCTATTTTCCAAGGATAGATTTTGTGGTTACAAGTATACCATTAAATCTATAATGTGATGATTTGGAGGGCCATTGAATCTATCATGTGTAATTTTATGTGTCTTTCCACTTTGGCCTAATTTCTCACACATTTAATTTTACATTATGCACTCTTCCATTCTCTTCCATTGTGTGTTTCATATCCTTAGGATTCTTATATAGACAAATCATTCATATTCATTTACCAAGTATCACCTATGTGAGAATCAGACAGAGAGCTTTCATTGATCAAATACTTTTCTATGCTTGAGAAGGAATCTACACATTGAACCAACATTGGTCATTCATCACTTCAAGCTATTGTGACATCATAGAATTTTACTAAAATATGGTTTAGGTAAATGTTCATCTAGTTGCATCACACAACTAGGGAAGAGGAGGTAAAATTCCTTACTTGAGATTCAATTTCCATAACACTGGACCTACATAGGGTCTATTTTTTAGCATGAAAGATATATATATATATATGAAACTCCCTTGTTGTTTCTAAACCCATAAACTATTTTTTTGGTTCATTATTGTGCATTTTTGTAAAACTGAGTAAGATAATAATAAGACATCAAATTATACTTTCTACTCATGAATTTAGAAAAGTGAAGACACAAGGTTATAAAACATCAAATAAATCACTTGCACAAGAGAAATATAAATATTAAATTTATCATAGTATAGATTTAGTGCAATAGAACATATTTTTTAGTTATAACATAAGGGCCTATTCAATGGTTGAATCTACCTAGGGATATTTGCCAGAAATAGAGTAGGCACTAAGCTTATTCTTACATAATTAACACTCTTTATTTGACACAAATCTTGATATATCATTTCTATGCCATGTATGCATTCTAAAAATACCAAGATTTTATTAAGGTGTGATCATTTCATCACTTTTAATATTTTTTTAGTTGTTACTTATTAAACTATTTAAATTATGTTTATTTACTATTTTTAGTCACTAGGGTAATATAAATTTATATTTTGGACTGATACATGTTAGGTCTCCCTTATGAAGATATTTTAACTTATTTTGCCTAGGTTTTTTATTCATAATCTAGTTTTAGTTAAAACACCTTGGAAACTTCACCAATGTAAAAAAACTAATTCATAAATCTTCTTGTTATTTCATCAAGAGATGGAAGTCATTGGTGTATAATTATTGATCTCAGAATACGAGTGAAAAAAATTCTTCAAGGTTTTTATTACTACTTTAAAACCATAAATACAATATAGAGTAAATTTATTCTCTCTTAAGACAATGGAATGAGACTTTGATCAAGCTAAACTAAAAGACTATATTATGAAAAATTTTGAGTTACCTCAAAAACCTAACAAGGGGTCTTTCGAAACATCAAAAAATGTTATCACAACTTAAACATCTCAAATAAAACATTCCCATTCATCTAAGTCAAGGATTCCACTTCCTCTAAGTATTCAAAACCCATCCACCCTCCATTTAATCTTCAAGAGATCAAAAAAATGATGGTGATGGTATTTTTTTTAAACCTATACCCCAATGGTAAAACCCCTATAAATTTTGTTGGTTTCATGATAACTTTGGGATTTATTATTAAAAAAATTTAATCTCAAAAAAATTGATTACAATATCATGTTAGTTGAAAATTTCAATGATGAGGCTATCACATGAGAATGAATTCAAACATATCTCTTAGTCTTAAAAAAATAATCACATTAATAAAATCAAGATCATAAATCTCAATAAACTATAAATATTACACTCAAACATATGAATAATTTTTTAGAAGCCATTGAATTAAATTTTCACTAAGATTACATCAATTCACAATACATAAATGTGGAAAAATTAAACTAACAATGTAATCCTATGCAAAAATATCCCATCATGAAAACTAAGAAACCCTCTCAATACGATATAACACTTAAAGACAAAAAAAATCAAGTACAAATAACACAACACCTAATAAATCACCTACTTTAACAATGAGGTCTCAACCTAAAGAATAACTTCCTCTAATCATCAAGGTTAAACAAACATATAATAATACTCAGCCTAAATATTTTTATGATTCTTCACAAAATTAAAATCAATGATTCCTTATTATCCTCCTCTTTTTATTAGTTTCATGATTAATGATATGTAAGTTAGAAAATATTTTTTGGATCAAGGTTCATGCATTAAATTTTTTTATTTTGGTTGATCAAGATGTTATGATAATATATGAATGACCTAAAGAAAATAATACTTAATTTCTATGGATTTGACAATAAAAATAAAAATCCACTTAGATGTATTTTTCCTCTCCTAATTGTAGGACTTAAAATAATATATACCAACATCATGGTCCTTGACCTTTTGCTTTATTATAATATACTCTTATGAAAACATTAAACTCATTATATGAGAGAAATTACCTCTCCTACTAGTCAATACTTTTTTTTTTCACAAAAAATCCAATACAAACATGAAGTTGATCCTAACCCATAGTATCTCAAACTAGCAAATCCTCACAATGAATTTATAATTCTTAGCATAACACTATAAAAAAAGCACCAATATGTGACTACATCAACATCCATCTTGATCCCAATGAAACCATTGTATACTTTGATGAAAATAATCCAAATGAAATTAAAATATTATTAATACTTCCAAGTTACCCCCATTACATTGTTGATTAGTTTCCCCCATTTATTCTAAAATTATCTAGATACCTTCCTCTATTTGATGAAGAGAGTTATAAATAATCCTTTTGTAATGCTAATGAGACCATATATGATGATAAATAATTAAAATACAATAATAAAAATGTTCCTCAACTCTTCAAATATACTTTATTGCTCTTTTCTATAAATTTTAGTCAAAATGACATCTCTACCAAGGATACCTTTAATAATAATTATCAACAAGAACATGATAAAAAAATAAGCTTAAAAAATATAACCATCATATGATTAAGATTATATAACTTTCCAAGCTCAATAATGGCACTTAGATGCACTTAAATATCAAAATAATCTTTATAAAATGCATGCCTTCAACTATGAAGCCAATATGGTCCATATTTCCTACCAAAAAAAAAAACCCTCAATTTGACTCGTGAAAATGAATATGACTATATAACTTTTAACCCTCATGTAAATCCTCACTTGGAAGACCTTAGGTGTATAATTCATAAAATATTAGACTATAATAAATAAAATATGCAATAGGGTGGATGCATAAAGATGGGGACCAAAAAATTTAATACTTTTGAAAATTTTGTTTGTGACTTAAAATGGGCAATAACCCTTTCAAAAAGGGGGCATGCCCTTTTAAGGGTTCCTCTAAGCCCAATTTTGGATTGGATTGGATTACAAAGCCTATATGGAATGAACCCTATGTAATTCAAAGAACACACAATAACTTTTATATTATTTTGGAGGGAAATGAGAAAATTTTGATTCTATATTTTTATAAGTTATATATTTAGTAAAATAAACATTTAAGAAATTTGAATTATTACTTTAAATTTATTTCACTAAATATAAAAACTATGGTCTTTATGAGTCTTCTAAAATTTATTCCAAAGTTGTATGAGTTATCATATAGAAGATATTTTTTTAAAAACCATTTTGGTCAATACTTAGTCATTTTTTCAGAATTTCAATATTAAACATAAGGTTATTTGGGTGTAAATTTTACACTTAGCATCATTTTTTTGGAAAACAAAAGGTTTTTTTAAGGTGTTTAGGCCTTAAAAACTATTTTTTGACATCTATATGGTTTCTAGGTGTGCCATAAATTAATTTTAAAAACCTAAAAAAAATTAGAGATAGTGAGAGATGAGAGAATATTGACACACATATTCACATAGATACTAAAACATTTATAACACTTAAATTCTCCCTCTTAAGTCACCCTTAACATGCCATAAAGTTTCATAGACTTTTTTGAATTGAAATTATAACTCTTAAGTCAAATTTAAATTCACATGAGGGAGACATATCTAGAGGGTGCCATTAGGGGGTCTTTAGAACACATGGCTATAGTATGGAATGTTACGATGAAATTTTGTGTTACTTTAGGCTTACTTATGATGTACCATTGGGGTATCTTCAGAATATGACATTTCCATGTCTTAAATGTGACATTTGGATGTGTTAGAAATTAAATTTATAAAAAATTAAGGTTTACTCTATATAATTTTAATATGAATGGCATAGACCACCAACTAATTAGTTGAATAGTTAGTGATTTATATAACCATCAACCTACTAGGTGAAAATTCAACACCATCCATGAGCCTTTACAAAAATTTACCAAGTTATTTTCTAATTTATAAATAGTTTTTAAAGATAATAAAAATGCATTCCAATTCTATTCCAACTTGAGTGCTTTGTCTTATATGATATCATATCCATAGAGTGAATGGGTTGTGATTGAGCTAAAGAAGTCAAGAGTGGCTAAGGGTGAGTGTGAGATTGTCTAAGAGGTAATTTTTTTTAGTGAAAATCAAATATTCATATGCACTGAACTTATATTATTTGAAAATGATGAAAATGTTTTTTTTTTTTTTTAAATTTGAATTAATAAAATAAATTGATAAAATGGTGAGTGATTTTTTAGTTGCATTTTGTAAGTGAAGTTGACATGTTATTGCTTTTCATTGTTAAATTATTTTTTGATTGGGGTTTTAATTCATGTTTTGTTTAAGTTGAGAGTGAATATATTTGGTTTTAAATATTTATGAAATTATGGTTTCTAATTCAATTATTTTAGTGTCCACATGCAAATTATATGGAAATAATTATTTTATTTGTGAGTATAAGGTTAAGAATGTATTTCTTGAAAAATAATTATGGGATTATGTAGAAGAATAAAAATAAGTTCCTCCTAAGCTTAGAGAGTTAAATCGATATAAAATAAAAATCATGAGGCCACCATTTGTATGTCTAAATCTAATGAAATCATACCATGGATTCTATAAATTAATAATGCCAATAAATATTGAGAATCACTTAAGTAAATATTTTATAAGCCTAAAAAGATAATGATAAATTACCAAGATATGATAGAACATCTCACAAAATAAAAGGATATTAATAGTCAACTAGAAGCTATGGGAGATAAATTTGAAGAGAAATTTCTTATAACTCTTAATAGACTTCCTATAGTGTATGAATATCTAATGACATCCCTAGAAGTGGCCATTAATATTGAGACTAACATTTGAATAATTAAGAGGTTATTTGTTTCAAGAAGAACATATAATTATAAGAAAGTTCGAATAAACTACTTATATTGATCAAGCATGCATATCAAAAAGTATATTTAGAGGTCACAAGATGAAAAATCAAGGAAAGGTGGATATGGATTCTAAGAAAATGAAAAATTAAGGAGAGAATAAGAGAAAACAATACAACAATAAAGTCAAGTTCTACAATTGTAATAAATTGGGAAATTTTCAAGGGAAGTGCAAAAAAAAAAGGTAAAGATGCAAATTTGGCTTGAAAATCAAAAAAATAATATGGGAACTCATGGATACATTGAAGGTAATTTATTAATTGCATCTTTATCTACATAATGTACATAAAATGATGTTTGGTATATAGATTTAGGGGAAATTCATCATATGGAATTTAAGAAATTAATTTTCTAGTCTATTAAAAAATATTAAAAGTGTAAAAATGGAAATATATTTCTTGGCAATAATTTTTCTTATAACATATAAGTCTATTGTGATGTTCCTGTTAAGATGTATAACTCTCTAGCCCTGATATCTATGTAATAAATTATGATGATTTAATTTTAGTTATGTTTCTTTATGTAGATTACATAATAATCAAAAGTAATTATGTCATGTTGATTTATGATACAAATAAAATATTAAGAAATGTGTTTGAGATGAATGATCTAGGATTTCCTCATTAATTCCTTACTATAGAAGTGTGGTAGAAATATGACAAGCTAATACTCTCTCAATCCTAATATCTACATGATTTGTTGGTAAATTATAAAATGAAAGAATTAAAAGACACTACTACCCCTTTTGAAGTAGGGATGAATTTTTTGAAGAGTGATGGCTTAGAAAATATAGATGGAACATTATTTATATAGTTAATGGGAAGTTTATATATTTTACTATAACTAGGCCTAACATTACTTATGAAGTTTTTCTAATTTCAAGGTTCATACCCTCTCCTAAAATTCCTCATGGGACAATGGCTAAAATAATTTTTAGATATATGAAATAAACTATAAATTTTGGGGTAGAATATTTACAATTGGTAATATGTCTTTGGCAGGTTTCATAGATTGATTGGGTTAGATGGGTACATTATCACAAATATACCATTGGATTTGTGTTCAAAATTATACTAGGTTATATCTCATGGTGTAGAAAAAACTAAACAATAATTTTATTATCATCAATAGAGGTAGAGTATACATCAACATGTGTAGCCACTAATGAAGTAATATGGTTTAGGAGAATACTTGGTGGTTTATATTTTCCATAAAATCAACCTTCAATATTGTATTTTTAAAAAATATATATAATGAAACTAAAAAATAACCTTATTTAAAATATAAGAATAAAATATTTATAAATTAATTATCATTATATTACATAACTATTCAAAATGATGTAATTTAGCTTGTTTAGTAAAATATTGAAGATCAAATTGTAGATATTTTCACCAAATCATTGAGTAAAGGAAAAAAATATATAGTTTAGAGATAAATTATGGGTTAAGGAAATAATGTGAATTGGTACTTAATTATCCTTAAGATCCATAGTAGTAGGCAGGACCCATATGTTTTGTCTTATGATCATGGGGGGGGGGGGGGTATTTAAAGCCCTTAGGACATAGAAGAATAAATTTATGGGGGGTGTTAAAAAGTAAATTTATTAAAAATTATTTTTTTCTCAACTTAGTTCTAATATGGTTGGCATAGATCACTGACTAATTAGTTGAGTAGTCAATAGTTTATAGAACCATTGACCAGTTAGTTGCATAGTAAGCACCATCAGTGATCATCTAAAAACTAATACCAAGTTATTTTTTAATATATAAATATTTATGAAAGACAAGCAAAATTCATTCCAATTCTAGTCCAATTTGAGTGTTTTATCTACGTATTTTTTTAATTTGATGTTTATACTTCCTTCATAGTTGCATAGTCACATACACTTCTCATTTTCACACCTACACAGTGTGTACATAACTCAAATTATTGTCCTTCATTCCACATTACTTATAAATCCACATATTTCTTGTGATGATTCTACACAAAGACTCTTTCCCCTCATATAGCACTTATACACCACCAAATTACCACATAGTACTTCAATTTTGTGTAACACCTCTTATACCTAGTATAACCAATGCCACATATCATACACCATGTGTAGAACTTGTCACATGACATTTACATGTATTTCCATATGGGACTTCTTAGTTATATGACATTATGGAATCCCTAAAACTAACCATCCAACTAATCAAGTTAACCTCTATGCACTTGGAAGAATTTTAACCATCACAAAGGAAATATAAGTTATATTTTCTTCAATTATCAAACTTGTGCATACTTTAATGTGTGTTGGTTTAATTTATATAAGATAACATAATACAACCCTTCATCAACTCACAACTTATCTCTAAGTGAAATGTTTCCCCTATGCATAAGGTCTTAGGCCTCATGCTATGGATCATTGGTATAAAATCATGTCTATTATATATGCTTATAAAAATATGATCATGATGAGAAATGTAAGGATATCTAGTCATATTTGTTTTAACTTACCCATAAAAATGATATAGAAAATGTAAAATGGTTGACACCCAAAAGAAACTTAAGGTATCCCAAAATGTCTAAAATTTCATTGTAGATAGATTATATGCACAACACATTGAAATATTTTTTCAATTCCATGATTTAATGATGTAAATCAACCCAACACCTTCAAACTCTCTCTCTCATATTATGATAAATAAGAATTTTTGTAGCATACCCCATTCAAAATACATGTTAATCTTGATTTCCTTGTGTTTAAAGTAAAATGCAACACTAAAGTATTAGATGCCTAGATTTTACAACTTATGCATACTTCTCTATCATTCAATTTAATGATGATTAGAATACCACCTTTATCACGTTGAAGATGCCCATTTTGGTGGTTCACTAGTGGTAGGCCTTTAGTGTATAGTGCACATGAGACTACATTTCAATAGAGTCTTGGAAAAATTGTGTCAATGCATTAAAGGATGAGTATTATCCTCTCAACCATTTTGAGAATGAATACATCAAGTTACACCAATTATGTTAGTTTAAGGTGTAGTCATTAGAATAATATACTAATGATTTTCATGACTACACCATGTGACTACATGAAAAATTGACTAAAAATCATAAGGTATTGGAGTACATCAATGGAATTTCACCTTATGTCCCTTCAAAGATAGAGTTTTTGAATTTCGACACCATGAGAAATTATTATCGCAATGTTTTAAAGATTAAATCCAAGGAAAATATTAAGTATTATCTCACCTCTTCATCCAATTTTATGTGTAATATCCATCCCACACACAACTCCTCATCTTAACCTAATTCCTAGAAATAAAATGTTTTTTGTAAAGGAGAGTGGGCTAATAAGGTTTCACAAAAATTGTAACACAAGAACAAGATTATTATATTGTTAGAAATCCAAATGAACTGGAAAACTAATTAAACCTATTCAAATGTAATTTAGATTGAGAAATAAGATGAAATGAAATGAATTATACAAAAAAACATACCTTCACTTAATATTTGATGAATCGATTGTGCTCGGATGTGATCGTAGTTCTAAATGGATTGTTGAAGGACATCGGTGATTCATCAATACCTTTCCTTAAAAGATTGATGTTTTGATGTTGATGCTTGATGATGATTGAATATTTGATAGATGTATTTGGATCACACTTCATTATTTAATTTAATATTAGTAAAAATGGAGGTGAATGAATCCATTTATAGATTTGGTTTGATTAATGATATCCAATGATCTTGGTTGGAGATCAACAGTGGAGGATGATTGAATTAATGGGATATTATTAAATTGTTTAGTGGGAATCTTAGGAGTGGGAAATAGTTGGGTAAATTGGAACCATGAAGGATTAAATGGGATTATTTAATTTAATAGTGAATTCTAGTGAGATTTGAGGTTTAATATTAAATTTGGAGAGAGGAATATTTGGATTATAAAATTTAGATGATGGTGGATAGGTGGATCCTCTGACATCATTAAAATTTGGAAAGAGGGATATTTGGATTATAAAATTTAGATGATGGAGGATGGGAGGATCCTATGACATAATTAAAATTTGGGAAGATAAATCTTTGGATTATAAAATTTAGATGATGGGGGATAGGGAGAACCTATGGCATCATTGAAATTTGGAAAGTGGAAAGGGGTGGAAGATGGTGTCACAATGTGGGGATTATTTAATTTTTGGATTTTGATAATTTTGGATATTCAAAATCCATAGAATTAGGGAAGGATTAGTTAATTAATTTAGATTAATTAACTAATGGAATAGGTGTAAATTTTATGGGATTTGAGGTTGTTATGGAATAAATTAATTAATTGGCTAGGGGGTGATGAATAGTGAAGGCTAGAAATGTTAGTGTGAATATAATATTGATTAGTTAAAATTGTCATGAAGTGTCTAATTTGAAGTGTCTACATTTTTACCCTATTTGAGAAGGCATTGAGAGACATTCTGAATGGATATCAAATTTCAAGGAAAGAAGAAACTGAAAAAGGTGGATGAAAAATTAGATGATGATGATGAAAGAATGTGATGGATGATTCCCCCTCAAGAGGATATGTGGGGATAAAGGATACAGATAGTCTCTCTAAAAAAAAGAATAGAATGGAAGAATCAATGGGTTAGTGAAGAATAAATAATGGGTGGGTATAAAATATGTGATGATGAGATTAATATGTGTATGCAATTAAACCACTCGAGATAATGCTTATATGATTTTAATTTTTTTTATTATGGATGAATTTTTCCTAATAAGGATGTATTTTGGAAAGATATATCCCAAGATAAGATGCACACTTTAATTTTCCCCAAATAGGGTGGATATGGTAAAAATATCCAAATGATGGATTTTCAATCTTGACTTGTCTCAAGTAGGTTGAAATCTACAAGCTTAGATGGATAACTAATTTATTGATTAATTTGTAAGCATAGATCAAGTTTTTAACCTATTTCATGGATTAAGGATGAGATGATGGGAATGGGAATGAAGAATGGTCTATCTTACCTCAGAAACCCCATGTGATTGAATACTACCTACATAGTCCAAATTAACCTCAAGACAAATGTAATTCTCCTTTTAGGGAGGTATGATTATGGATGAGATGAAGGAATGGATGAAGTTTACCCAAGGATGAAAATAACTCATTTGAGCTAATGTTTATTTTTTTATTTTTTGATGATGGTGAATTTATTTTCCCTAAGTATGGGAGATTAGAGAGAATTTCCAAACTTTGATGTGGCCCAAGCAAGGTGAAAGTTATGAGTTTGGATTAAAATAATTGGTCCAAGATATGGTATAACAACTTTTCAAATGATGAAGAAGTTACTACAAAACAAGCACATGAGGATGCCACAAAGTGATGAAATAATGATTTTATGAAATATGTGATGATGTATTGAGGTATATAAATCAAGGATGAAGATGAATTGGATATGCATCATCTCTTTCCACTTTGACCTATGAGTTATGGAACAAATCAAGTTCACACAACAAATATGTACTTAATTCATCACAAGGGGCATCAATACATAAAATGACCAATGTCACTGAGAATAACATGGCCTATTGGATGGTATGAATGGAAAATTAGACTTGATGCTAGGTGAGTAACTTAAAAATATGATTGGAATAATAAAATTATATTCAGATGCACAACATGTAGAAACATGAAGATGCAAGATGTAGGTGTATCAAGCAATGAACATGATCAGGTTTCATTCATTAAATCAATAAGTAGAGGAATTAGTAAGCATGGATGTTAAATAAGTAAAATTCAATGATGCAACCTTATGTTTTATGATAATATGGATGAAGAGGATACTGAGGTCTCAGATAAATGGATGATGGTGATGATGAATAACTAGGTAGTGTTGAGTATAAGTGATAAATTAAATAAGGGTAAATTATGGAAGGCTTCTCAAAGGATAAATACCTTTAAGGAAGAGTGATTGATATGAAAATTGGAAATTAAATCAAGGAAGATGAGAAAAATGAAACGAAATAAAGAAATGAGATGAATAAAAAAATTGAGAAAATGGGGGTAAAAGGATGGAGATGAAAAATATGTAGATTGGGGAATCAAAATCATCTGCAATGGAATTTTTATTATCATGAAATGGAATGGGATTAGAAGAGATGTGAAAAAAAGTTCAAGTGGTGAAAAGAGGTTTAAAATAGGCCAAGGAGAAAATGGAATGGCAAGGAAAATGAAGGATAAGGAAAAAATAGAAAAAATGGAAATGGGTGAGCAAAGGAGTGAGAAGGAAACAAAAAGGATGGAAGAGAGAGTGAAGAGGTAAGTATTATAATGATCAAATAAGTTTTGATAGGAAATTTATGGCATGGAAGGTGATGAGTCAAATGGTGGATCAGATGGTGGATTTGGAGATGAAAATGGATAGGAATGCAAAATGGGTTCAGAAAAGAGGGAAAAATAGAGTATTAGTAGATATGGATTTATGGCATGAGGATGGATATCAATTATCCTATTAAAAGAGATTGACAAGATATATGGGTGATTAAAAGAGATTGATAGGCTGAAAGTGATGAGGTGATGGGTATTTATGGGTAGTGATGGAGTGAGTAGTTTATTATAAAGGATGAATGGAATGAAATTATTAGGGATGATAATGGAAATGAATGGTAAGAATGATAATAAGGTTATCTAATCTTACCTCAAAAACCCTGTGAATTTGATTGTTGCCTACATAGTCCAAATGGACTTTAGGCCAATGTTGTTTTCCTAAAAGGGGATGAATAATGATGATATAAGTATGATGATTGATGTTGATTTGAATTTTACTATTTAAATATCGATGAACTGATTAGATTTAAAAATGGATGTTAAGGTGTAGATATAATTTTTCAAGGATATTATACTATTGTTCTAGTGTGCCTCCTTGTATACTTTGAAACTTATTTTTTTATGTAACACCTAAAGGTATGCACCATGATATAAAACACCATGATGACTTGACCACAATGTGCATAAGGACAAACCTTTGATCCAATAGACAAATGGAAAAATGTATCTTTATATGAAAAAATTAAGATAACATTATTATCATATGTTGATAGATGGACTCAAGTACAAGCATAAGAAATCACCATGATATGGGAAAATCATGATGATCATATCGATGCATATGCACTGATTCAAGGCACAACAAGAAAATAAAATAAATAACCAAGCAAGAAAACACACACAAACCCTAAAATAAAATCACCATAAAGCATTTTATTTTTAATTGAGTCAAAATCCTTGTGTGAGATCTTGATGATATAGTTGGATGGTGCCCCAAGAAAGGATATATGCAAGGGAATAGATGTGGAAACAATGTTCCTAATGAAGTAACTATGATCTAGATATAATTTGATCAAGGATTTAATCTAAACCTAAAATAAAAGTGCTCATAGTAACTCTAGGTTTTTTGTGGTTTTATATCACTATTTTTGTGTTTTTTTGGAAATTACTAATGTTTTGGATTTTTAGTGTATTCACCTAAATATGCTCACCCTAATATTCCTATTAAAACCCACTATTTTTAACCCATAACCATAGCCCTAGCCAAATAACTAATATCCTAATTCCTACACAAAATTCCCTACATCCCATGAACCTTACCATATCCTTATAACCAATTAACTAACCCATTAAATAGATTACTTAAACATTAATCTACCCACTATCCCACTTGACAATTTAAAATTCCTTTGTATTCACCTACCACCTAGCTACCCTACCATCCTAGACTTTCCTACACCCATACAAATCCTAAACCTCATTAACTCCCATCTAATCCCCTATCATCCCTAAACTAATCAATAAACCTCTAGAAATATAGAAGCTCCTCCAAGTTTATAGAATTATTTGAACTAGAGGCTTCTAAAATAATTTAAAATTCCCTAAATTCTCATCCACCATCTTATATAAACCAATATTAGACTATGACCAAGCTAACTTAGAAATAAATAAGCCTCCATTATACTCTCATAACTAGCCATTATCAATCATCCTCACACTCTAGTCAAGCCATTCAACAACCCAATGAGGTGATTGGAGTCACTTGGAAACTCAAGTCAATAAATCCACATCCAACCACTTTTGCATTCAAATCAACTTGGAAATCTTGGAGAGGAGTTATAAGGGACAAAACGATGGTAAGAATTCCATTTTAATTGTCTGATTATTCCTTTATCCCCTCATTTTAATTTGTTTATGTTATTGGTTTTTTATTAATAAATATAGCAATTTTGAAAATAAATTAAAATCTGATCACACATTTAGAATAAGTATATAAAAAAGAGTATCTAGGATGTGTGTATATAAGCTACTAACAAATGGAAATTTGACTTTAGAAATGGATGTGGAAAGAAAGATGGGATGTGAAGGATTAATGGATGGATGTGGCCAAAAAGAATATCTCCAAGGATCATAAGATAAGGAATTTACCCCTTATGTCACTGTGATATCTTGCTGCAAATAAATTACCACACTTTGATCTATCAAAACTTGTTGTACCCTGTGTAGCTATAAATCACCACTAAGGTCAAAATGTGAAAGGGTTGGTGGATAATGATATGAATGAGATGGAGGGATGTAGAAGGAAGAAGACTTGTCCCCAATCACAAGGGTACTCATAGATAATGGAATTTTACACATGACACCAAAAAATGGTTTTCACTTTTAGATGAACTATTTCTCTTTATCTTAATTTTTTTGTGTTTTTTTTTTTTTTTTGTTTTTCTAAATTTATTTGTTTTTTTGTTAATTTTTGAATGGATATCATGCATAGAAACACTTGAGGTGTATGATATTCATGGGCTCATCTATCTCTCTTCCATATTTTGTGGCCAATCTATAATCACTAGAACTATACTTAGTAGTGATGATGTGTGGACCTAGCCAATTAGGCTCAAACTTTTCTTTATTCTCCCATTATATATTTGTATTCCTTTGATTTCATTCAATCACAAGGTCATGAACTTCAAAATATCTATATTTAATTTTATTATTATAATTATAGGGCATCCTATTTTGATAAGCCTTGAGATGATTTAGTGTATTTAATATTTTCTCATCAAGGAGTTCTAACTCTTGTATCTATGCAACCTTGTAATCCTCATCACCAATGATGTCCTAAAATGAAATATGTATGGAGGGTAACTCAATATAAATAGGTAGGATTGCTTATGATATGAATACTAGGTAATAGGTATAAAAACTAATGGGAGTGCAAATGTTGGTTTGGTAAGCCCATAGGTTAGGAAGTAATTATAAATGTCAATCACATCCAACATCATTAATAGTCCTTTTGAGGATGTCAAGGATGTTTTTTTGGATGCCTCAGCTTGGCTATTACCTTGTGGATAATAAGGAGTATACCATGTATTTTGGATATGGAATTGGGAATAGAAGGCTTAAACATCCTTATTCTTGAAGGATTTTTCATTATCAAAAATTATGTTGGATGGGATGTTATATTGGAAAATTATATGATTAATAATAAATTTGTATATTTAAAATACTTGATAGAATTTGGGATGTGTTTATGACCATTAGATGAATTAGGGTTTATCTTTCATATGAGATCGAATCCCCATATTGAAAATGGCAAAGGATTTATAATTAGATATAAAGTTTATGATGAGGTGTGAATCAGGTCACCATGTTTATAACAAGCAACACACTTTTTTACATATGCACATGCCTTAGTTTTCATAGTCGACCAATAGTATCATGTGTGAATGAGTTTCTTATCAAGGACCATTCCACTAGTCTGTTCCTCGACAATCTCATCATGAATGTCTTTGATGGATAAATTATCATATCCTGGGTTTAAAAAATGAATTAGGGTTCCATCATAGTCTCTATATAGAGTGTGCTAACAACTAAGGTATATTATGATGTGTTATGGATGAAGGATTTGTGTTGGTTATGTGAAAAGTTTTTTGTAATAATGTGAAAATGAAGGTAGATGTAAATATTATTATACCAAGGTGAACTAGGACCAAAAATCGCACATGCCATTTCATCTTTTGGATGATCATATGTAGGGATGATGAGTTATTCAATTAATAACTTATATTTATGGATACCTGAAGACATTTCAAGAAGTGAACCAATAGTATCCATGGAATTTGTTGACTTGTTATTGGCCCTTGGTACTTTCTCAAATTGTATGTGCTCAAAATATTACTTAAGACTATCTTCCATGGCTTTGTATGGCATGATTTTGTCATCTTTGGTTTGATATTGATTTTTTACTTGATTGATGATTAAATAAGAATCAATAAATACTAAAAAGTGTTAAATGCCCCATTGGATGATGATACAAAGTTGTGTAAGAAGGGCCTCATATTCTACAATGTTATTTATACATAGTAAGCTGATGTGAAAATACTTAGGGATAATATATTGTTTTTTTATGATAAAAAAACCTACCCTTGAGCTATGAGATGTCAATAACCCATCAAAATATAAATTCCACTATTTTTATTATTTTATGGAAAAAATCTACTTATATAGATACCTAAATGTTAATGGTTATGTATATTCTATTGGAGCTTATGTTAATTGATCATGAAGGACCTACCCTTTATTATCTTTATAATTGGTGTATTCAATGTCAAACTCACTTATGATCATAATCCATTTGGCCATACAACCTGCCATTTTTTGTTTAGATAGAAGATACTTGAGTGGATCGAGTTTTGCAAGGATGATGGTTTGATTGTTGATCATGTAGTGATGTAACTTTTAGGAGGTGAAAACTAATACTAAACATGCCTTTTCAAGAGGTTAATAATTATGTTCATAGGATACCTATGTTAAGTAATAAACTACACTTTCTTTACCATTTTCATCATGTTGAGCCATAAGTGCCCCCAAGGCATGATAAATAGTTGATATGTAAAGTAATAATGGCTTGCCTAGTGTTAGAGGGGCCAACACTGGTGGATTAGCCAAATATTATTTTATTTGATCTAAAGCCTCTTGATAATTCTTATTCCATTAAAATGAAGTTCACTTTTTAATAGGTGTGTGAAGTTATGATAATGGTATGCCAGTTTTGAAATGAATCGATGAATCACCTATATTTTTCCTTACAAGCTACATTATTTTAGATATATTGGTGGAATAATTTTTTGATGGACTTCACCTTAGTTGGGTCCAATTTAATACCTCTCATGGAGACAATTAAACCCAATAAATTATCATATGTGACACCGAAGACACACTTCTTAGGATTTAATCTGACCTTGCATTCTTTAAGTCATTCAAATATCCTATGAAAAAGCACTAGATGTTTTGCTCTTACTTTTTAATTTCCAAGGATATTTTCAACAAAATATTCCAAAATATCATGCATCATGTCATGGAAGATAATAGTCATGGATATCTAATAAGTGGAATCAACATTCTTTAGGATAAAAAGCATCACATAATAAAAGAATGTTTCCCATAAGGTGGTGAATATAGTCTTATGTTGATCCTGGGGTGTTATCTTAATTTAGTTGTAACCTAAAAATCCATCCATAAGTGATAACATCTCATATTCAACTATGGAATAGACTATCATATCAATATTAGGAAAAGGAAAATCATCCTTTAGGAAAGGTTTATTAATATCATGATAATCAATGAAAATGTAGATTCTTGAGGGTTTCTTATTGACAAGAAAAATGTTGGAGATCCACTCTGAATAATAAATAGGTCTAATTAAATCAAATTCCAAGAGTTTTTATAGTTCTTTCTTGAAAAAAATGGTAATATGCATATGCATTTTTCAAAATTTTTGTTTGATGGGTTTGGTGTCTAAATGCACTACAATATGATGGATGAAAATGGACAGATCTAATCAAGGCAGGCTATAATAGGACCATGTGAATATATCAATGAATATTTGAGAATAAAAATAATGGGATCGCATTCCTCTTTAGTGAGAGAGGCATCAAGCTTAATGATGCATGAATTATCCTCTGTACTGAGGTTGACCTCAATGGTATATTCCACATGTAATGTGGAACCATCCTCCAACAAAGTAGGTATTGAAGGGAACTAATAGTCTTCATCTGATTATGATGTAATTTATTCATTGAAATCACCCATATACAAAAATTAGTCATTAATTTTGAGCAATGACCACTCATTGAATGTTTATGGAAATTCTCAAACCAATTATTCAAATGTGTGTTACTCCTCTAGAATAACATCTAAACTGAAGATGATGCGGGGAGTTATAGGAATTTTTTATTTCTAATGAAGAGAGTATATTTACCTATTCATTGGTTCCTTAGAAAGGTTTTCACCAATGAACATGTCTTTATTTTTACTTTTTTTCATATCTAATAGTGCCTCAAAGAGGTTTTCACCAAAGGACATTAATTTTTTATTTTATTTTTCTACTCAACTAAGGAAACCCACTTATTCTCCAAAATAGTTAGCATTGTCCAAAATGATTTCAAATCCCTTCGTTTGGTCCCTAAATCATAAGCCATACTCTAAACCCCAATAATTTTGTATTTGCCTCATCATTCTAAAAAACATCCAAAGGTAAGTGATCTTATTGGTCCCAATCTATGAGGTCAGGATAATGGAGGTCTAGAGGGATGGTAAAGATGACATTGGTATCAAAAATATTACTATTGGCAAACACATCATAGATGATATAAAATGAATCCATGCCATTGTCAAAAAATTATTCATTAATCATCATATTTATATCACTTTCAAGATCATAGGGGTACCCTATAAGTGGTTTATATTTGATGTCATGATTTCTTTCATGCTAAGTAAATGGGATAGAGTCAATAAATCCTTTCTCCTTTAATCCAAATCCTATACCCTTAAAATTTAACCTTTCTAACATCTTGATAAGGATAGGATATTTTTGTTTTCATAGCATTTATTTAGTCCATCACCATATAACCATGAATTACTAGGATATTTTAGCTATTCATTGCTGAGAAGACCACTATTTGCAAATGAAATGGAACCTACCTTATATGAACCCAACTTTATTTTCCATGCCATATTGGGCCTACCATGGTTTTTTATGGATAGTGGAATATTTGTAATGTGGAAAGCATTTTTCATTTCATATACTCTAAAAATTTTATCTTTGATTGTGAAGTGTACATATGCTTTTGGATGGGGATTATTGGATGTAGATGGAAGGTCATCTAGATGAATGTAGTCTGATTTGGGATTTGGAAGCACATTATTATCCTTTTTATGGGCATATTATATAATGGGACAATTATGGGTGTGGTGATGTTCAACTTCCAACATCTTACAATACTAATAAACTTATGTATCACTAGGAATTGTGACTTCCAAACTAGAGTATGAGAATTTTAAACATTGATGAAAAGTGGAAGGAATGGCATAAAATAGGAGGAAGTTATACAATATCTCAATTTCAAGGACATACAATAGGGTTTGATGTGTGACAGGCCCAATAATGATGGGAAGATAAATAATGCTAGATGATTGTATTTTGACATTATCATAACCCTTGAAGGTAATGATATTTGATTCCATGTCTAATTATGAGTACCCAAGGTGATTGATCAACTTGAGTGTGAAAATTTTAGGTGTTGACCCATTATTTATGAGTACTTTATTGATTTTGTGTTTATCAATAATCACCTCTATATAGAGAGGATTATTGTGGGATGGTCCCATTACTGAAATATAGTTGTGACCAAAGGTAATTTATTGATTAGAGGTCAAATGTCCTACAAATTATTGAAAATTTTAAGAGTAAATAATAGTAAGGACCTTTTATTACTACAAGACTTTTTATAAAATATCTTTATTAACATAGGATGTTCATAATAGATCTACGCTGGATATCTATGGGGGGATTTTTTCCAACTATTTTATAAGGTCATACTGCTTTTTAGATGTGGATATGGATGGATTTAATTTGGATATGGAAGGATTTGGGATTTTTATGTGGAAGGCCTTGAATTATGACCTTTGGGTGCCAAGTAGTAATAGTACATTCTTGGGCTTAGACAAGGATGTGGGATTGGGACATAGAAGGTCCTAAGGTAATGACTATAGCACATTGAGTTATGATAGGCTGATGGTGGGGATTAATTTTTATAGTGACCAAAACATTATCATAATTATGTTGGACATTGTGATAGGCCATATGATTGGTACGGTTTTACCATGGTTGTGATCTTTATTTTGATCATGTTTTGTGAATCAATCCTTGAAAATTCCCATGTTTTGATTTTATGATGTGGATGCTTAATTTTCAATATTAATATCACCATGATCTAATAGATCCTAAATGTAGTTTTGAGTTGTGTTGATGGAAACATGACCTTTAATATGATGATACTCATGGTATTCATCATCCCTATACCATTTTGGCTTAGGTTTTTTGAGTTTAAAAGTCTTTATTGGTGGGAATAAAATCATGTTTAATGCCACAAACTATTGGAAAATTAATTATATGGGTTTTCCAAGAGGATCAAGGATCCTCCTTTAATATGGTATCTTGATTATTGGTCCCTTAATAATGAATTTTAGATTGGTTTGGGCATTTTAAAAATGTCTTGTTTGAATGTTTTGCACATGTTTAAACTCTATAAGTCCATCACCAACTACATTCTTGTTTTTATTAAATAACTTGGGTTTTTATGTTTGCATTGGAGCAATAACATGATATTGGTGTGGATTATATTTAGAGAAAACTTTTAATAGACCCTTATCGATGAGATATTTTTCAATTTTCAATCCCTTTTGGATGATCTCATTGAATATAGTGGCACATTAGAGTATCACATGATAACTATTTTCATGATTAATATTTTCCACAAATATATTAGATAATTATTTTTTAGGAAATGAATGAGTAAATTAGTTGGACATACTCCTCCATCATCAAAAAAAGGATGAGAAAATTTCCGCATTTCTTTGCTTGGAGTTACAAAGGTCCATCAATGTAAACTCATGTTCTACATTGTATGAAAAATGCTTCAAAAAATGTTCTGACAAGTTTGTAAATGTAGTGATGGATTCCTTAGGCAAATATAAGAACCATTCCAAAGATTTCCCACTCAAGATTTGGGTAAATAAATTTAGCAAGAACATGTGATTATGAAACACTTCTTGACAAACCATGAATAAATATCTAAGGTGGTCTCATGGATCTCCTTTAACTTTATATTTATAAAATTTTAGTACCTCAAAGTGAGGGGAAAGGGGATTTGTAAAATAATTTCATTAAAAGGATATGTACATATTTTTTTCATACTTGAATTTTGTGATTTGTTTCCTTGTTTGTTATCCTTGAAGAGAATTTTTCATCACTTTCTACTCCTAAGCAAAAAGAGTGTTTAGAAACATATTTGACACATGTTGATGGGTGGACAGAGGTTGAATAAGGTTGACAAGTTGATTAGGAGATGAATGTAAAATGACATTATATTTAGGGGGTATAAATACATTATTTCCAAAATTAAAATTATTAGGTTGTTGTTGTTGATTGGGTGGGATTTTTTATTGTTGATTGGATGATGTTTGTGGATTGGATGATGTGGCCACTAAAGTTGCGACCAAATTAGCTATCATTTTTACAACTTGTTTAAGTTCGTTGATTATGGATTTATTTAGGTCTTGAGAATACTACTCTACTAAATTTTATTTTCCTTTATCATTAACTTCATGATCTAAATAGAGGTTTTTAGTATGGTGTTGATCTTGATCTATGTGATAACTAATAGTGGCTTCTTCTTGATCATAAACCTCTTGGTCTTGTCTATAAGCTAGGTGCATAGAGTCTCTTTCAAGATTTTTGGAATCACCTACATAGGCTAGACACAATAGGATTTGACCTTTATTTTGATATAGATATTATTCTATGTAGGTTTTTCCTTAATATATTTTAACCATTAAATATTATTGTCTTGGTCATATATGCTTTGATCAACATCACTATTAGTGTGATTATTATGTTCTTGATGTGGAGGGAATGTATTTTTACCAAAATTAATTTCAATTGAGGTATGGTTACCCAAATTTTACTCAAAAATTGGGTTAGATTTGACTTACCTCCTAGTGAAATATTCCATGGATGCTAGGCTCAATGTAAAATGATGCAATTCATTTTTTTAGACTTAAATGTGGATTTTGACTTTGTGAATGCTTTGGTTTATTTTTAATTTTATTTTTTGGTTAAATTTAATTTTCAATTGGAAAAAAAAAGTTCATGCACACATAAAAAAGAAACCAATCAAGCATATAAACTAAGAGATTAACTACAAGCAAAACCACACAGTAAAAGGATGGTCTAGAAAAGGACTTGAAGAATTTGAAGTCTCTTAGTTATAATTTTTTTTTATTGGATAGTGATGAAATAATGTTTTATATCACTAAATACAAATTATTTTATGCTTTTATCCCACTAAACTCAGTTTTAAGGGTATGTTGAGAGTAACTTCTTGGGGCAAACACTTACTAGTGCACCAAAAATATGATGGTAAAAAGGTTTCCTAAGGCTTAAATTTTGTAAAAATATTTATAGATGGTCCTTGATATACCTTGAGGTACGTGAGGATTAAAAATTCATTGAATAATAAATTCAATAATGATACATTCAGTGTAGTGTCTTTCCCCTTCATGACCACTTCAATCGTAATATCTTAGTGAAGGGCTACCAAATATTAAATTCTTAGAGGATGATGTCTAATAGCTTAGCAAGAATTGAGGAGGATTATTAAATTTGGAGAGATGAATATTTGGATTATAAAATTTTAGATGATGGGGGATAGGTGGAGCCTATGACATCATTAAAATTTTGAAATATGGATCTTTGGATTATAAAATTCAGATGATGGGAAATAGGTAGAGCCTCTAACATTATTAAAATTTAGAAATAATAATCTTTGGATTATAAAATTTATATGATGAGGGATAGGTGGAGCCTATGGTATCATTTAAATTTGGAAAGTGACAGGGGGTTTATGATGATGTCATGATGTGGGAATTATTTAATATTTAGATTTTAATAACTTTAGATATTCAAAACCCATGGAATTGGAAAAGGATTAGTTAATTACTTTGGATTAATTAACTGATGGAATATGGTGTGAATTTTATGGGATTGGAGGTGGTTATGGATTAAATGAATTAATTTTCTAAGGGTGATGAATAATAAAAGTTAAGGATGTTAGTGTGAATAGAAGATTGATTAGTTAAAATTGTCATGAAGTGTCCAATTTTAAGTGTCTACAAAACTCAAATGCTCCTACACCTTCTATTTAAGACTAAATAAAGAATAATTCAATTTCAAAGTGATTCCATAAACATCACTCACACACCCACGACAACTCTAAATATTTGGCACAATAATTCTTGATTATGTAGTCTACATCTGATCTCACATAGATGGATGATACTAATCCAAATCCACTTGTCTAAGCAATTGAGTGCCACTATCTAGAAAGGGTTATGCACAATAAATGAAACAAATCATGAACATGAAACATGTTATTCTCAATTACCATAGGATTCAATGAATTATCTTAATAAATTGGTAAATAACATTAACCAATCACTCATAAATCATGTGTTTTATCATAAAAATATATGCAATTAATCAATACCCATGGGACATGTAAAGATAAAAATTCATAGGAAATAAAATGGGTACCTAATAAAAATGTGCATAGAGATAAAATACAAACACCTATGATGGAAATTTAGTAATCATTAATAAATTTTATTCCAAGGAATAGTACATATTATTGCATTGGAAATGCCACTTTTGTTAATGATGGATTACTAGATTCACTTTGAAAATACACATTCTTTTGGACACATAATTTATGATAATTATTTAATATTTATATGATGATAAATTTTAAATTGGTTTTAGAGTCATTGTGGTGAAATTTTATTTTGTATTTTCTTTTTCATTACTTTGAATTCTATTTATTTAATGTTCATTTTCTTTGATTTCAAGATTGTTTGTAGATTTTCATTTTCCACTTGGATCTAATTATTATTATTTGATTTAAAGACTATTTTTAGGGTTTTATTTTTCTTTAAAATTTATTTACATACTTTTATTTGTGTGTGCATTCTTTATTTTTCACTTCACTTTATTTATTTGATCACCACATGTCCTCCGTTCCTTTATTTTCCATGATCCCTTTGGAATGGGTATTTTATGTTTTTCCATACATTACCATGTTATATTTACCATAAAAATATTAAGGTAATGATACCTAGATACTTAAATATGACAATCTTATCTATCTTTGGAACATTTAATTATTATTCTAGTATTGGTCATATATTACCCAAATAGGGGGTATATTCTTACATAGTTAATTCATATATATCATTACTTATTCACCTACTAATATAGGTTTACATATACATGTTATGCATATGCTTCTCATGTTGTTATTTGAGTTAGACGCATGATATATATACTATTTATGATAGTTTAATTATAGTTTATTTATAGGTTCATCATGCCTACACTTGAGGGCATGCATATACTATGGGAAACTTAACAGTGTGTTTTATGTTTTGTCTTTCCTATTTTTCCATTCTCATATAGAGATACATATTTTTATATGTATATATTTTTCCAACTTACATCACATGTGCTTGGTTACATGGATATATTGTGATACATTATGTATTATCCTATTTGTCTTATGAATTCTTGATCTATTTCATGTGTGTGTTTGTGCTTATATGTGCATATGCATATTGTTTTCCATGTCTTGTCTTTTGTCATCCATAAAGGATCATATAGTCATCATGTTATTTCACTTATGTGTGATTGATTGTTTTTTTTTTGGTCACTCTTGTTCTATGTGGTTACATGATTGTGTGTGGTTGAATTAATTAACAATACTACATGTTATTATATGTTGGTTTCCATTATATATATCATGAAAGATATTACTTCTTGTATACTTTACGTGGTGCTTATGTTTTCATTGTTTCTACCATGTATCTATTGGGGCATAATTTTATTATATGCTTCATTTATATATATCTCCCTCCTTGGGGAATATTGCTACACTAGGGCATTCCACTTGTTTCTATTTTTAGTTACATTGAGGCATACCATTTATCCCTCTCCTTTTAATATTATTTTTCTTATCACCTATATATATATATATATATATATATATATATATATATATATATATATATATCTCATTATGGGCCTTAACTTGATATCTTTCATACATTGTAGTCACATTTTGGTTACTATATATGATACATATATTAATATCTTGTCTTTATAGTGGCATGTTTTTACATTTGACATAAAATTTATCCCTCTTTATAAGGTATTGGCTGGGGTATATCACTTGTCCATCCATTTTCATTTTACACCCTTAATTTTATGCTTCAATTATAAGTATTGGTTTACATAATATTATTGAAACTTCCACAATGACATATTTATATTATTATATACATGTGGTTCATAATGATTTAAATTATTATAAAACACACACACACACACACACACACACAACGCATGTGTGTGTGTGTGTGTGTGTGTGTGTGACTATCTACATTACATAGGGTGCATGTAATCTATTTATTTTGAGATGAATGATATGTAGGAATATCCCTCACTTAAAAATGGAGGCATATATTTAGCTTATTATATTTTTGATTATGTATTTCCAATGGCTAAAATGTTACATGTTACATGCACCAAACATCTATTTCTTTGGACAAGCAGTAGATTTTACCATATGGCATAGGATCTATTTTTTTGTTTTCAATTTACAATTCCAATTTTAGTTCTTACATTTTAAATTATTTATTTCCATATTAGTAAATTTGAGGCTTAATTTAAGTTTCATGGTTTTTCAATAAATTTATAAACTCTACATGGATCTACGTAATGTTAATTGTGCACAAGGTTGGTGTTGCACAAGCACTAGTTATTCAATGTTTTTTACATGTTTATGCAAGTAAATATGTTTATGAAAGATTGAGTGCATACTATCTATGATAGTTTTCCAATGTTTTTAGCATTATTTAATGATGTTAGAGTTTTTTAGGGTTATCTACTTAGTTTCATTTCACTACAAAAAGTTTTGAAGTGGAGTGTAGTGGTTGAGTTATTGTAAGGTGTTTTGAGGAGATGTGCACCATGCCAAGCAATGGTGGTTAACATAATATGTTTCAATACACTTGTATTATTATATATATTACACTAAGTAATTTTAAAAAACATCTTGGAGGTGTTTTGACACAAAACTATTGAAGATCATTATGCAATGATCAATTGTCTCAGTACTTGATGATTAAAGATTCACCTACTACGACGGTGTTATAAAGCGAGTGTTGAATAGATGCATAATTCTTATTCAAAAGAAAATGATAATATATACTTACATGCATAAATTTTAAATACACATAGTCTAGTGTGTGCACTTTAATATATATCAAATAATTATATGTAGGTTACATAACTTTGTAATGTGTTATAACGTTGTAAAATATTTTTAGTCTATGTTATAATCAAGAAGGTTGTTGTGCTAAATTTTTAACCCTAAAGGGTTTTCGTATGTTAAATATTATGTATTTGTGTGTTTTTCATTATCCTTTTATGTGTAATGTTTACACAACTTGTCTCTCCTTAATATTTTTTTAGCATGCATAGGATTTATCCCAATATTTGGTATCAAAGATTGGTTGTTATCTTAGCAAAATTTAGAATAACCTATGATAAATGGTTTCCTTGAGTGGGCATGCTATAGCCTATGAAAGAAACTTGTGTGAAGAGAATGAATAGAAACACTAGGATAAATATTGATAAATTTAATTGTGTTGATGTAAATTTAGGTCACTTTTATATTTTTTGATTTTATGACTCACCCAATAAAAAGTGACATAAATTCACCAAAAATTAGAGAAATAAGAATTGAGATGGTGATTTTTCTATGCATTTAAGAGGGGTAGCTCCCTCATAGTATATATGTATTTTTTGTCTACTTTTAATTAGAAATCAAAAAATGAAACAAAATTGGGAATTGGTGGAAGATAATAAGAATGGATGAGGAAATGAGAAACCCATGTCTGAATGAATGCATAGAACTCCCAGAATAACTCATATTTGAATGAAGTAGTTGGAAATTATTCCTCTCACATAGAATATAACTATGAAAAAAAAATGTAACGAACAAGAAATTCTTTCTTGGAAGCACAAAGTCTCCTCACAACTTGTATTGGGTACACTTGGTACAAAGCCCATACATAGTGTTTACAACACAAAGTCTAGAAACGTTGTGAGTTGTACACAACCAAGAAAGTTACAAGATTTCAATGAATTCTTTATATACAAATTAGAATATAGAATTTATAGATAAATTTCATCAAAATACACAAATAAAAATATTAATATCACCTAATTTCTTGCATTCCATTGCTTAAAACTATAAAATTACATAGTTCTCACATAGTTGCAACTATCTCTTCCCCAAGAGCTTGAAATAAATAATACCCCTTTTATAATTGTCATGTATCCTATTTATAACACATAGGAGGATGAAATTAATTTTCAAATTCTCACTTTAACCTTTCACACTCTCACTTTGATCTTTTTCATTCTCACTTTGACCTTTTGCATTCTCATTTTTAACCAATTATATTTTACATTTGTTTTTAATAGTGACTCAAATAAATCACAATTTAGGCCCACTAAACCATGTCTATTGGATGAGAGGGTTTGTAAATAGTATGTGCCACACCCTAGCATATGAAACCAGGTATCATAAAGGGGAATTTAACCAAAAACTTAGAATTGAACACATAAAAAGGTATTTGAAGATAAAATTCTTTACATTACAATATTTATCCTTTTAAAACATTTATAACATTCAAATGGGAACCATAATAGATTTTAGACATGAAATATATGTCCAAACAAAGAATCCATGCGTAGTGCACTTGTGATGAACTATTAGAATAAAAATTATCCCTCTTTGTTTTCTAAAAAAACTTTTCATCAATAGAATCAAATATTTGGCATCATTGGATAGATAATTTTAATATCTCTCCAATGCTTAAAATGAGAGACAAAATGGAGTCCAAACACGAAATATATGGAAAAAAACAAGATGTTAAATTTTTTATTTACATGTATTATGCATCGTACACATACAACATGTCCATGAGGTCCATTTGGATGACCCTACCACACATGTGCATCTATAATAGACACGTTCATTTAGATGACCCTGGTGTGCATGTCTGATGTAAACATGAGGTCTATCTAAATAACCCAGGCATGTGCATGTTTAAAATATACATGAGGCCCATGTAGATAACCTTGGAATACACATGCATCTAATGTAGACATGAGGTCTATCTAGATGGCCTTGTAAGTTTTGGTCCTCTATCTTTGAGAGTTCCAAATCTTTGGTTCAATTTTGTGTTGAAACTATGAATTATGGGCCCTAGTGTCTAAAGCAAAAATAATCCTTAGGGAAATAAATTTCAAAATATACCCAAAATAGAGTATAGATGTGAAAGATGTACCAAAATGGATAATTAACACCTGATTGGCCCTTCATCCCTACTAGTTTTGAAGTTATGGGTCTCTAATATGAAAAATACATGCACTTTGGGACTCTAATGCTTAAATAAAAGATTGTCCCCAAGACAATATCCATCTAACACATCAAATGATAACCAAAATGGAGATTAGACATGAAATATATGTCAAAATAGATATTTTTCCCTTGATTGGCCCTTCTTCCCTATTAGCTTCAAAGTTTTAGATCTCTAGTGTGAAAAATACATACAATTTGGGACTCTAATGACTGAAGCAAAGATGAATCCATAGACAATATCTTTACAAAACATCCAATGAGAACCAAAATATAGATTTCATTTGAAATATATGTTAAAAATAATAATTTACACTTGATTGGCCCTTCCTCCTAGTTGGATTCAAAGTTTCAGATCTTTGGTATGAAAAATACATGCATTTTGGAACTCTAATGTCTGAAACAAATATTATCCCATAGACAATATTTATCTAATGAATCAAAATGAGACCCAAAATGGAGACCAAATGTGAAGGTTATGATGAAATGGATAATTACACTTGTTGCACACTTGAGGTGAAAATAATACTTGATTTATATGGCTTCTCCAGACTGAAATTTATTAAATTCAAACATCTTAAATACCTCCATGAGTCCCAATTGATATAGTGTTAAACTTCTAGTTTTTTCAAGTGGGAAGCAAAACTTTAAAATTTTCATGAATTCAAATTTTGGGTACAATAGGGGTTTGACTATGAGATCACATACCTTTGAAGAATGTAGGATAATGCTAGATTTTTTGATGATCAATGGCTTATCTAAATTTTGGATAGTGTGTAGTTCACATGAATATCCTAGTCCAACCAACTAGAAGCAAGTTCATTTATCCCAATTTTATGGGAATAAACACATGTTATCAGGATAGATAATAATCTTTAAAAATCCATCTATTTCTCTAAGTTGAAATTTTGGGCATTTTATATGCTTGGAAGGATATACAAGAATAAATTTCCTTTATGTTTTAAAAAACAAGTTGATTTATTTGAATACCTTTTTAAGAAATGTTACCTAGAATGGTACTTGGTAGAGCTTAAATTATCCTATCAAGGGTTTGTGTCTTGAAATTAAATCCAACATGGGGAAGGTGAAACACCATAATACACAAGCTAAATTTATTAAACATAAACACAAACATAATAGAAAAATGAAAGGGAAAAAAGAAGACAAAAATTATGTAGAAAAGTAAACTATTTATAAGGGTCAAGGAAGGTCATCATGACTAAACATGACCATTTAATGGTTGGAAAAAATATGAGCCCTCCCAAATCAAATTTTTACATGATGTGGATAGCATTGAAATAACAATGAGTAACCAAAATAACATGATTTTAACTATATCTATGGGATAAACATGAGGCATTGGTGAGAAGTCAAACATGGAATCAAACACTTGACCACACATACTTTCCTCATTAATATAATGAACATGTCTCAATTGATGTTTGTAAAACTAACACCATGAACCATACCTCATAAGTATTCACTTTGTGGTTGCTCTTGAGGATCTTTATCCATGAATTCCTGAGCTAAATTAACTTTAGTCATCTCCAAAGGTGAATTTGGGACCAAACCTCATGGCACTCAAAATGACTTAAAAATTCTTGCTTATTTATTTTTGTTTATTCTTCAAAATTTTCTATGTGTTTGTGATCAACATGATCACATGCCTCTTATTCATCAATATGAATCCTACCAATTTCATGACTCATATCATGCTCTTGGGAGGATGAGTTTTATTTTTCAATGCATTCTTCCATAAATTCTTCCTTTTGGGTTGAATTTTTTAGATTTTCTTTAGGGAAATGAATGAAAGAAGTTAATTCTTCTATTGGAGCGTCCACCATAGTGGAATACAAACCATCACTTTTATCCCAAATACTTTGAACTTGAAATTTTTGTATGTGCTCCACTGTGGAAAAATTTTAAACTAGGAAAACTTTTCTTTTCTTGATTTGTACAACCTCATAGACGTATTTCAAAAATTATACTCTTTTTGAATCATTGATAATTTCATGAATTGGATTTTATTTGAAGGCCAAGATGAAGAGGAATACATTTATCATTATATCATCACTTACAAAGATTCAATCAACCCCTAATTTAGGTTCTTTCAAAATATTTTTCTTATTTATTTATTCTTCTTTTTTCCTCCCAACATTTCCAAGGTATGCATATTTTGATTTTAGATGGATTTTTTTCATGTTTTAAACCAAAAATAGACCATGGGAAATCATATCAAAACTCATAAAATCATATATATGGGTTGCATTCCATCATTTTTAGGTATCATTTGAAAAGAGTCACCAAAGTTATCTTCTAAGGGAAAGATTCCCTTCAAGTTGTATAGATCAAAGGTACCTTTTGATCCCCAATAGAGTCACCAAAAATTATTAGTGTGAATTAGAGCACTTTGTGTTCCTTAGTTTTATGACTCACCCAATGAGAAGTAACAAAAATTCACCAATAATTGGAAAAATCACTATTTAGACTGTTGTATCCCTTTACCTTTGAGAGGAGAATCTCCCTCATAGGATATGTGTATTTTTTGGGGTTTTTGTGTAATTTTAACTAGAAATCACAAAAAGGAGACAAAATTTAGAAATGATGGAAGATGAGAATAATGGAGTAGGAGATGAGAAACCCATAGTGAAATGAATGTAAATAACCACTAGAATAACTCAGATTTGAATGAATTTTTTGAAATTTATTCCTATCATATAAAATATAACTATGAATAATAGATGTAATTAAGATTAAAAACTTGTCTGGAAGCACAAAGTCTCTTCACAACTCAGATTGGGTATAGTTGGTACAAATCCCATACACTGGGTTTAAAACACAAAGTCTAGAAACATTGTTAGTTGAACACAAAAAATAATTGTGCAAGATTTCAATGGATTATTTATCAAAAAATGGGAATACAAAATTTATAAACAAATAACATCAAAACCCACAAATCCAAAGAATGATATCACCTGCTTGCTTACATTACATAACTTAAAACTAGAAAATTACATAGCTCACACACAAAGTTGTATCTAACTCTTCCCCAAGGGATTAAAATAAATAATAACCCTTTTTAAATTGTTATATCTCATATTTATAACACATAAGAGGATGAATGAACTTTCATATTGTCATTTTGACCTTTTGCATTCTCATTTTTATCATATTCTATTTTAAATTTATTTTTTAATAGCAACTCAAATAAATCACAATGTAGGCCCACCAATCCTTGTCTATTGGGTGAGAGACTCCAAAAATAATATGTGCCACACCATATCATATTAAATTAGGTCTTACAAATGGGAATTTGAGCAAAATTTTAGAATTAAACACATAAAAAGGTATTTGAAGATAACCTTACATCATTATATTTCTCTTTTAAAAACATTTTTAAGACTTTAAAAGGGAACCAAAATGGATTCAAAACATGAAATATATTTCCATATTAATAATACATGCATAATGCACTAGGATACACTATTAGAACAAAATTCCTCTCTCTTTATCTTCCAATCAAACTTTTTATCAAATATCAAATATTTTGCATCATTGGATAGATCATTTTAGTACATTTCCAACACTTTAAATGAGAGATAAAATGGATTTTTAATGTAAAATATATCTAAAATAAGATGCTAAATTTTTACTTTATATGTATGATGTATCCATGAGTTCTATCCAAATATTCATAATGTACACACATCCAATGTAGACATGAGGTTTGTCCAAATGACCTTGGCATGTATGCACATCTAACATGTACATGAGATCCATTTAGATGGCCCTAGAAGGTATGTACTCTATCATGAACATGAGGTCTATTCAGATGCCCTAACACATGCATGCATCTAACACAAACACGAGGTCCATCAAGATTGACGTGTAAGTTTTATTACTCCATCCTTGAGAGTTATGGATCCCTATTTTAATTTTGTGTAAAAAATATGAATTTCAGAGCCCTGTTGTCTAAGGAAAAGATGATACTAGGATAATATCTTTCCAAAAAATCAAATGAGACCCAAAACAAAATTTCAATGTGAAAGATATGCCAAAATTGGGAATTGACACCCGATTGGCCCTTTATCCCTATTGGCTATGAAGTTATGGATCTTCATTGTGAAAAATAAATGTAGTTTATGACTCTAATGCCTAAATAAAAGATGATGACATAGACAATATCTATCTATCTAATGCAAAAAATGAGATCCAAATAGATGCCAAATGTGAAATATATGTCTAAATGGATAATTTGTAATTGATTGACCCTTTGTCCCTATTGGATTTGAAGTTTCATATATTTAGTGTGAAATTTACATGTACTTTGTGAGTTTGATGCCTAAAATAAAGTTATCTCTTATAAAATATCTATCCAATGCATCAAAGGAGAACCAAAATAAAGAATAGAATTGAAAGATATGTCAAAATAGAGAATTTATACTTATTAGCCCTTCGTTCTTGTTGGCTCTAAAGTTATAGATCTCTAGTGTGGAAAACGTATGTATTTTTGGAGTCAGAGGTATAAATAAAAGATTATCCTATAGATAAAATTTATATAACACATCAAAAAAGAACCAAAATGGAGACCAGATGTGAAAGTTATGTTGAAATGGAGAATTGCACTTGCTTTACACTTGAGGTGTGAATATTACTTGATTTTTCCAAATTATCTGGAATGAAATTTATTCAATTAAAACATGAAAAAGACATATTAAACTATGAAGCCTAGTTGAAATAGTTCCAAACTTTTGGTTTCTTCAAGTGGGAACCAAAATTTTAAAAAATTCAAAAATTCAAATTTTGGGTACAATAGATGGTAAGAATTTTGAGCTATAAGAACTCAAGATGGAATATCTAGTAGTATATATAGATCAGTGGATTATTATAGTAAATGTAACACCCATGGGAATGAAACTAGAAGAATGGGAAAATTTTGATAGGAAATCTATAAGCTTTATTATGTTGTGTTTGTCGATTTCAATGTTATTGAATGTTTTATTTGAAAATACTATGAATGCTATTTGGGATAAGATAGGAACATTGTACCAACCTAAGTTATTGAAAAATAAAACATTCATGTAAAATAAGTTCTATTCATTGAAAAATATTTATTTTGACTTAGTTACATAGCACTTAATTGCCTTAAACACTAGGTTAAGATAGTTATCATTTTTGGATGTCAAAATTCATGATGAATAAAGGTGTATCATGTTATTTTTCTCTTTTACAAACTCATGGCACAACCTAGTGATGTCTATCACTAGTGTTAAATTAGATCTAAAATTGGAAGATGTATTTGTAGCTCTATTATCAAAGGAAATGAATAAAAATTATATGTAAATTTATCATTAGATTTATAAATTTTATGTAAGAGGTCTCTGATAATAAAGAGGCAAGTGGAAGAGTGGTGATAAGATCTCAAATTCTAGACTTAGTTCTAGGAATCTAAATAGATATTTGAAAAAGTGATAGAATTACAAAAAGTCATGGGATTTCAATAAGGACTATAAAGAAATAAATGTGGAAAATCTAAAACCATTATATTTTACACAATCCTCAATTTAAAATGACTCTAGTGATGGAGATGGAGATGTATATATTGTAGCCTTAATTTCACATGCATGTAATGATACATGTCTAATCAATTTAAAAATATCATATTATATGAATCCTATGATGGATTGGTTCTAAAAATATAAATAATATTATGGTGATGATGTAATTTTAGAATACAACTCGACATACATGATCATGGATAGTGGAAGAGTGAAGCTAAAGACAAAATATGGGAGGATAAAGAAACTCCCTAGTGTTTTACACATTCCTATCCTTGTGATGAATCTTGTCTCTATGATTAAAATTAATGATGTAAGTATATGCATTGCATTCAATATAGATGGATGTAATATGGTGCATAGAGCCATGGTGTTGGTAAGCAGTGTGGGCATAGGTATTATTTTCAAGCTTTATGTGAGTGTGATAAAAAGCACATGTAACAACACTATTATTCCTAATGCCAAGATTAGAATATGAACTTGTTTATTGCTTTTAGTGGAGAATACAATGTTCTAACACCATAGTTTGGGAAATATTGGTGAAAAGGATCGACCAATGATGTAGACAAAGAATATGGTGAAAGGGATAGATAATTATTCTTTAGACTTTGAATTTCATGAACATTTAATCTATGGCAAGCAGATTTAGGTATAATTTCCCATAAATTTTATGTTGAAAAGTGGAATCTTGAAGGTTATCCATAGTGATGTTTTTGGACTAGTTTATGTCCCATCATTAACAATTTTGTCTTAAATGTATCATTCATTGATGATAAGTCTTACAAGACATGAATATACTCATTATAAATAAATCTAATGTTATCAAGAAATTTAAGGAGTTTAAATCCCATGTGAATAACTAGATGGATAAGAGGATTAAGGTGTTATGCATGGAAATTGGGGTAAGAATTTATCAATGAGTTTGATAATTTGAGCAGTATTCAAATGCAAATTATAACTCCATATACACTACAATAGAATGGAGTTTTATAAAAAATTAATATGATGTTGAGGCTGAAATTATGTTGAGTGGTGTAGACTTGGATGATAATTTGTGGGTTGAAGTAGTGGTTACTAATTATTACCTTTTTATCATATCACTCACATCAGCACTAGATTAAAAAACTCCACAAGAAATGTGGATTGGTAATAAGCCATGATTGTAAAACTTGTTAATATTTGGTTTCAAATTTTACTCCCATATTACAAAGGATAAAAGATCAAAATATGAATTTAAGTCTAAAAAGTGCATCTTTATTGTATATGTAAATGGTGTCAAAGGGTTTAAATTGTGGTATCCTAAGACAAAAAAGGTAGTCTATAGCTAGGATGTCTTTTTCAGGGAGGTGTGCAAGGTTGTTGTGCAAGAATAACCAGAGAATACATTAAAGGAAGAAAAAAAAATGTGTGGGTTGATTTAGATGTCAAAGATCCTATATTAGTGTATGGTGTGATAGATGAAGACTCAAATGAGTCACAAAAAGATGATGAGCCTATAATTTGTACTCTAATGAGATCTAAATAGGTGAGCCAAATGCCTAAAAGTTATAGTGCACTATATTTTTGTTCTACATTATTGTTATCAAATAATAATGGTTAAGACCCAAATATGGTGAAGAAAGCTCTTGATTTGCATAAATATAAGTCTTGGAAGAAGGCCATGAAGGAATAAATGGATCATCTATACAAGAATAATACTTGGGACTATATAAACTTAATTTATATATGAAAACTTATGGGTTTCAAGTGGGATTTTAAGAAAAAGCAAAATTCACAATGGAAATTGGAAAAATATAATGCTCACCTATTAACAAATGGATTCTCACATATAAATGGATTTGGCTTCGGTGAGACCTTGTTAAAATTACCCTTTATTTAAGATAATTTCATTTATCCTAAGCTCTTTTTATTTTATGAGGAATTTATATCTATGGGAATTATAAACTCCCATAAATCTGGATTCCATGAGGTGGAACTCACCACTTTAGTCAACCTAGGATTTAGGAGGAGTTACTTGCATGTGACCTTAATTCCTAAATTTGGTACACACCTCCCTAATTTTTAAGGGATTAGGCCACAAGTGACACACACGTTTAGGAGACTTGTAAGGTCATTAATGGGGTCTTTAGTAACTCCCATTATTCCTCTAGATCTATAAAAGAGTTTCTCTTCTCCTCTTTTTCATCATCCAATAACTTTATGCTCTCTCTAATTCTTCTACTTGTGCTCTTATCTTCTTTTATTTGTGAAGAAGTTTTGGCAAGTCCTTAATAATATCATGTGGATTTTTTCAATGATTTGTTTGGTTTTCCCATTTCAAAATCTTTGTCTCAATCTTGGCTTGCATTAGAGAGGTAACTTGTTTTTAGTCTTTTTATGCATTCTATTTTTTCTCTCACTTTCATGATTGTCATTAATGATATTTTTTGGGTTAAAATCCTTTCATGGCAATCAGAGCCATTATCATTTTAATAACATTTTCTTAAGAGTGTGCAGATTTTTCTAAGGAGAATTCAATTTTTTTTTGGCAAGGGTTATAACCTTTGCTCCATTTTAAATAAAAAAATTGTTTTCCTTCCCCTTGTTTTTTTAATAGTGGTTCCTCACTTTTTTATTGCAAGATTTTTTAGCCACATTATTTAAAAATTAAATCATTTTTTTCTTTAATTTTTTTTTTATCATTAACAACATATATTTGTGTTTTATTTTTTTCTATTCTTTCTTTTAAATCTGTCTTTTTTTTGTAGAGGGAGAGTGATAAAAATAAATTTGTGTTCATTCTCTTTAAATCTTTAATACTCAAATCTTGTTCTTTAAAACTTGAGTTTTATACTAATATGTCAAATGGACACTTATTTTCTTGCAAAAAGAAAGAGAAGAAAGTGCTTCTAAACACATCTATGTCAAAAAAAACACTCTCCAATATTTGTTCACTATTTTTAGTTTTGTTGAGCAATATTTTTTTTTAAAAGAAAACAAATATTTATTTATATTTCTGTTCTCTGCTATTTTTTTAAATCAAAAAATATATACAATTTTAATGCTCATGTATATTTTATTGTATGTGTTTTTTTATTTTGCATGTTATATTTCAAGTTGAGTTTCTTTCTCTTCTTCCAACCTCTAACCCTCCTGCTAAGGCGTCGTCCCACCTAGGAATTTTTCCCCCTTGATTTTTTAGTTTTATGACTATCCATACAAGTTTGTACAGGGTTGTACAATCTCCACCATCAGTGATGGGTCTACTTGTTAAAAAAATTTCACTTAGTTTCTTCCTCTATTTGGCACATTTGGTCTAATTCATTCTCCCTTCTGCAAGATCTTTCTTTTTTTTTGTATTTCTCACTATTTTTTTCTCTATTTGCCTACCAAGTGGTGCCTTTTTTGTGAAAAGATTCTTCAATTTCCCTTCTGGCATTGCACTTCTACAGGTAAAATATTTTTCAATGTCTCTTTTAATTCTTGCATTTTTCCAATTAGGCATTTTATTTTTAACCTTTTTTTGCTTATTCTTTTATTATTTAACCTAGTTGCTTCTCTTATTTTTATTAATTCAAGGTAATTTATTTTCTTGTTGGCACTTGTTTTAAATACAAGACTTTTTTTTAAACATATGATAATAGATCAATCTCTCTATTTTAAATCAATTCGTCCCAATAGTTTACCTTTTTAATTCAAATTAACAAAAACACAGAGTTTTTTAATTTTACATTTATGTGTAGGTTTTTTTTTTTAAATGATAAAAATCATTTATCGAAGTTTGTTTTAAAAAAAAACTAATTTAATTTATTTAAGTTTAAAAATAAAATCGTTCTCCACTTTTAAAAAATTAAAAAAGACTTTTTTTTTCAAAATTTAAAAACAAAACCTTTTTAATTTTGTTAATGTTTAAAGATAAAAGTATAAATCTTTCATTTATAGATTTATTTTTTAAACCATTTGGGAAAAATAATTTGTAACAATTTTTTTTCTTGCAATTCATTTCAACTCCCTTTTTTTGCTAAGTTGTTTCTTTACATTCTAGCATAGTCTTTATTTTATTTCTTTCCCCTCCTATGTCCTTCGTGTTGACGTGATTTTTTTTGCCTATTCACTTTTAGTTCTTGGGTGAGTTTTTGAGGCACAATGACTCAATTATTACCGAAATTTAAACTCATTTCCACCAATTATATTTTATGAAAATCGTATATGTAATACATTTTCACATTAAAACATTTGATATACATAGTAGATAACACATATCCTCAACTGGACATTAAGACTACCTCTACTAAAATTCAAGAGAAATGGCAAGAAAAAAATGATGAGGCCTTAGGATTGATTGGCATGCCTATGAATCCTAAATTGCATATCCATATCGATGTTTTTTCTTTTACATCCACTGCCTGATCTAAACTTAAATCTGTTTATGATGTTGTGAATAAATATCATAAAATTCAAATTTAAGATTAATTGTTTGATTTAAAATACAATGATTTCAAACCTATGGATGATTTATTACTTAAAGTTCATTCTTTACATTCTCAACTTATTATTTTATGCATTCAACTTTTTGATTTGAATTTGATTCATATTATTATGAAAAAATATTTACCTCAATTTTTTCAACAGTTTATTACTAATAATCATTTTCAACTAGCTTTTCTTACTTTATCTACTATGTTGAATTTTAACTTATTTTATACTTTATTGTATCAATAAGAATAAAATTTGATTTAATTTTATAGTCTTAATACTAATTAACATGCTTTTGTTTCTAAACACCAACATAAAAATGGTAAAGAATATGTTAAGTCTATTAATACACATGATAAGAAAGATAAAAAATCTAACTCTAAACCTAAGAAAAAGTTAGAATGTAATTATTGTGATAAAAACACTCATTATAAAGATCACTATTTTAAAAATAAACATGATATCAAAAATAGAAAGCTTAAAGTCAAATATAATGCTAATACTAGTAATAATAAAACTCAAGCAAAATAGAAGTCTAATACTAGAGTTGATTTTACTTGTGCTTTACATAATTTTCCCATTGAATGGATTGTTAATTCTAGTGATACTCAACATATGACATATAATGCTCAATTTTTTACTACTTTATAACAAAATCTTTCTAGCAATCATTTAAGTCTTGAAAATCATGCTTCTTGCAATGTTAAAGCCATAAGAACTGTTAAAATCTTTAATGATGAATTGCATAATGTCTTGCTTGTTACTAATTTGAAATTGAATTTACTTTTCATACCTCAATTATTAAAATAAGACTATAAAGTAGAATTTACTAATTATACTTATTATGTTAAATCTATGAAGCAAGATTTTCAAGTAGTTGCTACTTATTTTCTAGACAATGATAATTTGTTCAAATTTATTGGATTCTCTTCTCCCTCATCTACTCATGCTTTGCTTATTTATAATGATGTTAAGTTTTGGCATGAAATATTAGGTCATATCAATTACCAAATCATTTTTCTCATGAATAAACTCAATATGGTGAAATTTTTACCTAACATTTCTCCCACTACTTCTACTTATAATGGTTGTATGGTTAGTAAAATTTATTAAAAAAAAAAAAAAAATATTAAAAATAACTCTTGGTGTGCTACTAAAAATCTCCATTTAGTTCATAGTGATCATTTAGGCCCTATGAAAACTCATTTTATTAATGGTTATAAGTATGCTTTAACATTTGTTGATGATTTTACTAGGTGAGGTTGGATTTATTTCTTAAAAACTAAAGATGAAGTTTTAGATACTTTTATTGACTTTCATACATTTGTTGAAAAATAATCTCATTATTCTTTATGCATATTACACACTAATAATGGTACAGAATGTGTTAACAATTATTTTATTGCATAATGTAAGTAACATAGAATTAAGCATGAAAAAATTGTTTCCTACACACCTAATCAAAATGGTGTGGTTAAATGTAAACATAAGATTATCACTGAAATGATTAGGTGTATGTTGCATGCTAAAAATATGAATTATAAATTTTAGACTAAAGCCATGTATTGTGTTTTTTATCTCATGAATAGGACTCCCACTAATTTTTTTTAAAATATTACACCTGAAGAAGCTTGGAGTGATAGAAAACCTAATTTAAAATATTTACAGATTTTTGGTTGTCATGTATTTGTTCATATTCTAATTGAAAAGCATCAAAAGTTAGATTCTAAAGAAGACATTTTTATATTTGTTGGTTATGATGAATCATCTAAATCCTATAGGGTTTATTATCCTCAAACTAATAAAATAAATATTAAACAGGATGTTAATATTGCTGAAAATAGTGTGCTTGATCGTGCTTCCAATACATATTCTCTTGATATTATTTTTGCATATTTTCCTTTTGAATATAGTGATGATCATAATGATGTAATTAATAATGATGTTGATCCTCATATTCCTTCTCCTTATTTTAGTCTTGATCCACCTAAAGCTATTCTTAAATAGGCCAAGACTACTATAGAAGATTTAGGAATTAATGTTGATCTTAATGATACTCATAGAATTAGACAACAATTTTACAATTATGTTTTGATGTCTAAACTTATGCAAAATAATGATCCTCAAAATTTAAATAAAACTCAAGGTCACCCTCATTGAGAAAAATATATGCATGATGAATACAAATATTTTATTTCTAATAACACTTAGGACTTATTTCCTTTACCTAAAGGACATATAATGGTAAGTTGTAAATGGTTGTTTAAAACTAAGTTCAATTTTGACAATCAAATTGAAAAACTTAAAGCTAGACTTGTTGCTAGAGGTTTTTCTCAAATTGAGGGAATTGATTATAATGAAACCTTTACTCCTATTGCTAAAGTGCCCACTATTAAAGTTGTTTTAGCTTTAGCTGCTCATATGCATTAGTCTATTTATCAAATGGATGTTAAAAGTTATTTCTTAAATGGTGACTTGCATGAAGAAATTTACATGTCTCAACCTCTTAATTTTATTAAAAAAGGTAATGAACATCTTTTATGAAAATTAAACAAAGTTATTTATGGTTTAAAACAAACTCTTAGAGAATGGTACTCTAAAATTTATCAATTTTTTATAGCTCAAGGCTTTACTCATAGTTCTAATGATCCTAATATCTTTATCAAACATACTCTAAATGGCATATTTATCATTTTTTTATATGTTTATGAATTAATCATAACTGTTAGTAATAGTTCAATGATTTATTGCACTAAAAATGCTTTGAAGAATACCTTTAAAATGATAGATTTGGGTATCTTACATTATTTTTTAGGCATTCACGTATGGAAAGAAAAGGATAGCATCTCTATTTCTCAATCTAAATATGCATATGATTTATTATCTAGATTTAACATGTTAGATTATAAACCTATTGCTTGTCCTTGTGAACTTGGTGTCAAACTTCTTAATGACATGGAAATAGAAAATGTTGATCCAACTTTATATAGACATTTAGTTGGCAGCTTGAATTATCTTACTCATACTCATCCTAATATTTCCCTTTCTATTGGATTAATTTCTCATTTCATGTCTAAACCTCAAGGTACTCATTTTAAATCTTCTAAAAGAATTATTCATTATATGAAAGGTACTCTAACCTATGGCATCAAGTATACCTCAAATTAAAAAAAAAAATTGGTAGGTTATTTAGATTTTGATTGAGATAGCGATCCAAATGATCGTATATCCACTAGTGGTTATTGCTTCTCTTTGGGTTTTGACACTATTTCACGCAATAGTAAAAAGAAAAAAACTATATCTATTTCTTCCATAGAAGCTGAATATAAATCTTCTAATCATGATGCAAAGGAAGCTATTTGGATTAGAAGACTTCTCATATATTTGGGCCACCAAAAACATTTAGCTACTCTATTTTTTGGTGATAATCAAAGTGCAATTGCCTTAGAAAAAATCTAATTTTTTATGCAAGTTATAAGTACATTGAGATTCAACATCAATTTTAACATAAACTTCTTGAAGATAATGAAATTTCTCTCTCTTTATATCCTACTGAATAACAAATAGTAGATATATTCACTAAGCCTCTATGTAAAGATAAGTTTGTCTTCTTTTGTATTAAGCTAGGATTGAAGGGAGTTTTCATCAAGGGGGAGAGTTAGTAATGTTTCCTCCCTTCTTGTTTTTTTGTAAACCCCTAAATAAAGTTTAATAGGGAATGTTAGAATTACCCTTTATTTAGGATAATTTTTTTAATCCTAAGTTTATTTTAGTTAGTGAGGAATTTGTATTTATGAGAATTATAAATTCTCATAAATCTAGATTTCATGAGGTGGCACTCACCTCTTTAGTCAACCTATGATTTAGGAGGAGTTACTTGTATTTAACCTCTCTTCATACACTTAGCACATACCTCCTTAATTTTTAAGGGATTAAGATAAAAGTGGCACACATATTTAGGATAATTGTAAGGTCATTAATGGGGTGTTTAGTAACTCCCATTATTCCTCTAACTCTATAAAAGAGTTTCTCATCTCCTCTTTTTCATCATCTAGGAACTTTTTGCTCTCTCTAATTCTTCTAATTGTGCTCTTATCTTCTTGTACATGTGAAGAAGTTTTGGCAAGTCTCTTAATAATATCACATGGGTTTTTTCATCGATTTATTTCATTGTTCTAATTCAAAGTCTATCTCAATCTTGGATTGCATTGGAGAAGTAACTTTTTCTTAGTCTTTTTATATATTCTATTTTTTCTCTTACTTTCATGCTTGTCATTAATGATATTTCTTGGATTAAAATCCTTTCAGACCTTTTCTCTAGTTGTGAATGTTACTTTCAATAAATTTATTTTATTTATTATTGTTGTATTTGATCTTGAGATGGATCAAATGGATGTTAATATAATGTTTTTTCATAGAGAGCTTGAAGAATATAAATGTCCCAGCTAAAAAAAAAGGTAAAAGGAAAAGAGGAATTTATTTGTAGATTAAATGTATCCTTATGAGACTTTAAATAATCACCCATAATTTGGAATCATAAGTTCTAAAATTATGTGGTTGGAATTAGCTTTTAGTGTAGCAAATAATAGCCTTATGTTTACTAAAAAGAGGAGGATGAAAACTTTATCATCACTGTGCTCTATATGGATGACATATTGCTAATCAAAAATGAGAAGTCCATGATTAAGTAGGTAAATTATCAACTATCTACATAATTTGATATGAAATATATTATTGTTATAATATTCATCTTAGGCATGGAAATCAAACAATATAGTGTGAAAAAAAAAATTGGCTAGACAAGAGGAAGTATGATGAGATGATACTAGAAGGTTTAGGATGAATGACAAAAAACTAGTTCACACACCTTTTTTATTTGATTAGAAATTATCAAATGTGTAATTCCTAAAGACACATTAATAATAAGAAGAAATGGTGCAGGTTTTATATGCAAGTGTGGTGATAATATTGATGTATACAATGGTTTGTACATGACATGGCATTACACAATTATTAGGAGTAGTCAGTAGATTCATGTCCAATTTAGTAAATGATAAATGGGTGGTGATGAAGATAACCTTCAAATATATACATGGGATTTTTTGGATATGAAAGTGTATATCACAAAAAACCTAGTGAAAGTAAGACTTTGGATCTATATGGATTTTTAGAATATGATTGCACTATAGATATTGATTCTCTCATATCTACCAGTGTTTATCTGTTCAAAAAATTTGGTGGATATGAAGTTAGATGAGCAATTATTAGGCTAGTGTTGTACTATTCACAACAAAATCTAATAATAATGCATCTACTCATGCAAGTAGGGAAGCAGTGTGACTTCAAATGTTGTGTTATATAGTTGGGCTCACATGAAAGGCCATGATGATAGATTGTGAAAATAAAATTAAAAAATTGTCTAGGAAATAACCTTAAGTATCATTCTTAGATGAAGGACATTTATGTGTGATATTATTTTGTAATGGAAATGGTGGAAGAGATAAATATATATCTAAATAATGTAGAAACAAATAAAAACATTAAATATTCATTTAATAAGGTAATGACTACTAAAAATATTTCTTGGTGTAAGAAGGAAATGGGACTAGCTACCTAAAACTATGAAATGATGGATACATGCTCCCTTTTGAAAAAAATCAATAAGTGGGATATTGTTTGTAATTGTATCAACTTTGCATGGATTTATGAAATGGTAATTATGCACAATGTTAGTGTTTTTCAAGGTGTTTGTGAAAACACTAGTTACGTAGGATGTTGTGCAGATCTATTACGTAAGTAAATATGTTTGAAAAAGATTGCATGGTTTGATAATTTCATAAGGTTATTAGTTTTCAAGAATGATGGTAGAGTTTCATATTTTTTTCTACTCAATTTCATTTTACTATGGAATATTTTGAAGTGGAGCATGGTGGTTGAGTTCCAGTAAGGTGTTTTGAGATGTTATGCAACATGTTAAGAAATGGTGGTTAACACAAGAGATTTAAATACACTTATCTGATAATATATTTTAGATTGAATACATGCAAGAAAAAAAATTATGGAACTCTAACACATAGTTGTTAAGAAGTGCCATGTAATCATCACTTGGTTAGAAGTTGGTGACTGAATATTCCTACTGTAAAGGATTTACAATGTGAGTGTCAAATATAGGAAAAATTATTATTAGGAAAAGAATGATAATCTATGCTTGCATGCATTAATTCTAAATACACATAATTTAATGTGTGTATTATAATATATACTAAATCATTATATGTAGGTTACAAACCTTGCATCTTTTTGGATAATTTTAAAATGGTTTTAATTTATATTATAATCAATAAGGTTACTATGTTGGGGTTTTTATCTGAAAAGGGTTTCCCAAGTGAAATATTGCATATCTATGTGTTTATCATTATTCTTCTATGTTTAAGGTTTTCATAGCATAGTTCTCCTCTGTATTTTTTAATCATGCATAAGATTTCTCCCAACAAGGGTCTTAGAGGTGGCAACATGGATTACATACCACCATGCATATTTTTTCCTTTTCTTAGTTTCAATTTCACTTATCTCATTTAGTTAAATTTATTTCAATTTATTGAGACATCAATATACTTGTATGCATCTATTTATTTTATTTTAGGTAAATTTAATTTGTTGGAATTGGAGCATGGGTGAACTATTCCAAAGAATAAATAGTCTCAATTCTTCAATCCCTCTCAATTAATGTTTAGGTATGTAGTTTTTCTTTTTTTTTTTAAATTTTATATGCATGCACACACTACATAAAAGTGGGGCATTATATATACACCTACTTTTGGTAGAAGTCATGTAGTTTTAGTTATTTTATTGTGATTCCATATCTTTGGTCCATTTTTTTATGTTAGGATATTATTGATACACTTTCTATTTGTGTTGGGCCATTTATTATCTTCCCTTACCATAGATTTTCCTTTTAAATTTAAATTTTCTAGGTCAATGGTAATATTTTCAATCAATTTAGAATGATTTCCAACCTATTTATTGACTATTTATTTCTCCCAATAAAAAATTAGATGCTCTTAGAATGTCAAAAATACCACTTCTTTTTTGTATCATTCTAAATCTATTCAAACAAATTTCAAAGGATTTCCAAAAGTGGTCATAAATATTTTGGGTCCTTTGTGTCATTTTACCTATTTTTATCATGCCTTTACATTTGTCTTTCATTATTTTTCATTCTTAGCTACATGAAAATGTGTATTAATTTGAATTAAAATGATTATAGAGTCTCAATTTTTCAATCTCTCTTTAGTAATGTTTAGCTATGCACTTTATTTTATTTTATTTTAATTTGATATGTATGTACACATGCACATCAAAGTGGGGAATTATGTAGACACCTAATTCTATTATAATTTATGTACCTTTAGTGATTTTATCATGTTTTCATACATTTGTTCCATTTTATTAAATTAGGATCTTATTGGGTCACTTTCTATTTGTGTTAGGCCACATATTATCGTCCTTTGCCATAGGTTTTCCTTAAAAATTTAATTATTATTCACCTTGGTCAATGATAATACTTTCATTCAATCTATATGACTTCCAACCTACATATCAACTATTTAATTGTCCCAGTATGAAATCAAAGCTCTTGGAATGTTAAAAATACTATTTTAGGATTCTTCTCTCACCATTCTTAGAACATTATAAAACATCTATAACCACTTTCAAAGGTATTCCAAAAAAATTAATGCAATGTGTGGATCCTTTGTGTGATTTTCCATGTTTATCTCATACCTTTATTTTTGGATTTCTTTTTTTCTATGGTTAGCCTATACACAAATGTGTCTTATTTTGAGTTCAAAGGAGCCTATATATACACATTTACCCTAAGTAATTTATTAATAAACAAATTGATCATATATTTTGCAAACTTTTCAAATATCCTACACATTTATCATACTATGTTCTTATCATTTTTGAATTATTATGGTTGCATGCTTATACCAAAATAAGGTTGCATACTCACATGCACTAGAACCACATGAGCCTTGATTCTCATCATTGATATGTAGTTACAACCCTTAATGTGGTTTGAGCCAATTTATTACAAATTTTATTTGGTATTTGGATGTGTTTTTAGGTGGTGAGTCCAAATTAGGGTTGCGTCAAAGGGTACAATTTTTTTGCATTTATGCATGCTTATTTATAAATCTGAAAGAGGATTTTGTGCATCTATATCTAACTAATGGTTCTATAATGTTTCATATTTCAAGGATAATATATATTTTTTAGAGTGGATTTTCCAATTTTATTATGAACTATCATTTTCAAAGTGATCCCAAATTAGTCAAACCTTTTTAAAGCAGTCCAAAAGTGGTCATTATCACAAAACACAGTCTTACTTCTAAAATTTATTCTACATAATTATTAGGCCTCTTTCTTTGCATTTAAGAAATTGTTAGGATCCAATTAAGTTAGAAGAATGTATTTATATATCTCTTCCTATCCCTTTCAATTATATTTATCATTTATATTTTGTAGTAATTTTATTCATCTTCCCTCTACATTAGGTTGGTTTGGTTTATTTTTTATTATTTTATTTAGCTATATTTACATACTATAATAATTCTATATTATTGAAACACTCACACACCTTTTTTGTTAAATGATACATTAATATAATTTACTTTATAAATAGTTATTACAAAACTTGATTATTACCAATGTGGTGCCATGTTATTTTGCCAAATTACCATCCCACATTTTACTATCATGACACATGATGAGCTTTGGGTAGGGCATATGTATACACTTTATTTTCACTCATTGATGTTTCTTTTTCTTATATCTCATAGGTGAATTAATATCCCTAAGTGTATATCCTAGGAGTATGTTAGTAATAGGGTAGGTCAGCTTGTGTAACTTTGTGAGATGTTTTTTCATACTTTACCATTCATACTAGCACTTTTAGATCACCATGAAATAAACCTAAAATTTACCATAAGTTTCTCATTCCCATTTCATCTCCCCTTTATTACCTGGTGCACCTTTATATTGAAACCATGGACCCAACCGATGATGTTTTGTAGTGCCCTTAGGTTTGGCCAATGTCATTGGTTATTTTGATGATGTATTGTTTATACTAGAAATATTTCATACACCATTGATCAAGCTAACGATGACATCTAGATTTTATGTTTAATTTTTAGAGTTTGGATATATATTTATAGATTTTATTATTTTCATATCTCAAAGATAAAACATCCAATCTAGTTTTATTGCACACACAAATTCACATTAGAGATAAGTAGGGGTATTAGGGCTAAGGAAATTATATTAAGAGAAGATAAATTAGTAAAATAACTTTAAGATATCAAGGAAATAAGTTGAAACAATAAGGTATATAGAGTCTTTGGAGTCCCCAACTTGGGTCTTCTTAGGTCTTATTATTTATACCTTGACTTCACCTACAACCATCTCTCACAAAGTACTATAAGCTAAGGGGGAGATTAATACACTAATAAATCAACTCAATGTAAGTATACCTAACTTTATATAATTTATTTTTTACTTTTATTGGTATATTAGGTTGTTATATTTTATGCCAACTATGCTTATATTAACACATGTTTACTAGCTCATTATTATCTTTACATGTTCTATATTTATAGATCATGCTTGATGTTTAAAAAATCCCTTAGATTAGATATATTTTTCTTACATTCTTATATAATTTTTATATCTCTAGTGCTTTCTTACCATGTAATGACACATTGGATCTATTTAGGATATATAATTTATATTGTATGTGTAGATGTGTTTTTAAATCCCTTACAAGTTATTATGCTCATGACCTTGTCTATAGCCCTAGACGACTTTGTGGATCATCATCTTAAATTTGTATTGGATATAGTCCAAATTTAAATTTTATTATTTTAGAGGTCCTTATATTATATACCATTTTATGTTTACATAAAAATATTATATTGAGTTATGAATTGAATAACCATGATTCACCTAAGGCATGAGATCATAAAGTGAAAGTATACCATGAGATCATAAAGAGAAAGTATACAAGTACATTTAAAATAGAATGCATATAACACAATCCATAATTATGTGACAACCTAAGGATTTAAAAAATGACACATATATTCAAGATAATAACAATAAGGAAGATCACTTAGTGGGTAATATCATTGAATAATATACTTTAGATGATGGACTTAGTGTGGCTAGATGATTGGATACCCCTATACTATGTATTTTTATTTTCATTTGACTCTTCTACTAATTTTATTTGTGTGTATTATGATGATTATTATGCCTTACTTGGTTTTGATATATTATTAGCTAGCCTTTCTTTCCAATCACTTATTCTTGAAAATTCTCTATCTTATTTTCATTTTTTTCTTTATTTATCTCCCAAATTATTTTTGAACATTTCTTTCCCTCATGACTATGGTATTTGTATTCTACTCATTCTCACTTCTTTCATGTTTCACAACTATGATTTTTATTTAGATAATAAAAAATGTTCTATAATGTTTCATATTTATAATGTTCATTATGGATTAATTGTTCAATTGGATTTGCCTTACATTTTCTATTTCATCCAAAATTATCACGTTTTCTTTCATTTTTCATCCTTCATTTTTAATTAATTATTCAAATTTTATTTCAATTTACTTAGTGTTTGTGCATCTTATTATTTGATATTAATTTTTTTCTATTTATCTTTTGTATTGTTATTTTGTTTATTTTCTTCATTCTTTTGTTTTCCTTTCCTTTATTCTAAAACTCCACAATGACTTATTAATGATGAATCACATTTTTTGCTAAGAATCTTGATTTAAATCATTGTGATAAAAGGAGTGGGTGAGTAGATATTCATCTTGATTTCTTACCCCCTTACTTTTCTTTTTATGAATTCATTTATGTGTATGATTTATTATAGAATAATTTATCTCTTACACTAACTTTGTTTTTTTAATTTATGGGTAAAAGTGGGTTTTTGAAAGGGCCCAAACCCTTTTATTAATAATAATAATAATAATAATAATAATAATAATAATAATAATAACAACAACAACAACAACAACAATAATAATAATAATAATAATAATGAGATGAGCATAGGTCATTCAATGTTTTTGTTACCTACAATTTTTATTTCAAAAAATTCAAGTGTTGTTCTACTATTTCTAGATCCATATCATTATCATATATCTCCTTATCTTTAATCTAACTTTTAATTTTTTTGTTTGATTTTCTCTTTTCTAGAATCCCTTTTCTCATCTTCAAAACTTCATATAGCACTGAATGCTTGTAATTTTGATATTATGGATTCAAACTACTAAAAATAGCAATTTTACCCAAAACTTACAAAACATCAATAGAGAGAGAAATATACAAATAATTAAAAATCAGAAATGAATTCTTACCATTACCTACTCCTAATGGATTCCCTCTAAGATATTTAAATTCATTCTAATGATTCTTGACTTAGTTGTTGGATTGGTATGGATAGACTCAGATTTTTGGCATGATGTTTGTTTGATCAAGAGACTAAGATGATATGGATTTAGAATGGATTGGATTATGACTATGTGAGAGTTTGCATATGATTACAAAATTTAGCTTGGCCATGGAGGATGGGTTGGTTTAAATAGGCTACAGAGGGATGATCAATGGCCAATATTCAAATTTGGGTTACGAGGATCCATGGTGGAGCATTATCCAAGGAATTAAAAATTCCTTAGAAGCCTCAAGAATAGAGGCTTCTAGAGAGAAAGGGGATAAAATAGAGAGTATTATAAATTTTTATAATTCTATAATCCATTAGGGGGTATAAGCAATATTATCAAATGATTAGATAGGTGATTAAGGGCTAGGGATGTAGGAAAGCCTAGGAATAGGTTAGGGAAGGTGGGATTAGAATTTAAAATTTCAATATAATGGATAATTAGGATTAGTTAATGGATAAGACATGATTAGAAGAATTAATAGGTTGGTAGAGATAATATAAGGGTATTGGATTAACAATAATGAAGGGGATGTTAGATAAATGACTAGAAGGGGTAATATTAGGATGAAATTAGAAGAGATAAGTGAAATTAATGTCAACTAATAGTAATATTAGTGATGATAAATGAAATAAGAAAATTTAAATGTATATATTTTACCCCTATTTGAAATGGAACTACAAGTGGGTGAAGTGGATGAAGTGAAAGGAGTAATGGTCTTTCAAATAAAAACCATTTCATGGATGCATGTTAGTGGACACATGATGTTAGTGGGTATGATTCCCCCTCAAGGGGACATATGGGGAATAATGAGATGGATAGACACTCAAAATACAAAATGATGGGTGGGATGAAAAAAATAAATAAGGGGATGGGATGTTAAATATGAGATAAATGATGAGGAAGATGAACTCAACCTGAGCAGTGAGCTACAAAGTGATGATGCCCCTAGTAAAGACATATGCATTAGGAGTGGAAGTGACTATGTCATAGTTGTCAACATATCTCAAGGGGTAATAAACCATGACATGATGATGATAAGACAAAAATATGTAATATTTAGATATATCCTAGGAAATGACACATGCATGGGAAAACATTAGGCCAAAATAAGATAATGATTTGATAAGATTAATGTTGAGTGGAGCTCAAATTTAGAGTTGAGAGATACAAATAAGGTGATGATATGATCAAATGACAAAAATATGAAGGGGGAGAATTTGAATACAATGCATCAAAGATATGATATATATCATGATTAATAATAATGATTCCCCTAGCAAGGACACATGAAAGGGAGTGAGAGACAATAAAATTATGATTCTATCCATGCCCCAATCAAAGGAGGAAATCATAAAATTTAAATGATGAATTTACTAATCAGTGATATGGAAGAAAGGATGGATTTTTTTATTTGTCAAGACCAATTGATAGGTGTGGGTGATTTATGAAAATATTAGGGAGATGAGTGTGGGATGGTGATTGATCAATAGAATGGTTGATGAATGATTAATATTATAGCTCAAGGATTTGAATATTGCAAAACATGAGGATGATGATGGATAAGATATATGTGATGAATGTTGGGAAAAGTGGAGATAGTGGATGATATGAACTCAATCACACCATGTGACTAAGTGTTTCCTACATAGTCTAAAAAGACATCAGGATAATGTAGTTTAGACTAGATGGTAGATGAAAATATTACTAGAAGGATTAGGATGATGATTTTTAGACATGTTAGTTATTAGATAGATGATGTGACTTAAATGAATGTAAAAGGATTAAGAGACATGATGAGTGTAGTCCATTATCAATCCATCATTGTTGTAATAAGTTTCATCATAGTTTAAGCAATCTAATGTTAAATATAACACTAGGTAGTATGCCTCATGATATAAGTATGACCAAGAGGACATTATTCCAAAGTGCATTATAAAAAAAATGGGAAAATAGAGAATTATGCATCATCAAAAGCACCTAAAATCAATATTGTAGCTTTTGGTGTCATCATACATCCTCATTCAATACCTAATCAAAAAAAAGATACATGATGTTAAACTAAAAATAAACATAGACATGCAAATAAAGACATGCAAAGAAGATAAAAAAACATAGAGCAAACAACTAACACACACGAGTATCTACATGTAATGCCATAATGTCTCATCTAATAGTCTTGATGAGATTAGATAGAATGATTAACTAGGGGATTAATTAGATGAATTTGGCCATGATGATCATGATGTGAAGTGGATTAAGGATATGGGTTTAGACATGGGTATATATTTGGGGTAGATTAGGGATAGATCATAGGGACTAGTCAACTTTAGGATTAACCATGTCATGATATTAGATGAGAGACCTATGACATATCAGGATAAAGTTAGACTATGTCAATGTTATCCCAAGATAGATTATATTTTCCCTGCTTTGAAATATGGGATGAAATACAAAAATGAGATGGATGGATATGATTGAGGTTATGAAGGATGAAGGACATGGAGATGGATGAAAATAAGAAAATAAGCATAAAACAAAACATCTTAGGATATTATTGGATTTTTCTAGATTTTATGATTTTTAGGTTTTTTGGCATATTTCAATTTTTAGGTCTTTTTAGAATATGTATGTACATTATACAAAGGGGGTTACTAGCAAATGGAATACTAGGCCTAACAACTAGGATAAAGATAGATGAAAGATTGGATGGTATGATGTTGATGTGAAAAATGGGAGGACTAAAGAAAGATGGATTAGGGATCATCAATGACCACACCATGAAATAATCAAGCATTTAGTTACCTAAATATCCAATGGAGGATATGACAAGATTATTCCAAAACTTTTCTCAAGATACTTTCCACATGCTTACGAAGGTCAAGACTAGGAAAAAGGATTGACATGATAAGATGCATGATATGATGGTAGATGATGGGTAGTAATAATGGATAGAGGGATATTACATGGATGGATTTTCACCCCAAGTGTTGAGGTACAATGCAGATAATAGATTATTTTACCATGATGCCAAAAAACTAGTTTTCATCATGATACTTGCCCAAGGCACTAAAAGACTAGTTTTCACTATTAGATGAATAATTTTATTTTATTTTATTTTTATTTTTTTAACTTTTTTTACCTTTTGGCATCTCAATTTATTATAGGTGGGCCAGATGTAGGATTACAGATGCTATCTTGCTCTTTCAACATACACCCATTATAGATATGTGTAATGTTAATACCATGTGATCAATGCTAGATTCATTGATGTTATTATGACCTTTATTGATTCTTGATTTAATGTCCTCCATATGTCTCAACTAGGTGTCTTTGTCACCCCTATGAGAGATGATTTTGCCCAAGGATTTGAGGTATGGTATGGATGGGATTATGTCTTAATTTTGATGGTGGGTTAAAGGATGTTAATGAGTGATATGGTTATTATGGATAATTTGACTAGAAGGTGAAATAAAAAGGTGTTCAATAGTTTCATACATTGTTAGATATGGTAGATGTGATATTTTTGATTGGGGTTGTGATATTAAGGGATACAAGACCTTCCGACTTTATTTATTTTTGATCTAAATATTAAGAGGATTATCAACCATATTGCTATGACTTTTGAAATATTTTTGACTTATTGATATTTGACTTGGATTTTGATTGGCTGCTAGTGCCTAATTTTAGGATTCATCAAAGGAAAGTGATATTTGACTTGATAGACAATGATGATTTTGACTTTGGTTATCCCCTATCACCTCAAGGATATTTATGTTAAGGGGTAAAACTTTTTGACTTGGATAATTACAAGACTCTTCTTGACTTTGATTGATTATTTTTGGATAATAGATGACTAGATTATTTGACTAGATTAATTTATCATTGGCTTAGATCCTTATGGATTTAGCACACAATATTACATGTTGTGGGGAATCCAACGATGTGTGTTCCTATTTATCCCATTCAAGGAGTGGGATGGAGGGATTAAGAATGGGGTGGGGATGATTTGGTACATTTAGTGGAAGGGTTAGATTAAGGGGATAATGGGAAGCATAGTCCTCATAAGATATACTAGGATACCCAACCTTGATGTCATAGAAAGTGTCCTCAATAATGTCAAAAAGATCACTAAGACTCTTCATAGAAGTAGCTTCTAAAGTTGATTCATATCCAAATTGATGATCTTTGACTGATAAAGCATCTAGGAAGTGTGTTATGATTTCATCATCCTAATATAGATCAATAATCATGCCTTATGATTGAAAACATTTGAATTAGTGACTCCTTAAATAGATAGGTGTTAGCATGACTTTCATTATCTGAAAGGGATGATGCTTATGACATGGATCCTAATTTAGATGTTGATGTCAAACATGATCCTAACCATTCTAATGTTGAATCTGATAGGGATGTTGATGAGTTAATTTTTCCAATACATTATTTTATAATGGCCATAAAGAGGTCCTTTTGGATAGCATTATTTTCTATAAGTACCTACTTCACCTTGGGCTTGTGAATGGATGTTGTAGGCTTAATGGATTTGTGAATGTGGGATATTTGATGTGTATAATATATAGATAGGGTTTGACTAGGAATCATTGTTAGTTGTATATGATTGGATTCATGACCTTCATTTAGGAATAAATAATATTGATTATCCTTGGGAAGCACTTCTTGACATACCCCTTTTTACACACTCCTAGTTGTGGATGCATTGGATTCACACTAAATTTCAATGTTGTCATTATCAATTAATTTTTGGATATAATATCTAAAATGGTGACATTTATTCATAGAATGCATGGGGACTTTATGGTACATATAAAATAATTCAGCTTTATACTAGGAAGGCACATGTTTAGACAAATCTAGAGGTCTTGTTTTCAGGTGGATAGTCATGCCTATGGGCCTTAATTTCTAAAATAAGGATTCCATGGATATTGGGAGAGGGGTATATTACTTATCTTTAATGTTGGATGTGGAAGTTTATGATTTAGGAGTGGGAACATGTGATGGTGATATCATAATATTGGGAGATGATGAGGTTGACAAGCAAGGCTCCCATTTGCTAGTAGAATGGGATATTTGTGATGGACTATGATTGCTAAATGGAGGATTTGAATGTGGATGGGTACAAATTGGGGGTAAGGTTAGATAAATGGGGTCAAGACTTTTGGTAAGTTGGATACCCATCTCAAGGAGATGCAATAGGACTGCATCTTTATTTGCAACAATATAGTTATTAAACAAGGTGGTCATTAGACTACGAAGGTCATGAATAGGACAAGGACTAGTGGATGGGTGACTAGGATGGGGTTGGTTATCACAATATTTGGATGGGGATAAGGGTTGGTGAGGAACTTGTTGTGTAGGTGACTTTAAGTTTAAGGGCTCAAAATCATTTATAAAAGGGGTACCCATCTCCAATAGTCACAAAAGGCACTCATCCTTATTGGCCAAGATATACTCATTAAAGAGGGTGATCTTATCACTTACATGTTGAGGGATGTGATGACTATGCTTATGATGGATGGATAATGGGGTGGACCATGGTGGAATAACATATGGGATAGGTGTAGATGGGGATTAGGACATTAGTTTAGGCTTGATGGGATCGAGGTTAGAGGGTAGGTGAACATTTATTTCTAGGGCTCATAAAAATATCTCATCTTTGTTGGAAAATAGGTATTGTTTACCAAGATTGGTTCCAAATCCATTTGAGTGAATGATGGATGAAAGGTGGACAAATGATAAAATGGGACTCGTGTGAAGGTAGACTAAGGATTGGATAGATATGATCCATGAAAAAAGTAAATCTAAATGAATGAGCTAGTATGGTAGGTGATAGTGGTGATGAGATAGACTAAATGGATTAAGATATAAGACTAGTATCATATTTTATATTGATACTATGGTAGGTTCCAATGATCTATCGACAATGCCTAGTTTTTAAGATAGAAAAAGGATTAAAATTTGACTAGTGTCTGGATTTAAACTAGCAAGATGATGATTGAATGCATGATAGTTATGAATGGGTAAGATAACTAGATTAGAGATGGCTAGATTGATGATTATTGGATGCTAGATTAAAACCAATAAAGTGATAGGCTGTTAATAGGGTATTTACTAAGTATGAAATTTGATAAAGTGATAGGTGATAGAAAAATGATAATGGATTAGAGTGATATAATGATATCCCTTGGGTGATACACTAGTAGATAAAAAAATTATTAAATAATTAATTTATATGTGATAGATACAATTATGTATACAAGATGATTTTTAAAATGCCAAAATCTCTTTGACAAGCGACTTACAATACAAGTGATTAGTAGTCTCAATTTGGCAATCTTGAGGGGCAACATGCAAAACAAGATGTTAAAAAAAAATATGACCTACAAGATAAGACTTTAGACAAAAACGCAATGTGACCTATAAGACAAGATGTTAGAAAGTCAAAAATTACCACTAGATTCACCCTTATAAAAATGTTAGTCCAATAAGCTCTAATAAAAATATTGAAAAAAATCATGATTTTGCATTATAACTTTTTTTGAATGAGGGGCCATGATACAGGGGTCTGGGGGAGGCAGCCCCCAGCAGAGATAAGGGTCAGTGCCCCTTATGATCAAGGGACACCACCCCTTTTGGGTTTGTGGGTAGTCCCCTAGTATGCCCCCAGTGTGCCCCTGAAGCCAAACATAATTTGGGACTTATGGAACCCTTAGAATGACTCAAAATTCACTAAAATGATCTTTAAAATGCACTCAAGAAAAGATAATTTGAAGGTAGAAAATGATTGAAGAATTACTATTAGATTGATCAAAACCATAGATACATATTCAGTTATATGTAAAATCATTTCCAAATAAACAATACCATAATTGACAGGTCAAAATCAAAATTTAAGATGTGTGGTTTTGTACATAATTAGGCTAACAATGATTGTGCAGTTAGGTGAAATTGCCTATGGTTAGTGTAATACCACATCTCAAAATCAATACCACATCTTTTGATATATAGTTTATTTTAATATCAAATGATTTTGACCACATGGTTAATCAAAGCCACTTATGGTCACTGTAATACTGTAGGCCAAAATCAATACCACATCTTGTGAGATGTTATTTTGTGATTTAGGGGAAAATAATAGATTTTAAAGCTAATTGCAAAATGAGATGCCCAGAATGCTAAAAAGATTTTATGTGACTTAAAAAAAGTTTATATCAGATGTTAAATGACTAAGAAATGATAGGATGGATAAATAGAATTTATTTTTTAACCATATTCAAAACTGCATGCCTATGTTCAAAAATGCCTATTAAAATCAAAATCATCTTTATCGAAAGGCAGTATTGTAGAAGTTAAAATTTGATGATATATACATAATATAAAAATATGTATCTAGATTATTTATGAAAAAAAAATTTATCTTATCTTTAGAAATCTAAGCATGTATGACTAAAAATTAGAAAATAAGATAACAACAATTATCTATCTATCTGTAGAACTGACTCTACAACTTATAAAAATGCACTTGAGATTAAAAAACAAATCTATAAATATGTGGTATTGTATAAAATAGTCAAAAGGGATATTTATATATGTTTTGTGTTTTTTGAATAGGATGTCTCATTTCTTATGAGTAAACAATAATAAAATAAAGACAATAACACTATTAAATAACAAAAACATAGATCTGGGTTAAGTATTTTATGATTAAATCTTAATTGCATTTCATAAAGGCAAAACTATAGTTATGAGTCAAAACTGCACTTATCAAGAGGCAATTTTGAATAGGTGATAAAATTTTCTAAAATATGCTAATAGCTAGTATTTAGGTCTAGGCAGTTAGTCAAATCCACAATTAAAGTCTACAAAATTGCCTCTGCAACAATGCAAGTTGTAGACCAATGTTGGACTTTTATTAGAACATGAGATTTTTGGAAATTTGAGCCACAATCCACCTTCAATCTGACCTGTAAGCGTGATTAACACACTTAAATCATAAAATGTTAGCCCAAGAGGAAGGTTCCCATCGCGGTCACCAAAAAAATGATTATAATTTTGAGCTTATGGATTTAAACTAATAAAAATAGTAATTTTACCCAAAACTTAAAAAACATCAAAAGAGAGAGAAATATAGGAACAATCATCAATCATAAATAAATTCTTACCATTAACTTGATCCTAATGGATTCCCTCTAATATCTTCAAACTGATTCTAATGATTCTTGACTTAGTTTTTAGATTGCTATGGATAGACTCAAATTTTTGGCATGATGCTTGCTTGATCAAGAGACTAAGATGATATTGATTTAGGATGGATTGGATTATGAATATGTGATATTTTACATAGTATTCCAAAAATTAGCTTGGTTATGGAGGATGGTTTGGTTTAAATAAGCTATGAATGGAAAATCAATGTCCAATATTAAAATTTGGGTTAGGAGGATCCATGGTGGAGGATTATCAAAGGAATTTAAAATTCCTTGGAAGCCTCTAGAATAGAGGCTTCTAGAGATAAAGGGGATAATATAGAGAGGGTTCTATAATTGGAGAATTATAGAATCCATTAGGGGGGATAAGAAATATTAGTAGGTGATTAGAGGCTAGGGATGTAGGAAATCCTAGGAATAGGTTAGGATAGGTGAGATTAGAATTTAAAATTCCAATATAATGGATGAGTAATATTAGTTAGTGGATGAATAATAATGAAGGGGGATGTTAAATAAATGACTAAAATGGGTGATATTAGGACAAAATTAGAATATATAAGCAAAATTATTGTCAACTAATAGTAATATTAGTGACGATAAATGAAGCAATCAAATTTAGATGTATACAAGCATAGTGATACTAGCAACATAATTTTAATAGTAACTCTATTAACCTACAACACCTTCACTAATGTTATATTATAATATTTTTGTCCCTTTCCACCTAAATCATTTTCTCTTTACATGGATTGTTTTGAGTGTTAATTGAGTCTTTTTTATAAAAGGAAATAATATATTCATGTGGTATGCTACAGTTTCTTTCATTTATCTTACTATCATGTGATTTAAAAATTATTAAATACATTATGATTTTATTATAGATCACACATTTCACACACATGAATGTAGAGAAAAATATATATTCAAAATAGTTAAAAATGTATCAACTATCCATATGGTACAAACTCATATAGATGACACATGACCCATACAACTCATGTATCAAGCATAGGAGAATGATCCTCTTGTCTATCCTCTATATAATGTGTAATAATAAATGTTGTGGATATGAGAGGCTATGTTTTTTTATGTTTAATTTCCTATCCCTTATATTTGAGGCCCATCTCTCATGATAGCTCATGATATTTATCCTAGCATCAATGTACTACTAATGTAGCCACAATAACTTGATGAATTTTTTTTGATTCAATATATCTATAGTAGGTGGGGGAATAGTCACTTGTATCTTTTTACATATCTCTCCTTAGTCAATATTGCAATTTAATCCTTGAGTTGAGACATGCATGCTTATGATCATGTGACTTCCCTATGAATATGTGTGCTCATCTCCTCCAACATTGAATATGTCAGTATATATGTTTCCCTAGCCATGTTAATTGAATAATATAGGTGTGTATGCCTCCATACCTTAAATTCAACTCACTCAACATATACATAATATCCACTATATCTCAATTAACTCTTTACATTATGTCCATGATAGTGGTGGTTAATAAATCCATTGCCATTATTTCTAATTACAAAAAATATTAATCAATAAATCCAAAAATAATAATCAAATGTATTTTTTTTTTAATGTACTCACCTGAGTCTCCTCACCACTATATTTTCTCTCATGTCACTTAAGTTTGATAAATCACAAATGTTTCCTCCACCACACATTTTATTCTTAGATATTCATGATTCTCTCCATAGTATCCTCTTACATTATAGTGTTCCTTCTCAAGATAGTCTCCATCTCCTTATGGTGGGAATAGTGATGTTAGATGAACCTTGATACACCATTCCTTATATCATTTACCCTAAGGTATAAATCCCTCTCATCTAGCTTATCATCATATGTGAGGTCCAATGCCTAAAAGGTAGGTAGGTCTTACTCTCCATTTATTCAAGTGTAATGTCTTGCCTTGTGCCATATAACAATGGTTTAGGTGTACCTTGTGCCAATTTGTATTATCTCAGCACTCTCATATTAAAATTCTTAAATAATTCTTTGGAATTAATACTAATACCATAAACTATGCTTGATTATCCACATCTATGTGGCATATTTAACCTAACCTAGGTGATCTATGTATGGTCACTAGGTGATATCCATCTCCTTGAGATAGTATATGTTTCTCCTCCAATGTGATACTTATGTGTCTCACATTCTCTTTTGAATTATTATTTTTCATATATATGTCAGTGGTCCCTCTTTATCCTCTAGGTGAGTGGGTAGGTAAATAATCCTAGTTATTTTTATGTACACATATGTCCAACATTGTAATAGTGTCACAATTATGATCCCTCTTCCCTTTATATCATACAAAATATTAAAGAGGACCTTATACATATGGAATATCATGAAACATCCCTAGGAAAACAAAATTCACCTTTCATAAATATCTTGTACTATTTGATGGAGGTTGTATGAACAAGAAACCCTACTATGTCGACCACCATGAGGGAGCCTAATAATACAAACATGTACTTTTGAAACTATGATGCATCTCATAGAAAAATGTTTTTTCAAATAAATACCCATATAATATTAACACCCCTAATTATCCCTAGTACTAATCATAAACTTTTATATACTCTCCCTTAACCATATGCTCCACTATAACCTATTCCCATATGCTAGGAAGTCCAATTATCTTCCATGCATTTTATAGGGTCATGACCATCTCCCCTCTTAGAAAATAGAATGTAAAAGTTTCATTATTATATATCTCAATAAAATGGGTGATCATAATGTGGTAAAATCACATCATAGGAATATTTACTACATGGCCTAGACTAATTGAGACTATATCTTCCCACTAAGCCTCAGATAACCCCAATCCTTATTCTACCTTCATCATGATGTAGTTCATGCTCAGTATAGTCCCATATATTAAAATAAATCATTATTAAAATAAAAATTTGTGTTAAAAAATATTTGTATATCATAATTTTCCATCTCTTGATACCATAATTCAATCTTTTTCATAAAATAACATAACATATGTAATTGACCTAAACCATATGAAATTAACTAGGGTGATAAAAAAATATTTTAGAACTATACAATTTTAGCGATAAGTGTATGGTTTCTAAAAATGGGTAAAATGGTTCCCTCTACCATATTTATAGTTCAAATTATTTATAAAATTTATAAAAATAGATAAAGTAAGCTCAAAACGATGCAAACTCAACTCCTCAGCTGGTGTGGCCACAACCCTCACATGATCCAATTTTTGTGCTAGAAAAGGTATTTTTTCACCCATGGTAACTCACTCTCAAGATTTATTTGTATAATTAAAAGGTAATAATGATTTAATTTCATATTTTGAGTTTCAATTTTTATATGTTGCATAAACACACTAGTTTTCCTTTACTATTATTTTTAACTATATTACAAAATTTATCAGGTTATCTTTCTCTAGATCTAAATTTGTTTATTTTATATGCTCATCTCAAATGTTGGTAGAAACCATATTATATATTTATATCTTGTTACTCTTATAATTTTTTATTTTTTTTACACATTATTATTCATAATGGTAGGTATTGAAGTTACGTGACAAGCAAGGTGTCTAACTTCAATAATTAGTGACTCAAACGACAACATGGATTGTGTTTGGATTTCACTCAAGATGTACCTAGTTTTTTTAGTTTTTGTTAGATCTAAATTCATCATCAAATTATATTTATAATTTCATTACTTCATATTTTATCATTTATTATTGTTATTTAGCATTGACCCATGTATGTGTAGAAAATGAAGAATATTTTTTAATGTTCCCACATGCATTGGCTTTTGCTATGAAGATCGAGATGTATAGATGATATATCTTTTGTATTTCAAAATATATGATTTCACAAACATCAAAGTGGGGAAAATTTTTGAAACTTAAAAATGGTAAATAGACATTTTTTAGTCACTAATTAGCATGATTTAAGGGTGTTTATCTATTTTACAATTATCATACCAAATTAGGTATTATTGGTACATTTATTGGATTTTAATGGTCTATGTTCTTTTTTATCAACCCCTCAGTTATTGTCATTTCTGTACTTCTCTCTCTTATCTCATAATTTTTGGAAAAAAAACATCTTAAAATTTTTGAAAGCTATCAAAAATGTACAAATGTTTATGGGCCTCTTTTGGTCTTCATCAAGTTAGGATGCACTCATCCCCTTTATCCCATTTTTTATGATTTTTTACCATTTAATGTCAATTTTTTCCCCATTAGGGTCCTAAATTAAATTTAAATTTATATAAATGTACAAAAATTGTTGTTCATTTGGGACTAAGAGATCTATAGATCACTCATAGAGAATTACTGAGCACTCATAAGAATTCTATAGGGATCAAGTAATCATTAAATCATTTATCATTATCTGAAGCTAGTGTTTCTCATATAACACTTTTGGTGCATGAAATAGGGTTTATTATATCTCTAATTATTTTATTATTGATGCAATTTACTATTTTTGAACATCATATATTGAGGGCTTTCAACCACTTAGCAGCATAAAAAATATAAGGTGTTTATTGAGTCATGTTAATTTTCAAGATAGTTCCTAAATTTCACATTATTTTCCTTAAGTTTCAAATTAAAATTACATTCTATGGTAAGGTGAATAAATTTATTTTACAAATTACAAGTGTCTTAATGTGTAAATAAAATCTAGGAAACAATAATAAAAACCATGAAAACATAATTATTGACTCATTTTGAACCTTTATTGTTGCCTTCATGCCAAAATAATCCAAACACTTCTAAATTTATTGTTATAAATCAAATTTTCACCCTTTGAAAGGTAGTTCAATCCTTCAAAATTTAATGTAATATGGAATCACTTCAAGGTAGTTGGTGCCCTATTGGAGAGGTGAATCTCTAGGTTAAAAGGCTAACTCCCCTTGATAAATCACTTAGGCTCAAACACTAATCTACCACTTGATAAGAAAAAAGAGAGAAACCTAATCTAATAGGGGTGATTAACCAAATATTATTTGACCACAACCAACCAGATATAATTTCAATTCAGACATGAGACTAACCTACACATGACACAACTCCAAATCCACCTCTCTACATCAATGTTTCTCATGAAGGTTGTGAAGAATGTTTGGGCTAGGAGGACTAGTCAAGAGGTCATGACATGACACTATTGAAAATAATACTCACTAAACACTTACACCTCTATTATACACTTAAATAGACCTGTAAAAAGGATTCCAAACTAAATATGAATGCTAAACAAGGACAAGCATTCTAAAGAAGCAATACTATCACTTAGAAAAATTAACTAATAAAGCATGCATATTGAAACTAGTCCATGGAGAAGGTAAAATAAGATTTTTCTCATTGATAAAAGGCTCAAAATGGGTATGGATTCACCATACCCAGGTGGAGGATACAAACTTATCCTATCAAGGCTCAATATATAAAAAAAGTGAGAGGAAAGAAGGGCATAGGAGAGAGAGACAAGTGTTAGAAAGGAGTTAAAATAACAATAAGGTATGAAAATACCCCATAATATCTTAAAATATAAGTTTTAGTCTTATAAACATTCTCTTATACTCCAAGTGGCTTGAAAGTTTCAAACTTTGCTTGACACCTTGCCTAGCTCTCCAAAACTACCCTTTGTCTTAGCTTTTGGAATGACAAGTGGCCTTATTGATGGTTAGGTCATGTTTATTTACATATTTGATCTAATATTGACACCTTTCAATTTATCTCTGAAGGTTCCTTTTGATACATCACTTCATTCTCTTACTAGGTGTCTAGAAGTCTCTTCATTTCAATAGGCCAATCTCCCTTACAAGTGTCAAAACTTGAATTAAAATCATCCAATTGATTATATCTCCATGTATGGATTATTAACATCATATTAGACCTAAAAAAACTCATTTGGAGGTTTCAAACTACCCTCAATAATTTTTTTTGCACCAAAAGTCCTCATCTAGCCTTATTCCTTGTAGCCCTAAGAACATGTAAACCTCCTTGTGTAGAATAATTTATAGAGTTTCTTTATAAACATAACACATATTTTATGACCCAATATAACCTTTCATCTTCATGTAAAATTTCATGTCCAAACTCTGAGTGGAAGTGCCTTTTTATGCCTTTCTCTCTCCTCAATTAGGCATCCTAATTTTCTACTCCAAATCTCTTCCAAACATGTGAAATCCCACAAAATATTTTGATTAAATTTCCCTAGGATATCACCAACCTCCATTTCAAATTTTAGGCTCTTTGACCCTATGTAATTGTGAGAACCATGAAATGGCCTTGAAACCTAGTCTCATTTTAGGCTTGTTTGAGACTACCTTGAAAAATAGAGTATGTTTGATCAGTTATAGGATGTATTGTACAATTTTTTTGGATTTAATATATTTAAAAAATCTTAAGTGACCTCTCCAAACAATTTTAAAGTTTCCAACCTTTAAAATCTCATGCAAAACACTAAAAAGCTTACAAAATAGTGCATTTATTGTAGTCTGTACATTAACAAGTATAGAAAAGCTACACATAGATAATATAATTGGAGTCTTGAATAATGTATAAGATTAATCAGGAGAAACTTAGGTCATCTCATGTGCTTTAGAGGTTTATCTCTCTCAACTGGTCACTTTTAGGGTTTTAAGAGGGTTTAAAGTGACTTATGTTCTTAATGATTGTTCATAAACCCTATCCACTTAATTCCTAAAATAATTCCATAATTTTAAATTTTAATATCCCACTCAAATATCCCTAGGATATTAGGTCACCATGCATCTTGAAAATATAGTTCTGAGTGCAAGAAGTTGATTCTTAGTTTGCAAACTAGCCATTAGAGAGGGGTTGATAGTCTTAAGCTTTGTTCATGAAGGTTTGAAACCTAATATAGAAAATGATGCCACTATAATTAAGTATTAATACCTATTTATCACCCCTAAATTCCATTTTATTCCATTCAAATGGTCATGGCCTCACCAAGAAAGAGAAGATAGGTCTTTAGAATGAAATCATATTGGAGGAGTTTGAAATGGTCTTGAGAGCCTAAATGGCACTTTTATTACTTTTATTTTCTTTTGAATGCCTCTCAATGGTTTTTAATAACATATTTAACCTTAAAATATCTTTATAACTTCATACCAACCTCATAAACCCTCCTTTATCATGGTTTTACTTATGGTCTGCCTATGTATGAGTTAGACTATACATGGCCTATATAGGGTTTCCATTATTTGTTTCACTTTAGGTGAATATAAGGGATACTTGGAGTTATGTAATAAATATTAAACCATTATAAAATTATTTACACTCATTATAAACCCATTCTCTTCATTCTAAACAAGCAATCTTCATTTTCCAAGGTAGGTAGGCTTGTGTGTGGGTTAGGTTGTGCAGGCCTAGACATGGTTCATCAATGTTTTCCTCACTCTATCATTGGGTCTAAGGGTATAAATTAGATCATTTGTCATCATGAAACCATATTAAAATATTTTTCATTTACTCATACCTCTTACAAACCCTTACTTCTCTCTAAACAAGCAAAATCTCTTAAAAAGGCAGGCATGCTTGTGTATCTATTTAACTGTGTGTGCAAGGTCAAATTGAATTTTGTTTGGTCATCTTATCTGAAACCTTATTCAATTCCATTTATTTTTATGACCTCAAATATTATCATTTCTTAATCATATTCTCACCCAAATTCCCTTCTTATTGATTGTAGGTGACCCTCTCTTTCTTAAACTCATAGCCAGTCTTCTTGCTTAGGTAACATGTAGGTGGTTATAGGATAGTTTGACTACATATTTGGGTTGTAGGAATTAAATTCCAAAAAAATGAACATATAAATGAATTTTTTACACTATTTTTAGTTTTTAACCTCCACAAACTATCCAAAACCACTCTTTCCAAGCACACATTGTTCTTTGCACTTTTTCAAAGTGGTTGTAGGTGCTCATTGGAGGGGTCTGAATGCATCTTGTGTTTCAAGGTATTTAATTTAGACTAATGATAAAAATATAAATTTATACATTATTTAAATAATATATTTAACTTAATTCATAACCTATGAGTTCTTTCAATATGTCATACTCCACAAACCTACAATCACTTCTTGCACTTATCTAGATTGGTTGTAGGTGACCTCTTCAGGAAGAGTTAGCATGAACTTGGAGGTTGGTATTCTCAACTACACCATTGTAAGTTGAATTTATTCAAACATTATTGATATTTATTTCTCACTTTATACAAGTTCCGTTTTCCTTTTCATATCATTTCAAAATCTCTGCCTTATGTCATCATACATAGGCCTATGCATGAGTGTTAAGTCTTGTAGATCTCTTAGCAGTTATAGCATTAGTCATGTCAACCTTTTTATGACCCTCCACTATTTCAATTGTGTATTAGTATTTTTAATTATATAATTCTTTTATTAATTCATTCTTTCATACTTGTTTCTCTTTACATGACCCTTGATCCTTATTCAAAATGAGGACCTATATGTTTAGAACCTGTAGGTCTGCTTTTGCTTGTATGGACTACCAAGGACCAACTCCTTGAGTCTTATTCACATATAATATATATATAATTCTTATTTAATTATTATCATTATCCCTAGTATTCTATAGACCTATAACTCAACACTATGCCATCTTAAACTTGTTCATTTGTATATGCAAGTTTGTGCATATAGTCATCTTATACACAAGGTTTGTGCATGAAAGTTGGAGATCCTAAATCCATTCATATTATTAAATGATTCCATAAGATAAATTTAGGGAAAATGAGTGTTTAAATTTTAATTCTATGTCTTATCCACTATTTTATCATTCTCCACCTGAGACCTATATTCCATAATTATCCACCTATAGGTCTACAAACATGTAGGTGATTAAAACACATTTTATCCCTTGTTAAGAGTACATGTTTGGATTTTTTAATTAATTAATTATACCTTCATTGTATTAAAGGTGTTTTATTATACTTAATTTGGATTCCTAATGAGTTAAATACTCTTATACACCCTTGAACAATGCAAAACCAAACCTTGTTACCCCATTATTGCAAGCAACTTGCACACATAGTCATCAAAATGAGAGAGAGTTATTAATTTATTGGATAAGGTATATTTAGAGTATAAAATGGAAACATGATGGTATTTTAGATCATGAGAGGAATGAAAACATGATATGAAACCTTCATTCATGAAATCAGACATTAAAAACCCTAGAATAAATAGAAACTATGATAGTCACTCTACAAACTGTGCAAAAGAGTAACTTTATTTTCCAAATGCCTAAAACCACGTGCCAACCTAGTGGATGAAGGTTTAATATGGTTATTAAAACCTTTGATTATCTCTTATAATTGATTTCATGCATCCAATGAACTCACACTTTCATGGGAATTGCACAGCTTATGTGGAATTGAGCCTCAAAAAAGCACCTTAACTCCTTAATGATTGTTCATAAATATAAGGAGATCAATAAAATTACCAATGAAACTAATTGATATTAAATATGGGTCCCTAACTTTGGTAAAAATCTTAGCCTCTAGCTCTACTTGTACAACCTATACCATTCACTTAAAAATTGCCTATATGAACTTATGAAGAGAGCGATGGGAGACAGAAAGAGTTTTCTACAATTTTTAGACCTAAAAATTATTTACATGCCTTATTCTAACATTCATAATCTTAAAGGAAATTTATAAACTATTTTCACCTAAGAATGAGTTGAATAAGTTTGTACAAGTGCCAAAACTTCCTTCTAAAGCATTGAAATTCAAGATTCTAACTTTTTTATGACATCCTGACATAAAGGGAAGTGATGAACTACTCCAAGGTCCTTTGAAAGTATCTTTTTTGGGTTATTCACTTTGGTGGGCTTTGGAATACATGAAATTTATCAAAAATCACCTTTTTCTTCATTTTCTCATACCTTAAAGTCCACAAAAGAACCTTAAACTTTAAAAATAATCATGAAATATTATTATAAGGTGATTAAATCATGAAGACACATTTAATTACACCTAAAAACCTATGACACTTCTTGAAAAACTTTTATCACTTCATGACATGACTAGGCTAGTACACACAAAGACAAAGTATTACCTTAATTTCTCCAAAATTACCTTAAACAATGCTAATAAGACTTTGAAAAGGCTATTTTAAATCCTCATAAATCATGACAAATATATTAACAAGGATAACAAGACATGAAAATTAAGTTTTCATGAATAGGAGTTGACCTTTTGACCTTGGTGGTCAAAATTGGTCAACATTTATAATATTCAACATTGATCAAACCCATATTTTTGGGTGACATTCATGACACTTCTAGGTGTGAATTTATAGGTTCATATTCAAATTTTTATCATCATATCATGTTATTAAATTATAATAATCAATACCCTATGTAAATTCCATGAAATTGAATTTGGAATAGTTAATTATGTCTTTTTTTTGTATTTAACATACCTATAAAAATATATTACATTTATTGGTATCACACTTAGTTTTAATCCATTTATTTACAAAATAACTAACACATGCAATTAACTAACCCTATTACATATACCCATAATATATTCACTTAGTTAAAGTGTCTCATATTATGTGTGCACAATGGATGTTAACTAGTACCCCTATTGTTTATTTTCTACTAACAAACCCTCCATTTTAATATGCTTAGGTGTACCTAAGACCCATTACAAAACCCCTAAGAATTAGGGTTACCTTCAAAATAAAATATTTTAGATGGATATTTTTAATACCCCTAGGTAATTCTACATGTCATATTTGGGTGGAGAAATAAACATTATACACAAGTTTTAAAATAAGGGGAAATTTTCATGTGTCACCATTACCATATATGATTTCTTAAGACACCCTTTTGAGTAAGTATTAATTATCACTAACTTAATTTCAAAAAAAACTAAATTATATCTTAAGACACCTATCCATAATTATTAATTATTTTTAACACACACAAAAAAAGTAACACAAGTAAACTTAACAAAATAAATTACTAGTTCAGATCAAGCAAAAGTTATAACACTCACTACCACATGCTGACATAAGGTGTTTTATACCACATATTGATTTAATGTGTTTTCTATAACATGCTATAAAAATATTGAAGACACCTATATTTGGTCATATGTACTTGACAATGTAATTATTGACACATATTAAACCACTTGACTTGTACAACTCTTAATTGACATTCCTCTAAGCCAGGTATTTCATATGCAGGTTCAACCCCTTGGTTTTCCACTACTACTCAACATAATTTAAAATTCAATGTTCAAACATTTTTATATCACAAAAAAAACTAGTTCACATATTAGGATGATTTTCCCTGACACTCTAGGACATGTCCACCTTAAACAGATAGGTTCATTATTACAGACTTATCCATCTAGAGTATTTTATCCTCATGCCAAATAACAACTAATTTCTAATTTGAAATATTTTTTTTGGTTCTTTCCACACATTTTGTGAGGTTATATAAAGTTAAATTTCAAAACTTTTCACTATATAATCAAATAAAAAACTCATTCCAAAGGAAATTGATCTCTATCTAGCATCTATATTTTACATTGCTGCACATTAATCAAAATTTCCCTATTCTTCCCAAATTCAATATCAAACACCAAAAGTAGTCTCATATCAAATAAAGTCAAAAATTAAAATTATCAAGTGTTAAATCCAAATTTTTAGATACATACATAATGCACAATCACTCTAAGTGCGAGAACTACATGTGGCTTAATTCCCTCCTTAGAGTATCTAGATACATAGGTAACATTAAATCATCAAAGAGGATGATTTGGTTCAACTTAGCCCACTACACCTCCCTTTTCTTTTTATAATTTTAAGTTCTTACAAAGACCCCTAGTATTTCCAAAGTATGGAGAAGGAAAACAATGAATTCCATACAACATAAAAAAGATTAAAGCATCTTATCCCACTTAGTAGACATAGGTGAAAAATACAAAATAATCATTGTTCTATCATAGTCAACATGGACAAGTCCATAGTCAAAGGACAAGATTGACTTGTGATTTTATCCAAGGATCATGATCCTATTTAATAACATCTTTAGGCTCTATCATTAATCTTGAGTTATCATAGTATTTTTTACCCTAATTTTCACTGTTAGACATCAATTATAGTCAACAAGAGATCAAAAAATATAAGTATATTGTAATTGTTTGAAATTATTATTTTAACATATGGCATTTTTCAATTTCCATTTTATTCAATTATGTTTTACATTCATATTTATACTTAAATATCAAATATTATATTTTGAATAAATATCTCAAGTTTTATGCATATTAAACAAACATTTACTTGTTAAATCAAAAATAGGGTAAAAAATATTTGTAAACCCGTACATTTTCAAACATTGATTTTTTAATTTTTGTCCTAGCATTTCAAATTAATATTTTATTTTTATACACAAAAAAAAATCTGATTGGTTTTAAATTTTAATGTCTTTTTTTTCTTTCATTTTTTATAAATGTATTCCATCAATTTTAAAACTCATAGGAGTTGTCTTTCTAAGAAAAACAATCTTTAATTTTCCCTAAGTTATGGTGTGAGGGATACCAGTCCAATACTCAAGTTATTAGACAACATTATATATATATATATATATATATATATATATATATATATATATATATATATATATATATATATATATATATAAGTTTTCACATACCTCATGGTATATAAGAAATAAATAGATTTTAGTTTTTTCAACCATAGGAAACCTCTTGGCCATTTTTTTTGGTAGTGCACTGGTAAGTGGTTATCCCTAATAAGTTACTCTCAACATACCCTAGATATGAGATATTGTGGCTACAATATGGTGAAATCTTCCATTGATAGTGCCCATTTACAACTGGGATCAATATATCTGAGAGCCTACAAATCAAACATATCTTGCCTACTACACTTATGGATATGGTTGATTGTCTATTAGTAATAGGCATTGTTTTTGTCATATTTACTTTATTTTAGGTCAACAAAATTTAAATGGATGCTGAAAATGCTAAAATTAATAATGACAATCTCAAGCCTTCCTCAGCTCATATTGTTATAATAATATATCACACCATGATTCTCCTAGAATACAAGCACCATTAAAGCATTTTTTATAAAAATCAAGAATCACTTGGGAACAAGAGTTTCTACACATTTAGAATCTTACTAGGAATACAACACACCCTATTTATGGACTTATCATGATTGTTGAGACCTTTAGAGCTCATATAAATCATTCAAATGAAATTAATGACAAAAATCACTTAATAGCAAACAACAAATTCACAAAAAAAATATGCATTACTATACATTGCAAGAGATTAAATGTAATAACCCCTTTGTGGTATATTATAAAATAGATTTTTTTTTTCAATTAATCTTTCCCAAAGGTTTTCTTAACTATCCTAAATTCTATCATGCTTATCAATAAAAAGAAGTGATTGTAAAAGAATAAATAAATTCTAATAGAGTCAATATGATTATGTGTAATAATTTTTATCACTAATTTATCAATTACACATTCACATAGCATTGATTTCCTCTTTTATCATATAAATTATTAGATTATACAATAAATAAATTAAACATATAATATCTAGTATTCTCATATAATTTTATTCAAAAGTATAACATGAGATATTACTCAATTCTAAATTACATCATTCTTAGATACCATAATTACATCATTTATAGTACTAAATTATGTGAATACATATTCTCTGAAATATATACATATACAATACAGTTATACATAATCAATAGGATTTATTATTAATATATTCAATGAGAAAGTAAGAGATCATCATTAAAGCAGGAAATAAACCATATAAGATATAGATACAAAGAATATCATAGAGGGATTTACCTCCATTGATCCTTTCAAATCCCCCCTAAAAGTCTCATCCACTAAGAGTATCCCTACCCTTCATGAGAAGGATAGATATAAATTTGATGACACGAAAAAGGTCAATGTGAAAGTGAGCCAATGTTGTGGTTATTCCATGTAGCATGATGAAATTATGACAATAAAATGAGATAGGAATTATTACATTTCAAATGTATAATTATTATATGCATTATTTATGGTCAGAAGTTTGGATTTAATAAGTCCCTATTATTATATCTAAACACAAGAATATTTTTAATTCATTGTGACATTAACTAGGATTACATCCATCAATTAATGCTCATGTGTCAAAGTTCACAACTCAATTATTAGGTCTACCTAACCTACCCATCCTAAAAATATCTTGGCATCTAATGATCTCCATGGAAACAAACTAGATTTGATCATAATATAGTATATCATTCATACTTTTAGGAAAAACAACACAAACATTATATGACTATTATTAAACTAAATTATAAGCTTTTGGTCTATAAGTTATGGAAAGGTCATAGATAATAAACTTAAAGTTTTGAATCATGTGGTAGTATGCCAGAGGTGTTCAAAGAAAGACTTGATAGAAATATTTTGTAAGTGTCAAAAGCATTTTGATTTTTAAGTTCCTTGTTTCCTATTTGTAATAATTTAATGACACTATATTAATCATAAATTGTGTATAAGTATCCTTACTATCATTTAATCAAAATCTAATTATTCTAGTATAAGGGGATGTTTGAGAAATGATACAATATCAATTGAGTATTGGTATGTTATTCTTGAAAATTATTATACATGTTTTTCAAGATATAGCTATAATATTCAAATGGAATAATATTATATTTAAGTATTGATCAGATACATCAAGCCAATCATTCATTAGTGTCTATTAAAGAGCATTAATCATATCCTCTACTTCTTGATTTTTAATTCTACAATAAAAATATATATTTGAAATGTTTTTATTGGACCATAGCTTATAGCATTGGCATTGTCACTATTGTTAAGATAATCACTAGTAGAATTATTAGTGTTAAGTGGAGCACTCTCACTAGAGAGATGTATGTTATCTCTTCTAGACATTGTTTTGAAATAGATTATTATAAAAAAATTGTTACAAGGAAAGAGGGAAATGTTAATTTAATTTAAAAAAAAAGGTATAAATGGTATTAGGGATCAACAATATTGAAATTTAAAAAAAATGGTGGTAGTATATGTGGCATTAAAAAATACTTATTTTCTTTTATACATTTCATAACTAAGAGGAACTTTTATTGTTTGGAAGATGCATATGAAACTTAATAGTAAATAATGAATATCATTTTTCATGTTTTAAAATTAATTATGTATTATTCATAGATTAATGGATTGTGCATCATGTTCTAAAATAAATGTTTATGATTAGAAGTGTTGAGATAGTATATTTAAAAAATGATCATGTTAGCTTTTGTATAAAATATTTTTGAGTAAATAAATAGCAAGCATTATAGCTAATGAAGGGGGAAATATATTATGTGAATTAAAATTCAAGACTATTGATTTGAAATGTATCAAATGAACTATTTATTTGATTCAATTATTCCATGATTGAGTCATGTGATATACGTCTCTAAATTATCTAGGCTATAAATAGAACACATAATTTGAGTCTATATATTTATCTAATTAAGTGAAATAACATTTATTTACATATAATTAAAAAAAAATTAATCATGTTCCTAAATTACTTGATAGGCATAACAGAAACTAAATAATTAATCTTTATTAAGAGTGGTACTAATGTGGATCAGGCAACATGTTGGATTTTAGGCAATGGGATGTGTTGATGCCTAAAAATATTGCTCTTGGATAATAGCTTCTTATGGGAAGCTTTATAGATGTGGGACCAAATTGTGGTTTGTAAAGTGACCTTTGGGATTTTAGAAGTTAACTCTTCATACTAATTGGGGTGAAAAGGGATAAGAAAGAAATCTAAAATAAAATTGAAATAAACTAAGGCAAGAAATGCATGGAGATATTTGAGGTATTGACCTATAATTGCATAAAATAGCTTGAATATTTGAACATCATAGAATATTAAAGGAGCACATGCATGAATTAAATCCTATAATGTAAACAAAAATTAATACTATAGATGCAGGGAAATGGAAATAACAAATAGTAATAAATATTCACTCAGCTTGACATAGAACATCCCATCCTCTTCATGTTGGGTAGAAAAAAACATACAAAAGGCTAATGGCATAGTACAAGTACAATATTTTCCCATGAGGGTTACCTGGTAAGGTCTTAGAATGAAAAACAAAACTGCTTTTTATCCTATTCTAAAACTAGACTATTAATAATGGTTGCTCTCTGATAATAGAAAAAATAATTATGCATCTATCAACCCTTTACGAAAGAAAAGAGATCAACTTATATAGGCAAAACATCCTCATAAGTAAATGACACTTAGAAATCCTAGCACTCGCACCCATGATGAGGTTGTTACAATTGAAAGAGGAACTTTGGCTCATGAGTGTAATTGGTCTTTAAAATCTTGGATATAGCACAACTATAATGCCTTATGATGCCCAAGATGCTTAGAATAAGTGTCATTATGCCATGTGTTTTCCTTTAAAACTACCTCTAGGATGCTTGATAAAAAATGGGGGCCCACTCCTCTCATCCAATGGTGTTACTCAAAGTCCTGATAGGAAAAATTTGCCCCTAGGGAGTGTTGAGGTGACGTGTGGAAAAATGAGGAGCAAGCACTCCTCTTTGAAGCCTCTTTTTACTTTACTTAATTGGTAACATGTGAGGCCACCATGTATCAAGTTGGCATTATTCTTGGGAAAAATGAAAGCTCCTTCTCTAAAATGAGCATGGGGGCACCACGTGGAAGGCTACTGCTTGGTGGGTGCCCTTTTTAACCTCACTAGCCAATGGAACTATCTAAAGTTCTGATAATAAAAACCTTTGCTCCTAAGGAGCATCATGATGCCATGTGGTGAGATCTGATTCCTTCCTATTGAAACTATATGGTGTGCCCCATCCATCATTACACCAGCCAATGGTACTCTTTTGAGCTTTGACAAAAATAAGCCTACCTTGGATGACTACTGGGTTACCACATGGAGAGTTGGTTCTACTCTTGGGTGCACTAAGAACTTATTCATATCGAATGAGCACCAAGTTTCAACATGGTAGACACATAAGGAAGCTGAGACTTAGGCAAAAATACAAAAGGGATCCCAAGAAAAGAGAAGGTCAAAGTATAACCATCAAACCTCATTGAGCATGTCTGAGACCAAAAGCTAACTACTTGAAAATATCAGAATGTGGATCATGATCCATAGTTCCTAGTGACTCAAAGGGCACCTTCTTATAGGTGGAGAATCTAAAATTTTTGGTTTTGTAGATCGGTCAAAGAAAAATTACAAAAAAAAAGGAAGCTCATAATACTTATAAATTTTGAAGAGAAACCTTCAAAGGTGCCCGCTCTTCTTCCTTTAGGTGGGTCTTCTTCTTTAGAGCCTCAAAGTCTTTATCCAGGTCAATGATCTCCTTAAATGAGATGTTGCTTAGGTCCTATACTACTACTAGCATCTAGAATTTTAGCTAGGCAAGAGGCTATAATATGGTCTCCACCTTAGAGACCCTTGGTGATTGATTGAGAGCCACAAACATAGTCTGGTCATTCTACTTTTGCTCTAGCAACCCTTTTATTTTAGCCTTCAAGAGGATGGTGTGGTCTATAAGGAATGGAGAGGGGAGTCCTAACTGGACTAATTGTGCAAGATACCCCTTCATATCCTAAACTACCCTTTCTAAGGCATCTAAAAATGCATTGTACTTTGTGGTTACATTGTTATAGCTTAGGAACTCATTGACCTTCACTTCTACCTACCTTCAGTTAGCCAACCCTATTTATTGTAGTGTCTTATCTCTATAAATATTTTAGACAAGGATTTGTGAGTCATGAACCTTAGGGGATATGAATGATAAGGCCTAATATACAAGCATGCTTACTTGGAAGCTCAACCAGTACAAGTCTATGATGAAAGTGCATGCTAGTTTTAGGTTTTCAAATGCATTCTTTATCCTCTCCCAATAAGATATATATAATTGATGGACCATTGGGAGGATCTCTATGGTCTATGGTCAAGTAGTAAGGTCATACTTCAGTTGTAGGATCTCTTGGTCCTTAGCTAGGGAATCCTACTACATCTATTTCTATAATTGTTGATGTGATCTACTAGAGTCCAAGAGAATCTGATGGGTCTTGATAAGCTCTAACTCCTTCTCTTACATCTTATCTTCTATGGTCACCTTTTCCTTATTTAGGTTATTTATTTCATCCTTTAACTTTGTAACATGGGTTCATAATTGAGCGCTTTGGTTGGCTTCTACTTGGAAGCTCTATTGGTGACATGGCTCTAAAGGTCAAAACTCATTTTGTTGAGCTCCACATATTTTTCCTTAGCCTTAGTATTGATGTGGTCAACATTAGATTTCACCCTTGTGAGTTTCATCTTTGTCTTCTCCAACTGATGTCCTACCTTAACGTAGTCTATGGTGATGGACTTATGCATTTATTCCATTAACTTGACCCTATTAGTGGGTCTATCTTGGCTAAAGTTGAGGCTAAAAACTTGTATGGTGTAGGCTCCCAACTGCATCTTATCTTGGGACTTGATTACTTGGGGTGCCATATGTGCAATCATGAGAGATTGTTGTGCCAAGTTAAAGAATGACCACATATGAGGAACCATTGGGGCCTTGGATTGTTTTCGTCTTTTCTTCTTTGCCTAGGCTAGTCAAGCTTTTTTAGCAGTCTCAATATGTTGATGAAACTTCTCTTATGATTGGATATTTTCCCTTGTGAAGGGGAATATTTGGGGCAAATTGAAAGGAATGGTCACTTATTGTTATGAAGTAGTGGATGTTATTCCCTTAAAGGTGAGCAGGTGAAGGGTTAGGGTGGAAAGAGAGAAATATGGGAGGTCACAAAGTAGGGTGGAAGTTGATTTCACCACAATAGATGATGATGTTGATGATAAAGTCAAAGGAGTGAGGAATGACACAAGGGAGGTGACTTGTTATGAAATTAAGAGTGACACAAGTTCGGTGGAAGCTATAGAGGGTGATGAGGGGGTGAAGAATGAGGTGAAGGTGGAAAGAAGGGGCAAAGATAAGTGTACCTTATCTTTTGATGGCTTCACTAGAGGGATAAATGTTCATGCCTTGGGCTATGATAAGATGACCCTACCATGAGATCCCTTGAAGTGACCTATTGGTGTTACAGGGAAATCAAATATGGATACAAAGGAGGTAGCCAGGTTGAAGGCCTCTAAACCATGGACACATCTTCTTGCTTCTCTAGAGGGGTATCCTCCTCTTCCTCTCTAGGATTATCTTCTTATTCTTTAATAGAGAACTCTCCTTTTGTTAGATACTCCTCATGGTGTTCATCCTAAAGGCTCTCAAATGTCTCATCCATGTCCACATCCTCAAAATTTAGTTCTGGCTTGCCAATTTCCTAACTATATTTCCAATAGGCATCTATATTCTCCTAGCTCCAATATATTTGGATGAGTTATGCCCTCAATCCCTTTGTTAGCTTCTTCAAGGGGTCAAACTTATTGACTACTTGGTAAAAGGACTCTCATAGTTTATAGGTGTTTGATGAGATATTGTACATATCCACTTAATACTTGATATCATCCTCTACCAATGACCTTTGATCCTTGAAATATGGTTAGGTTCCATGATTGAATAGGGTGATGGTATTTAGGTTTTCTATGAAGCTAATCAGGTTATAGTTCCACTTATCATCAATATGGTCAAGGTCAAGCTCTGTAAGCTTGAGTGTAAGTAAGCTCTTCTACGACCTCTTCACTACTTTGATACTACCTCTTGAAAAGGGGGTGTTATAAAGTTCCTTCTTCTTCTTCATTATGAAATATAATGCATATACCACATTGATTTGGCAAGCCAAATCCAAGGCTAGGGTTCTATCTATAAGCAAGCAAGGGAGCCAAAATGGCTTCTTCTTAAATATGTGGACCTAGATGAAGGTGAAATATGCTCTAATAATTAGTTGAAATCTTACTACTGGTGAGCCATAACTATTGTAGGTTCATCATCCTGAATGTAATGGCCTCTAAACTTAAGTTAATGAGGACAAAAGAGAAAAATCATTCTGAGAACTCATACTAATCTTATGTGATTGACAAGACATGTATATACACTTTGATGTGGGTCACCATATTAGGGAGAGTACTTGTCTTGAAGGAGATGAGGGTGAGGTATGCAAAGAAGAATTTGGAGTGTTGAGGTAGGATGAAGTGAAGGAGGAAGGAGGAATATTGAAATGTATTCAACATTGAAAAGTTTACTAGTTCATTTTACATGGTGGTGGTAATGGTATCTATGAAATCCATCCCATACACCTCCTCCTTTCTCACTATCTTTAGGAGAAAGAGTGCTCCCAATTGAAAATCAGCAATGTTGGAATTTGAGTCCATCCTAAAGATAAAATCCAGCATAGATAGGGCATCTTTTAGGTCTTGCATAGGGAAGCTTACAAGGGGGATGGGCAGAGGTAGTGTTTCTATGTAGCTACTCTTGAGGAGAAAATTGAGGAAGTTTTTCTTACAGACCTAGGTGTCTCAGACCTTTTGTAGGCTCTCCATGCTATAAATGTTAGTTTTGGGGTCACTTGGGAGCTGGAGCATTTCCCTTATGGCATCTGCATTGATGTCTAATTTTAAATTGGGTGTTGCCCATAATGATGCTAGTGTTAAAATCATACCTATATTTGTAGAGGGAAATAATATTTAAGCATAGGTGTATAAGAGGCACCATATACTATGCCAATATTGAGTTCTAAATTATGTATCCAAATGACTCATAGTCATTCTTCTAGACCTTTTTGATCATTCAGGCATGTGTACCCTCTCTCAAGATCTTAGGATTTTTAGCTAGTTTGGGGTCTTATATTTTATATACATAATCCATGACCAACATGTGGTCTCTACAGTACCCGTTGGCTATAGTTTTGACATTCAACACCTTTGTCTTTGGCTAAGTAGGGGTAGAAGCATATGATTTGCTTATTGTGTACTATTGGGGAAGGTCTCCATGACTATCTAAACTATGGATTCTATGCTTTATAGGATGTCTCTCACTCCCTGATGAGGGCGTATAAGTCTCCTTCCCATGAATTCTTCTCAAAATCACTCTTTTTTATAATGAAATCACTAGATATCAAATTCCACTCACAAAATCACATAATTTTTGGCTTGACTCTCAATTCATCCAAGTGTTTGGCCAGATGAGGAGAGGGGTATTTATAAACCTATGTTTAAGGGTTAAATTACAAGATATTTTTTTAAATCCTTATGGATTTTCTAACATTAATGGTAGGAGAGGTAAGTAGATAATGATCTTTCAGAGAATGTTTTGAAAACTAGGAGAGCTAGGGTGAGGACACATGGTAGCGAGGTGAGCTACTTATACCAATGACACTTAATCAAAGGAAAACATCAATGGAAATGGAAAATAATGAAATAAAGGGAAACAAAAACAATTAATATAAACACATGTGAAAAATGGAAACTAACTATGTACAAGGGGAAGGTTGGTAAACTAATTGAAGTGTTTTAAGTCAATTTAGTTAACTAGAATCCCTAATGCATTTAATTAATCATCATATAACTCAAAATCATTACCTTTCCTATCAAAAATGATGTGAAATCACCCCTCCATAGAGAATCAAACTTTGCATGTTGGCCTAGTTTCACAGCCCTTTGATCATACTTGAGAGCTAAATCCCTGATCTTGAATCTTTGGTTTGACAACTTGTCAAACCATCGCTTGAATAATTTTATTTTAGTGATCTTCACATCACTCTGTTTCTCCCTTGATTTTTGGGGGTGAGTAATTCTTCTATCCTAACTCCATTTCTCTATTTTTCATAACCTTGATAGCTTGTAAAATTTATAAGGTGGGGATTTCTAATGACATAAGCATGACCACATCTTTACCATATACAAGTTCACATAGAGATGTCTTTAGGATTTGTTTGGGAGTGATGTTTTTCACCCACAGATACATTTTCACATGTATTTTCCACTACCTTTGCTTGTCGTCACCCATCCTTTTGATCAACCTTATAAGGTTCTTATTCATTGACTCGGCCAATGCATTCCCTTACATGTAGTAATTAGACTATCTTCAAGAAAATACTATTCTAGAGCATGAATTTGTAAATCTTGGATCTAAGGCCTTTGAATTTTTAGAGATGATCATCCTAGGTAGGTTGAACCTTGCTACAAATTCTTCCAAGAAGCCAAGGATCACATTTTCAATTGCCTCCCTCAATAGGACTGCTTTGATCCACCTAGTGAAGTAATTGGTGGCCATCAATATCAATTTATGATTGGTGTTAGAGATGGGAATGATAATTTTGGTGAAGTATAATCCCCACTACATAAAGGGTTCATTGATCATAATAGTGTTTAGTTGTATGGTTGAATTCTTTTTCTTCCCTATGAAGAACTATCATGTTGGCATTTCTTAACTATTTGATGGTAATACTTAAACATGGTTGGCCAATAATACCCTACATGAATAATCTTGGTGATGGTGGTTTATGTATATAAATTTCCACCTAGAGGCACAAAATTCATCTCCTAGTGGATTTTCTTAGCTTGGTGCACTTTGATGCATCAAAGTAGTTCTTTGTTGATGTTTCTTTTGAACAAGACCCTTTAGACCAATGTGTAACTAACCCCTTGAAATCTATATAAATGTCTTTTATGTATGGAGATACCATTAGGATACTAACCAATTTACATGTATTAGGTATTTTCAATATCCCAAGACTCATCAGTTTCAAATTGATTTAGCAAGACCATTTCTGATGTGTCATATCCTTCCATCAGGACATTTACACAATGAGATATGTATTCATATATTATTCTTCATCTGATCAGTTTGGTCTTCTTGACTTTGATATCACATTCAAGGATCTTGGTGATCTAATTGGCCTACTTTTATGTAATCTCCCCTTCCATTATATATTCATAGATGTTAGAGTGCACCATATACACCACTATTTTGCTTCTTAATGTAAGGTGTCTAAATTTTTTGAGGCCCTTGACAATGGTGAAATCCTATTTTTATACAAGGTTATATTTTATTTCATATCCATATAGGTTTATAAAGTATAATATGATTTTGTGTTTACTTCCCCCTTCTTCTTTTTGATTTAACACAATCGATAAGCTATGCTCGCTCCCAGAGACATACATGATGAAATATTTGGAGAAGTCAGGGTTGACCATAACTAGAGTAGTGGATATCACATATTTTATTTTATCAAATGTTTCTCTTCCTTTAGGGGTCCATTTAAAGTCCTATTCCTTTTTTATCATTAGTTTAATTGGTCTCACCAATCTTGCAAACTCAGATATGAACCTACTGACAATGTTGATCTTTCCTAAAAATATTGAATCCCTTTTTGGTTCATTGGCAAAGCTAGGTCTCTGATGGCCTTTACTCTTTCTAGATCAAGGGTGATCCCTTATTTTGATACCATGTATCTAAACAACTTACCTTATGGGAATCTCAAAATGCATTTCTTGGAGTTAAGAGACACCCCAAATTCCTGGCACTTTGGGAAGACCTTCTCCAAATGATAAAATTGGTCTTCTTTCCTTTTGGAGAACATGGTGAGGTTATTGAGGTAAATAAGGATGATCTTATTGATCAAACCCTTAAAATCTACATCCATAGCTCATTGGAAAGTAGCCCTAGTATTGGAGATGTTGAAAGGCATCTTTACATATGTGAAGGTTCCCCACTTTATGGTGAAAGTGGTCTTGTGTTGATCTTATTCACTTACCCATACCTAATTATACCCATAGAATCCAACTAGTAGAGAAAACTTTTTTTCACTCGCTACTATTTGGAGGATTTTTTCCATAGAGGGGAGGGGGTAATGATCCTTTAAGGATTCTTTATTCAAATCCTATAAATCTACGCACAATTGGATCTCTCCACTCTTCTTTCATACTAGAACTAGATTAGATACCTAGTTTGAATGCTTGATTGGGTATATGATTCTTTAATGGATCAATTTCCTTAGTTCTTAAGCCATGAGAGATTCAATTTTTAGGTTAACAAGCCTTTACTTTTTCTGGACGAGTTTGGATCCTTTCACCAGGTCTATGGTGTGTTAAATGACCTTACAGTCATATCCTTTCAAATCATCATAGGTTTATGAAATGACCCCTTCATATTTATCATAGAAATAAATTAATGGTTCCTTATCTTCTCAGGGAACTTCTTTCTTGACCTTAAATTTTCTTCCATCTCTGACATCAAGTTTAGAATAGTCACTTGTATCTATGAAAAACTTCTATTTATCATTCCTCACATGATTAAATTCAAATATATTTTCTAGGGTAATAAGCCCCTTCAATAGTTTATTGGTATTCAATTGCATAATTTAATATCCATAGGCCTCTTTAAATTTTTGTTGAAATTGCCCCATGAATTCACATGATTGCTATAGGAACATAACAATATGTGCATAACTTTCAAATACCTTCTAGTTGTAGTCATTGTTAGGAATGGTGGGTCTGATGATCACCTATACTATTTTCTTGTTAGTGAACAAGTATATCATTGGGTCAAATTGGGAGCCAATTATTTTCATTCTATTTGCCTCTACATTCACAACCCTAAGGATGATCTAAATGTTAAAGGCTTTAAAGGTTTTAATCAAATCCCATATCTAGTGGTGGTAGGACCTCATATACACATTATTCATAGTTATGACCCCTCTCACCTATCTTACCACTAATTTAGAATCACTATATACTTTTACCTACTTTATATCCATTTGCTTGGCAAGGCTGAGGCCATGGACCAGTGCTTCATATTCAACTTCATTATTTTTGTAGGAAAATTGAAATAAAAAGGCTTAGAGGATCCCTTTTAAAAATGGAGACACTAATCAAATCCCTGGTCCAAACTTGATCTTTCATTTTACATTTTCAAAATGTATAGTCTAAAATTCAAAATCATCTTTAGGCCCTTCACTAATTTCTTATTTCTTCCTCATGACCTTGGGGATGGTTTGGTTTTCATCATAGATTACATAGGTTCTGAGGCTAATGGCATCAAAGTTTGTGAATGGATCACTTTTGAGCACTTCATTGACAAAGGGTGTCTTCCTTTGAGCTTCTAGTATCTGCCACTTTTTCTTCTTTGAGCATCTGTATGTGGTACATCTCTATCTTATAGAAATAAGTGTGCATTACTTAAACATTTATTATATAATTATTTGATATTAACTCTTGATGCATTGGCTTGGATAATACTTTCAATTTAAAGCCATATTTTGTCCTTAGGATTAAATGAGACCAATCCAACTATAGATATCCACCTATCTTGGTGGTGATATCTCTTGATAGACATAGCTTGAAGATGGCTAGGATGTCTATCACTACAAAATCTTATGATATAATAATGATGGGATAAGAATATAATGTGAGGGGAAGAGCCTTGATAACGCTTATTTTTTGGACCTTATTTTCATCTAACTACATTACCCCTTTATTCAAGGGTTCATACTGTAATTGTAGTACATCCATGATCTGCTTGGGCATGACTGTGGTACTAGTGCCAAAATTGATCATAGAATGTGCAACATCTTCTTCCCCATAATAAGAGCTAAATATAATGGGGTAGGTTTCATCGTACCCTTATTTGAGATTTGATAAATGTAAATGACATGTGAGGTTGCACACTGCTACTGACTTCTTTTATTTTATTTTGTGTTAGCTCCATAGTTAAGGTAGTTTGTGTAGGTATCTATTTGTCATCCAAGGCTTAGTTTAGAAAAGACTTCTACTCACAGATAGATAACACATCCCAAAAATAAATGTTTATTGGGACTTTCTCTAGTTGTTCCACCACATTGTATAACCCGTATGATTGGACCTCAAGATCCTTTGGCTTATTTTGTGCTATATCACCCCACCTTTGATATGTTAGGGGTGATGGTTGGGGAGCTAAACTATTCTAAAAAATCACCTTAGGCCTTGTGATAGCCTCTTGCCTTTCAGCCAATCTCTTCTTAGAGTGAGTGTATTAGTCTAATTAGACTTGCAGAGATTTATATATAGGTACTTCACTCACATAGACTACATCTTCACCCTCTACCCAAGATAAAAGTGAATGCTTTGAATCTATCTCTTCTTCTTGTTCTAAGGACATCCCTTGCATCTAAGCTATCAGGATAACATTCTTGACCCTTGGGTACTAGTATATGTAGGTTGAATCAAGCACGCTTCCCTATCATCATTGTTCATAAAATTTATGTTATAGATTGTATCTTGGGAAATTTTGAGGTGCATGCACATCATTGCATGGGAATAACCATGAATTAGAATCATCTACCAAGTTGTTTTAGTTAGAAACCAATTATCTATTTTTACTTGGTGAAACTATTTGCAAAGGATTGAGAACTAGAAAAAATTGTCTCATGGGTTACATCTAATGGTTTGAAACTTGGTGATTTGGCACCTAATGATTCCATACCTAGTGGTTCAGCCTCTACCTCTCTTGGTATTGGTTTTTTTGGTAAGGTGTTCTCCTTTCTTAGTAGTTTTGGAAAGGTAGCTTCAAAGGCATGGCCTACTACCTTTTTAGATTTATGATCTCATTGGAAAAAAATTCATGATGCTCATCATGTCATTCATCTTTATGGCTAAAGAAGATGAAGAAAATGTGCTTGCTTGAGTAGGTGGATATACATACATGGAAGGTGGAACCTATGAGGTGCTCAAGTATTCTTCTTATGGTGAAATCAATATTTTTGGTAATATTGGTATTGGCAGTTGAGGAAGAAGCTTTATGGTATCTATCAAGCTATTCTTAGCTCTAAATAGTAGCTCATATGTATCTAATAGCATCTAGCCTCCAATTGACTAGATCATGATAGCTATGTCAGAGTTGAAGGCTTTGAGTAGAAGACAATGGCCATACCTATGGGTGGTTGAGTCATTAGAAATATCCTTTTCCAATTCTAGTTGAACTTGGTATTGAAGTCAATAATAGCCTCTTGTAGGGCTCTCTTTATGGTAATTATCTATTGTAGGAGATATGACCGATATGCTTTCTCATTAAATTTTTTAAAGAATCTATTACCCAAATCATCTTAGGTGGCAATGGATTTAGGTGGAAAATATTGGTACCAATCAAGGGCTCACCCTTTGAAAGAGGTGGTTAGCAATTTTAGGGCCACATTATGCTATGTGACAGTGCACAGTGCATACATTTGTAACATTTTGGAGATGTTTTGTTGCATTATTGAAATCTTCCCTTGAGAATTTAGGAAATTCCTTTAAGGAATTTGTAGGAATAGTGTCCCATGTAAATGGGGGTACTAGAGGGATAAGTGGGCTGCCACTATTCCATGCTACAAAGTTTTTTAGAGCTCATTAGATTGCCATTTTTTGTTATTGTTGAGTAGTGCTAGATCATGTGGTCCTTTGACAAGTTGGAGCTCCTAAAGGTGGTGTTAACAATTCTTTGTTGTTTTTGACCTTGTGATGGGCTTATGGCTCATAAACTTTGACTTCTAATTACGTAGACTAGTAGTTCATGTCGCACCAAGCATGCCAAAAAAAGAAAAAATTGTTGGTACCTAAAAATCTTGCTCTTGGATAACAACTTCCTATGGGAAGCTTTACAAATGTGGGACCAAATCATAGTCTATAAATCAAGCTCTAAGACTTTAGAAGCTGTCTCTTCATACTAATTGGGGGTGAAAAGGGATAAAAAGGAAATTTAAAATAAAATTAAAATATACTAAGGTAGGTGATATACCAAGATCTTTGAAGTATTGACCTATACTTGCATAAAATAGCTTGAATCTTTGAACATCATAGACTATTAAATAAGTGCATGCATGAATTAAATCCTATAACATAAACAAAAATCAATAATATAGAAGCATGGAAATGGAAATAACAAATAGAAATAAATATTCACTTAGTCTAACATAGAATATTCCATCCTCTTCATGTTGGGTAGAAAAACACCATACAAAAGGCTAATGCCATAGTATATAGTACAATCCTTTCCCATGAGGGGCATCTACTAAGGTCTTCGAATGAAAAACAAAACTTCTTGTTAATCCTATTCTAAAACTAGACTATTAAAAATGGATGCTCTTTGATAATATCAAAAACATTTATTCATATACTAGCCCTTTTTAAAATAAAAGAGATTAACTTATATAGGCATTACAACCTCACGAGGAAATGACACATGGAAAACCTGGCACTTGTACCCATGATGAGGTCATTGCAACTAAAAGAGGAACTTTGACTCATGAGTGCAGTTGGTCTTCAAACTCATAGATATGTTACAACTACAATGCCTTATGATACCCATGACACTTAGAAAAAGCACCATGATGCCACATGTTTACCTCTAAAACTACCTCTGGGATTATTGATAGAAAAGGGGGGCCCACTCCTCTTATCCAATAGTGTTTATCAAAGTCTTGATAGGAAAAATTTTCCCCTAGGGAGTGCTAAGGTGATGCATGGAAAAATGAGGAGCAAGCACTCCTCTCTAAAGCCTCTTTTTACTTTACTTAACTAGCAGTGCATGAGGCCATCACATGGTGAGCTAACATTGTTCCTAGGAAAACTAAAAGATCCTTTGTTAAAATGAGTGTGGGGGAACCATGTAGAAGGCTACTACTTGGTGGGTCCCCTTTCTAACCTTTCTAGCTAATGGCACTATTTGGAGTTCTCACAAGAGAAACCTTTGCTCCTGAGGAGCATCATGATGCCATGTGGTGAGCTTCACTTCCTTCCTACTTAAAATGTATGGTGAGTCCCATCTATCACTCTACCAGCCAATGGCACTCCTTTGATCTCTAACAAAAATAATCCTACCTTAGATGAGTGTTAGATCACCACATGGAGAGTTAGCATTACTCCTAGGTGAACCAATAACTTATTCATGCCAAATGAGCACCAAGATGCCATGTGGTGTCCATGGAAGGAAGTTGAGACTTAGGCAAAAATACAAAAGGGATCCCAAAAAAATAAAAGGTTGAAGTATAGTCATCAAATATCACTAAGCACATCTGAGACCAAAAGTTGACTGCTCTAAAATATCAAAATATGGATCATGATCCATAAGATGCCATGCTAGCTTAATACCAACTGGTTATTTCTAGTCATATTCCATCATAAAAAATCTAAAAGGAAGTTCCCCATAGGTAAAATACAATCGAGATGGATATATGATACTTATTTTGAGTTAAGTCAATAAAACACATTTTAAATGCAATAAAAAATAATAAAATTCATTCATATGAGCAAAATGTAGTCTATATAGGCAAAGCATAATCCATTTAATTAAAACATAATTTTTTAAAGACAGAGCATAGTCCATATGATCAAACCATAATTTATATAGGAAAAATGTAGTCCATGTGATCAGAACATAGACCATAAGATCAATAAGTCTTTATAAAATCTAATTATAATCTTTAAGAAATAATGTAGTCTACATATGAGATTTTAAGACTAAAAAGGACTTAATTTTGTAAAAAAATCTAATCAGTTAGAAGGACAACCACTAAAATAAGGCATACCAATACTCCAACATAGTCAAATAATGACTCTTTGCGTTGCTATATTCCTAGTGTGCTTATATTCTATTCAAGCTATGCCAAAGATGACATCCTTCTCCAAGTTCAGCATTTAGGTTTAGGGAGGTGTACTCCTTTAGGTTTTCATGAGTTACTATGAGGGAGACATCTTTTTATAGTTAATTTTTTAGTTTCTTATAATAAATACCTTTACCCATTGTTTATAAGGAGGGCACAGTTATTAGTATTAATGTCCATTGGTGGGTGCATTTAATAGTTAGAAAAGTTTCAATTGCATTCAAACTCCTTGGGTCATCTATCGTGTATCCTATGTGGAAGAAAATTCAAAATTTCCAACCTCCCAAATTAAATGACATTTGGTCAAGATGGTTTTTGCTTTTATTCAATCTTTTAGCCATAAGAATTATTTTATAAATGGGACTTAATATTATAAATTTTATTTTTATGAAATTGTGTATCTGAGTTCAAGGTATGGTTTAATTTAATTATATTTCATTCAACTATTTATGTCAGTTAGTGATCTTGGCCAAATATGGATACAAAATAATCTAAAGCTTGACAAACTAAGAAATAAAACCAATATTAAATTTTAATTTCGTAGTAAGCAAAAATGATTATTTGTGACTATTTTTTCACTATAATTTAAAGGTTACACTTTATCAACTTTAACTAGTGTTGGTGACTTAAACATGTGACTAGGCTTTCAAAAATTAATCGGTGCTATAATAAGAATAAAATCATATTGTGGCTATCAAAACATGGTAGATATAAGATAATTATGTGTAAATTTATATGGGAGAGGTTAAGAGTTTGCAACCAAAGCTACTGAAAAATGCTTGTGATGTCTTCTATCACACAAGAGGAGAATTCATTGTATGTTGCTTCATAAAAACATTTCATCTCACCTATTTGAAAATATTGACAAGGGTAAGGATGGGAAAGTTAATATTGGATGACTCTTGATATTTATTATTTAATGACACCAATGTATAATACATGTGACCAATTAAATTATCTACATGTCTACATAGTTCCTCGTCATATTTGCATTCAAAACATTATCTTTCATAACTTTTCATTACCATCTATCCATCTTTTATCGATGATATCCTCCATATTTATAGGGAAAGAAACCTATGCTGCAATCACACACTCAACAAAACATGTTAATTAGTTAACCAAATTATAATTAAATAATAATTTATACATTTTTGGAAAATGAAAATGAATCAATTAATAATCATGTCATTAATTTTGATGTTAACAAAAAAATAGTATATTCCACTTGTTAATATTACATTTGATTGAAACTATGCAATCCATTGTTATAACATGTTATATAACATTTAATATCACATCAATTTAAAAATTATGTATATTTAACATTAGTCCAAAATAACATAATATAATAAAAATACATTTAAATAAACATTATTTCTATTAAAAATATGAATGATAGATATTCTATCATTTCTTAAAGCATTTTAGATTTAAACCAGATAAGTCTACATGGCACGCCATGTCAACACAAAATAAATAAATAATATATTCACAAAAATAGCATGTGAAATCCTCCCCCTCTAGGAAAAGACATCATCCCAATGGTTTTAATTAAATGTAAAAATCATCTAAGCAGATGAGGAAAATACTTAGACATTTATTAAAAATCTTCCCAAGTAGTGATCTCTTCAAAGTATTGATCCTCGTAGACCTTACACTAAGAGAACCTTTTGTTTTACAAATTAATTTTTTGAGTATAAATGATTCATGGGGGCTAAACCAGTATCATTCCTAGGTCCTAACCCTATGAATATTTCTAATCAATCACATTTGACATATCTTCATCGTAAATTTTAAGCAAAGAAACAATAAAAACATTATTTAACTGTGATATAACAAGAGGCAATGCAAGTTTATAGGCAAATACGTTAACTAGGGTTATACATATCTTGGATCCAGTTTAGATGAATTTCAAAAATTAATAGAGAATTTATTTGTCTTTACACTAAGAAAAAAAATTCTCCAATTGTAAAATTTCTAGGAGTTCTCTTCTTATTTGCATAATTCTTTTTCTGACTAACATCTTTTATCAATCATTTTCTAATTTTTTTGACTTACTCTTCCATATATTGAATAAATTCAAGTCCAATAAAAATTATATCACTTTGATTATCCTAACTAAGAAGAGTACACCACTTTATCCATACAATGCTTCAAAGGGTGCTATGTAAATTGAGGATTGATATGAGTTATAATATGCAAACTTGACCAAAGGAAAATATTCCTCCCACTTGTACTGTTGATCCATATAATACATATGAAGCAAGTCTTCCAAAACTTAATTTACTCTCCTAGTTTGACCATATGTCTCTAGGTGATAGGTTGTACTAAAATTAAACTTTATTCCTAAATATGGATGCAAAGTATACTAGAATATAGATGACATCCTAGTATCATGGTCTTAAATGATCTTTTATGGTATTCCATGTAATCTAAACACTTTTTTAATAAACCTTTTTTCTAAAACTAGTGAATCATTTGTCAAATTCCTAAGTATAAAATGCACAATCTTGGTGATTTTATCCACCACAATAAATATTACATCATGATTTTCATTTGACATAAGAAGTCCTTGAAAAATTAAATGCTAATAAATTTCCTCTTCCATTCAATAATTTCATGTGGATTAAAATAACATATTGCATGCACATGCTCAAATTTGATGTGCTAACACTTTAAACATTGTGTCACAAAATTTTAACATCTCTTTTGAGTCCCTACTAAAAATATAGTCATTTAAGGTATGCCATCATCTTAGTCACTAAGATAGGGTACATATATTATGCCCTTAAATCAAAGTACACCTCATTTTATCTAATGGCCCTCATATATATGATCTTGACTATCAACTTCAATGGCTATCTTGACATTCAAATATAATTAATTTGATGGTATCTAACCCAAAATATCATGTCAGTGTGTGGTCCTTACAATTATTATAGCATTTATATCTTATTAGACTAAGGTCATTTTCCATTGTCTTTTCATTACCCTTAATATGCTAAATGTTGAAGGCATAATGACTCAAAAAATATAACCAATGCCTTTGCCTTATGTTAATGATGGGTTGAGTCAAAATAAATTTGAGTCCCAAATTATCTATATTGAGATCAAAATGCTTTCCTATGAGTAAATGTCTCATCTATAGCACATGAAGAATTGTTGCAAGCTCCAAATTGTGTGGTGAGTAATTTATCTCATATTGTTTAAGCTTGTGAGACTCATAGGCCACCACTTGGCCATATCACATCAAAACACCACCTAGTCCTTCTCCAAATGCATTTATAATGATTGAAAAGTTCACATTAGAGTCATAAATCTTCAAAACATGAGCATTGATTAACTTGTCCTTAAGAATTTGAATTTTTTTCACACTTATCAATCAAAATGAACTTCTTTTCCTTTTTTTATAAGGATTTGATTATATTTCCTATATTTTAAAATCATCCCACATATTTTTTTTAATATCCTACCAATCCCATGAAACTATGAACTTTATGCACATTCCACCGAGAGGGCCAATCCATAATAGCTTTTATCTTGGTTGAAACTACTTAATTCCCTTTTATTGAGATTATATGTACCAAATAGTTCAATTTTTCCTTAAAAAGGGAGTATTTAGATAGTTTTCCATATAGTTTATGTTGTATTAATCACTACAAAACTAGGTTTAGGTGTGACATGTGTTCCTCCTTAGTTTTAAATAAACTAAAATCTTGTCTAATAAAACTTGTAAAAAAGCATCCAAATAATTTCAAAACACACTATTAATTAGGTTCATAGATGTTATAGGAGAATTTTTAATCCCAAATGGAAGTATGATGAACTTGAAGTTTCTAGAACAAGTCCTAACATTTGTTTTCAATATATCTTCCTCTTTGATTCTTAGTTGAGGATAATTGGATCCCAAATATATTTTTAATAAAATATTATCCCCTTGAAATTGATCAAAAATATCATCTATTCATTGTAATAGATACCTTTTCTTGATATGCACAATTTGAGAGTGTCATCTTTATTCTTGATCAAAACTATTGGGACACCCCATGGGATACTCTTGGATGAATCAATCCCTTTGAAATCATTTTCTACAATTGGGATTTCAACTCAACCAATTTCATTGTTTCATCCTAAAGAGTGATTTTAAATTTCGTTATGAACCAGGTAAGATGTCAATAGAGAATTCAAATTCTCTTTTGGTGGAATTACTAGAAATTCTATAGGAAAAACATCTATAAAATCATAAAGAAAAGGATAATCATCAATGGTGGATTATTTTTTAGATTTGACTTCATGTATGTGTATTGAATAAATGACACATCCCTTTTTTTGAGCTCTTTTTACCTACATGGATAAAATTTGTCTCATATTTATCCTATGTTTAACTCCTTAAATTATCACAGAGTGACCATTATCATTGATACATGTGACTATCTTGGTATAATTATCAATTTGAGCTCTATGTTTCCATAACCAGTTGACTCCTAAAATCACATCATCTAAACCTAGTGAGGTAACATATAAATTCCCTATTATTTTCAATCTAAAAATCTCTAATTTTGCTTCAAATATAAAATGATCCACCCTTTTTTCTATTTATTTTCCATATTTAACTATCTAACTATTTTTTGTTATAAAACATTTAGTTAATTAAATATCTATAATCACAAAAATAGGAAAACCAAAAAAAATGCTTAAAATTTTCATACAGGTTACTTAGAATTCAGTTTAGTGGTTATTCATTACTACATGAATACTTTGTTTAAAACTTTGTTGGTGAATTGGTAATGGATGTGTCTTGAAACTTAATCCATTATACCTATTAGTAAGTGATTTCCATAATGATTGCCTCCATAGATGAAACTTCCTCATATAGGACCTGTCTCATCCTTACCTTATCCTCCCCTAACATATTTATCATTTTTATGATTGTTTTTATTGTTCCATCCTCTATTTCCATTTTCATACTTGGAGAAGTTCCCATTCCCAAAATTCATATTGGGGCCTGAATTCCCATTACCTATATTCTTTTCACTTTTCTAGATCTTCTTTCAAAATGGATTTGAATTCTATTGTTGAGGACCCTTCCCTTTATCCTTAAATTCCTTCCTAACTATTGCAAGGGTCTTGAATTCTTTTATTTCTTTACTAATATTTCAAAAAAATGATCCATAATCATTGGTCCATGAAGGTCAACATCCATACCAATCCACATATTCAGTCCTAATATAAATTTATTGATTCTAAATATTTCATATTTTTGATATTGAGGAACATACCTTAAGATTCAAGTGAACTTTTCCAAATACTTGGTAACATACATATCTCTTTACTTCAATTTTTGAAATTCAAACATTTTATCATCAAAGTAATGTTTTGGAAGCCACCTCTTCCTAAAATGTGACACAAAGACATCCCTTGTGATGAATTCAAAATTATGTTCTTACTAAACCTTTAATTTTTCCACCAAGATAAAGATTCACATAAGAGATTATATGCTCCCAAAACTACCTTGATTTATTAAAATAAATATTTGATTTAAAATTAATTTTCCATCTTGATCAGTAAAGATTTAGTACCATCACCAAGTATAGTGCCATCTTACTTTGGTGGCACTATCCATTTTAGATCCCTTGCCATTTATATTTCAAAATAAACTCTATTTTAGGAACCTTATTGATCTTGGGGGTCTGACATTTTTGATATTGGTCTTGGTGCTCTAGACCTTCCTGATTGTTTAGGTATTGATCTTTATATGATTTTTCTTGCTCATATTATTCTAAAACATGAATTATTTCATTAAATCCAAGTGTTAAACTTACACTCTAATACCACAATGTAAGAACCCATTTGGGGTATACTTGAAAATGGATTTTTTTAATTAATTTTTCTTGAAGGTTTTCTTAACTATCCTAAATTATATTGTTCTTATTAATAATAAGAAGAAATTTCAAAAGTTTAAATCTATTCTAATAGAATCAATTTGATTAAATGTAATAAAGTTTTATACCAATTCATCAATTACACATTCATGTAACATTTATTTCCTCTTTTATCATGACAATTATTAGGTTATACAATAAATAAATTAAATGTTCATAAACTAGTGTTTCCATTTAATCATATTAAAAATTACAACATATTGTATTACTCAATTTTAGAGGTCATCATTCATAGAGCTCATAATTATATCAATTACAATAATACATTATGTGAATACATCTTCTCCAATATAAATACATATCCAATGTAGTTATCATAATCAATAAGCTGTCTTCTTAATATAATCAATGAGAAAGTAAGAGATCATCATTGAAACTAGAAGAAAATTGTGTATCATGCAAAGAGGGAGAGTATCTTAAAGGTATTTATCTCCAACTATAGATTTTTTTAGATCCCTTACATGCATCTCATCCACTTAAAGTGGCCTTACCCTTCACAAAAATGATAGATATGAATCCAATGATAAGAAAGAGGTAAATGTGTAAGTGAGTTAATATTGTAGCTACTCCATGCATCACGATGCAAGTATGATAGTGAATTAAGATAGTAATTAGGATATTCCTAATGTATATTTTATATATGCATTGCTTGTTTTAGACACTGTAAAATCATACACTATGGCCTTAAATGTCGTATTACCCTTTAAACCACCCCTTGACCCCCCTTTTTGATTAAATTATTTATCAAATACCCTTTTGCACCCGTTTACCCCATTAGATAATTTAATTATTTAATTAAATTAGTTAATCCTATTTTACACCTCACCTACCCAAACCCATGGCTAACCTATCAACGCCTAACCTAGAGACAATTTCTACCCTAGTATTTAATGTCTTAACTTCCTAAGACTTCTTACTCATGCATCCCCATACCCCTTTAAATACCCTTGGATAATTTCCCAATGCCTTAAATACTAATAATTAGTGAAAATGGATAATTTTAGCCATTTTAACCTCTTTTCCCTAACCATCACTAATCGACCCTCGACCATCAATAGTCAACCCTCAACTGACGGTGGGTGATTAGGACTATTGACAGTTGCATAACACTAGCCCAAGACTCATGCCCAAAAAGATGGAATCATAAAGGATGAAGCTGGAATCATTGAGAACATATGACCAATAAATCTTAGTGAACTAGAGCCTAATTAGAACCAAATAGAGACTTAGAAGGCACTTCAACGTCACCACAAAAAATATTTGACTACCATCCCTCTACCCATTCAGCTTCAAGCCTTCAAGCAATTTGTTTTCACCTTTAGACTTCTCTAAGCCAAAAAGCTACATAAAGCTAAGTATCTTACACTTATTCTAAATTAATTAATTTAGCTTTAATAAGTTTAGTTTTTGTACTTATTTTTGGCCCCTACCCATACTTTTCCTTGTGTTGGAGTTCTTCAAGTCTAAACATATCCTCTTTCACCAGACACCCATTAACCATTATCAACAATTTAAATATAAATTCCCTAATTTGAACATCTTTTAGGCTCCATCTTATCTCCCCAACCATTAACCCACCTCAAGCAACCCATAAAATCCTTTTGTAACCTACCCACAACCTATTCTTCCTAGAACCAACACCCTATCAAAACCCACAGTAATCACCGATGGTCATCTTTGACCATCAGCGATTACCTGTCAACTGATGATAGTCAGCCCTAACCACCAAAAGTCATACCTTGACTAGTCATGATCACTATGTAACTTATTTCACCCAAAATATTAAACTAAAAACACTTATTTACCTCAACCAAAAGGCCTATTTCTTAACCTCAGTCACTACACAGACTCAACAACAACCTAAACCACACCTTAATAGTTTAGCATTTCCTTTTAATGTTACTTTGTTAAAAAAGCATTTATTTTGAAAATTATTTATTTCATTTATGATTAGATACTTTCATTACTTCATGCAACCTTTCTTATCATCACTTTGCTTAACATTAACTTGTCTAAATGTGGATTGACAGCCTCCAAAGAAGTCTTATACTTTTTAGATCTAGCATTTTTAGGTAATCCACCCACCTACCTTACTAATCAACCATTTTCTAGTTGCTTTCTTATCTATAGGTCATCCTCCCAAGCCAAAGAGGATTATCTACAACCTTTTAGACTATGGAGTTCAAATTATATCTAGGTTCTTCTACCACACCCTTCTTATATCGGAGTTATTGCCAGAATCCAAATAATGTGAATGCAATGGAGACGTGATCACATGAGATGAAGTTAGTGCACATCACATAGATGCTAAAGCAATTTTAAATTATACAAGAAGATAAATTACACAAGACAAATAAGAGAAAACCTAATATCTGATTAACATGAGATGACCAAAGTGAAGAATACATATAGGAGAGCATGTAAGTAACTCCTCCACAAAAGGTGGTCAAGGCACCCCAATAATAGACTGTAACTTCTCCATGAAAGGTGGTGACAATGTGCTAAGAATAGAGAAGTAACTCCCATACCCACAATAGCTGATTAAAGGAGTTACTTATGACATTATTATGACACATGACACATCTATGACACACATCTCCACATAAGCTAGCCTATCCCACTAATGTAGGAAAACTCCAAGTATGCACAAATATAATTTCCCTAATTAAATAATAGGGAAAAATAAAAACCTACACTAATACCCCCCATAAGCGTAGCTTAGGTGGGCAGTGTGGAAATATAAAATGGGTCCCAACAACAAGGCCTGATGAGGTACCCATGTACAAATGCAATCTCCCATAAGATAGAGAAAAGGAGAAAACCCGTAGGAAAAAACTCCCCCCCCCAAAAGAGAGACAAAAGAAATGAAGAGGCTAGTGGGCCCCCCAAAGATGATGTTGTTGTAAATGTGGACCACACCCCAAAAAGAGCTCATAGATGAATGAACTTGCTCTTAGTGAAAGGTTTGGTGAAGATGTCTACAACCTACTCTGAAGACTAGAAAAATATCAAGTTAATGACTTGACTATGAATAAGCTCTCGAATGAAATGCATGTGAATCTCTATGTGCTTGGTATGTTGGTGCTAAACTAGATTCTTGCAAATTTGAATGGTACTCTGGTTGTCACAATAAATGATGGTGGGTTGCTTGATAGGAATGCCAAATTCAAAAAGTATCCCCTGAAGCCAAATAGCCTCAGTAGCTACATTAACAGCTCCCCTGTACTCTACCTCTATGGATGATATAGCAATAGCATTCTACTTCTTGCTAGACCAACGGATAGGACTAGAACCTAGAGAGAAACTGTAACTAGAAGTGGACTTGTGAGTCTGTGAATTATCAACCCAATCTAAATCTAAATATCCAACCAAGTCAACCTCTATGCCAAATTTGTAATGAATCTCATATTTATGTGAACCATGTATGTAATGCAAGATCCTCTTAGTTGCTTTCCAATGCAGCTCATGAGGTTCCTGCATAAATTGGGAGACAAGTCCCACTGTATATGATATGTCAGGCCTGGTGTGAGTCAAGTAGATGAGACTACCAACAAGTTGTCGATACTGAGTGGCATCAATCAATGGTGAAGAACAGTAAGCCTCAAGCTTGACTCCTGATAGAAAGGGAGTCAGAGATGTCTTGCAATCAGCCATGTGAAACTGAGCCAATAAGTCAAGAGCATACTTAGGCTGTGCAAGAGAAATCCTTGAATCTAACTGTGAGATCTCAATGAAAAGGAAGTAATGCAACAAACCCAAGTTAGTCATGTCAAATCTATCTTGGAGAGATGCCTTCACCGCTGCAATAGCCGATGAAGAACTCTCGGTGATCAAAAGGTCATCAACATATAGAACCAAAATTAGGAGCGAAACATCCTACTACAAGAAGTAGACATTGGGGTTAGAATGGCACCTAGTGAAATCCACTGTGAGAAGGAAGGAATCCATCTTGGCATACCAAGCCTGAGGGGCCTGTTTGAGGCCATAGATAGATTTCCTAAGTCTGCATACTAAAGAATAATCCTGAACAAATCTTGGCAGTTGCTCCATGTAGATCTCCTCCTCTAGGTCTCTGTGAAGAAAGGCACTCTTCACATCTATTTGGTGCACATCCCAACCATGTGCCATGGTAATAGCCAAGGTGAGTCAGATAGAATTCATCTTTGCAATGGGTGCAAAGGTCTCTGAGTAGTCAATGCCTGCCACCTATGAGAAACCCTTGGTGACCAATCGCATCTTGTACTTATCAACTGACCCATCTACTGCAAACTTGGTTTGATATATCCACCTACATCAAACCATCTTTCTTCTCTTAGGAAGTGAAGTCAAATCCCAAGTGTGATTTTTGATTAAGGAAGAATATTCTTCCTCCATAGCATTATCCCACTCAAGTACCCCTGATGCCTCTTGAAAAGTTTGTGGATCTAAAACTGAAGCAAAGAAGGCATGTGGATCTCTCTAAAAATTCCCCCTAGTATGTCTATCATCTACGATATTTCTTGCCCAAGTGCCAGCACTCTCAAATGTCTGTCTGGCCCAAAGTGGCCTAGAAGTGGGCGAGTCAGGTGCTAACTCCTCATCCTCTAACTGACTAGAGGTGGATGACTCTACATCACTATCCTCACTGTCTAAACTCGAATAAGAAGAAGATGTCACTGGCTTAGGAACCTACTGTGGCTGATCTAAATATGATGAGGAATCATCATGAATAAGTTGATCTAATGAGGGAGAAGAAGTGCCAAGTGTTGAGTCTCTAGGACTCTCTTGAAAATGGACACCTCTCTCGATAAACAACTCATGAGCGGTCAGATCTAGAAGGCAATACCCCTTAATACCATTCAAATATCCTAAAAAGATGTAAGGCTTGGACTGACGTTCCATAGCTTTGCATTTATTCTTTGATATGCGAGCCATGGTTGGAGATCTAAAAACCCTAAGGTGCTCAACATCAAGTTTCCTTTTATGCCAAGCTTCAAATATTGTTATCCCTTTCAAAGCTTTGTGAGGAACCCTATTTTAAATGTAGCAAGCAAAATTGATGGCTTCATCCTAGTACTGTGGTGCTAAGGATTTGGAGTGAATCATATAGCTACCCATCTCTTTCAAGAACCTATTTTTCCATTCTACAACACCATTCTATGAAGGACTGTAAGTTACTGTGCATTACAAATCAATCTCCTCTGTGGTGCAAAACTGCTCAAACCTGTTACTGACATACTCCCCTCCATTATCAGTTTGAAGAACCTTGATAGATTTCTCACTCTATTTCTCAACAAGAGCCTTGAAGTCTAGAAAATTTTCAAACACTTCAGACTTTTGTTTGAGAAAATATATCCAAGTGTACCTAGAGAAATCATCAATGAAAGTGAGGATGTACTTGGCCCTTGTGAAAGATGGTTTGGGAAAGGGTCCTGATACATCATTGTGGACTAACTCCAAAAGTTGTGAATCCCTCCAAGCTTTTCCTTTGTCAAATTTTTCTTTGGGATGCTTCCCAAGGGAGCACCCCTCACAAAGTCCTTTTGAGAATTGGACACGAGGCAAGCCAATGACCATGTCATGTTTGCAAAGTTGCTCAAGGTAGCGGAGTTAAGGTGGCCAAACCGCTCATGCCATAATTTGCTAACTCCATCTGAATGAGTCAGCAATGCTATTGGAGAAGAATCTAGTGTAAAATGTGAGAAGGTGTATAACCTTGCTTGGTGATCTGCCCTACCCACTACCACTGTAGTATCACTATGTAACTCCTTGATAGCCACTAAATCTGGTGAAAACTCAACTCTCATGCCTTGACCAATGTGAGTGATTTGGTACACTGATAGGAGATTGGTTGAAAGAGAGGGAACACTTAGAAAATCATTGAATGTTCCTCCTTCCATTTCAACTGACCCTCTCCCTACAATAAAAACTAATGTGTCATCACCAAAACTAATTGAAGTCATGCTAGAAGGCTCTAAAGATGAAAACTCAACTAGGGAAGAGCCTATGCGGTGAGAAGCACCAGAGTCAATGACCCATGATGTTGTAGAAGCTGCAGTTGCTACAAGGTCCTTGCTCTTTTCTTTCTCCTTACCCTTGCCTTTTGCCTTAATAGAATCTTGGGTAGATGAATTCTACTTGATGGACTCAAGAACACCTATTTTGTGTTTCTCTAGAAGATGAGTTAGGTGATCTATTTGTTTCTTCATGCATTTTTGTTCATCATGCCCTATATTTTTACAATAGGCACACTTAACCTTCTCCTTCTTAGGTTTAGCATTGGAGGAGGAAGACTCAGTGTTGTTTTTGGTAGGATTGTTATTTTCTTTCTTGTTCTCCTGGTCTTTGTTCTTTTTCTTCCTCTCCTTTGTTGAAGTCTTATCCTTACCATTTCTAGCTATCAAGGCTTGGGGTTGAGTAGACTTCATTGTGCCCATTTGAATTATCTTATCTTTCTTCCTAGTCAAGTTGGCAATGAATGAATCCAAAGAAGGCATTTTCCATATAGTGCCAAGGGCACTTTTTGTGGCATGGAAAGTGGAGACAAAGACTGAATAGCTTGGACCTAACTTTGTGAGAATAGAAAGGATGAGTTGATCATCTTTCTTATCTATCTTGTATTCTTTCAATTACAATCTAAGGGCCTTAAACTTAGTGAAAAAGTCCTGTAGGGTGTCAAAGTTGTTGGGACTTAGACTTATGAGTTCATTTTTGAGCTCATGACCTCTCATCTCATCAAGCTTCCCAAATAAGGTTTCTAGGGTGTCCCATATGTCTTTGGAAGTCTTGGAGGTTTTTACATGGAAGATAAGTTCTAGAGATATAGACAAGCTCAGTAATCCATAGGCTTCATCACTACGATTGTACCACTTGACCTTTTCAGTATCAGTGTTGGGTTCTACTTCAGTACCCATGGTAATCCTATATAACCCTTTGCTTCTAAGAATGATTAACATTTTAACCTTCCATTCATGATATTTTAAGGGTGTTAGGGGTTTAAGTTTAAAATAATCCATTTTAATCTAAATTTAGGTGAAGTTGTGTTGATTGCAAGTTGTGAAATTATGCAGAAAGGAGAATGAAAGCAAAGATTACAAGTGCTGAAAAGCAATCACACCCCCCCCCCCCCCCAAATTTTTTACCCCCCAAATATGCAAGTTCACACTTAAAAGACATTAGGTGCAGTTGAGAATGCATCTTAGAGAAATCAGTGCAAGATTTTAAGCAAACAGGACATCAAACTCAGCCGAAAATGCATTTCGAGAGACCCAAATTTTAGGCACTTTATAAACTAGTGTGTTTTCAACAAATAACAAGCCTATGCTATGGAGAATTGAAATACAAACACTTTTGAAAAAAATGGAACCCAAATCTGAGCTACTATTTGCAAGATATTAAAGATTCAATTTCTTGTAAACTAGTGTTTTTGCAAAAAAATAGCACTAAAACATTAAAAAATACCTATTTTGAGAGAGAAAGTGGCCTTCCAGCCACTCATTGTACTCGACACAGAGTGAGAAATCCAAAGGAGGTCTTTTTGAGGGGGAATTGGCCTCCTGCCAACTCGGGCCTCACCCTTCGTCTTCGACAGGCAAAGATACAAGTTTAAATTTAAACCCCCAAATTATTAAATTGTCTAAAATACTTAATATTCAGTCAAATTGACTGATTTTTTTTTACAAGTCAATTTTAACTAAAAAATCAAATTAAAAGATAGAATGAAATAGATGGCCAAGTATTTAAGGGCCCACATGGGATGCCAAACAAGGAAAAAGAGTGCCATTTTAAAAAAAAAAGTTTTGATTTTGCTGGGCAAAAAAAGAGATATTGAATTTGCAGACCTCACAGATATCAACGCATAGCAGCAAGTGGCAATCATAGAAGAGAAGAGACAAGTTTCAACCACAACAGGGAAGAGACAAAGTTTCAATCTCAACGCACAACAGGTAGTTGCAAACACAACCTCACTACGCACCTCTTGCACGCTAGATGCCGTACAGCTCCATTTCGCCCTACTGGAGTCCTACTCCATGCATATCTCACCCTAAAAATGCCCCACATGGACCTCCACATGTAGATGTGCTTCTTGGAGAGCTGACCCAAGCTGAAAGTGGTGTCTAAGAATAGAAATTAGATGTGCAGAGATCTCTCTTTTCTTGCAAAATGACCAAAAAAAAGGAATTCCACTGCCTTTGTTGAAGCCACAATAGATCTATACAAGATGTCTTGAAAAATTTTAACTTAGATATCTAAAAGGTAGATCTTAATGAAACTCAATAGAATTAAAATTTTTTAACAGGTTTCCATATGGATTTGCATGAGTTTTCAAGAAACTCTACCAAAACTCTCAAATGTAATGGAGTTAAAAAAAAACTACTAATAAAGCAAAGTAAGAATTTCAGAATAAACTAATAGCATAACCAGACACAAGATTACTGGGGTGGCTCTGATACCATATTAGAGTTGTTTCCAGAATCTAGATAATGCAAATGCAATGGAGATGTAATCACACGAGATGAAGCTAGTGCACATCACATAGATGCTAAAGCAATTTGAAATTATACAAGAAGATAAATTTCACAAGACAAATAAGATAAAACCCAATATTTGATTAACATCAGATGACCAAAGTGAAGAATACATATAGGAGAGCACGTAAGGAACTCCTCCACAAAAGGTGGTCAAGGCACCCCAAGAATAAACTATAACTCCTCCATGAAAGGTGGTGACAAGGTGTTAAGAATAGAGAAGTAACTCCCATACCCAGAATAGCTTATTAAAAGAGTTAATTATGACACCTATGACACATCTATGACACACATCTCCACATAAGCTAGCCTATCCCACTAATGTAGGAAAACTCTAAGTATGCACAAATATAATTTCCCTAATTAAATAATAGGGAAAAATAAAAACCTACACTAATATCTTATAATTTCTTCTTATCTTCTAAAAATAAAATAAACAAAAAAATCATGAAACACTTATGGCTATAAGTATGGATTTAACAAGTCATTGTATGTAAACATAAATGCATCATGTCTATAAATTAATCCTGGCTCGAAGAAGATAGATCATACCTACACTTTGGATTGGGAATACATTTGTTAAGCAAGAGCATGACCAATATGGAGATCTTCTAGACCCGAATATGGGATCACTTGTCACAATACACCATTCTAAAAAGGGTTCCAAAGTCTACAGTCTAACACAATCACTCAACAACCCTAAGAGAGTCCTAGGTTTAATGTTCACTCTATTTTAATAAACAAAAAAATAAATATAATCTAGTGCTCACCAAAGCTTGTGGCATAAAGTGGGGGTTATAAACAAAACAAATTAAACTAAACATTCATAGAAGAAATATACTCACACCAATGTATATGGAATTCTAATAAATGAGAGAAAAGCACAACTACATTATCTATCTACTCTTACAAAGGAAAAATAAAGTTAAGAATACTTACCTTGAAGATAAACCCACCAAGCCTCAATCTCTCCCTTGGCCAAGGTGATTCATAAGATATTGTTATGATATATAACGATAATAAATACAAATCATCTCTATGCTACATAACCTATATATGCATCCAAAAGACTTCTCCACAAGATAAGATATGTATCTCCAAAAAAATTATGGAACCCTAAGTTTTAATCCTCAAGTAGAATTTTCAATAAGCAGATGTTCTTTTACAATTATTCTTATTCACTTCTCTATTCTCAAATAGTTGAAAATGAACTTGTATATATAGGTAGATCTTGATCTAAATCCTTTTAATTATGTCGATTGTATAAGGTCGACCCAATCAACCCTATATGTTTTTGAGAGATAAATCACTAGGTCCCAAGCTAGGATGGCCGAATGGCTAACAAAAATCCAAGTAAAAAATGTCCATAAATAGTATAGGGTTGACCTAGTCGACCCTGTAAAGTAATTATAGGTTAAAAAATATACAGGGTCAACCCAATCGACCTAGTATAGTCAACTAGTGAAAGGGGGTCAAGACAAGAAAAAGGAAGATAAAGATGTGACAAATGATTGAAATGGGTAAAAAAGAGAAGAATAATCTTATGGTAAATTTTTTTAGGATACAATTATGTAGATGGCAAGTGGAAAAAGGGATAAAAATCTTAAGAAGCACCAATGGTCTACCCACCCCTTTCCCAGTGCACCCCTTAAGGCATGCACTTAGAGAGATTAAGACTCGATGAGTTCCTAAAAGATACAAAGTGTTAATAATCAATAAAATTTTGAAAATATTATGTATATACATATGCCCCACTTAAACATCATCACGTGTTATGTGAGTGCAACATGGGATGGTTCTTCAAGAATAGAATATGATAACACATAATGTTGATGCTAAGTAAAAGGTAGTAAGCAATAAATAAGATAAAGAAAATGATAGAATTGAAAAACACATACCTTTACTTACCTTAGTGTCATAGATAAATAAAGATACTATGAGAGAATTGAAGGTGCCCAATGTGAAGAACATCAAGTGAACCTGTAAAGATTAGTGCAAAAAATAGCCAAAAATCAAAAGCTTTTATAAGATAGGCATATGGTAGTGAAAAATGAATTAGTAGAGACAAATTTTATAGTAAAATTGGCAAATTAGGATTGTTAAGGAAATTTTTAGAATATTGAAGGCAAATAAATGACAAAAATATGGTAAATGAATGAAAAAATTATTGGTAAATGAATGACAAATGAGTGTAAATCATATTGGAAAGCATGTAAATGGCCAAAAGGAATGTAGAACATACTAAATCACATTGGGAAGCATGTAAAACATAAATGACAAATGAAATATCAATGCAAAAAAACTTGAAAAAATATATGTAAGAAAGGGAAAATTAAGCTCATGTAAGATATGCAAAAATAAAAACGTGAAAGACTAAAAAAGAAATGTAATTGAAAATGTGAGACAAATAGGAAGAAGGCATACATACAAAGAAACATGTAATAATGGAAATTTTCATATGTAAGATAAATTAAAGTCCATAAAAATAAAACAAGAACATGATGGAGAAATGAAAATCAAAAGCTCTAAAGGATGAAAACTCAAACTTATGGCTTGTTCTGAGATATAATGTAAGAAAAATAACCAGCTAGTGACATGATTAGTATGACAATGAGATGGTGTGGTAAATAAATTATGTAAGGATGTAATCCATAGTTTCTAAAACATGTTATTTTGATCTAAGGATAGATAGAATTGAAACAAAGTAATGCTATCATATTTCTAAGAGGTGAAGAAGGTAATTAAAGAAGAGGGGAAAAAAATTGGAATCACAATTTATCTATCTAGGGGGGAAATTAAATGGTGGAGGAAAAAATTAAGGAAAAACCAAGGTAGAGGAACTCTTTATTGAATTCAAGACACTCAATTTAAGTTTTTCAAAATAGGAAGACTTTCAACCTTAAAGACTATGAAAAACTTCTCTTAGCCACACAAATCTTATGTCAATAAATGGAATATATAGATAATTTCATGAAGGATATATGCATGAAAAATAAAATAGAGCTACCTCCATACAATGTGTTCCCCATTCCTCAAGACCCTTTACAAATCCATCGGTCTATTATGAATATTGGGTACTTGCATGACAAAGTAGGTAGCACCATAAATTTTTTTGAATTATCTTATTCAAATTTACTAGCCTACCACACCCCAATGGACCTCAGCTCTATGTGAGGCCAATGGTGGAGTTTGAGCTTCGATTAGAGATAGGATATGTGATTTTAATCATGTATTTTGGTGTGATGTTGACTTTTGAGATTTTTATGTTGCATTTTAGATATCATTGATTTTTGTTTCAAATGATTTGGCTTTTAACTTTCTTGATGGCTTTTTCTATTCCTCCTCCATACGGATTTGAAAAACCAAACATGGGTGCTAAAGATGACTTTCACTTCAATAATTTGGACTTGGTTGCTAAGAGAGAGAAATTCAAATATCATAGAGTCTAAAAGTCTCATAAATATAGATAAAATAAAAGTGTTATCTTGACTTCAACCTTCTTTTATCTAATATGGAATGAAAGAAAGGGGAAATCAAGAAGAGTGATACATGGAACAATTTTAATTAATACAAATCACAAAAAATGTGACAAAGGGAAAAAAGGGATACAATGATAGAAAAGTGTGAATACTTATCGTAATAATGAGTGAAATGGAGGAAAACATGCTAATGTAGATTGTTGTGCAAATTCCATCTATAAAAAGAAGCAAAAACTAAAGCGAAGAACAAGGATCAATGATATTTTTCTTATAAAAGTAATGACAAAAAGGTAATTTTATGAGGCCTGGGTCCTATCCATGGTCTTACACTACAACTCATAAAATAAAAAACCACGAGGGTGTTAAAAAGTGAAAAGTGAAAAATAAATGAGAAAAGAAGCAAAGGTGGTATTTTGTGAGGAGGGTCAGGTCCTATCCATGGTCTTATACTAAAAAGTCACAAAATATAAACCCACAAGGGTGAATGTTAAATAAGGGGAGGAAAAATAATAATCATAAAGCTACTAAGGCAAAGAATAACATAAAAAGATAAAATAAATATATGAGGACAAAAATGAAAGCAAATGCCAAATGTAATGTGAAATAAAACCAAAGAATGCAAAGTAAAATAATGATTCTAGTAAAATTAAAGTAAAGGAAATAAAATTCACATAAACAAATAAATATGAGACAAAAATATCAAGAAAGATCTATGTTAATGTTTGTATCAAATATGAACATGTGAAATACAAGTCTATAAGTCTCGAAAGGTTGCTTGAAGATGGATTTATTTGTTATTATGCATTGTAAAATAAGAGTGGGAATCAAAATATGCTCCAACATTTGAGGTGGAGTGAGTTAACATTGAACCATTAAAATTATTTGCATTGGGTTGGTAGCTGCATATGTAAGTAAATGTGTTGGTTTGTTATATTTTAAAGATGTTGAATGTGATATATGATGTGGAGAGGTATGAAGAGGTAAAGGAGAAACATGTATGATATGATTTTGAGTAAGCATTTTAACTAAGTAATCATTTGGTTCATATGGCCTAAGAGGTTGAGGCTCAATGGATGCCACAATATGTTTAAAATTATTCATGTTGGCTATCCTTTCCTTATTGGTGTGGGAAGAAGGATCAACTATGGTTTAAACAAAATTATCAGATGAGGGGTGGGTATGGGAAAAATTTTGTTGATCATTAGGTAGTTGGTTTTAATGTGATTGTGGTTCTTGAGATTGAATTTGAGAAGCTTGAAAATAGTCTTGATAACATTTTTTCTTAGAGTATCAAGATTGAAATGTAGACCAAGCAATGAAGAAAGAAGAAAATGGTGAAGATCATGACAACACTCATGAGAATGACCTATAGTAGCATGCCACCAAAAAAAATTATCAAGATTGTACCATTTTGGAGGAGGTTTGGAAGGATCAAAGCTCATGTGTTTAGAGGGTGGCAATTTATTGTTTAGTTGTTCTAGACTCAAGGGTGGATGGGTTGGGTTGAAATTGGTTGAATTGGATGCTCCAATTTGAGGTTGGGGAGACTTAAATGAATCAATGTTATGAGAAAATTATTAGAAATGTGATTTAGTAGTTTTTTGAGGTGCTTTAAATTGAGTCATAAGAAAGTCTTTCCTTTTTGCTTGGTCTAAGGCTTCTTCTAAAGTTTAAGGAGAAAAGATTTGAACTTTTTATTGAATGGGAGGTTTAAGAGTAGTGAAAAATAATTTTAAAAGAGTATCATCATTCATGTTATGATCCACTTTTATGAGTGAGAGACTTCCATTGTTTGATGAAAGTATGAGAAAATTCATTGGGAAGTTATTTGGCATTGATAAAATGGCTAATTTAATTTTTAGGAAGGTCATCATGTTGGAATTCCTTCACTAGAGAATTGACTAAATCATCTAGTTGTGAGATGGAATGTTTAGGAATTTGGTTGTATAATTCAAGTGTATCACCAACAAAGTTTTTGGCTAAGATCTTGGTGGTATCAAAGGTGTTATTATCGACCCATTCCTTATAGAGATTACCAAAAGACTTAAGAAAGATAGTAGGTTATTTAGTCCCATTACATGTGATAGTTAGAGAAATGTTTACAATATATATGGATGAAATGAATGGGGCTAAAGGTTCATTTTGAATATGTTGAATCATTTTTTTATTCATTAGAGGTTGAGGGATTATATTCCCATTAGCATCTATAAAATGAGGAGGGACAAAAAATTTATCTGTTTAAGACATGATGACTTTAGGTGGTTGACTAGCCATGTGTAATAATGTTATTACATGTTCATCATTTGAGAGGTGTTAGTTGTTTGCATGATGTTCATTTGATGTATGAATTGTGAAATAATTTGAGTTGTATCAATATGTGGATTGGTGTTTTTAGTAGGGATATTTGTGTTTATAGGAGGGGGATTATTTGTAGGTGCAGGATTCCCAATATTAGTGTTAGTTGTCTTAAGTGTGGTAGAAGAAGAAAGAAGCTTGGTAAATCCACCATTCTTTTTAGGAGTGTAACTAGTATTTTCATCAAGGTTTTTGAATAATTGGGAACCATCTAGATTATCAATTTTAGTGGTTTCAACCATGTTACCTTGGGAAGTGATAATGTTAGGTTCTCTTGTTATGGGTGTAATAAGAGGATTGTGAACATTGGTAGTAAGAGGTGGAACATAATGTGAGGTTCCAACATTTTATGTAGATGGGTTGATGATTTTACAAATTATAGTTTTAGGTGTAAAAGTGGTATAAAGTATATGATTGTCATGATTTGGGATTTGTCTAATAGGATTCTCTGGATCTACTATATGATATGGGGTGGATCGAGATTGAGAAGATTTTGATGAAGAGTCATACCATAAAGAGTTGTCTTCTATGGTGGATAGGTGGGGTAGGATTAAAAAACCCATGTATATTCAGAATGGTTTGAGAATATCAATAAAGAATTTGATAAGAGGATTCATTATGATTGTAAATAAATGAAAAAAAAGCTAAGGAGAAATAGTAAATTGGATTGGCAAATAAAGAAGGTAGAAAATAGTATAGGGTCAATTGGGTCAACTTATCATAGGAAATAGGATATTAAAATAGTACATGATTGATTAAGTAGATCATGTTTAATAAATAGAGGTTGAAAGTTGATGAGATAAAACTATAGGGTTGATTGGGTCAACCCAGTTCTGTATCTGAGATAGGAAATAGATAGAAAAAGATACACAGTCGATAGAGTTGACATAATACTATAAATATATGGAAAATAAAATGTTAAAATAATGAAAAATAAGTGAACAAATCCTACAAGGGTTAGTTCATGTTGTGTTCACTAAAATGTAAGCAATCACTAATGCATCATGTATATAAATCAATCCTATCTTGGAGAAGATAGATAATACCTACACTTCAGATTAGGAATACATTTTTAAAGAAAGAACATGACCAATATGGGGATCCAATAGACCTAATTATGGAATCACTTATCATAATACACCATAATAGGAAGGGTTACAAAGCCTACAATCTAACACAATCACACAACAACCCTAAGAGAGTCCTAGGTTTAGAGTTCACTCTATTCTAATAAAAAAGAAAATAAATCTAATATAGTGCACACCAAATCTTGTGGCAAAAATTTAGGGTTAGAAAAAAAAAATGCATAGAAGACATATACTCAAATCAATGTATAAGGAATTATAATTCATGGGAGAGAAGCATAACTACATTATCTATCTACTCTTACAAAGGAAAAATAAAGTTAGAAATACTTAACTTAAAGATGAACCCACCGAGCCTCAATCTCTCCCTTGGCCAAGGTTATTTGAATGAGATTATTATGGTATGCAAGGATAACAAATACAAATCATCTCTAGGCTACATAACCTATCTATGCATCCAAAAGACTTCCTCACAAGATAAGATCTGTATCTCCAAATAAAGTATGGAACCCTAAGCTTTATTCCTCAAGTAGAATGGTCAATAATTAGATGTTTATTCTCACTTATTCTTCTTCACTTATCTATTATCAAATGGTTTTAAATGAACTTGTATATATAGGTAAATCTTGCCCTAAATCCCTCCAAATATGTCAACTATATAGGGTTGACCCAGTCAACCCTGTATGTTTTTGGGAGATAAATCACTAGATCCCAAGCTAGGTTGGTCGAAGGACTAATAAAAATCCAAGTAAAAAATATCCCTAAATAGTATAGGGTTCACCTAGTCAACCCTTTACAATAATCAGAGGCTAAAAACTATATAGGGCTGACCTAGTCAACCTAGTACAGTCAACTAGAGAAATGGGGTCAAGGCAAGAAAAAGGAGGATAAAGATGTGACAAATGATTGGAATGGGTAAAATAGAGAAGAATAAGCTTAAGGTAAATTATTTTAGGAGACAAGTGTGTAGATGGTAAGTGGAAAAAGGGACAAAAATCTTATGAAGCACTAATGGTCTGCCCACCCCTTTCTTGGTACACCCCTTAAGGCATGCACTTAGAGATATTGATACTCGATGGGTTCCTACAAGAAACAAAGTGTTGGTAATCAATGAAAGTTTGAAAATATTATGTGTATACAGTCCCTTTTATTGTATCAAAACTCATAAATATTGTTGAGTCATAGTGAGACTAACTAGGATTATTCCCATCACTTAGTTCTCATGTTTTTAGTTGATAAATCAATCCCTAAGTATCCCTAACCTACCAATACTAATAGTAGCTTGGAATTGATTTATCTCCATGGAAAAAAACTAGCTTTGATCTTAAAAATCATGTGTGGGATAACATTTTACATGTGTCCCATACCACCCACACAAGATGGTATCTCATTCACACTTTTACCAAAGATCACACAAATGTTATAGGGATGTTATTCAACTAAATTATAAGCTTTTATTTGATAGTTTACGGAAACATCATAGATAATAAACATAAATTTGTGAATCATGTGGAAATATGTCAAAGGTGTTCAAAATAAAACTCATATAAATATGTTATAAGGGCCAAAAGTGTTTTGAGTTTTAAGTTCCAAGTTTCCTATTTGTAATATTTTAAGGACCCTAAATTAACCGTTATTTGTGTAGAAGTATCCATATTTTCATTTAATTTAAATATAATTATTCTAGTAAAATGGGATATTTTAGAAAGGAGACAATATCAAATTGACTAATGATATGTTTTTCTTGATAAATAAAGTACATGCTTTAAAAATTATATCTATGATATTCAAATGAAATGACATTATATTTAATTATTGATCAAATGTATCAATCTATTCAAACACTAATGTCTTTTTAAGTACAATAATCCTATACTTTGTTGCTTGATTTTGTATTTCTACAAAAATCCCTATTGAAATACCTATATTGGACCATAACTTTTACCATTGGCATTGTTAATGTTGTTAAGATAATCAATAGAAAAATTATTAGTGTGAAGTGGAGTGCTCTTGCTAGAGAGTTATACATGATCTCTCATATACATTGTTTTACAATAGATTATTATAAAAAATATGTTATAAGGCAAGAGGTAAATGTAAATATAATAAAAAATGATGGTATAAATGGTATTGGGGAGCAACAATAATGTAATTAAAAATAAAAATAGTGGTAGTATAATTGGTACTGCAAAATACTTTTATTCTTGTATAAATTCCATAACCAATAGGAAATTTTCTTGTTTGGAAGATGACTAGGAAATTTAATAGTGAGTGGTGAATACCAAATTTTAGGTTTTAAAATTAATTATGTAGCATTTATAGATTAATAAATTGTTCATCACGTTCTAAACTATTTGTTCAGGATTAGAAGGATCGAGATAATATTTAAAAAATTATCATGTTAGCTTCTATACAAAATATTTTTTGAATAACTAACTAGCAATCACTATAGATAATGAAGGGGAAAATATCATATTCAAATGTAAATTTATAATAATTTATTTTTAATATATCAAATGGACTATTTTTTTGACTTATTTTTTCCACAATTGAGGCATGTGACCTACATCTCTATATTATCTAGGTTGAAATGGAACACATCATTTGAGCCTATACATTAATCTAATTAAGTATAATAAAAAAATATTGTTCCTAAATTACCTCGTATGAAAGGTATAAATTAAACAAATGATATTTTTAGGAGTGATGCCAATATGGATCAAGTAAGGTGTTGGATTTAAGACAATGAAACACCATACTAGCTTAATGCCAACTAGTTTTTCCTAGTCAACTTCTATCTTAACAACTTCTAAAAGGTAGTGCCCTATAAGGAAATAGTAATTAGGTTAGATATAGTGTACTTATGTTAATTTAATTAAATAAAACACATTTTAATCACAATCATAACTAGTAAAACTTAGTCATAATACCAAAGTGCAATCTATATAGGCAAAGTGCAATCCTTATAATTAAAGTGTAGTTTTCCAAAGGCATAGCTCAAATCATATGCTCAAAACATAGTTTCTATAGGAAAAACACAATCCATCTGATCAAAAGGTAAACCTTAAGATTAAGGTGTAGTCCATTATCTTATTGAATCCATACATAGTCTACAAATGCAAAATCTATATACAGTCTTTCAAAAACCAAACACAATCTACATATGAGATTTTAAGACTAAAAAATGACTAAATTTTTTTAAAAATATGATTAATTAGAAGGAAAATCACTAAAATAAGGCATACCTATACTATAAAATAATCAAATAATGGCCCTTCATGCTAATATATATACTGGCATCCTTATCTTCTACTCAAACTATGCCAAATATGGCATCCTTCTCGAAGTTTAACATTCAGGTTTAGGGAGGTGTCCTCCTTTAAGTTTCCATGAGATACTATGATGTATATACCTTATTTTTATAGATAGATTTTTAGTTTCTCATAATAAAATTCTTTACCCATTTTATTATTTATAAGTAGGGCACAACTATTGGATTTAATATCCATTGATGGGTGAATTTAATAGCTTTAAAGTTTCAATTTCTTTCAAACTCCTTGGTTCATCCATGGAATAACCATGTGGAAGAAAATTCAAATTTTCAAACCTCCTACATTAACTCATAGTTGGCTAAGATGGTTTTTTATTTTATTAAATATTTAAGCCATGAGATTTGTTTTATAAATGGGACTTAATATTTGGAAGTTTATTTTTATGAATTTGTGTCACTAATTGTAAGGTACGGTTTGATTTGCACATATTTCATCCAACTATTTATGCTAGTTAGTGATCTTGGCCAAATATGGATACCTGGTAATCTTAAATCATGATAAACTAAATAATAAACCAATATTAAATTTTAATGCTAAAACAAGCTAGAATGATTATTCATTACTATTTTCTTGTTATAATTTTAAATTTATGTTTTACTAGCTTTAACTAATGTTAGTGACTTAAACATGTGACCAGGCTTTGACAAGGAACTCAATGCTAAAAGAAGAGTAAAAACTTAGTTACTATAAGATAATATTTTTTTAATGGTGTATAGGTGAGGTTAAGAGTTTGTGACCAAGGTTAGAGGTAAAGGTTTGTTTTGTATTCTATCATAAAATATGATAATTCATCTTACACTACATCAAAAAAACATTTCATCTTGATTTTTCAAAACAACTAACAAGGTTGAGGATAAGAAGGTGAATAGTGGGTGACCCTTGATGTTTTTCATTTAACAACACCAACCTAAAGTGCATGTGACCAATTAAAATATTTATTCACCTACATATTTCACCATCATACTTTTATTCGACAAATTAGCTTTCTTGTCCTCTGATATCCCATCTATCCATCTCTCCTTGATGATACCTTTCCTCTTTATAGGTAAAGAAACCTATGATACAATCACACACTTAAAAAAACTTGTTAAGTGTTTTAACTACATTATAATTAAATTGTAATATATACATTAAATATATTTGTAGAATATAAAAATTAATCAATTTAATGTTGAATTTTAAAATCATGACATTACTTTTTATGCTAAAAAACAAATCAGTATATTTTATTTGTTGTTAGTATTACATTTTCTTGAAACTATGCAATTAATTGTCATAAACATGTTATCTAACATTCAATCAATATCACATCAATTTCAAAAGCATGCATATTCAACATTAATCTAAAATAACATAATATAATAAAATTCATATAACTATGTATTATTTCTATCTAAAATAGGAATAACAGTTATATGAGTAGTTCTTAAAACATTTTATAGTTCATGTAGAGTAAATTTTTTACTCTACATTGCTTTCAAATTTTCAATCAAGCACTGCAGTTTTGGTTCCCATATACCTTGGTCATAGCGGCAGAGTTGGGGCAGAGCGTGAGTTCATTTTTCATCTAAGCGTCGAAGTGCAATGGAGGTCGCTAAGTGTCACTATCTGAGCATGAGTCTTCTTTCTCATCTTTTGTTTCTTTCATTTCATTTTGCCTAAATATTTGAAGTTGAGTGGAAACTACCAAGTGTCACTTTTTGAAACATGGGGCCGACCAACTAGCATCATCTAAGGTATTTTTTGCAACTCAGGAAGGAAGCAGAATGTGCCACATATCAAATAGCTACTAAACGGAAGCTTCCACATGTCAGCATTCATGTCTCATATCGGTACCCACATTTCTTCTTTTCGGCAAAGGTTTTCAAAGGGCTAGGGAGTAAGACACAATGAAAAGCACCAGGTGGCAGTTGTGGAAGGCCCTAAACTACTTTTCAGAAGAAAGTGAAAGTCACCACATGTTAGCATCTGAGAGATAGTCAGTTTAGCACTTGGGTTCAATATTTTGGTTCAACATTTTGGTTCAATACCTCGATTAATGTGTAAATGGAATGCAATGTTAAACTGTTGAACCATTTTATTTCATCAGGTAGTTCAAGGGAGTGTCCCAAAAACCAAAGGGGTCAGCACCCTTTTAGAAGATAGCACGGCATTTGTTTCATTTTGATTAAGTGCCGAAGATGAGCGAAGGCCACCAAGTGTCACTCTCCGAGCCCCTCTCTACTCCATCCCCAAGGAAAGCGGAAGCTACCACATACCCTTAACTAAAGCAGTAAAAGATGTTACGTATCTTCCTCAAAGCCACGAAAGCCTCCACGTGTCAATGATCAAGAAATCATCTTTGATTTTCATTGCTGACTAAATATTGTGGTGGGCCTCGGGTGTGACTTCAAAAGTCTACAGAAGCTACCAAGTGTCACCATCTGTAAGAGTCCAATATGTGTCCCGAATGATACTACAACAAAGCCAAAGAGAAGTGGAGAGAGCCATGTGTCTTTGATGAATCAGGCAGAAAGTGCCAAGTGTCATTTTCCAATGCCTCCTAACTAATAAGAGGATTTTTAGAAAATTGACTAAGTGCCCTCTCCCGTTTCAACATAACAGAGTGTTTCGTGTATCTGTTGCCAAAAAGTGAAATGGAGGGAAAATTGGCTGGAGTTAATTTGAGTAGATGGAATAGTTCATTAGGTAGATTTTTGGAGCCCCCAAGGCATTGAAAGTGCCGTCTGTTTGTCCCCTGTGAGCAAAAGATGGATTAGAATTGCATGGGAAAGGGGAGTGATGGAAGGAGACATTTGAGGCTATAAAAGAAGAAGAATTGTAAGAAGAAAGGGAGGGGGGATTCTATATTTTTAGACTTTCTAGAATTTTGACCAGTAATATCATTTGCTTTTGTCTCATTTTCTTAAGTTGTAAATTTAATGTAACTGTGCATGTTTTTGTGCCTTTTATGTGGCTGAATGAATTAAAAAGATTGAACTCTATGCCTTGGTTGGTGTTATCTGTGTCATTTACAAAGTAGTCTATATTGTAGATTCTCTAGAGTTGTGATTAGGAATGTCATTTGATTTTGTCTCATTTTCTTGAATCAGAAGATCTACATAACTGTACGTGATTTCTACACCTCTTATGTGATTGAAAGATCCTATTAAGAAGATTGAACACTATGCCTTTGTTGACATTCTCTGTATCTCAGCAAAATAATTCCTTGTTGTGAGCCTCTATTTCTATTATTTCAATCTCTTACATTGATCATGCACTTGTCTGATCTTAAATGTAATTGAATCCTATAATAGTCTCACTGTGCTCAGGTTAGGATTAGGATTACACTCAGGCACATCGCCATAGTTAGGTTTTAGTTCTTGCATTTGCATTTTTGTTTAATCTCCTATCCCTTTTCCCCAACATTTGATACAAAGAAGAGACCAGCTTCTCTAAAAATCTAGAGGTTATTTCAAGTTGCAATGTCCCATAGATTGAAACTTCCCATTGTTGATTGATTAGGATCAAGTGCAATTTTAAATCATCAACAGTTTTTGGCATGCCTAGTGGGACCCATCTTAAAGTTTCTTTCAAGACCGCATGAACCAGAGAGTTACGAGGAGTAGGAGCTATGGACCAGTCACTAGATCGCAATCTACTACAAATCTAGGTATTCTTTTGCTACCTCTGGTAATTAGTCCAAGAAGAAGAGCTAACCAGTTTGTACTGGTACCAAACATGGGAGCCCCTGTACCCCCAAGAAATTATGCAAGCTAGAATACTGATAGCCCCTTAATCCTCCCAACACCACTAGCTATTTGGGATCCTATCCTAGTAAATGCTCTAAAAGCTCTACCCAAATTTAGTGGACAAGACTCAAAAACACATGTGGAACATCTTCAAGATGTATCAGATGTCTGTGCCATACATGGTGTCACAGAGCAAAATGTGGCCCTAAGGTTGTTAGCAGCCTCATTCAAAGGGAAGGCTTTAGAATGGTATCAGTCTTTGACCCCAAATACCATATCTACATGGGACTAGCTTAGAGATCAGTTCTTTGAAAGAATTGCAGAGAAAGGTGATAAGTCTTCTTTGTTACAGTAGTTAATCACCATTCAAAGGGGACCACAAGAGGACATGACTGACTTCAACACCAAATTATATAAAACTTGGGATAGAATCCCCGTTGCAGCTAAACCACCACCTGGTATGGCCATATTATTCTATCTCAAGGCTTTAAATTTAGATATATCTATTATGATTCAGTCACTGGGAGGACACACTTTGCCAGCAGCTTATGACCTTACAGTCAGAGCTGAAAATCATTTAATTGATGATGGAAAGTTACCTCGAAGGCCTCCCATGCCTATATTTAAATAAATTACCTTATCTTTACCTCAAGAAGTTCCTAAAACTATAAGCCCACCTATGTCTATGTATGCTTACCCTCCATCATCTGTGAAGCAACCGGTCCCTACTCAGTCATCTGAAATGGATGATATCAAGAGTATGCTAAGGACATTCTCCAATGAGCTGATTAACATAAAGAGGTAGCAGAATACTTTCCCTAAGTCCCCTTATCAAGGCTATCTAGGAAATATATTTTCATCTCAACCAAACCAATATCAAGGTCCTCCAAGACTAACTAACCATCAGCTAGCAAATCAATTAGTTGCAGTTCCCACACCCTCATAGACCATTCCTCCCAACTCAAATAGAGAGATGGTTCTAGGTCAGAATAATTATGTGGATGATACTAATGCTTGGTGTTTCCCTTGCAACGATGCTCACACACCCAGAGATTGTCCTAGGGGTAATCTACAACAAAGAGTGGCTGAGCAAAGAAGAATGGATGGTTAGTTCACCAGTTCCAATAACAATCAAGCCTACTAGTCTCCCAGTATGTAGAATTTAGTTCTAGTGGCTCAGATGCAAGGAATGTCCTTGCAACAAGAGGAAGAAATAGCCCCAGGACATGCTTTGTTCTCGTGGGTTGAGGATGAAGAAGCAATTTTTTTGAATGAAGCATCTACCTCCCAAAGACTAGTAGTGTAATCTGATTATTACATCAGATCAAAGAGGAGAATGGTAGAGCAGCCCAAGATCATAAGTGGTCAAATCAAGAATAATCCTCCATTTCAAGGGCAAAGGAACACTTCTATTAGATAAGAAGTGCCTCAGCTGGTACAAGATCAAGAGATTCCTACCCAGATTTAGGAAAAAATGAGGTATCCCTATTACCAAAAAATTTAGTCTTTAAGACCGATCAATATAGTGGACCAATTAAAGAAGACTCCAGCACAAGTATCTATATGGGATATCTTGGCTATTCCTGAACAAAAGACACTACTACAAGAGGCTTTTTAAGGGAAAGCAATGCCCAAAGACGTTTTTACCAAGGAAGGACCTGCTGGAAAGGAAAAGCTCAAAGATATGATTCCTCTAATGACAACAACCTTCGTGAACAATGTAGCACAAGTAAGTAAATCCAAGCCAAAGCCTTTCTATTTGACTCTGATATTTGGAAAGAGAATCCTACATAATGCATTGATAGATTTAGGAGCTAGTACAACTGTGATGCCCAAGCAAATAGTTGATGCTTTGAAAATAAAATATGAACCCCTTGCAAAAGGAGTTATGCAACTAGATGGAAAAATAGTACAAACCATAGGGAGAATTAAACAACTCCCATTGCAATTATACACATGTCCCAACATAATTGTCAACCAAGATATAGTTTTCATAGATATCCCTCCTATCTTTGGTTTATGTTTATCCAGAGATTTACAGCAAAAATAGGAGGATATATGTCTCTTGACTGGTCTCACCTCATCCTGAGAACTAGATACGGTTCAAAGATGAAAATTCTATTTGAACCACTATCCAAAGCCACATCACCAATGAACCAACAACAAGATTAGAAGTAGATCATGCCATGTTGAATAAAGAAGAAAGAAATTTTGTTGAAGAACTAGGAGACTGGACTGAGCATGATCAAGAAGAAGAAAATAGCTAGTTGTTGGCTATGATGCATAGCGACCCATATGGGAACTATGACTCTACTGGTTTAGGCACATATGTCATTTTTGATGAAGATCAAGAGATCTTGAATGTTTTAAGGAAAGAGGTACCTACTGCTCAAGATTTAGAGCTCTAGATTTTGAACTTTGATGGGGCTAGAAGTAAACATGGTGCTAGAGTAGGAATTTGTCTTACTGCTCCAAATGGTGATAAAACTTTAAGGGCTATCCGATTCCAATTTGCTTGCACTAATAATGATGTATAATATGAATCTTTAGTACATGGGCTTCTATTGGCCAAGAAAAAGGGAATAAAGAACCTAAAAGTAAAAGGAGATTCAGAATTATTAGAAAAGCAAATACGAGAAAAGGCAGCAGCCAAGAATGTGAGAATGAGATCCTACAGGCATAGGATTTGGGATTTGATATAAGATTTTGAAGATTTTAATATTGAGATAATCCCTAGAAGTCAAAACTTTGAGGCTAATAGGATGGCTCAGATTGGCTCACAGTTTAACCTTGCAACTGGCCTATTGGTTAACAATGAGTTAGTAAAAGTTATAGTGAGGCCGACCATCCCAGACAATGATGAAAATTGGAAAGTATTTGAAAATGATGCTTAGGTAGTCTCTTTCTTACAACAATCAGATGAGTTTGTTGATTAGTTGCAAACTAAAATTGAAGAGGCATATGGTGATCAGATTATACAATTAAGGACTAATAAGCTCCCCAAGGGATTGATCACCTTAGAAAACTTATTTGACCCAGAGGATGTAAGCCTAGAAAAGAAAAGGTTCTAGGTAGATAAGGTAGACTATTCTGAAGTAGAGGTAGGTGATGGGAAAAGACTAAAAATTGGGAATTCCACAACTCAGCAAGAGAAGGAAAAATTAATCGAGTTGTGCCAAAAGTATGACAGAGTCATAGCTTTGAGCTATGAAGACCTTCATGGATACAATAGAGACATTATCTAGCACATGATAGAATTGACTGAGTGATCCAAGCCCATCAGATAGAAATAGAGGCCAGTAAATCCAAGGATCGAGCCTCTAATGGTAGATGAGTTGCAGAAGCTTTTAGATTCCAAAATAATATTTCTAATCAAGCACTCGACCTGGGTATCAAATCTAGTCCCAGTTAGGAAAAAGAATGGAGATGTAAGACTGTGTATAGATTTCAGAGATCTAAATAGAGCATCTCTAAAAGATCACTATCCCTTGCCCTCTATGGAACAAATTCTACAAACTGTGGCTAGATCAGAGAGGTTTTCTTTACTTGATGGTTGCTCTGGGTATAATCAGATTTGGCTAGCTGAGGAAGACCAGTACAAAACTACTTTCACTACCAAATGGGGGACATTTGCCTATGTGAAGATGCCATTTAGCTTATCAAATGCAGGAGCCACCTCTCAATGAGCTATGGATATAGTCTTTGGTGAGCTAATAAATAAGGTCATCTTGGCCTATCTAAATGACCTCACTATTTTCTCAAAAAATGTTGATGATCATTTTGATCATTTAGAATCTGTCTTCAAGAAATGTCAAGATTTTGGGATATCATTGAATCCCAAGAAATGTATTTTTACTATACCTCAGGGTAAACTGTTGGGGCACATAGTATCTAAGAAAGGAGTTTCTATAGATCTCGAGAGAATCACAACTATAATGGACTTACCTCTTCCAGTAAATAAAAAGGTGGTCCAGTCTTTTTTGGGGAAGATCAATTTTGTCAGTAAATTCATATCTAATTTTGCAGGCTTGGTTAGACCAATGACACTCTTGCTAAATAAAAACTTGGTCTTCAAATGGACTACAAAAGGGAAGCAAGCATTTGAAGAGGTCAAGAAGGCTATCTCAGCAACCCCAGTGCTCAAGAACCCATATTTTTCCAAGCCCTTTGTAATGTATGTCTATGGAGGAGAGTCAAGTATTGTTGTTGTCTTAACTCAAAAGAACGATGGCCTAAAAGGGGAGCACCCAATAGCCTTATTCTCAAGAACTCTCAGAGAGTGTGAGACCAGGTATAATTTTGTGGAAAGATAGGCCTATGCCATGGCAAAAGCCCTCTAGAAATTTAGGCATCTGATATCAAGGAACAAGATTCTAATACTTGTAGCTCACCCAAGTGTCAGGGAATATATCATGGAGGGGGAAATTACTAAGAAAAGAGCCAATTGGATCACTAAGATCCTTGAATATGATGTAGAGGTCAGAACCACCAAGCTAGTCAGAGGTAGGGGCTATGCCAATATATAACCCAAGAGCTTGAAAAGATGTTACTTGAGGAAGTAGATCCAGAAGGAGAGATGGAAATGGTGCTAAAATTGCAAGAGGTTGATCAAGAATCCTGGGTCACAAACAGGATTCAATTTATGAAAAATGGGGTTTATCTGAGAGAAGTCCCTTGAAACAAGAGGAGATATTATAAGATACATGGATTTCATTTTTTTTAATTGAACAAGTCCTTTTTCGAAGAAATACTGATGGGAAATTGTTAAGATGTGTAGAATAGGCTGAAGCTCAAAGAATACTACATGAAATGCATCATGGAATATCAGGGGGACATTTTTCTGCAAAGACCACAGCCATAAAGATAAGTGAGGCAGGGTATTTCTGGCCTACTTTATTTGCAAATTGTTATCAACTGGTTAGAAAATGTCAATCCTACCAGTATTATATGGGGATGAGAAGGAATGCAGCCATGCCCCTCAGTCTTATAGTTGTGGATGAAACTTTCACTCAATGGGGTCTTGACTTCATTAGAATGATAAATATAGTGTCCAACATGGATCACAAATGGATATTAACTGCCACAGACTATTTCACCAGATGGACCGAAGCAGTCCCACTTAAAGAAGTGACAGAGAATGTGATCCTAGATTTTCTAAGGGATATCACTACTCACTTTGGGGCTCCTTGCACCATCATTTTAGAAAATGCTAAATCATTCTTAGGGTCTAAGGTATCTGACTTTACCTTGAGACATGGAATATATCTAAAAACTTCATCTAACTATTACCCTCAAGTAATGGTATGGCAGAATCAACAAACAAGAACTTGATAAGACTCATCAAAAGAGCAGGGGCTGATCATCACAAAGAATGGCATAAAGTGCTTAATCTAGCATTATGGGATGATCAAATCATGCCTAAGTAGGTGATCAAAATGTCCCCATACAAATTGGTATATGGAAAGTCTGTTGTGATCCCCCTAAGTTTGGAAATCCTTGCTCTCCAGTTGATCAAACAGATTGAAATCAAAGAAAATGGCCCCATGCAGGTCAGACTTGTAGAACTTTTGGAAGTTCAAGAAAAGATAGAAATGGCCTATGATTCATTAATCAAGCATCATGGAATGGTTAAGAACTATTTTGATAAAAGGACTTAGAATCCTAATTTTGAAGTAGGCTTGATTGTGTTAAAATGGGATGCAAGGGTCGCCAATCTAGGTTAGCATACCAAATTTGAAGCACTATGGACTGGCCCATATAAAATCCATGCATGCAAGTAGAAGAATTCTTTTGAGCTAGAGTCGATGGAAAGAGAAACTGAAGAGATTCATGTAAATAAAATCTATTTGAAACATTTCAATTGACTTGGGTCTCTCATGTATTATAGTTGAATAATTTCCCTTTCTCGCATTGTTTTTTGTTGTTTTCCCACTTTTCTTTTAAATAAGTGTTTTAAACACATGTCGACGGCTCTTTTTAAGCTATAATTTTCACAATTTTGATCTAGCGGGAGGTGGAGTTTTCTTTTTGAGTAGGCTCAAAAGTCCTGAGGGTCGCCAGTAACTATAGAGCAAATTTTTTACTCTACATTGCTTTCAAATTTTTAGTTGAGCACTATAGTTTTGGTTCCCATATACCTTGGTTGTAGCGGCAGAGTTGGGGTAGAGCACGAGTTCATTTTCTGTCTAAGTGTCAAAGTGTAGCAAAGGTCGCCAAGTGTCACTGTCTGAGCATGAGTCTTCTTTCTCCTCTTTTTTTTCTTTTATTTCATTTTGCCTAAATATTTGAAGTCAAGCAGAAACTTCCAAGTGTTACTTTATAAAACATGGGGCTGACCAACTGGCATTGTCTGAGGCATTTTTTACAACTCAAAAAGGAAGTAGAATGTGCCACATATCAAATAGTTACTAAACACAAGCTTCCACATGTCAGCATCCATGTCTCATATCAGTACCCATGTTTCTTCTTTTTGGCAAAGGTTTTTAAAGGGATAGGGAGCAAGATGCAGTGGAAAGTGCCAGGTGGTAGTTATAGAAGGCCCTAAACTACGTTTTAGAAGAAAGCGAAAGTCACCACGTGTCAGCATCCGAGAGACAATCAGTTCAGCACTTGGGTTCAATATTTTGGTTCAACATTTTGGTTCAATACCTCGATTAATGTGTAAATGGCATGCAGTGTTGAACCATTGAACCATTTTAGTTCATCAGGCAGTTCAAAGGAGTATCCCAAAAACCAAAGGGGTCAGTACCCTTTTGGAAGGTAGCAAGGCATTTGTTTCATTTTGATTAAGTGTCAAAGATGAGTAGAGGCTACCAAGTGTCACTCTCTAAGCCCCTCTCTACTCCATCCCTAGGGAAAGTGAAAGACACCACATACCCTTAAGTAAAGTAGCGAAAGATGCTACATATCTTCCTCAAAGTCACAGAAGCCTCCATGTGTCAACACCCAAGAAATCATCTTCAAGTTTCATTACTGAATAAAGATTATGGTGGGCCTCAGGTGTGAATTCAAAAGTTTGTGGAATCTGCCAAGTGTCACCATCTGTAAGAGTCTAATATGTGTCATGAATGATACTACAACACAACCAGAGAGAAGTGAAGAGAGTTGTGTGTCTTCGATGAATCAGGCGGAAAGTGCCAAGTGCCATTTTTTGGTGCCTTCTAAGTAATAAGAGGATTTTCAAAAAATTGACTAAGTTCCCTCTCCCATTTCAACACAATAGAGTGTTTCATGTATCTGTTGCCAAAAAGTGAAATAGAGGAAAAATTAGTTGGAGTTAATTCAAGTAGATGGAACAGTTCGTTGAGTAGATATTTGGAGCCCCTAAGGCAGTGAAAGTGCCGTCTGTTTGTCCCCTATGAGCAAAAGATGGAGTAGAATTGTGTGGGAAAGGGGAGTGATGGAAGGAAACATTTGAGGCTATAAAAGAAGAAGAATTGTAAGAAAAAAGGGAGGGGGGATTCTATAGTTTTAGATTTTCTAGAATTTTGACCAGTAATATCATTTGCTTTTGTCTCATTTTCTTAAGTTGTAAATTTAATGTAACTATGCATGTTTCTATGCCTTTTATGTGGCTGAATGAATTAAGAAGATTGAACTCTATGCCTTGGTTGGTGTTATCTGTGTCATTTGCAAAGTAGTCTGTATTGTAGATTCTCTGGAGTTGTGATTAGGAATGTCATTTGCTTTTGTCTCATTTTCTTAAATCGAAAGATCTACATAATTGTACGTGATTAATGTGCCTCTTATGTATTTGAAAGATCCTATTAAGAAGATTGAACACTATGCCTTTGTTGACATTCTCTGTATCTCAGAAAAATAATTCCCTATTCTGAGCCTATGTTTTTGTTATTTCAATCTCTTACATTGATCATGCACTTGTCTACTCTTAAATGTAATTGAATCCTATAATAGTCTCACTGTGCTCAGGTTAGGATTAGGATTACACTCAGGTGCATCGCCATAGTTAGGTTTCAGTTCCTACATTTGCATTTTTGTTTAATCTCCTATGCCTTTTCCCCAACATTTGATACAAAGAAGAGACCAACTTCTCTAAAATTTGGAGGTTGTTTCAAGCCGCAATGTCCCATAGCTTGAAACTTCCCATTGTTGATTGATTAGGATCAAGTGCAATTTTAAATCATCAACAGTTCAGATAGATAAGTCTACATGGAACACCACATCAATGCAAAATAAATAAATAACATATTATTAAAAATTTGGTGTGACATGAAAAAAATAAATCATCACAATCTTCTAATCCCACATCAGATGTTTCAACTTGTATTATTACTTCTACTCCTATATCAGCACCTCCAGTCACATATGTGACATCATCCCTAGGTATGGGGGAATCACAAGATTTTCAACATATTAATATGCCTATTTATACATAAGAATATTATGCACCCCATTCCATTACTATGCATGGTCCATCACTAACCTTGCCTAATACACATTCCCTTGAGTAGATTATTATGCAACTACATGCTAAATATTGAAGTCAAAGCAAGGTGTCTCTAGAATTAGTCATTAAATGGATTCCCATACTTTGCTTCATAATATCTTGGAACCTAAGATAATATATTACCCATTCCCATCAATATTTTTAGCTCCTAATTTACCACTCTATTAAGGTAAAGGTGATCCTAGACAACATCTTTGATCATTCCATGCTTTGATTTGAATATGATTATGGAAAATTATTAACCAAGTTGTTTACACAAATCATTAAAGAACATGATTTATGATGATTATATGATCTCCCACTCCAATCAGTTAAAGTATTCAACCCTTTGTTAGATCAATTTCTAACACAATTCTCTATTAACATTGGTAAAAAATTGGCTTAAACTCAAACAAGGGTCCAATGATCCAATCAATGAATATGTTATTTGATACAATACTATGCAAGCTAAGATGACCATTTCTATGACAAATAATGAGTTATAAGATATTTTCACATAAATTTTTCTATCATAATTCCATCAACAAATCATGTTTTAAAAAACTCAAATATTTTACTAAGTTGTTCTATAGTGTCAAAGAAGAAAAGTCATGCTCATAGATTTGAAAAAACTCAAGTATGCACCAAATTATCCATCTACTTCAAATACTAAACTCAAATCAAAACAAGCTACAAGGTCAACTATAATGAATTTAATAATGAAGCAAAAATAATAGTCAATGTAGTATCACAACCAACAAACAAGCTTCAATTGACATCTCCACTAAGAAGACAATTTCAAGGTTACTAAAACCTCCTCATTTCCTGTTACTGAAATTGATTGATTATAATTTCATATCTCTCCCTCTAGCATTAGATGTTTATATTACCAAGCCTCAACATAGATGATTTGACAGTAATACATATTTTGACTACCATAGATGTATTAGACAATATGTAAACAAGTGTTATAGGCTAAGAGATAAGATACAATATCTTATCGATGACAATACTATTGAGCTAAGAATATCCACATAAGAGGATAAACCACACCAAAATGACAATACAAAGTTAAAAAAATTCACTAGTCTATTTCCAAACCATATCATAACATAAATGATGGATAATTAAGAGGTACATAATGCATATAATGTACACCCTCCTCCACTATATAAACACACAATAGATTGCATTATTGGTACACTTATATGAAAATCAACACCACGTCCTATGATCACACTTTATGACATTAAAATTTGTGTTGATGATTCAAATAAACATGCACTCTTTATTCAATCTTATATCAATAAACAACCCATAAATAGTGGCATGGTCAATAATGGGTCAAGTGAAAAATCATGTATAAGGATACTTCTTCTCACTCTTGGGTATACAATACAATATGTATAAGCTACAAAAAAATTAGCCAAAAATTTTGATACACACACACACACACAAAATGCTCTTGGGAATATAGTGTTACCTCTTCACATTGGTTTAGAAATAATGATTAATCCATTCTTAGTATTATCTAGAATAGGGTTATTTGATATTTTATTAGGATGCCCTTGGATGTAGAAGATCCTACAATGCCATCAACAGTACATCAATGTCTCAAATAGATAAATTTTAATCAAGTACAAAAATTTAAAGGAATTCAATATGAGTACCCTCTATATTCAATGGCATCTCCTCCTTCCCCACCAACACTGTAGTTTGTTATTAAAACTATTTAATAACATAATACATATACAATTATGGCACCTATTCATGAGCACATCACAAGGATAGTTAATGCACCCATTCAAGAGCATAGTACACATATAGTTATGAACCTATTCAAGAGCATAGTGTAGAAATAGTTATTATAATTATACATAATTTTTATACACTATCAATTTAGAGAATAGTTGTACACCCTCCTTGGAAGAAATTTTCACTTCAAAAACTTATTTAAAGTTTAAATATATCTATAGTGTATCATAAGGTAGGTTCCACAATGAACATAGGCAATAATACATTCCCATAATATACAACATATCCATAGAGTCATGTACTTTCTCAAGTTACATATCATGCAAAATATATTATGAGTGGTGATCAAAATAGTTATGTTACAATAGCTTATGCCTTTTTAGATTCAAATTGATCTACATGTAGCATTTTTTCATTCACAAAAATTCACCTACCAACTCTTTGATAGAGGCACACACTAAGGTCATCCCATTGATGGGATCATAGGGTATTTATTCTCAAATATTTCAAAAATAAAAAATCATCAAACATGTCAAAAATACTAAAGAATCAAATACGTCAAAAATACAAAAACATTCAAAATAACCTAAAAACTCAAGACTTACGCATGAAATGAGTTGCTAGTTAACTTCTTTACATATGTTATTTATCACATATTTTGGTAGATGTCATATTATTTTGCATACATGAATGTATTTCATAAGGTATATGAGTGTGATGTAAGACATACATTATACATGAGTTCTTAGTTGTTGGATTCCTTTTTACCCAATAGCCATGTTTATGTTGGGAGCATCTTATTCTACAGGATAAACTATCATAGGTTATATATATATATATATGACCTCTTTACCATATCGAGATACATATCTTATAAGTGTTTTACTAATTACTCATATCTTACATTGTGTTACATGGACATGACATGTTTCTATGATGTGGATTGATATATATGGATAGTGCAGACTAGTTTAAATTAGTTTATGCTCCTTCGATACTATTAATTCATTACATGACATGTTAAACATTGCTTGCTTATTATGTGTGGCCTTTGGCCCTTGTGTGAAATAGTTGGTTACTCAATGATTTTTTTTATTGGTTTTTATGAAATTTGAACATGTCTATTATTTGTGGTCCTAGCCTTATGTTTGTTTATTTGTCTGACATTTTAATATGTCCCTAGTTTAGACATTCTTAATGTCAGTTGCATATGGCCCTTGGCCTTATTTTTTATGACATAGTCATGTCCATTGTAAGTGGCCCTTCACATTTTGTAACATTGTGTGACATTTTTCTTTTTTATTGCATTTTTTGAGCTTGATTAGTGGTCATCTGATACGTGGCAAGAGTTATTATTATGTATTCCAAATTCAAAGATGCTCACTTTACTACATGCCTTTATTTTTGTATTTATCTATAGATGGAACTTATATGCCTTGTATTCAATATGTTACATACATGCTTCAATCATAATTACATTACCATGATGACATACTTTCCACATGGTGACATGATTATATCTTTATCACATGATATAACTATTTATTAATTTGAGATGAGTTACTTGTTGGGTGTATCCCTCATCTTAAAAGGAGGGAACTAAAATGGGCTTATTTTAAGAGATCAAAACCTTCATGAATAGACAAAATCAGACTTAAGATAAAATATAGCTTTCAAAACTTTAAAATATAGATTTTAAACAATCAAAGTAAATCAAAAATTAGATCTTTTGATAGAGTATAGGTTTTTAAAAAATGAAGTTAATTTAAAAATTAAACACGAAAAATATTAAAAATTGATACAAATTATGGGGGCTTATGAAATGCATATGCACTCACTTCACAAAGACTCAAGAAAAAAATCATAGACACTTGGATATATACATATATGGGCATATTCAAAATAGTTAATATAATAAAAGTTAAAATTTTCACATATAATTACAATTAAGAATATAGATGCATGGAATTCTATATTTTTTGACCCATATTCAAGGGGGGTGATAGTTTTCATGCACATATATACATTTTTCAAAGTTAAAAAATCATGATATTCGTTGATGCACATAAATACATTTTTAAAAGTTAAAAAATCATGATATTGGTTCATGCACATATCTACTACAATACAGTTACATATTCAAAGACAAATATTATTATTTAAATTTAATTATGTAAGCAGAGGTCCTTAGAAAACCCATCAGAACATGTGAATGTGTGTCTATGTGTGAAACATGATATAGGTTCCTAATGCATATAAAAATGCAGAATAGGTCAAGTATTCATTTGGTTTAAAATTACATGTTTAATCAAATAAATGTAGACTTTAATTATATAGATCATTCATTATTGTTAAAAAATTAAACATATGTAAGAAAAAAAGCATAAACGTTGCACATGGAACTGATATAAAACCCATATTTGAAATTAACCTTTATATTTTTGAACTCTTTTCTTTTAAAAATTGATCATTGTATATAGAAATTACAAATATTTGGTGCTTCATATTCTATGTTTTTAGTTCTATCTCAAAGGATTTTATTCACATTTCGTAGTCTTTTAGAATACATACAAAATTAAATATGTTACAAAATATGTTCTACATCACACACATTTTTTGCATTTACACTCTAGGATTTTCTAGTCCTAAGTCTACTACAAATACTTTCCTGGACTTAAATAGTTGTCTCATCTTGAGACAAAGTTGTGAGAAGTGTGCCTATTGTTGGAGATGGTAAAATTTACCTACACTAAGGGTTGGTCTAGACAACATCATTTTTAATAATAACACAAGGTATCATTTACCATTTTTCACCTCTTATGCACTACTTAACCACCCTTTCAGGTTTTCAACTAGGTAGTGCACCAATATACCATCCTTACAAGTTTTCAATAGATTTGAATAACCAAGAGGCTACCCTTTATGTATTTTCATCCATCTTATCCCAACGCTTAATTTTTTTGGCCTTACCTACATTGAATTTCTTCATTATTTTTATAAAAATAGGACTGCACAATACCTATAAAGATGGAGGAAGCATGGAGTGTGTTTTTGGAGCTATAAGAGGATATGAATATGACAATGTGACTAGTGTTATGTCATAATATGGTACTACCAAAGAGAATGGCATTATAGAAACCATGGATGAAGATAATATAATTACAAAGTCAAGTATTGCAGATTGTGTTTGTTTTGGTTTGGTCGCCTCCCTATTTTTTAAATATTGTGTGAGATGGGCTAATGGGATGAATTGTGGCTCATTGGAAATCACATAAATTGAGTTATCCAAGTGTAAATGATCTTACTTAAATTGTTTCCAATCAGACAATGAATCCCAAACACAATTGATCAAAGTGTGCAGTGGAGTTTAGCACTACATAATTGTTTGAATATATTCATCCTTCATGCTGACAATGATAGCCATATTATGTGAGAGATATAGTTGAATATATTGTGACATTTATTCTAATATATATGTGTATCATTGGGTATAGATGTCATCGAACATGTTGCAAAGCATCTCATTCTAGTGTACAATCATATTTTTCATAACCATGTATATTGAGTTAAGAGACTCTTTAAACATTAGAATCTATGAGGTCCATCGTGGACACTTGATATTCCATGATGGTTTTGGCCTTAACCATCTTTGACAAATTTGACTACACCTCATTGAGTGAATCTTATAGTTATTTCTTCTAGTCTAGTATACTGTGAAGATTTTGGGTGGCTTGTTGTATATCAATTTATAATAATTAGTCATACTCATTATGAAAATAGAAAAGGATTTATATTTCCATTTTTAGGTGGTACCCTTATGCTAAAAGTTACTAAAGTTTCTATATAGCCACCCAATTATTAGTAAGTTGATAAAGAAACCAAGTGATTTATTTATCTTTGAACATCACTTGGTATCCAAAGACTTGGACCTCCAGTTCCAAATAAGTATCATATATGATTGTTTGTGTATTATCTAACTAGTCATGTAGATATACATTTTCCTTCCCTAGTTGGAGTTTATCATGTTCCATCTCGAGGGCCTTCTACATTATCTACTCTTGAAATGTGGTTGTTCCATCAACCTACTTTACTAGTGTTAGTTTTTCACATCAAATGACACCTCCTAACTTGTTATCATATTTTCACAAATGGGAGTGCGAACATTGTTAATCATAGGGTTATAGATTACATGTCTCATAACTATTAATTGGTTTTTTGAAGTCTATCTTGTGATAAACCTCCTAATGTTTAACCTAAACCTTATAATGTGTTACAATATTATAGAGCATTATTAATTAGTTGTTTCAGCTCCACTATTAGCTTCATAGGTTACTCTAGTTTCTCAGCCTTCTTAGTATCAATTATGATGTCATCCTTCTTTGTCTATATCTATTGTTTTTATTTCATAGTTTCCTCTACATATGCCTTTGTTCTATGTTATGTTTGTTACACACTGTCATTAGAAACTTGCTCTTAAGATTTTTTCTCACTCTCTTCTTCCTATTTTTATAAGATTTCCCTCTTTTTCTCTTACTCTTATTTGGATTTTGCTTCAGCCTTGGCCTTTTTCCTTTCCTTCTCATGCATTACCTTATCTTATTTTTCCTTTTTATTTTTCTTAAATTCTTCTTATTATTGTTTCTTCTTTCACTATTCTTCTTCATCTTTCTTTTTTGTGTGGCTTCTTCTTATTCATCTTTATTCTTCTTTGCAAAAATTTTCTTATTTTTCCTTCTCCTATTCATATTGTGTCTTCCATTAGTCTTATTATTATTATGTATTTTACTTATATTCTTATTTATTTACATTCATCCTTTTTGGCCTTTTTATACTTCCTTTTGAGCCTTCTCTTGCTCTGTTTTGGCCTATGAATCTTGATCAAATGTTGTGATGTCCACTTGTTGAGTATGATATGGTGAATGGGGGTATGGATCAATTGAAGGGATGAAATAATGAGGTGAATATGAAAGAGAGGATGTAAACATTGTGCACTATCTTATTGGTTCCATTATATGAGTAGGTGGAACAAGACCCTTCTTAAACTGCTTATAGGTATAGATCATCTTAGTAGATTATTGTTCCATAAATTTTTATTCTTAATAATAAATATCCTCTACCACTAGAGGTGTTAAAAATGACCCATGCATTTTTTAATGGAAGAAGAGGTCTTTAGAACTGTCTACATTTTAGGTCTATGCATTACTAATTATTGAGGGCTTACTTGTTATTTTATGCCTTGTGCAGCCTTTGGTTGTGGTTATGAAACTTTAATTTTTGATGATCATTCTCCCATTGTGCCTTGTAATATGTTGTTTTGATGTGTTTTCTCTCTTCTTACTCTATGACAGTGTCGACTATGATTGAATCTAGAGGTGTGGGAATGTCAACCATTATAATATTTGGGACATTTTTTCATACTTGGTAAGTGAACACTATTTTATATAAGAAAAATATTTTTATTCCTCTTATTTATATATAATTATTCTTATGTCTTACAACATAGACTTATATACTTCTTCCTTGGTGACACCAAGTTATGTGAGATCATATTTTACAGTAATATTTAACACATTTACATCACTAATCTAGGGGTTGGTTCCATGTGTCTTCACCTTTTATGGAGGATGTGGTGTTGTCCTCTATGTTAATTCATTTATTTTACCATTAGTAGAATATATTAAGACCATTGATGTCTAAGGTGGTGTTTTTTGATGTGCTTGCACTTCCACTTGTGGGTGCACCACTGGTTATTATGCTCTAAGGGCCATAAAATGTAGAGGTGTAAT